>CM060960.1:53289381-53889381 GCA_030765055.1 Mantis religiosa | reverse complement strand
ACGAACATGTTTTACTGTATTATTAATCCACATTAAGCTATTACTTTTATTCATTCTTTGGTCTCATGGTAACCGATGTAAGCAAATTTGTCTCACTTTGAGACTTCACTAAATTATATATTTACTACACTACGTAATAATTATGTATTTAATGCTATATTTCCAACTAATGATATGGCTACTTATAAACCATATTTCTTTTTTCTTCATGTTTGTACAGAACGTATGGAATCATTGTAAAACTTATCATAGCATGCTCATTTCTCTAGATCTTTAAGTATTGCTATAAAGTTACGGTGCCTCTATCATCCTTTAACCAGACAGTATACCATTTCTGTTCCTCACTTATAACTTCTGTCCTTACAGCGCAGTTCACAAAGATGCAAGTAGTTTTATTCTATGTTAAACATGTCCAATACATAACAAGATCAGCATTACATTTTCTTTCAAGATCCATCAGTCTAGATACATAAATTACACACATTTATTTATAGGAGAGTTTACAAAAAGAATTTGTGTAACACTTGCAGAAAAAGTGCATCAATAGATTAATGCAGTGTGGAAGGAATATTTTTCTCATTTACATACACTTCTGATAAATTCACAGCTAGGTACAAACTTTATTATGCTTAGCTACTATTGCTTTAAGGCAAATACTTATATCGATCACGCATTGCCTTGGAGTCAACCACCACAATGTACAAACATTACCATTGTCATTTGTTTTAGAATCTACAAAGTATGAAAATTAGGAAGTCAGTTTAAGATCACAGTAGTGTGAGTGGCATGTATAAAAGCTTTATCGTTCAAATAAGAAATAGTTTAACAGAATAATCAGCATAAATACAATGTATTTTAAGCATCAAGCATTCCCGTAACACCATAACAATCCTGCACTTGTAAAAGCAATAGCAGGAGTGAGCTGGATGGAAACAAAAGGTCAGAAAAGAGCTGTTTTTGAGCATCTTATCTTCTCACTTAGCCGTTCTAGCATGTATAACATGCTTCAGATCTGTTGCTGCCTTAATTTTTAGTTTAGAAATTCACAAATACATAACTTAATAACGAGAAATCTCAAGGAACAATACCCATTAGACTTTTTCCTTTTGTTAATCCTAGAGCAGGTGCAGTGGTATATTTTATGTACCAGAATTATAATTTATCCTCTACTAGAAAATTGCAAAATCTTTAGCCATCTGATTGTCAATACTTTTCAGGTCATTGTTCAGTTTTAGGTTAGGTCCCACTTAGGCATGAAATTTCATGTTATGCCATAAAGAATGATATGACACGGCAAAATTTTTAATTCATTAATGCCTAGCCATTACATATATTATTTATTAATGATTTTACATAAATTCCGAAGAGTTACTTGCACTATGTACATCATCACTGAAGTTATCTGATAATCATCTTTTAAACATTTCCTTTTTGTTTTTGTTGTTTACCTCATATCGAACATACAAATGAGCCCAGGGTGCATAGAGCTTAGAGTTACCCGACATTCGTCTTTCAGGATAAGGGGAAACCCCGGAAAAAACGTTATCCAAGTAACTCACCCTGACCGAGATTCAAACTCGGGACCTCTTGAATATGAGGCAGACACGCTACCACCACGCTACCGAGGCGGATTTTAAACATTTGTGTATTGTGCAGTTTATTAACTTAAAACAGTAAGGTGCTGAAGGTCGCAGTGTTTGAAGGTACATTATTGCATTTTCCTCGTTATGTTTCACTCCCAGCATTCTGTAATACCATAAACTGTCGATAAAGATTTGTATTATCGCATCACACAAAGGATCTGCAGCTATAAGCAATTCTAATGCTGAGAATTTGAGCTGAAAGTCAAGCTATCTATTTAAAGAACAAGTAATTTTGAGATGATGGGCGAATAGAAGGGCAAAAAGAATATATTGCAGACATTCTGTATGCTGAAGTAATACATTACACATATTTTTTACAATTTTTTTTTTTAAAAAAAGCTTTGCATTAATGGGTTAATTAATATGATGTGTCACACTATTTTTGGGAAATTAGTACTACCGGCTCTTTCCATATTTGCTTTAATAGTAATCTTATAATACAATATCCCAAATTCAACTCTTAATGCCTGATTTCACCAACAAATGTTGAGACTTAACACGAGCTTAGCAATAGTTAAAACAAAAATTGCATTTCACCAACAAGTGTTAGCATAACACAAGTATTAAATCTCCTGTTAAACTAACATGCCGAATTTCTAATGTTAAGTCCTTAACAATTGTAAATAGTCAAGATGGCGAGCATGAACTCAGCTGTTGATGTCGATTTGCTATATTTAAGACTGTCTAAATGGCATTCATAATAGAGTACGACCTATGAGGAGAAATGATTTTGAGGAGCTATCCGAAGAAAACTGTTTTACGGAGGTATAGAATGTCGGAAACATGTTGCTATGAAGGTTACTGCGGAAGTACAAGAGAGGTTAGAACAGGCATCGAAAGGAATATGGCGATCTCGCCTTTGCTTCAAGTATCAATAACCTTGCGATTTTATAATTCACTGAATTATGTGGATAATACATTGTCCACCTCCCGTCTTGAAACGTTCAAGTCACTTGCCCTTCTTCGCTCCTCGTTTTAAATTTACGTAATACTGAGTTAGAACATACATCGAAAGGAATATGACTATCTCACCTTAGCTTCAAGTATTTGTAACCTTGCGATTTTATAACTCACTGAATTATGTGGATAATACCCTGTCCACCTGCCGTCTTGAAACGTTCAAGCCACTTGTCCTTCTTCGCACCTCGTTTTAAATTTACATAATAATAAGTTAGAATATACATCGAAAGAAATAATGCCGATCTCACCTTTGCTTCACGTATTAATAACTTTGCGATTTTATAATTCACTGAATTATATGGATAATACATTGTTCACCTGCCGTCTTGAAACGTTTAAGGCACTTGTTCTTCGCACCTCGTTGTAAATTTATGTAATACTGACAAGTTGTTTGGTGCTTGTAGTAGTGACACATGCATTTGAATTAAATTTGTTTCCAATATTTTCCCCGCGACATCTTTCTCTTTTACATTCACTGCATCCGTCCTCTATTTTCCACGATATCCTTACACTTCGTCACCATTTCAATTAACAATTCTTTCTCCGTCGATGAGAAATTTGTCTCACGGCTTTATTTATGATTTTGTTCTTCCGCCATTTGTGCAGACGAAAATGAAAACAAAAGGCATCGGAGTACGTTCAGAAAATCATCCATAGCCTTCTATATCTGTGATATTTACAAGTTTCTTGGCATTAACACAGGTTTGTTAACATTTTAAGAAAACAGGTTGGTGAAATGCAAGAAATTTAACATTAGTTTTAGCGCTGTGACAATTGTTACGTTACATTTGTTAACGTCGAATTTAACATCTGTTGGTGAAATCGGGCATAAGTCAAATTTCTTGTATGAACTTTT
Organism: Mantis religiosa; assembly: GCA_030765055.1. NCBI lineage: Eukaryota > Metazoa > Arthropoda > Insecta > Mantodea > Mantidae > Mantis > Mantis religiosa. The sequence goes on along the minus strand of CM060960.1, from coordinate 53,885,922 downwards.
CCATACCATTATGATAAATGCACAAACAAGGACAATTAGATCACTTATGCAATATGTGAAAGCACAAGTCACAATGAGAATCAGAACTACAGCTCTGGATTTCCCAAAGTGATACTGCCTATCACAGCAAAGAAATCCCCAGGGGAATGAGGCATAGAGGGGAAATTGAGGTTCCAATACCCTGCCGGGTAGTTATGACACTTGGGCCAATTCAGTTACAGCTCATTCAGAAACATTCTGACGCCTTTTACTTTTTAGTATAGTGAGTGAATTCCTTTTCTGTGGTACACATGTGTAGCATGCATTCTCCATCATACACATTCACTGTCCTTGTCGCACTGTTTTGAAACAAATGAGGGTAGCACATTCCTGTAAGGGACTTTCTTTCCATTGGCGAGCAGTAGTGCCGACTCAGTTATGTCTCACTCATAATGTGCAAGTGCAATGTGCACCAACAGGCCCATATGCATTCATACTTTTAGATTGTATCCTACTTGTCGCATGACATGATATCATATGCATAAATTGGGTCTTAGTTGTGTTAAGAATAACTGTAGCATCAACAGGTCAAGGGCAACAATATGTTGTTCTTGGAATTGCCCCAGCAGAGTAGTTCTGACAAGTCCTGTCGGTATTATTTCAACTGTCTGCTTATTTCCTGTGCTTTTCTTCAAACTATTCTAGGGGAGGGGTGATATGCTTCATTAACTGAAAATGATGGATAATACATATATCTTACTAATATAATCATAACATAACCCATAACATAACATGCCCACTGGTTGGCTAGAGCCTGCCAACCCGACTGCTAGCCTCACTTCCACATATGCAAGGCAAATGTGGGCGGTCGTCCAACTTATATGGAGAGGAAATGTGTTCAGCATCACAGCACCTTCAGCTGGGAAGTTGGCTTTCTAGACCAGGGTTCGCTATCTAGCGTAGCTCCTTAATATCTTCACAATACTAAGTGGGCACCATTCCTATACCCAGGACTTCAAATCTGCAACCCCAGGGGTGGGATTGATCTTGGGGGCATTCTCTGGTAAGGAACCAAAGCACAACACTTTAGCCCCCTACGCCATGGCACAAGACAAGTGTTCATGACAGTGTCTCTAAAATTGCAAGTGACGAAAGAGTATTTTCATTTGATGCTGAAGTTAAATCTGTTATTGTTAGGGACAAATAAACAAAATGGATGAAAACTGATGTGCATTAAAAACATATTTTGCACCAAATAAAAATATTGTGGGGATATATATAGAAAAGCAGCACATAGTTGTAGAATTTGTGTAAGGGCAAAGAATAGCTCCAGAACTGTTAGATGTTGTTTGACATTTATAAAACTATTGTTAGACATAAGTTAAACAAATCTTGTGATCTATGAATAATTTAATATTGTAGCAAATGGGTTATTATTAAATGGGTTTATTAAAATTTAATAATCCTTAATATGTAAAACGGGATTTCGATGGTAACACAGTAAAAGAATGATGTAAGCGTTAGTTTGCCGCCAAGGGGTGTAAGATGACTATATGGAAATAGGTTATTCATAGAATCTCAGATGGATGATGTAATACGGAGCTGGTGACTTGCGTAATACAAGTGTCGAGGGGAAATCACCTTTCTATGCCATTACCGGCGTCAGCACTTTTCAAAATTGTTCTAGAAGCTTCCAATGGTAAGTTGAGGAGGGAGTGGGGAATCATGGGTTGCCCAGGCGGAAACTGGCTGGCTTGGGGACGCTAAAGCCAGTAGGTGATTTGCTTGCAACGAGAGAAGTCCAGTTTGTGTCGTCTCCAAGGCCCGAGGCACCAGAAAAGCATGTAAAGGTATTCTGTTTTGTGTTTATCAATAAATTAGTGATTATGACAAAAGTGAATCGAGAATATATTGACACATTGCTTCACTCACACTGTTTATTCACAGGACATGTTTCAAGAGCTCTTGCTCCTATCCTCAGCTGATACTCGACTAGTGCAAGTTGTAGTGGTTTCTTCCTTCTCCGTATTGTCAAGAGATGGCATGATGTACTTGTCAAAGATGTCCGGTGGTGGAGTTTCAAAATTCATGACTCTATGACGATTTTTGTTAATGAAGATTTTTTCCCATACGGAAAGGTCTATGGGGTGATTAACATATTTTATTAGAGATGTTTCCAAATTGATGTCATGTCTAGTATTCAAAAAATGAAAAGCCACTGCTGATTTTTCTGTTTCACCATTTTTAATGTTTCTCATATGTTCTTTAGTTCTGATGTTAATATTTCTTTTTTTTTTTCCTATATAAATGTTAGGGCAAGTTTCACATTTGATCTCATAGATTCCTGGTTTTTCTTTGGTAGTGATTGAATTTTTGGGAGGGCCTTTTAACAAATTTCTGATATTAAATCTATTTTGAGGTGCAAGAGTTATGTTGTGTTTTGAGAAGATTTTTTGGAATTTGTTATAGGCTGATGGGTGGAAGGTGAATTTTTTTAAAAAGTTTTTTCTCTTTTTCTCCTGTAGGTTCGAGGGTGGTGGTTTCTTTTATTTTCTTAGCTTTGTTGAGTCTGTTAACTGTTTTGTCTATTAAATTTGGGTTGAAACCGTTGGATATAGCTACTTTTTTTATGTGTAGGTATTCTTCTTGATAATCTTCTCTGTTTAGTGGAAAGTTGATCATCCAAAAGATTAAACTGTTGAAAATGGCATGTTGGTGTTGTTTTGGGTTGAAACTGTTGTTCTTAATGTAATTATCTGTGTGTGTCGGTTTCCTGTAGATACCAAAAGTGAGTTTGTTGTTCACTTTTTTGATCTTGATGTCCAAAAAGGGGAGCACACCATCCTCAGTGGCTTTTCATTTTTTGAATACTAGACATGACATCAACTTGGAAACATCTCAAATAAAATATGTTAATCACCCCATAGACCTTTCCGTACGGGAAAAAATCTTCATTAACAAAAATCGTCATAGAGTCATGAATTTTGAAACTCCACCACCGGACATCTTTGACAAGTACATCACGCCATCTATTGACAATACGGAGAAGGAAGAAACCACTACAACTTGCACTAGTCGAGTATCAGCTGAGGATAGGAGCAAGAGCTCTTGAAACATGTCCTGTGAATAAACAGTGTGAGTGAAGCAATGTGTCAATATATTCTCGATTCACTTTTGTACTAATTTGTGCTTCACTGTCCCTACGCTTCTTTCAAGTTTATACTTTTAGTGATTATGATTTTGGCATTTCTATATTGGTGATGTAGCTAGCCCTCCCTTTCACAACTTCTACAGTCCCAGATCCTCTTAAAGTAGAACCATGCATGCCCAGCGAGTTCGAGTCCCTTAAAGTCGGCCCAGTAAGTTTTTGAAGTAATTTAAATGCTAAATAAAGAGAATTAAGAGGGTCATGACAATATAAATAAATACAATAAAAATGGTTCCTACTGGAACATACTGTCATTTAGCTGCACTAAGTGCCTACTCATGTAACATTAAAGAATGCACCTGCTCTAGGGTTAATAATCAAAACATATTAGGAGTATCTATGTGATAGTTTCCAAATATCCAGAATCAATCTTTTTTGTTAATCTCTGTAACAATCATATGAAATAGAGTTAAAATTAAAACTTCCTTTAAATCACATAAAAGCAGTAACACTAACATTTGGAAAGGTAGATTTAGAACTGAAAAATTCAATGCCATAGCTGGTATTTGAACCACAGATCTGCTCTACACACAGCTGCCCTTGAACTGAGCTACCGCAGCAGTATATGGTTAAACTTACTCTGACTTCCAAATGGGATAAGTTTGTCCTTGAATGCTACTAGGTTAGTAACCAAATGGAGTCCTGCAGTGTTGTCATATAACATTCCCCAAGAGAGGCGTAATGAGCACCAAGTGAATTCATTCATAATAAATACTATTTGTGCTAAGACAAAAATTCAAATTTTGCAAAAAGTGATCCATGAGGAGGGTAGGGAGTAATGTTTCTAGCATAACCATAAATACTACATATTTTAGCTTAAATAGTTTTCCTAATATAAATAAATAAAATATCAATATATTATAACAATGCATAATGACATAAGCACTATAATGAATATCATTATTGGTTGGCATGTATGCGTGTGATTACTCAGAACTGAAATGTAAATGTTTGATATGAGATGATAAAAGAATTGCTTTGAATAAACCAAGGTGTTTGTTAAATTCAAGAAAGAGACAGAGAGAGAGAGCAAATAGTACACTTCCTAATACAAAAGTGAATCGAGAAGATATTGACACATTGCTATCAGCTGATGATAGGAGCGAGAGCTCTTGAAACATGTCCTGTGAATAAACAGTGTGAGTGAAGCAATGTGTCAATATCTTCTCGATTCACTTTTGTATTAATTTGTGCTTCACTGTCCCTACGCTTCTTCCAAGTTTATACTTTGAGTACACTTCTTGCTGGCCTGTAGAATGCTGCATCTACAGAACGTGAGTTGTCACATTATTTGTTTACTAAGACAAAGGACAAATCCTCAGTTTTACACTGACATGAGCCATTTTCAAAGAGAAAAGAGATTTGTGTTTAACACTCTAGTAGTGGATTGGTGAAAAGAAGAGTTTGCTTTGTGTATGGTTTATTGTGATAGAGAACGTGAAAAATGACTGAGGAAAAACTGAACAGTCACAGTATTATGAGATGCTTAAAATAAAAGCACTTGCCAGATACAAAATCAAGCTAAATACAATAAAACCTCATTAACCTGGATCATTTAAAAGAAAAAAAAAAGTGTTGCTTAGTGTAGAAATGAAGGCTTGTTTTACAAACACTAAATTTCTATTTTCATTAAGTACATTACTCAAATTTTCTTGCCAGTGAGGAATTTCATTCCACTCACCTCACTTGCTTGGGACCAAGTTGGAAGAGAAACTTACATAAAGTCATGGAAAAAGTTGTGGCCTGGTGTGACTTGGCAGAAAACAAGATTAAACAAGAGGAGAAAATAAGTGCAAGAAGATTTTACAGACAGTTTTAAAAATATTCATGCCTGTTCCAATGTTAATGGAGAACACAATTAAAGGGGTTGTAAATCTACAATGACGGAGGTTATAAACTGTTTACAGAAGAAGGCATTATTGCATCATGCAGCGTTACTGAAAATGAAGAGGATTTAGATTCGGACAGTGTTGATGAACCAGCTCCGGTTGTGACCCACGCACAAGCAGTATCAAAGAGAGAAATTTAAGTATGAAGACTAAAATTCAGTCATATCTTTTAAAACTTGTAACTTCACTCCTGTCAGTTGCTTTTCATTTCTGGAATGATAACACCACATCAGAAAGGAGATCAAACTATTAAAACTATTGTCAACAAAACTTGAACTTACAACTTGGGAAAAAAATTTTATTATAAAAAACATTCCACATATTATTATTAGTTATTTACTGGCTGTTTTTCCGTGGTCTGTTGGGTAAGAAGGTCCAAACGTTTGGTCCATATCTGTGGATTCTGCAGTTTTGCTGCCTCTCCGAAGAAACTTCGACCGCACCACTGAAGATGTCTACGTTTGGACGTTCTTACGCCAACAGACTATGGCAAAGCAGCCTGGAAATAACTAATTATAATATTGACTCCGGCCGTGAAAGCTTACGTTCTCTCATTCCACATATTCTAAATTTTGATGTGCCATCAGTTAGTGGTCTATTGAACTTACATAAGAAATCTTCTGAGAGAGGGAGCCAATTACAAGGGATCCAGACAACAACCAACTGTGATGAGTCGCTAATCAGCTGAGAATAAGACTGCAACAGTCTCGAAAACATTCCTGATTTTTTAAACGGACAGGAGTGAAGTTACAAGCTTTAAAAAGTATAACTCAATTTTAGTCCTCATGCATGAAATTAGCTTCAATGTTAACAAGGCTTTTATTTATAACTATTCAAAAGAGAAATTTATGCTTTATTTTGAGAGTCAAGCCGAAACATTGCCAAATGAACTTCTAATATTGAAGGGGATGCAAAATCGCACTCGTTCTGATACCAGAAGCTCACTGATTTTTTTTTTACTACTGACTAGTTTGTAGTACAGTACAAATACAAATATTTTGATGATGTACATGTTTTTTTTTTTTTTTTTTTATCATTTTTCCATCATTCTTCTGGATAACCCAGATTTTCATTAACTTGGATTGGCCCTGATCCCAGGGTAAACGGGGTTTACCGTACACTATTGCTTGAATCAGTCACTAATATTTTCACTCATGTAACATGCTTTGGCAGCATTTAGTAATAGTTTTTCAAACCAATCAGGACATAAAAAGTCTAAGTGGTGTAAGTGATCCAATATACGACTCAATTTATCCATAAAAAAGGGAACAGTTACAGGCAAATTATTGTTTCTTCTCATTTATCTTCATATGTACCAAAAAGAATGCTTTCTTTAATATGATTGTTACAGGGAGTTAACATTTGGATAATTACTGTTTAGATATGTTTTACTGACTTAACAATATGAACAGTAAATGAGCAGGTTTTGATTTTTTGTACCTTCACAGATCTAGTGAGAACCTCAAGTACTAGACACAGGGTTGGCCAAAGAGATTTTTTGAGGAAGTTTAGAAAACTTTGGTTTTCTTCAATTCCTAAAACCTTATGAAATATGCTGAATATTTACAATTACATATATAGCATTTTTGTTATTATATGTTAAAAGATGTCTGTAAAATATAGAAAGTACCATTCAAAAATAGCAGTCCCTAAAATGTCACTTAGATGAAATACTGAATTAGTGATGAAGAAAAAGATGATGTTAACAATTTAAAAAAATATGTACTTAATAGTAATTATTTTATTTTCTCTTTTCATAAAACATAGCACAGTTTATACCTTGTATCTAGAAAAGGGTAATGTGTATGTAAATCTAATACTGATGATTACTTGCTAACTTCGCCTTAAAAGATGTTTTCTTCCTGAATATCATGGGATTAAAACAGATTTGCAATGTTCTTTCATTAGTTTTATAGGCCTGTACCTCTTTGGCCAACCCTTGTTACAATTTAATCAGTGTGACCACTACTTCCAGTTACACGAACTTGCTGCCAAAGTCTTTCCTCTGGGGGTATTAATAACTGCTGGGCTGCGACGGCAGTATGCTGCTTGTGGTTTCTGTCTTGTTGCAGATGTCCATAGCTGCTACTCTTTTGCAATTCTTTCCGATAATGCCGACCCAAAAGAGGGGACATGGATGGTGGAGAACAGCCTTCTTCATCGTCTTCCTCTTCTCCACAGCTGTCCACGCTGTCTGAAGGACTAACCAATCTTTCTCGTCTTTTCAAACTCAGCTCCAAGCGGCGCAAGAATCTGTAGCAGATCATGACATTTGTTTTGGGCTTTACATATAAATATGAAGGCATCACTGTAAATATAGTGTCATGTTTTATAAAAGAAAATGAAATATTAAAAAAACTATTTGTAGTTGGTTTTTTTTTGTTGGAAAACGGGAATAAAGGTAATAGGAAAAACAACAACAGGGTATATTGGGTATCTGGGTAGGAAGAAGGATGGGGCATGGTTGCTCTGAGGTGATGCTATTTATTGGGACATTGTGGTGCTGATTTAAATTGGACTGTTGAGGTGAAGGTGGTGGCCGGTACAGCCGAAGCAAACCAGCTGTTTGTGGGCGATAACTTGGATTGCGGTAAACCGCTTGTGGTGGCCAGGTAGCAGCCATGATCCAATGGACTCTGACTACGACCTGGAAACTGTGGTAATCATTCAGTTCAATTCAGAGGCAATTGGTGCAGTTGTCATAAGGACAGACTTCTGGTGCGGAGCCAAAGCCTTAAAGGGCTCGTGATCAAGGAGGGTTGCGGCGAGGCAGGTCTTGTGGCGGCAGTGTCCAACGGGCGCGGGAGTCTCTGCAAGGCTGGAAGTGTGATGGTGATGCTCCGTTATCTGGAGCCAGGGATCTTCTGAGGTCTTCGATGCTCTGGGAGATGAAGTTCTGGTGTGTGCGGAGAGCCTCCTCTAGCTTCTTGCTCGGCGTTCATGTGTCGTTGATGTAACCCACGATCTTCTCAAGCTTAGCCTTGCAATAGCTTAAGGCCTCAGAGGTGGCGCCGGCTTCTTCCAGAGGAGCACTTTGCGGTGCTTGGGCGGCTTCCCTTACATCATCCAATGTCTGAAGTAGGGCTTCCTCCCATGTAGCCACCCGCGCCATCAGCTTCTCTACGGTTGCCTGCATGTCTGTGAGTGTGGTGGTGACGGTGTGCAGAAGTTCTGTGTTCTCGACTGGACTGGTTTGCATCTCCTGGTGCTGCTTGGTGACTTCGGCATATGCGCGGCATTGTGTTGGCTGCTGCGGGATATGGCGTGAGGTATGAGGGTGAGGTGTGTGTTGAGGAGGCTGTTGGTGAGGCAGGTGTTGGCAGTTGGAGGTTCGGCATTGCTTGGGATTCAGGGGGCATGAAGTTTGTCCCGTGAAGTGGCCTGCGGTGTTGCAGGTGGCACAGTAGAGGGGGCGGCGCAACAGGTAGTGTCCCTTACAGACTGCAGTAAGGCACGCAGCTCCACAGTAGCGGCAATGCGGCTCCTCGCTGCAGGTGGCAGTGGTGTGTCCGTATTGGCAGCAGCGGCGGCTAGGAGTAAGACGGCCCCCCAGGCTGGCCTCAATTGGGAGCACCTGCCTGAAGGCAGGGAGCCCATCTCTCAGCGCAACATGGTAGTCCGTATCATTGAGGAACTCCAGTCTCACAAGAGGTGAAGGTCCCTTGTGTGTTGTGATACGAGACACTCTCAGTAATGAGGGCCAGCGGAGTCTGGCAGTGCTGAAGATCAGTGCCTCAGGCAGTTGCCTATGCACTTCCTGTGCTACCGCAATAAAGCTCGGCGGCGTTGTAGTGCTGAGAGGCAGCGGTTGCACGGGTTCGGCTGGCGGCAAGGCTTCTTCTGCTGTAGTGTGCTGGTCTGGTGTGTCGGCTGTCTGCTGCGGTGGGCGAGCAATAATGGCGGCAGTGCTAGGCTCGGGCGAACTTGGTGGCGGCGGTGCAGACTGCTCTCCCACAGGTTCCATGGCAGGATTTTTTGACACTTCGTTATTTACATTTTTATATTATTGAGGGACTAGTTTTGGAAGCCGTTGCCTCGATTTTCAACCTCTATCCAACTACAAATAGCTTTTTTCAAATAATTTTGACATCGCTGTTACTAAATTCCTCCAATCATGCATGAAATGAAATATGTTTGTATTTGAAGTATCTTTTTAATGGTTTGCAACATAACTGTTGTGTAGTTTGTTTAATTTGTTCATCATCTTTGTGTTCAGCCAAAAATTAATTTGACTACAAAACATTTCAAGATTATGCCTTCTTATAATTTTAAATTGTCATTTATGCCTACACAATGTGTAGTTAGGCTTAGGATAGATTCTTATGGAGGGGATTTCACACTACGACCAGTAATGATCTATTATGTCTATGCCCCAAGCGGGGCATCCTGGGGCAGAAGGAAGAAGCAAGAGTAGGCTAAGGGCAGCCGACCATTGCACTGTTGTTGTGACTCCTTGGGATGGCCATCCTCTGTCTCCTCCCCCTCATCCTTCCTCCCGAGGATGCCCCGCTTGGGACATAGATACAATAGATCAAGACTGGATCTCTATGCCAAGTCCCCTCCGTAACATAATCTAACACAATCCAATAATGTATATTCATATCAGAATCTTACCTTATTTGATGTCCAATTGTTCTTAATCTGCTGACCTTTCTGTGAGATTTGGGCATCATATCCTCTCTGGGCACTAGCTTGGGAAGCATTTTACTTGTCACTTCCTAAAACAAGTGCATCATTTATTCATTTTGTACCAAAAGAATATTTCAAAGAGTGAAACCTACATGATTTCAAAAAGAAAATATAGAATGATAAAGCACTCTTTAATTTCAAAGACAGAGAGAAAAAAGATTAATTTAGTAAGAATGTCAATGCAAAACTTCTTTAGTGATGAATACATTTTATTTTTCTCCTCAGAAACATCAACATAGCCGTATCATTTTATTTCAATTTCTTACTGTCAGTATCTAACCAACATAAATTATTAATGCAATTTTTTTTAAATATGCTCATGGCTACCTTAGGAATAGAATTTAAATAGGACAAAAGTGAATCAAGAAGATATTGACACATTGCTTCACTCACACTGTTTATTCACAGGACATGTTTCAAGAGCTTTTGTTCTTATCATCAGCTGGTACTGTCCGGTGGTGGAGTTTCAAAATTCATGACTATGACAATTTTTGTTAATGAAGATTTTTTCTCATACGGGAAACTCCACCACTGGACATCTTTGACAAGTACATCACGAAATCTATTGACAATACGGAGAAAGAGGAAATCACTACAACTTGCACTAATTGAGTACCAGCTGTTGATAAGAGCAAAACCTCTTGAAACATGTCCTGTGAATAAACAGTGTGAGTGAAGCAATGTGTCAATATCTTCTCGATTCACTTTTGTGCTAATTTGTGCTTCACTGTCCCTACACTTCTTTCAAGTTTATACCTTGAGGATTTAAATACTTGACAGCTGCACTAGTACATTAGAAAATTTAAAAAAAAAAAAAAAAAAAAAAAGATTCATAAAAGGTCAACCAATATAATTTTATTTTGAAATTTTGCATGCGAGAATATTGGAAACTATGACTCAGTGATTTTATGGCTATTGTGATTATATGGTGGAGGTAATGCAACAAAAGTTTGCCAACAATAAATGTGTAGAACTTTGATACTATTTGGATAAAATCGAGTTGCCTCGCTCTCTTGAAAGTCACATGCTACCACCCCTCCACGCTTTCTACCTGCCCTTCCATCTGTCTAAATATGTATTATATCAGTGTGGCAAAAAAACGCATAGCAAAACTAAGATAATGGAAGAATTTAGTTAATTTAAGAAAGAGGAACGGTACCAACAGAAAGTAACAATTTAGTTACCTGCAGGAAAAAAAGTACAAATAATCTTCACATAGAGAAAAATACTTCCGATTAAAACAGTAAAATAAAAATGTAAGGTACTGAAATAACATCCTTGGTTTGGCTATGGAGTGGTTTAGCACTCCTCAATTTTGGAAATTAATTATTTTTTCACACTGGCCGTGTGTAGGCTAAATTGTGGAAACGTGGAGTCAGACTGAAAAATTCAATGCCATAGCCGGGATTTGAACCACGGATCTTCTGGTTTCCATCCAGCTGCACTACCATTGTGCTACTATGGCCAACGTGCCGATATGACATTAAATTCTCCAACTGACTCGTATTTTCCCGGTAAACCACTTAGGAGTTCTCATAAACACATGAGACAACTACCTTAATGGCGACTTACATATTGTAAGTACTTTAAGGCCTGGGCTTCGTATAGTAAACCACTATTAGGTTAATTAATGGAAATTAATTATTCTTTCCACACTGGCCGTGTGTAGGCTAAATTGTGGAAACGTGGAGTCAGACTGAAAAATTCAATGCCATAGCCGGGATTTGAACCAAGGATCTTCTGGTCAGTTGGAGAATTTAATGTCATATCGGCACGTTGGCCATAGTAGCACAATGGTAGTGCGGCTGGACGGAAACCAGAAGATCCGTGGTTCAAATCCCGGCTATGGCACTGAATTTTTCAGTCTGACTCCATGTTTCCACACTCCTCAATTTTTATTTAAAGGAGGCATGATAAGCTATACAGTATACTTTATACCTATATATAAAACTTCACCTATCAAACCACAAAAAAGTGACAGAAAAAAATAGATGTGGTCAACACAATACGCTCATTCATTGCGATGTGCACACCTCAAGACATTGTTGGATACTGAAGCCTTTTTAAGTGCAGAGGTTCTATCCAATCAGTCCAGGACCCATAGGTCCAAAGACCCTGGCCTCCTTCAACCAGGGAGCGATGGATACTCTGGGGCTCTTTCCATAGGGCAATACCTGATTTCTTAAAAACTCCCCCATTGACAACATCAAGACGGGATGGAAGTGGATACGCCACTTACGCACGTCAACCCCGCAAGGGAAGACTATTGAAAAACCTCGGTGGGGCCACCTGGTGATCTAGCCCACCTTCTACTAGCTCTGCAGGCTAGAACCCAGGACTTCTTAGACAACCCTCTACCCCTTCCAGGCGGCCGTAGCCTAGCCGGAGGTACCCAATTTCCCGTGGGTGTCGGGAGCACACTGCCCCCTCGAGTCCAGCCCAATCCGAACAGCTCCCCAATGGGAGGGGCTCGGCACTTCGGCCCGAGGATCCTCTAGTAACATCAGAGGTACCACGAGTGCTAAGGGTCCACAGCGCCCGCACCACGGCAGCTAAAGGGGATGGATCCCCTCCCCTACGGGAGATACTGAAGTCTTGTAAGAGGGATAATGGCCCTGCAACAAGCATAAGCTGTAGGTGTGTAAGGTATGGTAATCTTCTGTGCATGAGGTCAGTATTCTTCTGAGCTTTTGTTGTGCCAGCTCTAGATATGAAAAGTGCCCTCCAAATTAAGGGAGACAAAATATGTTGTGTATTGACAAGCATTTGCTACTTTTCCTACTACTGTAGCATCAACATATTGGTTTGTTCAATTTTCTTACTCTCCTTGTCAGTGGATGGAATTTGCATTGGGAAAGAAGCATATGTTTTACCTTACATCTCAAAGAGGTGAAGGTCAATGTCTAACATTGTATTCTTGTATTGTTACCACAAAGAGGACAAGTTGTTACCACAACTTATACAAAGTAGAGCTTTGGAGGACACATATTTAGATTGGACCCACAAAGGTAAACATATGCAGTGACTGTGTGGGAATCTTGACATGCATAAGAATGTAGGCAGGCAAAAAAGAATTTCTGTGATGTGTTTAAATGTAACAATAAGTAGACCGCGAACAAAATGCTGTTGGAGGTGTGGCTTACCAACACTGGAGTCCTCTAGCTTTCCCCCTCTACCGTCATTCTTAGATTGCCTCTCCTCCATCACACGGGCTGCACTGGTCGTGTGTCATTCATTGTTACATTCACTCTTAGCATTTTCTGCCAAATCACTGCATTGTTCTTCAAGGTTTAAAGAAACTATGATTCTATCTTACACAAATAAAAATATTTTTATTTATGTAATATTTGTTGCTTCACTGTGACTAGGTTCATTTTCTATGTGATCATGATTCTATCTCGAGATTTAACTGTATTGGAACAACACAGTGAAGCGACATAATTATTAATTTATAGATGAGTTGTATTTATTACACATCTGCTTCACTTACGTACCTATTTTGAGGACGTGTTTCGCAAATCATCGTTTGCATCTTCGGCTCTTATGCGATAATTTTAAAACATTTACTTAGCATCCTTGGTTTAATAAACAATTTCAAAAAGTTTTTAAAGAGTTTGGTATAACTTTGGTTTCTCAAAACAAATATAGTATTAAAAATTTAGTACATTTCTCTAAAACAGATGAAATTCCTAATAATACAAAATCTGGTATTTATTAATTTGATTGTTTAGATTGTGATCACATTTACATTGGTAGGACGAAACGTAATTTGGAAACTAGAACGAAAGAACATTTTCGTAACATTAAGTATAAACAAACTGATAAATCGGCAGTAGCAGATCATTTTTGATCATTTAACCATAATATAAATCCTGAAGTTAAATTATTAAAACATTTAAATGTCCCGATAGACTTAATGGTTTGGGAAAAAATATTTATTTTAAAAAATAAACATCGCGTAATGAATTTTGAAATACCAGCAGTTGATTCTGTTCTTAAGCTTGCTTCGTTTTCAGATTTTGGTAATACTGAAAAACCATAACAACATAGTAACTTCCTTAACAACTAATTTGGTTTTCTCCTGTAGTTTTCTTTGACTGACGACACGAACAAGAGTTCGTGAAATCAATTTCAACTTTAACTAATTCAACTAATAGGAAAAATCAACATCAGTTTCCTTAAGATAAGTGAAGCTTTTTGTTACAAGTAGTTATATTTGTATAACACTTATTGCTTCACTGCAACTAGCTTCATTTTCTATGTAATTCTTATTTGCTTACAAGGTACTTTTAGCAAAAGTATAGAAGTTAAAGGCATATGCTTGCACAGAATGCTGCTGCCAAGCATGGTAGGCGTGTACAGGCAGTAACTCTGTACTTCACAACACATTAAATATGCTTGGAACATAAAAATGTTACCTTAATGGTGTTAACCCATATGTTGGGTTGGAGAGTTATTTTTAACAGTTGAGTTTATTAAATACAAGTTTCTGCCCAGAGCCTGAATAATTTTACATTAGTTAATTGAAAAATAATTTGTCTCAGCTTTGAATAGACATGTCCTGTGCCATGGCATAGTGGGCTAGAGCTTTGGGCTTTGGTTCCCTGCCACAGAGTGCACCTGGAATCAATCCCACCCCTGAGGGGTGCAGATTTTAAGTCCTGGGTGTAGTACCACTGCCCACTCAGCATTGTGAGGGAACTGAGGAGCTATACTAGGTGGCAAACCCTGGTCTAGAAAGCCAAATTTCCAGCTGGAGGTACCGAGATGCTCGCCACATCTCTTCCCCATATTGGTTGGTTGGTCACCTGCCTCTACCTTGTGTTTGTGGGTGTGATACTGGCAGACGAGTTGGCAGGCTCTGGCCTGCTTGTGGGTTGTTATGCCATGGATTTTAATTATACATTGATTTAAGTAAATTGATAGAAATTTATTGTTCCTTCACACTAGCTGCGTATAGGCTAAATACAGTCAAATCCCGGTTGTGGTATTGAATGTTTCAGTTTGACTCTATCCATATAACATTGAAATCTAAATATTATATTTATCTGAGATTAATTAAAAAGACACATGTTCTATATTTAGCAGTGCTGGTAGGAGGCGTAAACTTACAATTTGTTGGAGTCTTCTGTAGGACCAGCCTTTAAGTTTCGAATGTGCTTAAGTTTTCTAAAGAGATTTGAAGATCCTTTGAGTGCTACCTGTTTATTAAAATTGCAAATACATCTAGCTTTATTGGCTAACACACACATGTGATCTGTATTTCTCATGCGATTTAATACTGTCACCCGAACGTCGGAACTCCCTATAGAACCGACCGGCAGCAGCAGGAGACGGTAGACGTTCGCCACGCCCAGTCATTTGTCTTATAGCGGTAACGAGGGTTGGCTGGAAAAACATCACTGTGTCGTCTCTTTCGCTCCACCTGAGTTCTCGAACTTACGGGATATTTCATCTAATCCAGAACCTTCTAGATTGGCCAATATGCCCTATATAAGCAACACGTCGGGCTGGAGGAAGTCAGTTCTTGGCAAGCTGTGAGGAGCGCCCAGTGAGGGGACGGACTGCGTACGTGCATCGGAGGAGTTTACGTAATTACGAGTGCAAGTGAAACTGTAACGGACGAACTGGTGAATCGTAATTGTGTGCATTACGTAATCCTGTGTAATTGGCAAGTGTTCAACTGTAAGTCGGTGGAAATAAAGAACATTTTTGAGTGGTGCAATTGTACTTTTCATTTCACGAACCCACAAAGTCACAATACCATCACTAACTTATACAGGAAGTTAATGAACTACACCGAAATATTTTTGGAGCAAGTAGAGATATCTTAAACAAGTAATCTGAGATAAGAAACTTATTGATTCAAATGTGGAAGCTATGGCTGTAAGTTTCAAAAGTGCCAGTATGCCACTGCTAATTATGAAACACTTGAATGTACAACACACGAAAATGAAGAGACGTGTCAGAGCACTCCCTCTGGTACAATGGTTATGACATTAGCTTTCAAGTGACAGGTAAATTAGTTTGAATCTCCTTCACTTTTTTGTTGTTTGTTTATTTTTGTTTTCTCTATTTGGTTTTCTTTTTTCAATATTTTGTATAAACTTTTAATTCTTCTACAAATGTATGCATTTTATGAAGTAATTTCACCTTAATGCAATTAATTACAAATCTTTCTAACTAGGGTTGAATCCTGCTTAATACGTTCAATGTTGTATGTCTAAATGGAAGGTAGTTTAAAGGGTGAACAAATTTACATAAAATAAAAAGTATATGCAACTTTTTAAGCCATGTTTATAGGAACTGCTTGAAATGGCGACCTGCATTTTTAAGGCAAAGTGTCCCGAGTCAAGGAAACCAAAGTACTGTTATTGCACTGGCCAATCAGATTCACATTCTTAGTTATGAATCACGCCATTTCTTCCTATTAGAAATTACATATTAAAAAGATGAAGAAAAAATCAACTACATGACAGGATGGATAGAGTGAACATGAAAAATTCAACGCCATGGCCGGGATTTGAACCACGGATCTTCAGGTTTCCGTCCAGTCGCTCTAACCCATTGAGCTACCATGGTCAACGTGCCATCCTGACATTGAGTTCTCCATTTGACTGGTATATTTCCCTGGTAGACCACTAGGGGCTCTCGCATCTGAGATACACTGTTTATGGCAACTTACTATCATAAGTACTTAAATCCCAGGCTTCATCATTTAACTTTATTACTTTGGTTAATTGATGGAAATTAATCATTTCTCCACACTAGCCGTTTATAGGCTAAGATTTTATATGGATAGAGTCAACATGATAGAGTCAAATGGAGAATTCAATGTCAGGATGGCACGTTGACCATGGTAGCTCAATGGGTTAGAGCAACTGGATGGAAACCAGGAGATCCGTGGTTCAAATCCTGGCCATGGCATTGGATTTTTCATGTTGACTCTATCCATCAAAAATCTTAGCCTATAAACGGCTAGTGTGGAGAAATAATTAATTTCCATCAATTTCGTACACCAGAACAGTTACAAAAACATCACTAGAGTACACTACATGATGCATGAAGGTAGGTAATCGCTCTTTAGTGTCACACTGGCAGGTGATTAGTTTGAGATTTGAGAGATCTTTGAGGCATTAAATCTTCAGAATGCCAATAATGAGCTCCCAAGAATTGATATTTCTATACTCAGGAAGCAGTTTTACAGATATATACACATATAACAATGTGTAACTTAAAACTTCACTTATCTTATAAGAAATGATGATACTTTTCTTATAAATAGTCCGGGATTGCGATTTCATGTAAAAATTTTACACATCCTCAGCCGGAAATAACAAAGCTGTTATCATTGTTATGAACGCTAGATGTTAATATGTTCTTGTTAGTACTACCAAAATCTGAAAATAAAACAAATTTAAAAACAGAATCAACTGCTGGTATTTCAAAATTCATTATGCAATGTTTGTTTTTTAAAATAAATATCTTTTACCAAACCTTTAAATCTATCGGACCATTTAATTGTTTTAATAATTTAACTTCTGGATTTATTTCATGGTTAAGTGACCAAAAATGATCTGCTACAGCCGATTTATCAGTCGTTTGTACTTAATTTTACGAAAATGTTTTTTTGTTCTGGTTTCTAAATTATGTTTTGTCTTTCCAATATAAAATTTATCACAATCAAAACAGTTAAACTCATAAATACCAGATTTTTTATTATTAGGAATTTTAACTTTTTTAGAGAAATGCAATAAATTTTTAATACTATATTTATTTTGAGGAACTAAAGTTATACCAAACTCTTTAAAACAAATTTGAAAATGTTTATTAACCCAAGGATGGTAACCAAATTTTTTAAAATTATAATCGTCTTTTATTTTTAAAGGGTAGAAATATCATAATCAGTTTTTTTTATATTTGAATTTTTCAATTTGTTTATTTATAAAGTCTTTATTAAAACCATTAATTAAAGCAGTATTAATAATATGTTTATTTCTTTATTAAATTCATCTTTATTCAGGAGTATATTTATTAATCTATAAATCAAACTATTGAAAACAGCAAATGTATGTGAAAAAGGGTTAAAACTTTTATTTTTTATATAATTATCAATATGAGTAGACTTCCTATAAATACCAAAGTTTAATTTATTATTATTTCTTATTATCTTTAGATCTAGAAAAGGAAGAAATCCATTAATTTCAGTCTCTAATGTAAATTTTATAGCTTTATCTTGCTTTATCTTTATTTTCAGATTTTGGTAGTACTAACATTAGCGCTAAATGAATGGAAAGAAGAATTAACTAGAAAAGGTTTAGAATTAAACATACCCAAAAGTAAAACCATGCATATAGGAAGGAAAGAAGAAGAAGTTAAAATTAATTGTAATGATGAAATCTTAGAACAGGTAGACAGTTATGAATACCTGGGTACAATTATAAATAAGGATGGAAAAATAGAGCAGGAAATTTTAAACAGAATAAGAAAGGCCAATTCGGTCTACTATCAGATTAATAATACTATTGTGGGGTAAAAAGGAAATAACAAAAGATACAAAAGTTTTAGTATTTAAAACAATAATACTACAATTCTATTATATGGAGCAGAGAGCTGGACTCTCCTACCGAAACAAGAAAGCAAAATAACAGCTATGGAAATGAGATATTTAAGACGAGCTGTGGGGAAGACAAGAAGAGATAACAATAAGGGAAGAGTTGGGTACACACTCCGTTAAAGAAATATTGGAAAAAAGAACTTAAATGGTATGGACATGTACTCCGCATGTCAGAAGAAAGAAAACCCAAACAATGTTTAGAAGCAAGACCAGAAGGTAAAAGAATTAGGGGAAGGCCACGCATGTTGTATCAGGAATACATTGAGAAGTTGGGGAAGGATAGAGGGAAAACCATGACAGAAATGAAGAGAATGATAATGGACCGAGAAAAGTGGAGGAAATGGGTAGAAGAGGCTTGTACTCCACGCCTAACAGCACAAAGGATTTAGAGAAAGAAGAAGAAGAAGAAGAAGAAGAAGAAGAAGAAGAAGAAGAAGAAGAAGAAGAAGAAGAAGAAGAAGAAGAAGAAGAAGAAGAAGAAGAAGAAGAAGAAGAAGAAGAAGAAGAAGAAGAAGAAGAAGAAGAAGAAGAAGAAGAAGAAGAAGAAGAAGAAGAAGAAGAAGAAGAAGAAGAAGAAGAAGAAGAAGAAGAAGAAGAAGAAGAAGAAGAAGAAGAAGAAGAAGAAGAAGAAGAAGAAGAAGAAGAAGAAGAAGAAGAAGAAGAAGAAGAAGAAGAAGAAGAAGAAGAAGAAGAAGAAGAAGAAGAAGAAGAAGAAGAAGAAGAAGAAGAAGAAGAAGAAGAAGAAGAAGAAGAAGAAGAAGAAGAAGAAGAAGAAGAAGAAGAAGAAGAAGAAGAAGAAGAAGAAGAAGAAGAAGAAGAAGAAGAAGAAGAAGAAGAAGAAGAAGAAGAAGAAGAAGAAGAAGAAGAAGAAGAAGAAGAGAAGAGGAAGAGGAAGAGGAAGAGGAAGAGGAAGAGGAAGAGGAAGAGGAAGAGGAAGAGGAAGAGGAAGAGGAAGAGGAAGAGGAAGAGGAAGAGGAAGAGGAAGAGGAAGAGGAAGAGGAAGAGGAAGAGGAAGAGGAAGAGGAAGAGGAAGAGGAAGAGGAAGAGGAAGAGGAAGAGGAAGAGGAAGAGGAAGAGGAAGAGGAAGAGGAAGAGGAAGAGGAAGAGGAAGAAGAAGAAGAAGAAGAAGAAGAAGAAGAAGAAGAAGAAGAAGAAGAAGAAGAAGAAGAAGAAGAAGAAGAAGAAGAAGAAGAAGAAGAAGGTAGTACTAACAAGAACATATTAACATCTAACATTCGTAATGATGGCGACAGTTTTGTTGTTTCCGGCTGAGGATGGGTAAAAGTTTTACATGAAATCGCGATCCCGGACAATTTATAAGAAAAGTATCATTTCTTATAAGATAAGTGAAGTTTTAAGTTACGAGTTGTTATATTTGTTTGCTTCACTGTTAACAGCTACATATTTTATATATTTATTAGTTTTACAGATATTCTAATCCGATAATTTCACCCACCTTGTTTAAATACCAACTTATCAGCATGTGATGCCAATTAGGTGTAACACAATTAACTGCTTTTATTTTAGTTAATTGATAGAAATTAATCATTTCTTCATACTAGCCGTATATAGGCTAAGGTTTTTGATAGATGGAGTCAACATGAAAAATTCAATGCCATGGCCGGGATTGGAACCACGGATCTCCTGGTTTCCGTCCAGTCACTTTAACCCATTCAGCAGCCATGGCCAACGTGCCGTCCCAACATTAAACTCTCCATTTGGCTCATATATTTCCCCGGTAGACCACTAGGGGCTCTCGCATTCGAGATACACCGTTTGTGGCGACTTACTATCATAAGTACTTGAGTCCCAGGCTTCATCATTTAACTCTTATTATTTTAGTTACTTGATGAAAATTAATCATTTCTTCATACTAGCCATATACAGGCTAAGTCTTTGATAGATAGAGTCAACATGAGTTACGGAGGTTCAAATCCCGGCCATGGCATTGAATTTTTCATGTTGGCTCTATCTAACAATTAACTGCATTATGTTTAGCCATAGACCATGCATTGACTATATCATCTTGCTTATATTAGTCATGTCTACAATTGCTGAAATTATTTTGGTGTATTTTAATGAAACCCTGTATAAGAACAGCTTAATAAATGGGTTAAGTCATTATGAAACTATGAGCTATCTAAAATTATGGATATCGGTATATTGTTGAGTGCTGTAAAATAGTGATATAACAACTATCCCTGTCGGATTGAAGGGGAGAGGGAAGCACTAATTTGCCTGCCTCGGTAGCGGAGATGGTAGCATGTCTGCCTCAGGTTCTAGAGGTCCCGAGTTCGAATCTCGGTTAGGGTGAGTTATCTGGATAAGGTTTTTCCCGGGGTTTTCCCTTATCCATGTAAGCTACATGGACCCTGGGATCATTTGAG
Organism: Mantis religiosa; assembly: GCA_030765055.1. Lineage (NCBI taxonomy): Eukaryota > Metazoa > Arthropoda > Insecta > Mantodea > Mantidae > Mantis > Mantis religiosa. The sequence continues at coordinate 53,865,153 of CM060960.1, read as the reverse complement.
CATCATTTCACCCATTTCAATCATCGTCCGATATGACTTAACGTTGGAGGACATAAATTACAACAACAACAAAAAAAACAATAATTTCTCTCAAATTTTAGAGAGAGAGTGAAATATACGAGGGGGGACCCAAAAGAAACCGGACTCCGAGGGCGCTGCCACTCATAGACGTAGTACAGGGTTCTCGCGCTAGATGGTGTTAGTAGAGACCTTCATGAAATAGCTGTGCAGATGACATCAGTGTAGAGCTGAATGTGCAAGTGTGGTACTGTGTTTCTCTGACTGTTGGCGGGTTACCTCTACGAAGTCGTTATGGCAACTTTAAAAGAACAAAGAGTGTGTGTGAAATTTTGTTTACTGCTTAAAAAAACTGCAATGGAGACCCACCAAATGCTTCAGGAAGCTTTCCAGGAGGATGCTATGAGCCGGACACAGGTTTTCAAGTGGTTTGGGCGCTTTAAATGTGGTGAGATGTGTGTTGAAGACCAAGCTCATTCTGGACGCCTTTTAACATCGCAAAATGAGTAGAACATTGAAAAGGTCCGCCAAAGGTCCGAGGATCATCGCCAAACGATCGTCCAAATTTCAGCAGCGACAGGAATCAGTTGGAGCTTGTGCCAGCAGATTTTGAGGGAGGATTTGCACATGAGACGTGTTGCTGCTAAATTTGTTCTGTGCCTTCTCACACAGGAACACAAAACCATCCGCATGAATGTGTGTCAGAAGTTGAAAATAGAGATTGCACGTGATCTAAACTTCTTGAACAAAGTCATTACAGGGGATGAGAGTTGGTGTTACGGGTCTGACCCAGAAACCAAACAAGCGTCAAGCCAGTGGAGGACTCCCAACTCTCCCAGACCAAAAAAAGAAAGGCAAGTGAAGTTAAATGTGAAGAGGATGATCATTGTCTTTTTTGATGTTCGTGGAATTGTGCATCGGGAATTCATATCCCCTGGCCAGACTGTTAACCAGCACTTTTACTTGGATGTTTTAAGGCGTCTGCGAGAAGATGTGAGGAGGAAACGACCGGAACTTTGGCAATCAGGTGACTGGTTTCTGCATCACGACAACGCTCCAGCACACACGGCCTTACGAGTGACACACTATTTGGCATCTCAGAGGTGGTCTGTCGTTCTCCACGCTCTGTATTCACCGGAGCTAGCCCCGTGCGACTTTTTCCTATTTCCACAAATGACAAAAAAAAAAAAGTGCTAAAAGGGGAGCATTATGATGATGTGGAGGCAGTAAAAACAGCTTCGTAAAGGGCACTGGACAATATCAAACCTGAAGAGTTCCAAACATGCTTCCAAAAGTGGGAAAAGAGACTTGACATGTGCATCGCATGTAATGGAGAGTATTTTGAAGGTGACTGAAGCAATTTTGTGAAAAGGTTCATCAATAAAGTTTTTATGATAACAATCCGGTTTCTTTTGGGTCCCCCCTCGTATATCCTATAACTTTTATGGAAGGAAGATTGTAATACCACTAGTGTGTACTCAATTAGTTTATATATAAAAGCTGTCATTTTTTCACAATGCAATAAAATCTAACTACAGGATGAGGAAACTATTTAAACAAATTAAGCTAAAAATAACTTACTTTGATTTATTCTAGAATTATATCTAGTATTATGCAGCATTCTAATGTAGACCCAATGAATTCTAGCTGTTTCTCAACATTAATGGTATCAATAACTGCTTTCTAATTCAGCATTCTATTTCTAAAGAAGAAAAGATAGCTATTACTACCTACCTAATCAATAACGTGGCTATGAATGTGACAGTAAAACTAATTAATAAAAAATAATAAAACAGAATTGGCAACAAAATGTAACAAATAAGTAATGGAATGTGGCACTTCTAGGGAAGCACTAATCCTAATTATTCATTAGTTTATGCTATGGTAATGTAAAGAAAAATGTCTCTTCCATGACATGAAGCAATCTGAACAGATAAAATACAATCATGTATTTGCTATCTGTAATGTATACTCTGTGAGTACTGAGCTGTGGAGATCTAATGTCTATTAGTTTAGCATATCTACTTATATTGTGCAAATGATCTAGATAGATATACAAACATTTTATAACTCATTCATCTTCTTTTACAGATTTCATTCTGTACAAGAGATAGTAAGGCAGTGAATAAGAAAGTAAAGAGGTGACCACTGGTTCCTGCCTGCTCACACGACACCTTCTGTCTACTCAACCACAGACCAACACTGGCATCTAGAAAAATAATAAGTTTGAAACACTGCTGTAACTAAAATAAATGATTAACAAATCCATTTAATTAAATAAGATATAATGTTCCAGAGTAACTAAAAAACAAGAATGAACTTGGGCTTAGCCAATATAGTAATGGTGCTCTCTTGGCATTGCCAGTTTCAAAGCAAGTGGGCAACAGAGATTGAAGATACTATCAAGTATGCATTTAAGGGCAGTAAATGATAGTCTCAAAAACTATTTGTAGTTGGTTTATTGATACTCGTCACTTACTTTTTCATATTAATGAGAGACTAGTTTCAAAGGCAATCACCTCCATTTACAATCTCTTTCCAACTAGCATCTGTTGTTGTCTGCTCTCTCTCTGGTGGTGGAACTATGAACATTTTTGTCAAATTATCTATTGGTAGGATTTCAAAGTTCATTACGCGACCCTTATTTTTCCATATGTATATGTTCTCCCATGTTGTCAATTTATTTTGGTTTTAAATATTAAAAGCAGAAGCATTATTAACAGTGAAGTATTCTTCATATTTAAGTTTGATTTATGAGTCACTATGTTTACACTCAGTCTTCACTTACTTGTTGTTGTATAATTGAAACGTTTTCAAGATCATTCGATCTCATCCTCAGCTGTTTGGTGACTAAATGAACCTCCCTCTTCTTCCACTATTACGGAGCTCCGATCACTCTGCCATCTGGTGTTAGGGGCACTAAGTTTTAATACTTCATTTAATGCCGTGATTTCAAAATTTATAACTTTATCACAGTTTTTGTTTATGAATATTTTTTCCAAATATCCAATTCTATGGTTTAATGTTGTGGCCAATGTGGTTTTTTGTCCAAAAATGGTGTGAAACTGCAGATTTTTCTGTTTGTTTCAACTTAATGTTCCTCTGGTGTTCTTTTTGCCTGTTTAATTAAGTTGAAACAAACAGAAAAATCTGCAGTTTCACACCATTTTTGGACAAAAAACCACAACATTGGCCACAACATTAAAACAGGCAAAAAGAACACCAGAAGAACATTAAGTTGAAACAAACAGAAAAATCTGCAGTTTCACACCATTTTTGGACAAAAAACCACAACATTTGCCACAACATTAAACTGTATAAATCTTTAAGTACACCCATAGAATTGGATATTTGGGAAAAAAATATTCATAAACAAAAACCGTGATAAAGTTATAAATTTTGAAATCCCGGCATTAAATGAAGTATTAAAACTTAGTGCCCCTAACACCAGATGGCAGAGTGATCGGAGCTCCGTAATAGTGGAAGAAGAGGGAGGTTCATTTAGTCACCAAACAGCTGAGGATGAGATCGAATGATCTTGAAAACGTTTCAATTATACAACAACAAGTAAGTGAAGACTGAGTGTAAACATAGTGACTCATAAATCAAACTTAAATATAAATTATTTTGGTTTATCACTCCTTTTACTAACTTTGAAATCCCACCAGTAAATAATTTGACAAAAACGTTCATAGTTCCATCACCAGAGAGAGAGAGCAGACAACATCAGATGCCAGTTGGAAAGAGATTGAAAATGGAGGCAATTGACTTTGAAACTAGTCTCTCATTAATATGAAAAAGTAAGTGACAAGTATCAATAAACCAACTACAAATAGTTTTTGAGATTAATTTTGTCGTCACTGTTACTAAATTCCTCCAAACACATATATACATAAATGATAGTCTTTGTTGATATTTCAATTGGATCATAATATTATTACATTTTATGGTAAAATTATATTTCTACATTCCTTCTTAATTTGATAGGTTAAGCAGTTTACAATATGAAATAGGATAGTCTTGGTTCACCACTTCCTATGACAATCCCCATGGATTTTACCATGACATCAACAACCTTTTGGGTACAAGTAGGACTGAGGATGTCATATGTCTCTACAGATGTTCTAGAATATTTACATATTGAAAGGGTAGAGCCAGACTGAAAAATTCAATGCCATAGCCAGGATTTGAACCACAAATCTTCTGGTCTCCGTCCAGCCGCTCTAACCATTGAGCTACTATGGCCAACGTGCCAACATGACATTAAATTCTCCAACTGACTCGTGTTTTTCCCGGTAAACCACTAGGATTTCTCATAAACACATGAGACAACTACCTTAATGGTGACTTACTATGCTGTAAGTACTTTAAGGCCCAGGCTTTATAGTTCGGACCACTATTAGGTACAATTAATGGAAATTAATTGTTCTTTCACACTATGAAAGGGTAGAGCCAGACTGAAAAATACAATGCCATAGCCGGGATTTGAACCACGGATCTTCTGGTATCTGTCAAGCTGCTCTAACCATTGAGCTACTATGGCCAACGGGCCAACATGGCATTAAATTCTCAGACTGACTCGTGTTTTGTGTTTTTCCCGGTAAGCCACTAGGAGCTCTCATAAACACATGAGACAACTACCTTAATGGCGACTTACTATGCTGTAAGTACTTTAAGGACCGGGCTTTATAGTTTGGACCACTATTAGGTACAATTAATGGAAATTAATTGTTCTTTCATGCTAGCCGTGTGTAGGACGCACTATGATATTATTTACATATTGCTTTGTGGTTAGCTGCTGTAGTTTAAACCCAGGGCTGTTACACACCATATTTGGTAATTTAGGATTTAGGATTTCATTACAGAGGGGACTCAGTGTGTAGGCCACCATGTTTCTATGCCCCCAAATGGGGCACCCCCAAGGAAGGATAAGGCAAAGGAAACCCAAAGAGCCACGATAGTACAGAGGGCAGGGTCCCTACAGTTTACTTGGATAGAGACTTCTCCCAACAGGCCAGGACAACGAACATGCTCCCCTACTGCGGGACAGAAACGAACCCAGCAGCCAAGCCCCAAAGGTCCCAGGCAGACGATCCAAACCCTCGAGGTGTCTGGCTGGCAGTCCCGAAGTGGTCCCAGCAGAGGAGTGGAGACTGGCAACCGACCTACAGGAGGAGGAAATAGTTTTGCTCAGAGCATATCTTCCTGCCATGCACCACCGAGACTCTCGCCGACACTTCTACCCTGAAAGAGACCACCAGATGAGAGATGATAATGGAGATGAAATGGAGGGACAGGAAATTCAGGGGATGTAATTAACCTACCCAGCATTCGCCTAGCGACCTGGGAACCTCCCTGAAAAAACCCATGGGTCGGGTAGGTTGGCCATGGGAATCGAACCCGGGCCTCCCGAATGCCGGCCACAGACAAAACCACCTGAGCCATCCCGCTCGACATTTTTGGTAATGCTTCTGGATAAATTGCTGAGCTTTCCTAGGGCACAAGATCGTCTTCAAGAACTGCATATCCTGCAGCTGGGTTGAGTCTATTTGGAGTCCTTCACTTGTGTGAAAGTTTTCATCTTGACACCGCTACGCTGCCTATGCTGACACATCCTCAAGTTAAGCCCCAACTAGGGGAACACTTTAACGATTAATCAAGTCAGAGCCTCCGAATTCTAATCTATGTACTATCTAGCACCTTGAGTTGGTGCTGGTCCCATCTTGTACTAGGCAGAGTAAATAAAGTTTGTCATTACTAATTTAAGTGTAAAATAAAGAGGGACCATAGCTTACACGCAGCTGTTGTCTCTGCTGCCCTAGTCACCCTATGCACCCCTAGTCACACCATTCACCCCCGTGGTCATGAGAATTTGTCTGTTTTTGTCTAACCAGATAAACTGAACTGCATTATCGCTCCGATATGTTGCTGTTGCAATACAAATATATCCTTAAATTCTATATAAAGAACAGTGCAAAAACCAGAAAACACAAACTATTCAAACATATGCATGATTGGAGAAATTTAGTAACAGTGACGTCAAAATTAATCAGAAAAACTATTTGTAGTCAGTTTATTGACACTTTGTCACTTACGCTTTTATATTATCGAGGGACTAGTAATGAACTTCGAAATCCCACCAGTAGATAATTTGACAAAGAAGTTCATAGTTTCACCACCAGAGAGAAGAGAGCAGACGACAACAGATGCTAGTTGGAGAGAGGTTGAAAATGGAGGCAATGGCTTCCGAAACTAGTCCCTCAATAATATAAAAACGTAAGTGATGAAGTGTCAATAAACTGACTACAAATAGTTCCAATTATTCAAACATAATTCTTCCGGCAGTGATTTTGATTAATCTAGGTTTCATCCAAATAAAAGATGGGCCTGGAAAGTACTTCTAACTTGTGTATTTTGCGGAAAAATTTGTCTTGAAGCAACAATGTTTCTTTCAAGCAGAAATTTACGATCATCATTAGTTCGTCATATATTTGAACCCAAAAGTTTTCAGAATGTTACATGTAGTAGAGATCCATATATTATTTTTTCTCCTCATTAAATTGGCCAACATTCTGGCAGTGGGATATTCACCCTTCTCATATAAATCATTAATTGTTCTACGTAAAACACACTTTTAAAGATCATCTAAGTTGGTAGGATGTTTTTCTCATTGCTCAATGTTTTATAAAACACCTAAATATGGGAACATATAATTTAATGAACTGGTTGCCCTCTTTAACGATGTTCATCACAGAATGAGCAGTCATGCAACTAGCTTGTGCCATTAATTCTCGACTCTGAGCGAGATTTGTACGTTCATAAACTTCTTTAATTGACAACTGTCTGAAAGATGAATACATATGAAAAATAATATTTCTAGCCTCCTATGTAAAATCTTACAAGTTGTCTGGCATCACTACTAGGCACTCTTGAAATATTTACTAATTTTAAAAAGCATATCTGCACTCTTAATATATTGCCACTTTATTGAATACAAGTTACAAAATGCATCAGCACATGCTTGTTTTTCTTCACAGATCATTACTGATTTCTTGCTGGTCAGGCATTTTCTCTTTTCCTATCTCCAAAACCAAATGTCCTACAAACATTGGTTTGGACAGCCACCCCCAGAAAAAACAAAATAATTTTGTAATTAGTATGTTTAAAGCATTAGTATGTTTCAGCAAAGCAAGCCAGTGCGCAAATTGAACTGTACAATGTTGCACTCACCTCAATGGCTAGTCAGCGATAGACCATCCAAGTCTAGCCCTGCCTAATGTTCATTCTTGTTTTGCAGTTACTCTAACAGTGCTGTCATGGTAATTTTTGTCTTGGTTATATTCTCGTCTTCTACTCAAATATATCTTTAAAGTATTTTAAATATTGTGGGAAATAAACTTCAGTGAAAAAATTCTATTCATCTTATATGACTTCCAGTTTATTTAGAGTAACTTACTAACCTTAAAAGATATGAGGTGATACCTAAAAGTTCCCGAAATGCTTCAGTAATTAGATTTACAATGTACTTGAACCTATGAAATAGCTCCCTTCTTAACAAATTAGTTTACTCTTGAACACACTATGTACATTGGACAAATACATGTATCATTGAAGGTTATTATTGTCTGCATAAAATTTAAGAGACTTTCTTCTTGCTATACAGTCAAGTAAGTGGTACTGTTCATATGATTGATCACATAGGTTACAGAGACCCTGGTTCGAGGCGAGATGGAACCCTTTCAGATTGCATAGTCTGTACTGAAATCCATGTGCAGCAGTCCTCTTGAACACATGCCTCAGGGGAAGTTTGACTCCTTTCAGTCTTCGGTATTAATTGCTGGGGCCAAGAAGAAACTTTGATCTATATCTTCCACTTTTTCTGACGTCTTATATGTGTTTCACAGGCTGGGGTGTGCGGCAGGTTGTATATGATGCTATTTCCCTTATGAACTATTCTGGATCTCATTGACTTAAGTATCTAAGTACTCTCCATTAAGTGGTTTTGACTGCTTTTAGTCTTTTCAGATTTGCAGCATTAAACCGAGTCCAGATTGTGGCAACTGCATAGTACGCTATTGGAGATATCTTAATGTAAAATAGTCTTATTGCAGTTTCAACTGACAGCTTTTCAACATTTTCAATATAAAAAATGGCCCTTATTACTGCAGTGCATCTTTCCTGGATATGATTGGTGAAGGTCTTCCTTGACACTTGCAATGTTACACCCAGATACCTGTAGCATTTGGTAAATTCCATTCAGGCATTTCCATATTTAAAAAGTCTTCATTGTTCACATTACCTCCTCGTCTAAGTTTCATTAATATCATTTCATTAACTTAACATGCCGATGATGCGAACGATGGTTCGCGAAACATGTCCTCAATATAGGTACATAAGTGAAGCTGATGTGTAATAAATATGACTCATCTATAATTTAATAATTGTTTCACTTCACTGTGGTATTCCAATACAATTAAATTTTGATTCATTAACTTAGTTTTGTTGGTATTGGCTTCTAGTTTGTTCCTGAGCACCCAGACTTGTAGTTTATCCAAGCTATTCTGAAGAGCTAATTTGTTTCTAGACAGGATAACTATATCGTCTGCATAGAGAAGGACCTTGGCTTCCAGTATGCTACTTCTTGTATTATGTCATGGGTTAGTAGGTTGAAGAGAAAAGGGCTAAGAGGGTTCCGTTAAGGAACTATTTGTTTGTGTAATGAGCTCAAGTAGTGAATGCCATCTGTAAGTCATTATTTTATCTCAGAGCATGTTCAGTACCTCCAGCAATTTTTCTCAGCTGCCTCAGATCTTTTCTTTCTAGCTTACTCTCATCTTCAAGAACAAAAAGAAGCTGCATGAGGCTAAATCTGGTGAATATGTGGGTGAGATACAGATGCTATTGTTGCGACTGACGGTCGAGGCACAAAAAGGGGCAGATAGTGCAGTGCGGAGATAAAAGGATGGCCGAAACAGATCAATTTAGATGACTGAAAGGTTCGTGTTTCATCTGGTAATTTCTTAAACAGTGAATAGAGAACATTCTACAAACGTTTAGAAATACAAAAAGCTATATAAGAAGAATCGCAACTTGCCAAAATTCGTAAATTGAATTCATGTGCCTGTAACTGTGTTTTGAAAGTGAACTCTTTTGTTTGTGGTCAACGACCTTGTCAAATGTATTTATGTATGTTATGTAATTCTGCTACTGTAAGGGTTGACCAAAGTGTGTTTCTACGGAAATAGAGTATTTTGAATTTCTGCAACTTGGACTTTTAATTCTACGAACCCACAAAGTCACACTATTTTATTTTAGCCCAGAAATTCTTGCACATTAACAAATGCATATGGCTTTGCATTATTGTGATGGAGAAGTCAACTGCCTGTGAGCCACACTTTTTTACCTTTCTTTGTCAATCACCTCAAGACATCATGATAGAACACCAAATTCACTGTCGTACTAGAGAGAACAAACTTCTTGTGTATACTCACTTCACAGTCTAAACAGTAGCGACATTTTCAGGTATAATGCTGGCTGTTTGCCATCCAGAATTATCAAATAATGTTTGCTCATTGAATCGCTGCCAGATGTCTTGTCTCTGGAGTACCATTATCAGCTAGAGCACCAAAGTTCTAGCCAGTCAACATATATATGTATATATAGGGGAGAGTCGGCTATGTTCAGTCAGCTGGGAAGTTTTTCAAATATGTATTTACAAGCCAATATTCAGATAAACAAATTTATTGGATATATTCTAACAGGATTACAGAAAAATATTGCAATGAAGAGAATATCTGAATACCTTTTAAAACAGTAGAAATTAAAATGTTAATGTCTAGTAATTTTTGGCATGTTTAAATTTTGGAGGGTAGTACCGCCCACTGACCGAAATTTGAACTTTTACTCTATTTTTATGTATTACAAGACAAGGATGAATGTCACAACTGTACACATCTATCACACGTGTAATTAACTGCTCCAGTTTCCAGATTGGTGTAACTTTCATGTGCCCAACCCTTGCATTGTTCACACTGGATCCAGTTCTCATCAAAACTTTCACCACACAAAATGCAAAAGTTTTTGCTGTTTTCATATTGTTTATCCACCGACATTTGCAACGTAGATGGTGCGTTGAAGCTCAGCTTCTTTGAAGTTTTTCAACCTTCTCATTCCCCTAATGCAACCTTCGCTTTTCTCTTCTCCTCAAGGATGTTCTTGTTCGGAGACTCTGTGAGAATTTCACTTCTGACTTTCTTTTTCTTGCAGCCAGTCTCCTTTTACTACCATCAGGGATTGGAGAGAGTTTCTCCAAAGCTTTTAAAATTGTTGGAGTCCAATTTATTTCTAAGCTGGCTTCTCCCCTTCTTATTTTCTAAATTCTGTCCCATAGAGAACTCCTTGGTACACCAAAGAGCCTTGCAGCTTCCCTGGCACTTGTTTTCCCTGTCAATGCGGTATGTACAACAAGTTACATGTACTCTTCTGACCATGTGCCCTTAACAGTAGCTGTTACTTTACCGGAAGCCATAGTAACTTGAATTGATGAGACCTATAACAGAAAATCTCCATCAGTTACCTGACCAGCGCCAACCGATATTATAGTGACCGGAAATAGCCGAAACGCTGACCATTAGAAAATTTCCCGCCATTACTAAAGTACCCAGTATTTATTGGTTAATCTACTGTAATTATAAACTTAATATTATGACGATAACAGAATAATAAAATAAATAAATGCACATACCTTTCACAAAGTGGATATTTCTGTTGAAAGAATACAAGAGATAAACTCGCGCACAGACAAAAACACTATACATGCTACTCTATGCACTTCCAACAACGTACACTCACACAATGAGGCCAGCAAAGCACGGCCAAGCAAGTCTTCAAGATGCACTCAAGGAAGTGCTTCCATCTGCTGTGGTTTTCCGAAACTAGATGTGGGCGGTGCTAGCTGCTGGGCAGACATAGCCGACACTCCCCTATATATATATTGGTCCGTATCTACTCCAAAACAGACTAACAGGACCGATCTACCTCGCATTTCTTAGAAATATTTTGCCTACCTTATTGGAGGACATCCTACTACATATTCGGCAGATAATGTGGCTGTAACACGACGGAGCTCCAGCATACTTTAAGAAAAATGTGCAGAATCACCTCAACGTTACATACCCCACTCAATAGACTGCTAGGCACGCTAAGCAACATAATATTTTTCATCTGGGTTAAAGAGGTCCATGTTAATGAATTTTCTTTTTACTGTATGAACAATTTTTTTTATTATTTTGATGCTGGGAAGATATTGCTGATATATTTCAGACCAATAAAAATATGACTCAGGCGTTGTGGAGGTGGTATATTTGTGCAAATGAACACTTCATGTGACAAAAGTAGCATCAAACAAGGATATGTGATTACAGTTGGTGTTAATGTGGAAGTTGCCAAGTTGCACTTATGGAGCATTTAAAAAACTGTTGCAACTCCCTAAAGACTTACATTTTCTTTTTCCCATATACTCTCTCAATTTTGAAGTTCCCATATGCTGTATGTTCTCTTATGGCATCCATGACAGCACCGTTCTACATTATATAAATATACATATTAATTATTAAGTTCTAATATGTATTCCAAATAGATATCAAAACAATAAACTTAAAAATCATTTCATACTGCACAGAGTGAAATAAATAAATTCAATTATGAAAACTGAATCAACATTAACTACTCATTTTGCTCCATGTAGCAAGTTACTCTAGGATATGTTTTGAGGAACTGTTGTTGCCTGCTGGTTGACTATCCAGTAGTGTTTAAATGTATCTGCATTCTTTCTTATATTCATCCTCATTCATCCTTTGTATCTTGTGCACGATAATGGACATGTCAAGCACAATATTGTCGTGGTAACAGGCATAAATAGTTTCGGCGCAAATAGATAATAGATGGTGGATAATGTTTCATGGTAATAAAGAGCTTGATAAGCAGCGCGGCTAGTGTACACAAAGGACTTGCCGGCACAGCTAGGATTTCACATTTGGAAGATTCTAGTGATATCTCGATTGACGGAGAATGGTTGGTTTTCTTGTTTGCTCGAGAAGTTTCTCGAGTTGTGAATGAGATATATAAGCGATTGTGACACACCAGCCAGACAGTTGTTGTGTAACAAGAGTTGTGTGTAAAACGAGAGTCAGCTGTGAAGTGTTCTAACGAAAGCTAATGTTTGTTATTGTCAACAATCTTGGTGCTGTAGATTGTGATATGTGATGCAAAGTGTTACGTGAGAGTTGAACAGTGTATTCCTACGGAAATAAAGAACATTTAGAATTACAACGATTTGGACTTTTAATTCTATGAACCCACAAATTCACAATATTTAAAGAATAACATTAACATAGTAACAGATACAAAATATACAAAAGAAATACACAGTGATGCATAGCAAGTTCACTAGTTTCAGTTCTACGTCTGTTGGTAATATCATATCAATGAACGATGGGAGCGGGCACATCATGTTTCAGCTGTGCATTTCTTTCACGAGAAAAAGTATGTTGTTACAACACAGAGAATATTTCACGTTCTTTCAATGTGCCAAGGCACGGTCCAATTCCTTAATGGAAAACAAATATGCAATGGCTGAATAAGTTTGCAACATGTGGTGGTGTCCTAGACATTAAACATGGTCCACCTAAAACAGTAAAAACACCAGAAAATGCTCTCGAGTAAGACAAGATGTTGAACACAGACCGCAGACACAGACTGTAATGGAGGCCATCTTGAAGTTGTAATTTTCAAGACATAATTCTATAACATGAGGTAAATAAATGGCATGTTCTATGCTTTTAATTGCTACATTTGTTATGTTCCTCTTATGTCTGAATAAGTAAGTACAAGCCTCCAAAACTAGGGAGCTTGCTATGTGCATCCAGTATATATAATAATAATTACAAGAAATAGATAACATAATAATTTATGAAAACAAAAATGTATATAAGAACATACAAAATATACCATATTGCAGAAAAGAGAACTAATTAAACACTTTTGTACAGAATAAAAATATTCTTCAGCTAAGAATTTATGTAATTTGATTTTGAAAGACTTTCTTTTGTCTATCTGTTTTATATGAAGTGGCAACGCTACCCACCTCGGTAGCGTAGATGGTAGCATGTCTGCCTCACGTTCAAGAGGTTCTGATTTCGAATCTCGGTCAGGATGAGTTACCTGGATAAGCTTTTTTCGGGGTTTTCCCTTATCCTTTAAGACCAATGTCGGGTAGGTCTAAGCTCCATGGGTCCTGGACTCATTTGAGCATCATTTCACCCAATTCATTCACCGTTCGATATGACTTAACGTTGGAGGATGTAAATTACAAAAAAAAAAAAAACTGTTATACAACTGTATACAGTTAAAGTTGAAGGTATGTTACACAAATGGAAAATATTTTTATTTGTGTAATATTTATTGCTTCACTGTAGCTAGCTTCATTTTCTATGTAATGAAGGAATGTGTTTTAGCTAATTGCTATCAGATTTAAGCTTCCTCTTATATCATGTTTATATATCATTTGGTATGCCTTAAAGACAATTATACTAGCTTTAACACTTTAAACAACATTATATATATACGAGAGTGGTCTGAAAAGTTTCCGACCTCAACATGAAGATGGCAGCACTCGTAAATAAAAGTGAATTTTTCGTTGTTCATCTATTGACACTACTCACCAAATTTTCAGCCATGTTGAATGCTCAGTTGTTCTGTAACAATGGTTTGAGTGAGTTGATGTGTGTGTTTTTATGAAAATGGACAAAATCAAATATCGAGCTGTCATTAAATATTGATATCGATTCTGTGTATGGGAACCCTGCACCATCATTTACCACAGTGAAATTTTGGGCAGCTGAATTTAAATGTGGCCGTAAGAGCTTGGGAGATGATGAACGTTCAGGATGTCCAAAAACTGCAACTACCTACGAAAACATTGCCAAAGTTCACCAAATGGTGCTAGAGGACCGCCGAATTAAAGTGAGAGAGATAGCAGAGGCTATGACCATATCAAAAGAACGTGATTGTCACATATTAAATCAACATTTAGACATGAGAAAGCTGTCTGTGCGTTGGGTGCCGCGTTTGCTCACGTTAGACCAAAAATGTGTTCGAATGAACATTTCCAATACTCTGTTGGCGCAGTTTAGGCGCAATAAATCTGAATTTAGCCGCCGATTACTTACTGTAAAAGAAACTTGGATACACCATTGTACACCGGAAACAAAGATACAGTCCAAACAGTGGACTGCAAAGGGGGAACCGCTCCAAAAAATGCAAAAACTATTTTTTTTTTTCGGCTTGGAAAGTGATGGGTGACTTTTTTTGGGATAGTCATGGAGTTATTTTAATTAATTATCTTCAAAAAGGAAAAACCATTACAGGAGCATACTACACATCATTACTTGACAAGCTGAAGGCAGAACTTGTGGAAAAATGGCAACATTTGCAGAAAAAGAAAATCCTGTTTCACCAAGACAACACTCCATCTCACACCTCAGCGGTTGTAATGGTGAAAATCCACCTTACTCACCAGATCTAGCACCAAGCACTTCTTTTTGTTCCATCATCTGAAAACTGCACTCGGAGTACACAGATTTTCGTCAAATGAAGGGGCAATCACCTTCGTGAACAATTATTTTGCAGAGAAAAGCGCCGAGTACCATTTGGACGGGTTACAGAGATGGAAGCATCACTAGGAGAAGTGTGTAGAGTTACAAGGAGACTACATTTAAAAATAAAAAAAATTTCTGAAAAAATGTCTTGTATCTTTATTAGGTCGGAAACTTTTCAGATCACTCTCATATATATATATATATATATATATATATATATATATATATATATATATATATATACAAACATGGAACTGTCATAATTTTAAGATCTCTACAATGTGCTCTGCAGCTCACATTTGAGGGTTGGTTAACAGTTATTTGTGTAACTCTTTTTTTGCATTCGGAAAACTTTATGAGACATCCTCAAGTTTCCCCAGAAGATGATGCCAAAATTTAAAAGGGTGTGAAAGTATGCAAAATATGCTACTTGAACTGTATTTGTATCTGTTGTCAATTTTAATATTTTTATAACATAACATTACTTCAATGTATAAAAACTGAAAGAAGCATAGAGACAGTGAAGCACAAGTTAAAATAAAAGTGAATTGAGAAGATATTGACACATTGCTTCACTCACACTGTTTTTCACAGCTCTTGAAACATGACCTGTGTAAAACAGTGTGAGTGAAGCGATGTGTCAATATCTTCTTGATTCACTTTAATTATAACATTGCTTACTTAATTTCTTGATCAGATCCTCAATGTGTACAGTAAAATCCATTTTTGATTCAACTAAAAATTGCCAACTAAAAATGTCTAAAAGTTTAGTGTCTGTTACATAAGTGATTTTTGTGCCATTGGGATGAAAATCTGGATAGTAATACTTTTACTTGCTTTATGCTGTAAACCTATCGCTGCTGTTTTAACTTTATTTATAATTTATTTTGAGTAAACCATGGTACAAATGTTTCATTTATTTTTTCCAGATTCTGAAGTATATGACCTTTGTTATTTCCATTAATGAGTATATTTGTGTCATCTCCAAAGATTGTGAGTTTAACATTATCATTTTCTACACTATGGGTTATGTTTTTTATATATGCCTGAAGTAAGAGGGGACCCCAGTCAGACCCTTAGGAACCCCATATTTAACCATTTTCACTTCCAAGTTTTGGTTATCAAGTGTATTGGTATTTGCATATAAAAATTGTGGTTCTACCATCTGTTTTCTATCTTTTAAATATGAGGCAAACCGGTTATGTACAACTCCTCTGATACCAGATTCCTGCTTGGTAAATATCTGATTGAACAAGTAGGAATATTCAAAATAATTCAGATACATTTTAAATACTGCTGAACACAACAGGTTCAAAACTGAATTAGTTGATAAGAAAATTAAAAGATTTAAGAAGCACTAATTATGTTAGTGATTAGGATAGATAGAGTCAGACTGAAAAATTCAATGCCATAGTCGGGATTTGAACCATGGATCTCCTGGTCTCTGTTGAGTTGCTCTTAACAACTGAGCTTCTATGGCCAACATGCCAGCATGACATTAAATTCTCTTAACTGACCTGTATTTTCCTGGCATATAAAATGAGATACGCGAAACCTAAACTTAAGAAGTTCACATATCACTCCTGAACATTTCACAGATTTTAAAAAATCTTTAAAGAGTTCAACAAAGTCTATTCTTGCAAAATATTTCGGAAACATCAAATACAAACAGATAAAGCACAAAAAAAGTCATGCTGCTGAAATCAATGCATAATCCTGTAGAGTTGAGCTTTAGGGAAATAACATATACCAAATATTTTGAACTTAGAATTATAAACTTTGAAATTTCAGCATAGTGTCTAAATGCACCAATCCTATACTAGGTTATGCTATGGATACCCAGGGAAGAAGTATGAAGATTGGAGAATTACCAATCAATCGATCAGCAGTCAAAACAGAGGCATAACATAAGATTAAAATCTTTTACAGCGAGTGTTATTCATTAAAGTTTCAAGGGTAATCAGTCCTGTCAAAATTATAAATGTTGAGCTTTCAGCCATGGTATTGTCTTGTATTGTATTTATTTCATCCTTTGGAACATAATACATATGTTGTAGGACACATCAGTTCAAGATACAAAGATAAATATAAAAAGTAACAGATACAGGATCCAACAAAAGTCTAAAGAAGAAAAAGCTAATAAATATAAACTATATAAAGACCATAGAGAAGCTCTATGGCCTTCCTCAGGAACTGAATGAAAAAGCTGGCCAACCGTCCCAATATACGAGCTTGACATAACTTTGACATGGCTGATCACCCGTTATAATTTGATTAAAAAAAGGCAGTAATTCACAATAGGTGCTCGAAACATATCCTACCAGTAATTTGGTCACTGGAGCAATATGAGTCCTTAATATCAACTGGTTTTGCATAATTTAACCAAAACATAAGTTAGAAAGGAACAAAAATGGTAAAAAGTTATTTAATAAATAACATAATTCAAAGCTTAGATTTCATAAGATAGACATTTAGACATGCTTAAGAAGTGTTGCAGAGGCAGCTGCTCCTTGTTCCATAGCACACACGCATGCACGCATACATACGTGCACACACATATACACATAAACATCATCAGATCTTCATGAGAAAAACAAAAAGGTTTAAGAGCATTTTTCTTCTGTCAAAAAAAAAAAAATGGAAAACAAATATTTCAGTAGCTGTACATCCCACAAGATGATGGATAAAATGTGGCAAAGTGGTAGGTGCCCCACAATAGAATGAGTACTTAATTTCCAAAAATGGCTAGAATGCATTGCTTCAATTTCAAATGCATTGGAAGGAGCTGAATATGGAAGTATTCTAAAGATAAATGAGTTTTAATTAATGATTTTTCTTTACTCTTTGTAAACAATAATGAGGAAACAGCTAGAAATCCTTGATGCTTATTATAGTTTCTTCTGATACTCCATGAATTTCTTGTGATAGCAATATTGATTATTAGGTTAAGAATAAATTAAAAATAGACAGAAACAAATAAATCAAAGACTTACTTCTCCTGTGTCCTCTGCAGATACGTCTACAGACAAATGACGTTTTGTTTCACTGCCCCAGTCCACATCCGTCTTGCTGCTCAGCATCCCAGTCCAGGAATTCAGGCTTTTGTCAGATGGCGATCTGATGGTCATCTCCCTGGAAACATCACACATAAATAATTTATTTGCTTACTCAATATGTTATACAATTAATATTTCCTTTTCTGGGGAAATGTAAGGGGTATTCTTACTTTTAAAGATTCATTTCACATTTTTTAAATTTTTGTTTGTTATGTGTAATTATTGTATTCTTATACAGAGTGCTTCATCAGTAAGGAATAAGACAAATAAAAGCACAACTAACTAATTTTAAAAGGTGCTCAGACATCGTTTTATATTCCAATGTGTAAGGACTATGATACAATAAAGCACAAATTTTGAGTCAAACTAGTACCCAATGCTCCACTTATTGCTAGTATTTACCTAGAACGCGTTTTGTTAGGATCTTTCTAACATCAGCTGTTGTCGACTAATAGATGTTGGTTTGTGAACTCCTTGGAGGTAATAGGTGCGTCTCTGTCGGTATCTTGATGAACTTAAAGTTTGGGTTTTCTTCAAAGGTAGTGTCGAAATTAAACAATTTTCTTTCATATTTCTTTATGAAGATTTTTTCCCACGTGGTTAATGCAGCTGGACCTTGGACACTTTTTAATAAGTGGATTTCTCATTCTATATCATGATTCTCCTTCGAAAAATGGTACGCTACTGCCGATTTATCTATTTCTTTGTTCCTTATGTTCCTAAAATGCTCTTTAAGCCTAATGTTCAAGTTCTTTAGTTTTTCCAATGTAAAAGTTGTCACAGCCTTTGCAGTTTATCCGATACACACCTGACTCTTTGTCTGTGAGTATCAGGTGTGCACCGGATAAACTGCAAAGGCTGTGACAACTTTTACATTGGAAAAACTAAAAGGAACTTGAACATTAGGCTTAAAGAGCATTTTAGGAACATCAGGAACAAAGAAATAGATAAATCGGCAGTAGTACCATTTTTGAAAGGAGAATCATGATATAGAATGAGAAATCCACTTATTAAAAAGTGTCCAGGGTCCAGCTGCATTAACCACGTGGAAAAGTATGTTCATAAAGAAATATGAAAGAAAACTGTTTAATTTCGACACTACCTCTGAAGAAAACCCAAACTTCAAGTTCATCAAGATACCAACAGACGCACCTATCACCTCCAAGGAGTTCACCAAACCAAAATCTATTATATATATGTTTGGAGGAATTTAGTGACAGTGACGTCAAAATTAATTTCAGAAACTATTTGTAGTTGGTTTATTAATACTCGTCACTTACTTACTGACTAGTTTCAAAGACATTCGCCTCCATTTTCAATCTCTTTCCAACTGGCATCTGTTGTTGTCTGCTCTCTCTGGTGGTGGAACTATGAACTTCTTTGTCAAATTATCTACTGGTGGGATTTCAAAGTTCATTACGCGATCCTTATTTTTCCATACGAATATGTTCTCCCATGTTGTCAATTTATTTTGGTTTATCGTTCCTTTTAATATAAGTGACGAGTATTAATAAACCAACTACAAATAGTTTCTGAAATTCAAAATCTATTAGTTGACAACAGCTGATGATGTTACGAAGATCCTTACGAAACTTGTTCTAGGTAACTACTACCAATAAGTGGAGCATTGAGTACTAGTTTGACTCAAAATTATGTTAATTGATTTGATTTGATTTATTGATTCATCCATTAAAACATGTACATGTTATAGGACACATCAAATTAAAAACTAAGTACAATATTTATAATTAAGGTAGCTAACTAAATATTTACAAATTTAAAAATTCATCCACGCTGTAGAAGCTATTGGCTCTAAGGAAGTTTAATAACAATTTCTTAAATTGATGTTGTGATTCAATCTTTTTTATAGATTCAGGTAGCTTATTGTAAAGATGTAAGCCAGCATATGTGAAACTATTTTCATACATCTTTGTTTTGTGTGACTTCACAAATAAATTATTCTTTGTTCTAGTGTTGTGTATATGAATTTCAGAATTTGTTAATCTTTCCTATATCTTAAAAAAAAAAATCATAAAAAAGAAATAACATTTTCAGCCGTTATTGTACAGCATGTGATATCTCTAGAGCTTGGACTTTTGCATATTTGCATGTTTTATTCCTTGATAGTTAAATGTCTGCATGTAAGTAATAAATATTCCACATTGTAAGGAGTTTATTACGGAATATTTTTTTTTCTGTAATTTACGTCCTCCAATGTTAAGTCATATCGGACGATGAATGAAATGGATGAAATGATGCTCAAATGAGTCGGGGTCCATGAAGCTTAGAGTTACCTGACACTCATCTATCAGGATAAGGGAAAACCCAGGAAAAAACCTTATCCAGGTAACTCACCCTAACCAAGATTCAAACTCGGGACCTCTTGAATGTGAGGCAGACGTGCTACCATCTACACTACCGAGTTGGGCGGAAGATTTTTAGTGAATAGAAATACATATTTAAGGGGTTAGCACATATTTAACTAATTTGTGTGTAATTCCTTTCTTGGAAGTGTTGAAAACAGTGTTGTTATGATAAATTGAATTTAAAGGGAGTCGATTAAAGACACTAAACAACACTTACTTTTAAATTTTTCCGGAACATGTTTCAGAGATTTTGCCTCTATCTTCAGCCGGCTATCGACTGGTTCTCATTAGTGTAGTTGACGATATTTTGTCATAGGTCTCCTCTGGTGGTGGTTCAAGGAACTTGCTGAACAAATCTTTCTGGGGGGTGTCAAAATTGAATACTTTGTTCCTTTGTTCTTCATTTCAAAAAATAGGAACAAAGTATTCAATTTCGACACCCCCCAGAAAGATTTGTTCAGCAAGGTCCTTGAACCACCACCAGAGGAGACCTATGACAAAATATTGTCAACTACACCAATGAGAACCAGGCAATGGCTGGCTGAGGATAGAGGCAAAGTCTCTGAAACATGTTCTGGAAAAATTTAAAAGTAAGTGTTGTTTAGTGTCATTAATCGATTCCCTTTAAATTTAATTTGTGTGTATTTATGTATATATTTTACTTTATCAGTAATGATTTTTGCTGAATGAGTTTTGCTGCTGATTTTTGCCACCTCGATACTTCAAGAAGCAGAGAAGGATACAAGAAAATTTCTCTTTTACTGCTTTGTTTGCGTAGGACTCAGGTATCATTTCTAAATCCATAAAAGCTTGCCCAAAAATGAGAATGTAGCTATCGACAATGAGCACTTCCTGATTAAAAATATTATGCTCAAAAATTTAAACTAAATAGCATTCAACGGTCATTCAGGAAATTTTTAAAGTTCAGTGCAGCCACCACCTCATGAAATTGATATGGTTTGTATTAATATTGCAAATAAAGCCATCTGCCGCAACGATAACATCTCTAAGAATTAAAAAGTGACATTTTCACTTCACATTTAAACTTGTAATAATGTGCTACTAATCATAATTTCTGAAGTGTGAGTAGTAGGAAAGGGAATATTACAATGCCGAAGGAGAAGAGCAGTAAAGCTACGTTGGCCATGATAGCTCAAAGTAGTGGTTTAACTATGAAGCCAAGGACTTAAGTACTTACTATATAGTAAGTCGCCATAGCATATGCGTGTCTCATAGCATATGAGAACCCCTAGTGGTCTACTGGGAAACATATGAGTCAGTTGGAGAATTTAATGTCATGTCAGCATGTTGGCCATAGTAGCTCAGTGGTTTAGAGCAACCGCACAGAGAGCAGCAGATCCGTGGTTCAAATCCCGGCTATGGCATTGAATTTTTCAATCTGGCTCTTCTCATCCAAACTTTGATACTGAAATTAAGGGATGCAATAAAGAATCATAATGGATTTCAAATGAACAATGTATTTGTTAAAACACACACAGATGCAGTTGGGTGGAGTCGTTTAACAAAAGAGACGAAAAAAAGAGGGTTCTTAGCAGGGATTCTATACCTTGTTTCACGTAAGCTTGCCCAGTATCTCTTAACAGTCACGTGACCTAATCACCTCTCATTGGTTGCTGTTGTGGTAATGACTGTCGTGTGATAAAAATTAGTTCATTATTTAACATGGTGATATATCATTATATGTTGGAAGAGAATTGTCAAATTTATATTTTCGTAACTGTTTTAATTAAATATATTACGCAACAGAGTTGATTTATCTGAAATGCATGTTAATTCTTAAACGAAGTAAAGAGGAGGTTCCTTTGCTCTCAAGCACATGACACGATAGCACGTGATTTAGCGGCAGTGGTGACATTTGTTTTTATGACTTTTATCACTGACCTTGTTTTGAACTGGATTAGTCATGCATCGCCATTCGAGAGTGCGGGAGCTAAATTATTTTATTGATCGTTTATTGCGCATGTACTTATTATATGTATAATGGCAGAGTCTACCGCCAGTTTTTCGCTGAAGTATCGTGAGGATAATTATTTACAAACAGGCGAAAAAAGAATTGTGTTGCATGTGTTTAATGCATTCACAGAGAAGAATCTGTCTTTGTCAGTGAGAAAAGTCGAACAACTGTGCTCTGAAGTTACAGGTGTGAGTGTTATATCCGAAGGAACATCGCGACATGAAACTAAGAAAACAAGAAAACTTACCACTCCAGGCAAAAGCAGGAATAAACAAAAGTGCGTGCTCAGAGAAAATACGTGAAAAGTGTTGTGCGTCGTCATGTGTGTAGTTTTTCTTTAGAAACAAACTCCCTAACATAAGTAACATTTCGTCTGCTGTAAATGAGGATGCAGATTTACCAAATTTCAGCAGATTGCTTATACAGCTGGGATTTGTGAATGAAAAAAGAGGCAAGAAAAATGTGCTAAAAGACAGAGGCGATATTGCTGTGTGTCGAAGACGCTATTTAAGGACAACCACACTGGACCGAGATACAAATCGCTAAATATACACGAAGGACACACGAAAAGTAAAGTATGGTGTGACACGACTTTTAAGACTGAAAGACAAGCATTTTTGAAAGGTATGTGTGCTGGTTTAAAAACCCCAGTGGAAAAAGCCAAAGGCCTTTCATTATAAACTCTTTCAGTTTCATTGCTCAGTCATTCTGTTTCAATTTGCTCAGTTCATTATAAACTTGTATTTTTGCATGCCTTCATATCCTTATTTGTATGATTTTTGTATGATTTTATTTATCTTCCCGGCAATTATTATGACATTTACTGCAGGTTTAAATGTGACGGGAAAGCACCTCCTATGGCCTATGACGCGAAAGCATTAGCCAATTAGGGCGAGGGGGAGGGTTGTTGAACGCGGAGTGATACATTTCAGCGGGGCAAGGTTATATGAAACAGAGATTAAGTGAATAACATTTGACTCCATTTGAAAAGACATTGTTCAGACCCTTAATAATGGCATGACCGAGACTAATAATCACAATGGACAAAACAGTCCCAAAAGGAATTTTGGTATTGTATACATTTTGTATTGTATTGGTGTGAATAAAGACAGGCTTCCAGAGGTAAAAACACACACACAGCTGCAGTGTCCCAGTGAGGACAGGCAGAACGGAGCTGGCAGTCCAGTAAGAAAGACATCTGGTTCTGTCTTGGGTGAAGGCAGACCAGGAGCTATGAGAAAAGGTATTTGTCGGTTCCTACGTAAATAACGAATTAAGTGTTATCGCGTAATATGCATCCGACATACGGTAACTCTGAACAGTGATATATTGGTAACCCTTGGCCGGCAATTTCGAGTTTGATGTGATAATAAAAAGCAGATATTAAACCAGTCTGAAACTTGCATTCCAATGTCATTAGAACCATCCTTACTCCTATACATATCCACGCATACCTTTTGACGGAATTCTTTCCTCTATCCTGAGGAAAGGCCACAGTGCTTCAAAATTTACAACGTAAAAAATAAGGTGCATCAATATTGACAACCCTTGGTTGGTTATGTGCATCAACTTCATTAAATATTTGGAATCTAATCTGTTGAACTAGTTGGTAAATTACAGAATAAAGTTTTTAAACAAGCCTACAATTAAACTATTCCCATAGAAACCAAATATTTTGTATGAAACAAACAACATTTTTATTAAAAAAAAGTATGGTGATATTTACAATTGTTAACAATAACGTCACCAATAATGAGTGAACATTTTGTTTCTTTTTTGTAAACTTTTACTTTCAAAACATTAAATTTTACGTGTCTGAGAAATTTCTTTAAAAATTTGAGTTAATTTTATACATATTTCTATTATTTTTTAATTATAAAAAACTCCTATTGTGGACACTAGTTTTGACCATCGATTACTATTATAAAGTTACCCAAAGTTTTTTTTATAGAAACGATGTCAGCATAATCTGCAAAAATGTCATACATTTCTAAAAGTACAAAAACAATAATGAAGTTTATAAATAATACAATGAAACCAAAAGTCATAAAACAATTCAAAGTATAATTATAAATGCTCTGAGCAGAGCTAAGAGTTTATAACAAATTTACTTAACATACTTGAGAAATGAACAAGTTTTGAATCATCTTCAGGATTATAGTATTACATTGATGCCATACAGCAGATTCAGTACTAGGAAGTTAATTAAATTAAATCAAGTAGATAATATCATTTTGATTTGAACTAGTACTCAATACTCCATATAGTTTACCAAGAATGTGTTTCGTAAGAACCTTCCTAACATCCTCAGCCAGTGTTGACCCTTGAATTTCGATTGCGGCATCTCTGTTGGTGTCACCACCAGAGAGTTCACCCAATCAAAATTCAACAGTTGACGTTAGCTGGGGATATTAGGAAGGTCCTAATGAAACATGTTCTAGGTAAACACTGGCAATATATGGAGCATGGAGTTCTAGTTCGACTCAAAATTATATTAACTTTGTACTTTTTTGTGTACAAGTACTTTTTGTACTTTTTTGTCCATACTCATTAAGAAGTGGATAATGTTTACGTGCTCAAGGTACAAACTGCTTTTCTATTCTTGAAGTATCTTGTAGCTATATAATCGAGGTGGTTTGAGAAGTCTGGTAAATTTCCATGAAGAGATGGAAACTTTTGTTGCAACTTTGTGGGTGGTAAGCTTGATTATTCAAAACATTGTACAGAAAATTTGAATGTTCTACAATATACAGTTCATTGTTGACAATCATCTGAACTGGTCAGTGTGATAGCTGCAATTGACAATGGAAAAAACAGAGTTTCGTGTTGTTGTTAAACATTTTTATTTGAAGGGCTGGACTGCCGCAAAAGTCAAAACTGAATTGGATGAAGTTCATGCAGACTCTGCACCAACATTGAAGACAATTTACTTTTGGATCAATGAATTTAAACATGGTCATAGAAGCACCAAAGATGTATCGTGCTCTGGGCACCCAATTGAGGTCACTATGCAAGACCGGTGAATCAAAATTAGTGAGATTGCTGAGGCTATAGGCATCTCAACTGAGTGAATGTACAATATCCTGCATGAAAAATTGGCAATGAAAAAGCTGTGTGCAAAATGGGTGCCACAATTTTTTACAGTCCACCAAAAGCAGATTGGAAGAACACTTCTGTTGAGTGTCTGGCGATGTTATCGCAAAGCTCAAATTTTTGCACTGTGACCGTGCAGTAACCATGACGATTTGTGACTGTGGATGAAACCTGGATCCATCATTATACACCAGAGTCAAAACAGCAGTCTACACAATGGACAAAGGCTGGTGAAAGTGCACCAAAGAAGGCAAAGACCATTTTGTCAGCTGCTTAGGTGATGGCCACTGTTTTTTGGAATTCTCAAGGAATAATTCTCATACACTACTTGGAAAAACGCAAAACTATAACTGGAGCCTATTATGTTTCATTGTTGGATCGTTTACAACAAGAGTTGACTGAAAAGATTGAAATACAAAATAGTGCTCTTTCACCAGGATAATGTGCCATCGCATACATCAACAATTGCAATGGTGAAAGTGCACCAATTGGGCTTTGAATTGATTCCTCATCCATCTTATTCACTAGACTTAGCCCCAAGTGGCTTCTTCCTGTTCCAAAAATTGAAAATTTGGCTTTGTGGTAAGAAACTTTCATCACATGAAAAAGTGATAGTCACTGTGAACAGGTATTTTGCAGACCTTGATGGAACCTATTTTTCTGACAATATGAAAAAAGCATCTTTAAACAGGGTTAGCGATTTAGAAGTTGTGAAGTCAATTGCTATATTTGATATAATCAATAGAGAGAAAGGTCTAGAAGAAGGGTGTTCAATACTTAACTAGTGATGAAACAGAGGAAATACAGATTAAAATTTCTTCTGTAGTAATATAACAAGTGTGAGAGTACAAGGAATCAAGGAAAAGTAGTGTGAAACAAGTGTAGGGATTAAAGAGATTAGAAAAGGGGTGAGAATTAGGTAGAAGATATCGAAATGTAGGGGCATATCAGCAAGGCAAAAATATTTTACTATGGGTAAATTGCAGAAAGTGATACAGCTGTACAAAATGCAGACTGGATAGAAATTAGAATGGCATTTTGAGAAGCTGAGGAGAGGATTTGAGAAAGTGTAATGAAGTGATAGGTTCAATGGAAGGATTGAAATTAATTTGAAGTAGGGAAAGGGAATGCAAGACATGGGATGATGTGCAAGTGAGAAATATTGAAAAATGAGATTAAGTGAATACAGTTACTGTGAAATAAGTGGTAATATTTTACAAGCATAAACAAAAATTTGACAAAAAGGAAAAGTTAGAGCAGGATAAAAAAGTAAATGGAAAGCAATGATTATTAAAAGGACAAACATGTATGACTGAGAACAGGATAGATTGGAGAAAAAGTAGGAAATAAACATGTCCAAATGGAAATTGGGGAGGAGATAGTGTCACCATATACAATATAACCACCGCGTTCAGTTGTATGGGGACCTGTAATTAATGTAAGGTACTCCAATTAAAGGAAAATGTAATGTGTGTATACCAACATGGTATACCAGTGGCAACTACGGCCTTCAAGGTAACCTCGCCACCCCGCTCCACGTGATGACTGGACCCATTTCTTAGGTGGAGGCACCCAGAGGGCGGTGTCCATTACCTCCAATGACAGGATGATAGCAAAGATGACAGTGTGGCGAGTGGACCTACAGTTTTTACCATGGACTCCAAACCACGTTGGGCATAGGGGACACTTCTCATGAACTAGACAAAGGTGAAGGGGCGGATAGGGCCGACTTAAAATCGCCACTCCAGAGCTGGGAATCAAACTCGGACCCTCAACACGAGAGTCACGAGCGAAACCATTTCACTATCCTGCCGCCCATGAGTGTAAATGTAAATGTAGTCATATGTAGTTAAATTCATTCATTCATTCTATAGTAATATGGTATCTTCTTCTACAAAGCAGCACATTGTCACAAAAACATAAACAATCACATTTTTCTGACATCCTCATGCCTCAGATGTCCAAATGGTACAAAAAGCAAAACAGAATAATAATGAAATAATTTTATTCATGTTAAGCTAATAAGCATATGAAAAAGCATGCACATCAATCTCATAGCCAGTCATATTTAATATAACCAAAAAAATTTCTATACAAATTAAAAGTGTTAAAATCTACTAGTTATATTTGTGCTGTCACTTTCCTACAGACCAGTACCACTAATTTTCAACCTGCTGAAGAACTATACTATGCTTTTAATATCTTTTATGAATATTTCAATTTTTACATAAAATTAACGATAAAATTCCAATCAATAAGAGTATACTAAAACTAAAAATGCAGTTTTTTGGTGATTTGTGTCATTTAGTCCTACCTCAATAACCTGTTCCTGACCTTTTCAATCTACCTATATGTAATGTTTAGCTAAATAATTATAAAGGAGTTAAATATACCCCAAACAAATTAGAAATATGCTCACCTGGTGGAA
This sequence comes from Mantis religiosa, assembly GCA_030765055.1. Classification (NCBI taxonomy): domain Eukaryota; kingdom Metazoa; phylum Arthropoda; class Insecta; order Mantodea; family Mantidae; genus Mantis; species Mantis religiosa. The sequence goes on along the minus strand of CM060960.1, from coordinate 53,837,560 downwards.
GTAAGACTTTCTGAAGAAGATGATGAACTGACTCGAGGCTGGGTACGCGCTCTTGTACGCTTAGGGCTTGGCTTTCTGGGTGCTACAGGACGATAGAACTGATCCTTGCCTGGAACATCAAGGAATGTCGAAGTCTTGGTAGGACTTGGTGTTTTGTTACCCCCTCCTGCACCACACGTTCCAGGAATTCTCGGAGCAGAGCGACGTTCTCGCCTTCGTCCTGTTGATTTTCGATGTTGTTGTACTATTGTGCTTGCTGGGGCCCTATTTTGGGGACAGTCTGAACTAGGACAGTCATATAGTCCATCGGAGTCCGTAAAAGGCAACTGATCCGACTTATGTCGGCCATAGAATAATGGTGAAAAGCGTCCTAGCCCAGCTGTTTTGTCACTAAGAGGGCTCTCACTACGTGAACTCACCGGACTGAGATGTTTATCACTCCCCCCAGGATCAGGTTGCACAACAATTGCTGGTAATTGCAAGGAAGACTTGCTACACTGAGCTACTGTAGATGGTGGCAGCAATTTGCAACAGTCCAAACCAGTATCTACACTCCCATATTTTGTAATCCCTCTTGGAGGAGCAATGGGAGGGGCTGACAACATTGGTAGCCCTAGAAGTGTCTTTCCATTTTCTAGCAATTCCTTACCAATAAACACTTCTAATTCCTTTGCACTTTTCAGTTCACCTTCCTCTATCTTCTCATCCAAGTGGTCTGTACCAATGCCCTCATCATCATTGGATTCCATGAAGAGGTCATCAGACATTGTTTCCGAGTCAGAACGCCCTCTGCAATGGCCTCCCTGCAGCACATGGTCTTCAGGAGGCCTCCTGGCTTCCCCCTCATTTCCACCAGTGTCTGTTGTAGTGGCAGGAGTACGAAGCAGAGGTGATGGCTTGCGTGTAGGATGTCCTGGTCCACAACCAGATCCTGGGCAAGGAGGATCATCTACTTCTGAAGGACATAAGGGATTATTAGAACCACAACGTGAAGGTCCAGGACTTGCCATAGAACTGTAACCTGATGAACTAAGATTTGATTCTGATGCAGTGCGGTCAGCACGAGAGCACATAGAGAATGGACTGAGATAACACATACCCACTCCACCTCCAGATACACCTGGATGTGGATTACCTGTCTTTGTCGCAGGTGAGATGGATTCTGTATCCGATTCTGCCTCACTCATATTTGTGGTCACTGTAATTAGTGGTGGTGGACATGGAAGATCAAGCGAATTTGGTTTATCCAATTCCTTCAGCAGACGTCTAGGTCCCTTTGTAGAAAACTGAAAGTTGGAGTCGAGATGATTTCCTGCCCGTTGTGGAGGAGGAGATCCTAGGAGAGGCCTTGGGGGACAGTGATGAGTTGGGGAGGGTTGTTGTATTGTCAATAAGGGTATAACAGGCTGCACAGAACTTGCACTTGTTGTGGGGCACGCAGAGTCGTTCTTATTACAGTCACTATCCACTTCCTCTTCGCCAGAATTGGGCACGTTTTCCTCGCTGACAGCTATAGTCCTTGAACTTTTGGTAAATGGTGGAGGGCGAACCTAAAATACACAAATTCTGTTTAATAAGATTAATATTACTAACCTCTATTACACAAACAACATTATTTTCTAATTTGATAGACATTAACTGGAGACTAAAGGTCCTGTCCTCCAAATTTAAAACTGGTACATTCATGATCCATTATCTCAGAAGCTATTTAATATATCTGACTGAAGTGTTTATAGCACACATCTACACTGATCTACTTTTATCCAATAAGTTTGCTTATCAAACAAAAGATTATTTTCTTAATTATATTAAAATTGAGTCCTTAGCACCTTTTTTTACAACATAATCAGCCATCCACTTTACCTTCCTTGTAAAGGAAGCTAAGTAAAGGATTTTTATGCCCTCAAAAATTAATTTCTATTTGTTGGGTTTGAACTCATGAATTTTTGGATTCAAAATTAATGTTTTGGTTAATACTTTACCTGTTCTTTTCAAGCATAAAGTAATACTGACCTTGAGCCTGAAAGGAAGAGGCGACTGATTGGGCTGCATAGCGATGACTTCTCTTTCTCCAGGATCAGGATTTGAGTCTCTCGTTGGTACTGCTATACTAATTTTCCCTTCAGCATTTTCACTGTCAGTTTCTTCTTCATCATCTTCGTCACTACTGTTGGTAACTTTTATACAAGGCAGTGGAACTTCAAGTTTGCTAGCAGCAGCCTCCATGTCCATTCGCACGTTATCTTCCTCTCTGGTTCGCAGAAATGGGGGTGCACTTCGAGGCATGATTGGAGTAAGCGATGGTGATGGGGAAGGAGTTGCAAGAGGTGTGGGGACCTCCCTGATAGGAGAAAGACACTTACTGATACCTCCACTTGGGATCTCCAGAAGAATAGTGGGTGGATTCAGAAAATTACTACTAGAACTTGTGGTGGTTTTATGCGCACTAAGTGCATCCAGCACTGGCACCTCAATAGTGTTGCCTTGATTATGGCGATGTAATGTTGGAGACTCTAGTGTGAAACTCGAAGAAGACATTGGTGTAGGTGCCGAAGAAGTTGAAGATTCATCGGAACCAGCTGCATCATCCTGTGGACTGGAAGCAGTTGGAGTTGTAGATGGAGAAACTTTATGAGAGGATGAAGGACCTGCTGTTGCTGATGAGAAATTCCGGAACATTGCAAGTATAGAATCAGCACTTGTGTTCTTCACTGGTCGCCCATTTTGTAAAAGTCTGTTGGGGCGACGACTGTTAAGGAACTCTGTGACTGTTTGGCCTGTACTACCGCCAAATGGTAAAGATGCATCTAGACTTGACATTGAATCACTGCCTTGATTACTACTTGTACTGTGAGGTGAACGTATGTCAGCTGCAGGAGAAGGTGGTGTGCTGGATGAACGAGGTAGACCAGACAGTTGTGGATGCCTTGTGTTGTTTGATTCCAGCTGTGTAAATCAAAACAGAAACAAAGTATTAAAATAATTCATTAAAATATCTGTATTTCATTCAAATGACTTTCTGCACTCATTTTACAAAATACTCTTACAAAAGCTTATTATAAATGGTAAAGGATAGATATTGATAAAGAAATTATGAATCCACTGAAGAAATTAATACTTGGAAAACAAAGAAAACACTGCAACATTATTCTTTGACCTTAAAAAAGCATTTGATTGTGTAGTTCACAGTATACTTCTAAATAAACTAGAAGCATATGGAATTAGGGGTTTAGCTAAAGATCTAATTAGTTCGTACCTTATTGACAGAAAACAAGCAACACAAATATACAATAAACAAGGAAAGTTAACAATAAAAAATACATCCAATTTAGAAACTGTTGATTACAGTGTTCCGCAGGGTTCTGTGATGGGTCCTCTCTTATTTATACTGTACGTGAATGACATACCTAACAATGGACAGAGTAAAGCAATATCGTATGCAGATGACACGACAACTGTATGCTGGGGCACCTTGATTCTAGAATTACATAATACAATGACACAAACTATTGAATCACTCTTTAATTATTTTAGGGAGAATAATATGAAATGTAACATGTCTAAAACAAAGTTAATACAGTTTAATTTAAGGAATTTAAATAATGAACATGACTCTATAATATTATCAGATTACAATATACATGTTACAAATAAACATAAATTTCTAGGTATATTCAGTAAATCTGTGGGAAAATCAGTAAGCCATTGTACTTGCTTAGGCACTTTTCTAATCTACTAGAAGAAAGAGAATTAAATCCTTTCATGGAAGTGTTGAAAACAGTGTTTTTGTATAAATTAAATTAATTGGGGGTCGATTAATAATGTGTTATTAATCGACCCCCAATTAATTTAATTAAGAGAATTAAAAATTATCTACTATGGTGTCATATTTCCTCACCTAGTGTATGGAATTGATATTTGGGGGAATAGTGCAAAATCAAATATGGAAAGATTACTAAAATTACAAAAGAAAGCAGTTAGAATAATGTATCATCTAAACTATAGGGATTCTTGTAGGCAGTATTTCAGGGGGGAAAAAAAAATTTACAATATTTTCATTATATGTATATAGGGTAATATATGAATTGGGAAAGGATAACTTGAGAAATAGGGATATGCATAATTATAACACACGACACAACAATGATTTTTTTAGGCAGGGTTTTCGAATAAATAGTAGTATTAAAGATCCAAACGTAATGGCACTGACTTTATACAACAAACTGCCGAATTCTGTAAAGCAAGCTATGTCAGAAAATACTTTTAAAAAGGAGCTTAAGATTTATCTAATAAATAAGGCATTGTACACAAATGATGAATTGTAATTCTATTGGCATTTGTATTGTAAGTTATATAACTGCTTTGCACTCTATTGACAATAAATGCATTGCATTAAATAAATGCATTGCACAGTATATCCTTTTGCTTTATAACCCTATTTCAAACTAGGTTAAAGAATAATCAAGAAAAGGGAATGTAAATTGGCATCAATACCTGTGAATAAGTAAAAATTGTATTAGACTTTAGATTTAGATTTTAGATTTAGACTTTTAGATTTAGACTTTAGTATTAGATTTTACTATTACTTTGTAATATTTTCAACTATATTGTAATTCATATTTATATTTTTGAAAATTATTGTACATAAACTGTATTTTTGATGATGCCATGAGTCTGGTTGACTCCTACAGCACATAAAAAAATAAATAAAATAGGGTACATATAAAGCAGGTTCAACTGTATTTATATGGAAGTATAAAGATTGCATTAATGAATTTTTTAAATACTGTAAATATTTTGCTAATATGGTTTCCTTTCAGTAGTCAGCACTATAGTACCAAACATTAAAACTATTACCTAGTGATAGTAATTGTAATGGCATAAATAGTCACAAAAGTAAATCCAGGTTGAAGGGGACAACAATGTCCATAAAATGTCCCACTGAGTTGTGGTAGAGTTGTGTAGAAGTAGATGCGAGACCCTCCACAAAGAAAGGGAAAACTGAAGATTGTTTTTTTTTTTTTTTTTTTTTTTTTTTTTACCATGAAGATGGTTACATTAATTATTAATCTCTGTATATGCTTTGTAAAATTTGTAAATCTTGATGTATATAACTAACTTATCATTTACAATATTATAATATGTAAACTTTTTGGACAAAACTTGAAACATGTATTTCATGTCTGTAAGTGAATAAACCATCATCATCGTCGTCGTCATCATCATCATCATCATCACCATTGCATATAAATATCAAAGTTTACTGTGTTTTCCCCAAAAAATATTTTAAAGAGTCAACGAAATTGATGATATAATTGATGGATTATGGAACATGTCTTGTGAAATTGAATGAATGAATGTACCTTTATTTCTGTTTCACATCACTTAGCGTATTTCTATTGCCTACCTTATCCTAAGTACAAATTGTAGTCTAGCCATTCATTATCCCCTTGGCTACCCTGGTTGCCTGGCTCCCTGGACTTTGGCACTCCTTTCACTTCATCCTTACTCTCTTCCTTCCTTCTCTCCTCCCTTCTCTATTCTCATCTGCTCCTCTTTTTTTCTCCTACTCCACTTCCTTTTCATCTTATTTAAAAACTCCTCCAGGCTCTTATTCTTCTTTTCCCCCTTTCCTGTCAGCATTCTCCTGGCTACTATTTTTTTGTCCATTTTATCCCATTTTTCTTCCCATTCCTTATTTCTCTACTCTGATATTTCCATGCACTCTATCATATCATTCTCCATGATCTCTTCTCCTCCACATAGTCTACACACCTCTTGTCTCCCCCCTAGCCCCTTCAGAAGCAATGTTTCTGTCCTCATCCACGCCAGCCCTTCTCTTTTCCCCTTATTGCAATGATCCAAGTATTCCTCTTCCCCACTCCCTTTTTATTATTGTATAGAAACAATAGATTTTATACTTTCTAAGCTCCCCCATATATCTTGTCTTCCTATGTCCTCCATTCTACTTCTCACCATCTTCCAAAATCCTTCTCCATTTCGCCCTCACTTCTCCCAAATATCTCCCATTCCTATTTCTCTAATTTTTTCTTCTACCCCTATCACCAGCTGCTCTTACTTTACATACATTTTTACTGGTCCATGATAAGCTTAATTTTCCTTCTCCCCTTGTATCTCAAAATTTCTCAAAATTTCAAATTAATAATTTAAAAACAGATAAGTTAAGTGGTATTACAAAGTATTTATTGTTTTGTAATATAGTAAAATGCCAATGTTCTTCTAAAAAGTTATTGATATCTGATGCATTTCAAACACACTTAGTACAGTGTGACAAAATTTGGTATAAAGTTAATTGATGGAAATAAATTGTTCTTTCACACTAGCCGTGTATAGGCCAAGAATTTAGATACTCAAACGGAAAAATTCAATGTCATGGCTGGGATTTAAACCATGGATCTTCCAGTTTATGTCTGGTCACTCTTACCCATTGAGCTACCATGGCCAATGTGCTGTCATGACATTAAATTTTGACAGCGCATGTTCAAAATGGCCTCTATTAGCTCCAATGTATCCATTAATCTGCCGTTGCATGGCCTCCCTGATGTGCAGAGCTAGGCTTGGAGAATTTCATATTGTCTGGCAGCCTTTCACAATACAAGCATGAAGAGTCTGTACATCTGAACTGGGTTTAAGTCAGGCGAGCATGGAGACCACAGAATTGGTCCACCTCTTCCTATTCATCTACCAGGAAACCTGCTATACAGAAATCGATGGACAAAAAGCCTGAAATGAGGAGCAGCTCCATCATGCATGAACTGAGTACTGGTGTCTAACAAGTGGACTATGTACTGTACTGTAGCACAATGAGAACAGCAGGGAAATGCCTTACCTCCACCCATTTTAACCAGATGTAAAAGCAAATGTTTATTACTGTACAATTAAATCACTGTTCTGCTGTGGGGTTATGGCCACAGGATAGCTAAGTATTATACATCTCACCAAATAAGGAGAATTGTAAAAATCGAACCCTAACATGGATATACATAATTTCCAGACCTATTTTTATGTAAAATTTTTATCCTTTATATGCAAGAAATGTTTTCCCAAAAATTTGACATAGCTTTTAGTCACACCCTGTATTTTTGTTTACAGAACCTTGTTAATTCAAACTTCATTAAACCAAATTGGATGTTTTTCAGTTGCTTGAAATTTGGTTAATGAGAGTATGGGAATACAATATAACATTGCAAGACTGCCACTGGTTGAACGTCTATTGGTACTCATAAGCGAACTATCTCTGCTCTTTGTGGGGCATGTGTGCCAAAAATAGGGTGCGGAGTATAGCTGGAAGTATCCAAAAATGAGTCCATAGTACATAGGAACATATAGGCATAATAACACAGCTTTGTAGGGAGAGACTGCTAACCCCTAATAGGCAGTGGTCTACACATGGCATATGTAAGGAGCACCGTCCCCCACAATCATAACAGAGCTTACAAGGGACGTCCAGCAGCTACTTGCAAGTGGTCGCATGCACAACTTTCCAGGCTTCAGTTTATCAGTGTTGTGGTTCTACTCCACAGCAGATTTTTGGTGCACTTGGTTTATATTAGCAGGCATTATACCATACGTTTTCAGGGCATAGCGGTGTGAGTACTGTAATAGTTCCCTTGCCAGGTTCACATGTTATCAATTTTGAAAACAACCTTAATTGCATAGAATTCAAGTAATACAAGTATTCCAAGAACAATGAAACATGTAAAACTATAATATAAGTGTGCAGAAATAACTAAATTGTTTTATACAAATATAACTATTTCTAACAAAAATCTTCACTTATCTTAAGAAAAATGATGTCGATTTTACTTATTGGTTGAATTAGTTGAAGTTGAAATCAATTTCATGAACCCTTGTTTGCGTTGTCAGTCAGAGAAAACACATTTGTCGTTAAGGAAGTTACTATGTTATTGTTTTTTCAGTATTACCAAAATCTGAAAACGAAACAAACTTAAGAACAGAATCAACGGCAGGTATTTCAAAATTCATTACGTGATGTTTATTTTTTTAAATAAATATCTTTTCCCACACCAATAAATCTATCAGACCATTTAATTGTTTTAATAATTTAACTTCAGGATTTATATTATGGTTAAATGACCAAAAATGATCTGCTGCAGCCAATTTATCAGTTTCTTTATACTTAATGTTATGAAAATGTTCCCTCACTCTGGTTTCCAAATTACGTTTTGTCTTAACAATGTAAACCTGATCACAATCTAAAGAACTAAATTGATAAATACTGAAAGATTGTGATTGTGATTTAGATTTGTGATCAGGTTTACATTGGTATGATGAAACATAATTTGGAAACCAGAACGAAACATTTTCATAACATTAAGTATAAACAAACTGATAAATCGGCCGTAGCAGATCATTTTTGGTCATTTAACCATAATAAATCAAAATCTTTTTAAGAAAACAGTCAAAGGTTTATTCACTAACAAAGCATACTATTCAATTCAGGAATACATGGATGATGAAGTGTGATCTCAATTGTATCTTAGTGTCTGTTCAACTTTAGGTAAACTATATACTCTAGATATTGTACATAATTAATATTCCCTTGCCATGTTATACTTTGTAACATATTGTTGTTGTTTTTTTTGTTGTAATTTACGTCCTCCAACATTAAGTCATACCGGACGGTGAATGAATTGGGTGAAAGGATATTCAAATGAGTCTAGGGTCCAAGGAGCTTAGAGTTACTCGACATTCGTCTTGAAGGATAAGGGAAAACCCTGGAAAAAACCTTATCCAGGTAACTCACCCTGACCGAGATTCGAACTCGGGACCTCTTGAATGTGAGGCAGACATCCTACCATCTACGCTACCGAGGCGGGCAAACAAACATATTGTATTGTAAATATTGTAGACTTATTTCTGATCTTAAAGTTTAGGTTTAAAATGTTGACGAGTCACCAATTTACGAGCGCCTGCTCAACTATGTAAGTGTAATGTGACGAATGAAGTATTGTATTGTAATATAAATCCTGAAGTTAAATTATTAAAACATTTAAATGTTCTGATAGATTTAATGTTTTGGGAAAAGATATTTATTTTAAAAAATAAAAATCGCGTAATGAATTCTGAAATACCAGCAGTTGATTCTGTTCTTAAATTTGTTTTATTTTCAGATTTTGGTAATACTGAAAAAACATAATAACATAGTAACTTCCTTAACGATGAATGTTTTCTCTGACTGACGGTGCAAATAAGGGTTCGTGAAATCGATTTCAACTTCAACTAATTCATGAGATTGAACAGCAGATGACTAATAAGAAAAATTGTTATCATTTTTCTTAAGATAAGTGAAGTTGTTTGTTACAAATAGTTATATTTGTATAATACTTATTGCTTCACTGTAAATAGCTTCATTTTAACTAAATTGTTTATTCATTCTGAAGAAATTATATTGCTTACCTCAGAGCCAGAGCTCATTTCAGCAGACACTTTGCTGAGAAGACGAGCAAATGTAACCTTCTTTTCCAGTTTAGCATCAATGCTAGATAGAGCAGCGGTTGAATTTGCATCTGATACTGCTGTAGTAAAGGTTGTTTCAGTTTCTTCACCATCACCAGCTCCATCTTCCTTCTTAGCCTTATCATTTTCCTTTGCCCTTCGCTCACTAAGCTGAATCAACTCTCCTAGACTCACTTTGCGTTGGTTTTGTTGGTTTGCTGACGGTGTAATTAACTGTTGAAGTATTTGTTTCTTCTCTGCAATATTTTTCTTTGTAGGTGTTGAATTGTTGCGTTTTTTACGGGGAGACGGTGTTCCTAATAACCAGCAGTAATTATTATTAAGTTCAGAAGAGAAAAATATTTGCAGAGCAGCAACTACTTTGCAGTTTTCTACCAATACAAATGAAGAATGAGATATGCAGCAGATTAATATGGACCAACTTGGAAAAAAAATCACAAAAAATAACTTAAATTCATTAGATAGGATCACAATATGCCTAGTTCAAATAAAGCAATGCTGAAAATAGAAACTACTACAGGTACAATTTATTACATATTCTGCATGAAGCCAAGGCACTGCATGTTTCTACTGCTGTAAAATAATTAAAGTTTCAATGATAAATACTACTAAAGATTATAACATTAGCAGTAATGCATGAAGAGAATTATTCTGTAAGGCTCTCTCTTTTTCCAGATCTTTATAAACTTTATAATTTTATTATAACTGTACACACTTAGCACTTGAATATAAATTTAGAAAACAGGATGGTAATACATTAATCAAAACACAATGCTGTACATTTTATGTACAAATTCAGATTGTGCATTATTTTGGTATAAGATTAGTTAGTTAGAAAGATTAGATAAGGTTAGTTAGAAAAATCGTTCAATAGCAGATTATTTTATAAAACAGAATGAATATGACAGGTGTCACTTTAAATTTTTTATCAATTTTAGATGCTCATACTCCGAAGTTTTACCCTTAGCATGAAGACATAATTGAATTCTCTGTGTACCTATTAACAGGGCTGCTTAGCATAAAGATAAGTGGATCCAAAGATAAGTGACAGTGACGCTACCCTATTCATCACTAAGTCTGAGATGAGACCCTTTGATGAAAATGTTTCATATTATGCGTGATCAGAGGAAATTTGTAACAGGGAAGTCAAAATGAATTAAAAAAACTATATGTAGTGAGATTTAACTGTATTGGAACACAACAGTGAAGCGAAATAATTATTAATTTTTAGACGAGTCGTATTTATTACACATCTGCTTCACTTTCGTACCTATTTTGAGGACATGTTTCGCAAATCATCGTTTGTATCTTCGGCTCTTATGCGACTAAAGCTTGATCCAGTGGTGTGGGTAATTCTGGGGTTGCTGCTGCCATCTGTTGATTTAGTGATGAACTTAAATGTGGGATTCTCTTCTGGCGGGATTTCAAAGTTCATTAGTTGGTTTTTATGTTTTTCTCGTCATATGGGAGAGAATATACATAGAAAAACATAAAAACCAACTAATGAACTTTGAAATCCCGCCAGAAGAGAATCCCACATTCAAGTTCATCACTAAATCAACAGATGGCAGCAGCAACCCCAGAATTACCCACACCACTGGATCAAGCTTTAGTCGCATAAGAGCCGAAGATGCAAACGATGATTTGCGAAACATGTCCTCAAAATAGGTACGAAAGTGAAGCAGATGTGTAATAAATACGACTCATCTAAAAATTAATAATAATATATGTAGTGAGTTTTTAACACTTTGTCACTTACATTTTATTATTATTGAGGGGCTAGTTTTGGAAGTCGCTGCATCCACTATAAACCTTGTTCCAGCTATCGTCTGTTGTTGTCACCTTCAGTGCTTCATACCAAGAAGTTCATAGTTTCACCACCGGAGAAAAGAGAGCAGACGACAACAGAGTAGTTGGACCGACGTTGATAGCAGACGCAACTGCTTTCCAAAACTAGTCCCTTAATAATAAAAAAAATATAAGTGATGGAGTGTTACAATCCAACTACATATAGTTTTTTTTCAATGTTTCATATTGTTTATACAGTTAGAGTATAGCAGGAGTTACCCATTGCTAAATTTTCAAACAGTTTAATATATAAAAAAATGGTGCAACATATTTTCATGGAAAATATACTAATTTATAGTTATTCTATTTTAGAAACCTCCAATAATTACGCTAGCTTGTAGCACATTATATGTTTGTAATTTAAAAATATACGAGGGTCACTCTGGAAGTTTGGAGAATGAATACAATAACATTTTAAAAATTGCATGCTTACATAGCATTTTTTGTTGTATTCTATACATCTCATTCTTTTAAACCATTTTTCAAATGCTGAATGACATTCTTCTTTGGAGAGACTGCACATACCTTCTTTGTAAGCAGCTACTACAGTTTCAATAATTCAAAATCATTTGTCCTCAAATTTGTATTTTGGGGAATGGAAAGAAAATTTATATGGGATAGATCTGGACTGTAGGGGTGTTGGGACAAGTATTTGACTCCTGACTCATTGTGGCACACATTTTGTGTCTGTGGTATATCATCTGGCTGTGACAGTCTTTTGTCCCTTGAATGGACCACTAGCTGTGAAGAACAACATATCTTTTTTGCCAACACTTCTTGCTCACCTTACATTTCTGGGGGATTCTTTCCTTGGAATTGTTGCTTGGTGTCTGGGTCATATTGATTAATTCAGCTTTCTTCATATTACAGTGTTTATATGCTCTCCTATCAATTTTTATTTACAATTTCCCAGCACCATGTTTCTGCTCATTTGTGAAGAGGTGAGGGATCCCAGAACTTAAGTCATACAGGATGTGGCAGAAACAGGAAGTGTGTTTTAAAGTGAAATATATTTTAATTCAAAATAATTATTTATATTTTTATTATACAATACTAAGGTATAGTTCTTGGAGAATGGAGAACACTTCTCATTTTTCGAGTATGATGTCTTTTAGATGTTTGCCATCACTTACAATATATTGCTGTACTTCGCATTCGAAGTTTCTCACAACTTTCCATATAATCTGTCTCACCCTAGTTTAATCCTGTTGTACACATCTGGGTGGGAAGAGAGATAGAGACAGAGATATTGGGACAGAAAGCTGTTAAGCTGTTGATTGGTTTAGCGAAGTTAATGGGCATTTTCTTTTATTTGCATGCATACGATAAACCCCTCCTTTAAGTACAGTACTGTAAGTAGTTTTCTGATTACTGCTCTGTGAGAGCTAATTTCAGAGGCAGAAAGGTATGCAAATGTTTCAATTCATATACACGTAATAGCCCCACATTTTATCTTTGTGCTTCACATACCACAAAGATGTGTTCTGGGCTCGTGATTCCTGAAACGAATATTTAAATCAGATATATACATAATTGTGTGCTATATACAGATTAGACAGAAAACACGTGAAATTATACACACCTTTAACTTGTTATGTTAAATTAAGCTGCATTTATTTAACAATTACTAAAAGACACTGCTATTATATAACAGTTTTGCAATCCTATACTAGGCAGCTTTCTTGCAACGAGGTCTGTATTGAGTTGAATGCTGATTAAGATATTATTGTTTATAGTGTGGAGTTGCTTCTGATATTTAACTACATCTCGCGTACCTTACAAGCCCAAGAACACTTATGTATATGCAATTTAAAATCACTAAGCTTTTCATCATGTAGCAGGCCGGTGCTTCAGCCGAAATGAAACACAATCGAGGGAAACCTCTAAAAAGTGGTGAGAGGTAAATGATCGCACCTTGTTTCATGGTGCTTAAAGAAAGAAACCTGAAATAGTCTATAAAAAACATTGAGAAAGAAACTGGTGATCTCCTTGGTGTTTTTGCAAGTAGTGTACATAATGTTGGAATGGAACAGCAAGCATCCGATACTCTAAGAACACCGGGAAAATCACGCAAATGCAAACAGCACATGGAGAAATACAACAATTTTACAAAAGGTGCTATATGCAGTAAAGTTCATGATTATTTTTTCAGAAATGAATCATCGACTCTAAATAAGGTTTTGCATACAGTAAATTCTGACACAGACTTGCCAAATGTTTCACAAAGTACTCTCCATTGGTTTTTGATAGATATTGGATTGAAATTTCAAAAGCGAGGGTGGAAATCAGTTATAGTGGACAGAGAAGATACTGTGATGTGGAGACGTAAATATCTGCGCCAAATCAAAAGTTTTCATAGGAATCCAATTAAAGGTAACCATTATATTACTGCATGATTCTATTAATATTCCAACTCATAGATTTAATAAGTTAATGTGTAACTCTCTTCTATTGATTGTCTAGAAGTTAGCGCTGCTATATATACTTCTAGTGTTGCAAAATTAATGTGCGTGCATGTAGCGTCTAACACGTGGCAAGTTGAGTCAGCTCCGCCTTGTTGTTTACAGCAGGATTAAACTAGCATGAGACAGGGTATAGATATCTGCCTGTACTGCAGCTATCTCCTCTCAGATTGGACCTCTTAACTCTGTGATGTTTGTTGGACTGCTCTCAAACTTTCTGTTTAAGATAGAACCGCAGCAAATAGTTCGGTGCTGTCAGATCTGGAGGTGCTCATGGGCCATGTTTCTGTAGCAGTGAGAATTTACGTACATGTTTCTTCATTTTTCTCAAAGAAGGATGGCCTTATTATTTTAGTGGCTGTTACAGTACACCAAACTGTCACTTTCTGATCGTGAAGAGGATGTCGTCTAAATCTTTCTTTTTTTTAAAATCAAGACTCTGATGGCCTTTGGTTCCAGTTGGAAGGACAACTGCGTATCCTGCAGTAATTAACATTAACATGAAGCTTGTTTCCAGGATGTTTGAATCCCCAGTATGGAGACATGTGATGGCTACCTTGTTCCCTAGATCTGACAGCACCAGAGTGTTTCATGTTGGGCTATCTTAAACAAAAAACTTGAGAGCAAACCAGCAAATATTGCAAAGTTAAGACATTGAATCTGAGAGGAGGATATGACTTAGATGTCTTAAAAACTGTGTGTTTTGGCTATATATTCAGTAATGAAATATGAAATCTCCTTTTGGGGATCTTCCAACAACTGCATTAAGCTGTCCAAACTACATAAAAAAAAAAAAAATAATAATAAGATTAGTCAAGCAAGTAAATCAATGTACTCCAAGGAAAGCACTCTTTTCGAATCTAAAAATTCTACTTTTACTGTGTTTATATCTTAGAAACAGTTTCATTCATACATGAAAATAAAAGCATCTTTAAGCTTAACAATGGAAAGTCATTCATACAATACACGAATAGCAACATAAATCCATCCCCAAGAACATAGGCTAGCAAAAAGTTCGAATTCATACCATAAACGTATGTAATAAAATCCCTGAGACCTTCAAGGTTCCACAGATCTAAGAATTTAAAAATAAAGTTAAAAACTTGGTCATAAAATATATGTTTCATTCAATTGATGAATTCATGAATGCGCAATTTTGAATATCCTTTGCACTAAATAACTTGTTTATTTCAATTTAAAAATATGTAAATAAGCCATCCATCCTAGTTAATTTATGAAAATACTGTCCCTCTGAACTGGATCGTTCATCTGAGAGAAGCACTTCGCCTCAAGAAGAAGCCTGACAGCAGCCTCCTTGACCAAGATTGTACTTAAATCTGAATCTGAAACTGCAGAGTTTTCTGATCTGAAGTTTTGCTTTAATGATTGATCTCAATGGTTTCCTTTTTTCTTCCATTTATACCCTACCTTTAACTTCAATGGTCATATCAGCTGCCGTTCTCCTTTGGAACATATCAAAGGTGTTAAGTCATATTTATTGAGTTTTAATCATTAGATTACGCACACATTTACACTCTCATTCATACTTCCAGATTCTGGGGAAGATGGAGAATCATTGTGGTTTTAGAAAAAGCCCCACCCCCACCACCGGGAATTGAACCCAGGACCCCTAGCATGACCGGTAGGTGCTCTAACGACTGAGCTATGTGGCCAGGCATCACTGCTGTCAATCCAATATTCAGGGCTTCTTGAATCTGATATATTCAATTATCAGGCCGTGCCGTGGTTCAGTGGTTAGACAGCTTGGCTCTCATCAAGGTGGACCGGGTTCGATCCCAGGCGACCGCAAAGTGAGATTTGTGGTGGACAACACGGCGCTGGGGCGGGTTTTCTCCAGGACTTTCGTTTTCCCCTGCCATCTCATTCCACCGGTGCTTCATCTTCATCTCATGTATCATCAGTGTCACCGCCTGCGGTGCCGCATGTAGTAAAAGCGAGCTTTAAACACTACACATTTCATTATTCAATTATCATTCTGTAATACGTGCTTCTGTGTTCACCACATTTTCATCTGTTGTTGCTGAACTGGCTGTCCTTCAAAGCCTTCATATATGAGGGAACTCCTTCCTCTTGTAAACTGTGGAAACCATCAATAAAGGGCAGAGATCCAAAAATGTACAATGCAGTGTTTCAAGGCATTCTCCATTTGCTAAACTGACTTTAAAATCATACAAAATTGTAAATGGAAATGATTTTGTTTGAGATCTAGTCTGACATAGCAACACCTGAATGTATGTACACAACAATACTGATATTGCATGTCGGAGCATGGCGAGGCTTGCATACATTATTTTCTGAGTTTCATTCTTAAGTTAGTAAGATCTGCTTTGGCTTACCATCCATTCTCAAAACTTTAAGAGTGACCCTTGCATAGGTTCAAAAAAATCTTAAATTGCTAAACAGATTTTGGGTACCATTGTTGTTATTGCATATAATATTGTCACCTTATAAAGCAGGATCAACTGATTAAAATGCTATGAAGGAAAAGGACTATGAATGTATTGACATTTAAAGTACAGAACCTTCATTTGGATGCATGGCCATATTACTAGGAATTACTAGCTCTATACTGCACTGTTTTAACCAGTTTGGTTACCCCTCCATGTGTTGGCTAATAAGTTGACACAAAATCTGTACTGTACAGAGTCCGATTCGTTGGGGATAATGTGTTTCAGTGTAATTGTTAGTGCTGTTGTAATTTAACACAGAGAATCTTTGTGTATAACTTCTAAATCACAAACTTGTGCAGTGTGAATCACAATTTATAGACAAATTCTCTGCTGTTTGTGTGCCTCACAGTGAAACAGTTTGTAATTTTGTGATTAGATTTAAGAAAACCTCATCTATTTTTCATACAAAATCAAAAGTATATCACTGTGTTCCTTTTTTTATTTTCATGGTGTAATAGCCTACAAGCAAGCCAGAGCCTGCCGACCTGACTGTGAACCACACGCACACATGTGCAAGGCAGAGGTGGGTGATCATCCAAACGATATGGGGAGGATATGTGATCAGCATCTCGGGACCCGTAGACAGAAAGTTGGCTTTCTAAACCATGGTTCAGTACCTAGCATAGCTCCTCAATTTCCTTACGATGCTGAGTGGGCACCGGTCACATACTCAGGACTTAAAATCTGCAGCCCCCAAGGGTGGGATCAATCCTGGTTGCATTTTATGGCAAGGAACCAGAGTACAGTGCTCTATGCCCCTACACATCGGTGCAGAACATCACTGTGTTCTTACTGAAAATAACTTAAGTGACATTATCCAAGAAGAATTAGAATTAAGTAGTCCAAAGAAATGTCTGAGAAGGCTTGCACAGGATTTTGTAACTTCAGAAAATTCTGCTTAGAATACCACTAAATTATTTCAAAATCAAAACCCTATAAAGTAATCATAGTTTAGGTATTGCAACCACGCAACAGAGTGAATTTCTGCAATTGGTTGTCCAATAATGGACTGGATTATGCTACAGAAGGGACAGAGTTCCAGTCTTGGTCTATTGTACCCATTTCCATATGGAGTACATCTGGGAGGAAGAATGAGGCAGCAGAAGACAGGGCGGCCGTCCTAAGGAGTCACAGCAGTGAAGAGAGAAGGCCCGTACAATTGAAAAGTTGGGAACTCCCCAGCAGGCCAGAACAGCTGGCATCCCACCCTCCATGGGCACTACAGACCCCGAGCACTTGTGGTACCTGTGACATTACTAGAGGAACCTCGGGCCAAACGTTCCAGCCCCTCCCGTGTGGGAGCAGTTCGGATAGGGTAGGCCTAGTGGGGACAGTGGTTTCCGATACCCATGGGAGATTGGGTGCCTCTGGCCAGTTTTCGGCCGCCCGGAGGGGCCAGAGGGTTACCTAAGAATCCCAGGTGCTTGCCTGCAGAGCGAGTAGTTGGTGTGCTAGATCACCGGCGGCCCCATTGAGGTTATTCGGGTCTTCCTTGCGAGGTTGATGCACGTCAGTGGCATATTCACTACCACCCTGTGGAGTCACAGGGTGAGCTTGACCAAAATGTATTGTCCTTAAAACACACAGACTGTTAAGGACTAATAAGAGGAGAATACAATCTGGTATTAATTATTAGGCACTAGGTTACAGACTTAGGAAGCCAGGAGGGCTGTTGTTAATCCCACCCTCCTCAGTCCTAAAACGACCCACCAGACTGGACTGGATATTGTCCTACTGAAGGAAGAAGTGTTTATCAGGAGCATATCATTCTGCCATGCAGTGCAGAGACTCCTGTCGACACTTCTACCCTGAAAGAGACCACCAGATGAGAGATGATGTGAAAAGATAATGGAGATAAAATGGAGGGACAGGAAATTTGGGTGATTTAATTAACCTACCCAACATTTGGCCCAGCGAGCAGGACAACCCTGGTAAAACCCCTAGATCAGGTAGGTTATCCACGGGTATCAAATCCGCACCTGCAGAATTTGGGCCATGGATGAAACTCTGAGCCATCCTGCTCGTTAAGCTATGTGTTTACTGTACTTTTGATGTGCATGAGAAATATATGTGCTTGAATTTGAGAGGCTATGAATATTCAATTTAGTTGGCAAATGGCGTGCTTTCTGGTGCCAAGAAAGTTCCATTTAGGCCAGCCACCTATCCAACTGAAGGCTCTGTAATTCCTAAATGTTATAATTTACAAGTTAGTTAATGCTTAATTCATTATTAGTTAACAATAGTAAAAGCACTAGAATAAGAGTTAAAAGCATTGTGGTGTTTAAACATCCTAAATTATTTGAGATCTAACTACGTTGTGGACACGGTTTGGATTCACACAGCTTCTACTAATGTGTGAAATAGTTTCAGCAGCATATCTCTTACTTACTAGCAGTGTGCAATCCCATGCAGCTTTATGCTCTGGCATATCACAACTCGGCTACAACAGCTCACATGGAATTGTATGTTCATTTTCAGAAAGTATAGAGTTAGCCACTTTATAAAACTCTATGAAATGACCAATCATGGAGAGGGAAGCTTTAGCAACAGTTAGCAATTTCGTTCTCTCATGCATGCAAATGCATTAGCTTCCAACTTTTTGATAATGTAAGTATGGTTTATTCTGATTCACAGATTTTTAGTTATGGATCATAAACACATTACATTTTGCACATTTTAAAGCTTTAGCCCTTCTTCTTTCTTCTATTCCTAAATAAAAAGGTGAACATAACAAAATATGTATATGTCACAGACTTTTGTTGAAATGTGTCATTTTGTAAAGATCTTAGGCAGATCATGAAAAGCTGATGTATAGTTTAACTTCATTCTACACGTATACAATGCTGGCAGACAACAATTAGGTTATGTTTTGTTAGATTAGGTTAGGTTAGTTTAGTTTAGGTTAGATTTACAGTTACACTATCAGCCGAAAAAGCTACATATTTTCATGAAGAACTGCAGTAGAACATGCAGTTTAGCATGTTTTCAACATATGCCCGCTTTTTATGATATGTCTAGGATCTTTGCAAAATGATGGGCTTCAGAAAAATCCTGTGACATATAAGTGATATTAAATTTAAGTTTATATACAAATATTAATGAGGGACAAAATGCATTAATATAATTTTGAGTTGAACTAGTACCCCATGCTAAATATATTGCTAGTGTTTACCTAGAACATGTTTCGTTAGGACCCTCCTAACATCCTCAGCCAATGTTGACTGTTAATTTTGATTTGGAGAACTCCTTGGAGGTGAAAGATGTGTCTCTGTTGGTATCTTGATCAACTTGAAGTTCATGTTCTCTTCAAAGTGATGTCAAAACTTTTCCTTCATATTGTGACAGTAATATTTTGTAAATTTATGAAAGCATTAAATTGTAAAAATCAGATATTCAGAAGACGAAGGAACAAAATCGGGACACATGACTTCCTGTCAGGTTACTTGCAAGTCATGCTTAGTTGTCATGATATCGTCATCGGCTTGCTGATATGCTTTGACAAAGCCTTGAATCAGTGGCTTCGTTGGCAGATGTTTAACATTTAAACTCCCAGAATTTGGCTTAAAGGGGGACAGTCTTGCCCATGCTAGACAAAACTGCGTCACTTATTTCTTTGTGAGGATGGAACCCAGAACATCGGCAACCTCACCCGAGGTAAAGCCAGCAGCTCATATTTACTGAACAATTGTTATTTATTATTATGTAGATTAGTAACTACTTTTTATGTGGAATAAACTCTCTTTAAGCCAGAAGTACATGTCACTCATTTAAGATAAGGTAAACATTCACCTCAGCCTACCTTTAGGAAAAACATCCTTTCTTTGCTACCTCCTTCGGGTTCCGAATTAGGGCAGAAACCCATAGTGCTTTCAGTGTCTTAAATTGAGCACGTCACATCTGATGCAGGCACATTGTTCAACGTCACAATATTTGTCTATAGATATCTTTTCCCATGTTTAATGCAGTTGGAACCTGAACACCTTTTAATAAATGGATTTCTTCTTCTACATGATTATCATTCCAAAAATTTTTCACTACTGCCAATTTGTCTATTTCTTTATTCTCTATGTTCCTAAAATGCTCTTTAATCCTCATGTTCAAATTCCTATTATTTTTTTTCCTACGTAAAAGTTGCTACAGCCTTTGCAATTTATCTGGTACACACCTGAGTTTTTGTCTATTGATTTCTCTGTTTTATTTTCTGATTTCAAAAAGATTTTTTTTTATTCACCAATTGATATACAATAAGTATATATGGCTTCGTCAATCTTACATAATATTATGAGGGTCGTTCAAGTCAATCTGGAACATTTCTTTTTTTTTCAGGTTTAAATGAACACCTAGGCCGGAGGTTTTGTATGCAGTAGACAGTGGCACCTGTGTCCTTTTACTGGTAGACGACGCTCATTTCCCTTGCTTCTGGATAGACTGTTATTCAAGACGGTGGATAACAGTGTGGACTCCACATGGAATAGCGTGTTGTAATGAAGTTTTTAGTGAATGAGGACATAAAACCTGCTGAAATTTATAGAAGACTTCAGGCTGAGTACTGTGATGAGACACTCAGTTGCAGTAAGACATTTAAATGGTGTAGATTGGTGGATGTATCTCGATCACTGACAATCCTGGTCATGGTGGATCACAGCCCACGTAGTCATTCCTGAGAACATTCAGCACGTGGAGCAGCTGATCATGGACAATTGTTGCATAATCTGTCATGAAATTGCAAGGGTGTGTAATGTGTCATTAGGAACAGTGAACACAATAATTCATTATCATTTGTGAAAAGTAAGTGGATGCTGGGTCCCAAAGCTGTGATCCACCATGACCAGGATTGTCAGTGATTGAGATATGGCCATCTTTGAACCACTTACACCATTCAAAAGTCTTCTGTAAATTTCAACAGGTTTTATGCTCTTATTCACTAAAATCTTCATCACAACACGCTGTTACATGTGGACGTTCACACTGTTGTCCGCCATCTTGAGTAAAAGTCTATTCAGGAGCACAGGAAATAAGTGCTATCTATCATTAAAAGAACACAAGGGCCACTGTCTACTGTATACAAAACCTGCAGCCTAGGTATCCACTTAAACCTAAAATAAGGAAATGTCCCGGATTGACTTGAGTGACCCTCGTATTTACAGTATACATATAACAGAAGAAATTACACAAACAATAAACAGGTTATACATTGAATTCAGGGATGGTAGGTAAATTTTCTGCATTAAGTTTTACTACTGTTTGGGAAAACAGCAGTTATTTGTCTGAATCTCTGCTGTCTTTCGAATTTATCAATTTTCTTTTTGACCAATTCAGTATTGATTCCATGTATTCGCAATGTGAACTATAGGATAGTACTCTTTGATATATTCTACCTTGTTTAAGGGGACACTGACCAGCCTGTAAGTTGACTCTTGATAACAGCATGCTTGCATTGTCATGAGTCGTATCAATTTAATTTTATGAAATTTTCTGTGTGTGTTTCTTTCCTATATATGCCAAATTCTATTTGTATATGTTTTCTGATTATTTTCAAGTCTAAGAAAGGAATTTCGTTGTTCTTCAAATCAAAACTCAACAGTCAACATTAGCTGAGGTTGTTAGGAAGGTCCTAACGAAACATTTTCTAGGTAAACACTAGCAATATATGGATCATCGAGTACTATAACTAGACCGCAAACGAAATGCTGTTGGAGACGTGGTTACCAACACTGGAGTCCTCTAGCTTACCCCCTCTACCGTCATTTCAGATTGCCTCTCCTCCATCGTGCGGGCTGCACTGGTCATGTTTCATTCACTGTTACATTCACTCTTTGCATTTTCTACCGAATCACTGCATTGTTTCTCAGGGTTTAAAGAAACTATGATTCTATCTATTTGTTGATCGATTGTGAGGTCATGTCTGAGGTAATTATTTTCTGTTAACTTTGAAAATCAAAACAGTATTAAAATACACTCGCTTCATGTAGTTTGCGCTCTGTCGCATGCAGGAAGGGAGGGGTGGGAGTCACGTGATGCTTGGATGGCGAGAAGGGGAGAAGGCTTTCCTCGCACATGCGCACAGCGACCACAGTTTGTTTGCGGTCTGCCTGTAGTTCAACTCAAAATTATATTAATTTTATGCTTCAATGTATCAAAGGCCTTACTCATTAAGAATATTATATACAAATATTAATGAGGGATGAAATGTATTGTTTATTATACTTAAAACAATATTTAACAGTGAGTGCTTTACATATTTACATTAACTACATTACTGTGAGCTACATCTGAATTAAGTGCTGTGCATTTATGACGTATTAATTGCTAATCTAAAGTAAAAGCATTTCATAATCTACAGTGAAGCCTGTCCTAATATGCTCAGAATATTTCATCCGCAATATTTGCAATATGCACCTCATTTAACATTCATTTCAAACGATAATCCCATTCAAATAGCACAATCTAAATTTGACATACTTATTCTTTATCATGCACTGTACAACTATAGTGAATTACAATACGTCACATTTTAATCAAGAGTTACTCAAATAGAGAGATTTGGAAATGAAATGTCATGCATTTCAAATATATACAATACGAAAGAAAACTAAAGTTATAGATAGCCATCAATGAACATGAAAATAGAAAGAGAGAGAGGGGTAGTGTGAGAATAGTAGTTGTTCCAAGAAATTGGATATCCCTTAAGCCTGTTACAATAACAGAAGAAACAGAATTTCTCAATAATAACTACAGCACAAGTTTAATGCTGAAAATGAAGCACAAAAAGCAATTATATACAGTAGTCTACATGGTTCTATTCCAGAAAGATAAGCAAATCAGCTTTGAGACAGCTTTTCTTATAAATGTTGTTTGTTTTTACATCACATATTTTAGAAAAAAAAGTGTTAACTGCAATCTGCTGAAGTCAGGTAAATGCAAAAACAAATTACAGCCATACTTTTATAATGTTTAACATTCCAAATCAGGAGAGAGTATAGGCTTTCATATACCTGGAAGTTATTCTGGACATTATAGAATTTCCAGAGTATGCGTGACTGGAGGAGTTTAGTAACACTGATGCCAAAATTAATTGAAAAAACTGTTTGTAGTCAGTTTTTTGACACTTTGTCACCTACATTTTTATATTATCGAGGGACTAGTTTCAGAAGCCGTCACCTCCATTTTCAACCTTATCCAACTGTCTATTGTCGTCTGCTCTCTTCTCTCTGGCGGTGGAACCATAAACGTCTTTGTCAAATTATCTAATGGTGGGAATTCAAAGTTCATTACTTGGTTATGTTCTCCCATTATTTTAGTTAATTGATGGAAATTAATTATTTCTTCACACTAGCCATATATAGGCTAAGGTCTTTGATAGAGTGAGCATGAAAAATTCAATGCCATGGCCGGGATTTAAACCACGGATCTCCTGGTTTCCGACCAGTCGCTCTAACCCATTGAGCTAACATGGCCAACTTGCCATCACAATATTAAATTCTCCATTTGACTCGTATATTTCCCCGGTAGACCACTAGGGGCTCTTGCATTCGAAATACGCCGTTTGTGATGACTTACTATCATAAGTACTTGAGTCCCAGGCTTCATCATTTAACTCTTATTATTTTAGTTAATTGATAGAAATTAACCATTTCTTCACACTTGCCGTATATAGGCTACTTTGATAGTCAACATGAAAAATTCAATGCCACGTGGTTCAAATCCCGGCCATGGCATTGAATTTTTCATGTTGACTCTATCTATCGAAAACCTTAGCCTATATACGGCTAGTGTGAAAAAAATGATTATTTTCCATCAATTAACTAAAATATTACGAGTTAAATGATGAAGCCCGGGACTCAACTACTTATGACAGTAAGTTGTCACAAATGGTTTATCTCGAATGCGAGAGCCCCTAGTGGTCTACCGAGGAAATATACGAGTCAAATGGAGAATTTAATGTCATGACGGAAGTTGGCCATGGTAGCTCAATGGGTTAGTGCGACTGGACGGAAACCAGGAGATCCGTGGTCCAAATCCCGGCCATGGCATTGAATTTTCCATGCTGACTCTATCTATGTTCTCCCATGTTGTAAGTTTAGACAGCATGTTTTCAGTGCATTCACGTACCACACCAAACCATTTAATAAATTCAAAAAGATCTTTAAGGAACAAAATATCATCTTGGCAACCACTAACAGATAACTCAGTTTTAAAATTGCTAAATTCAGAAACAAAAGATGAAATCCCACCAATTAACAGATCCAGAATATCCCAAATAAGTTGTAAGAATTGTGAAAAATGCTACATAGTTCAAACTAAAGGAAACCTAAAAACCAGACTCAAAGAACACTTTAGAAACATCAAAATGAAACAAGAAGATAAGTCAGCAGTAGCATTTCATTTTTGGAATGAAAACCATGACATTGATGCAAATCCAAAATTACTAAACCAAAATAAACTGACAACATGGGGGAACATATTCATATAGGAAAAAAAGAAAGAAAAAATACCTGCTTCGGTAGCATAGATGGTAGGGTGTCTGCCTCATGTTCAAGAGGTCCCAAGTTTGAATCTCGGTTAGGGTGAGTTACCTGGATAACGTTTTACCAGGGTTTTCCCTTATCCTGAAAGACAAATGTCAGGTAACTCTAAGCTCCATTGACCCCGGACTCATTTGAACATCATTTCACCCATTTCTTCATTGTCCGATATGACTTAAAGTTGGAGAACGTAATTACAACAAAAAAATGGAAAAAATAAGGACCGAGTAATGAACTTTGAAATCCCACCAGTAGATAATCTGACAAAGAAGTTCACCACCAAAGAGAAGAGAGTAGACAATAACAGACATTTGGATAGAGGTTGAAAATGGAGGCGACGGCTTTCAAAACTAGTTCCTCAATAATATAAAAAAGTAGGTGACAAAGTGTCACGATACAGGCTACAAATAGTTTTTTCAATTAATTTCTAGATGTTTCATCTACAATTGCGGCAGACATCTTCCGTGGTGGTGCCGCAGTCTTCTTGGAGAAATTCGCCTAGCGTCAAGATGTCCACCACAGTTGTGGACGAAACGTCTGGAAATTCTAACTCCAGCAGACTATGGCATAACGGTCCAGAAATAACTTCCAGTTATATTCCAGATCAAGCTATGTTTCCTTACAGTTATTAGCAAACATGGCTGTAAATACTTGCTGTCACATACTTGCGGTTTAAGTATAATTTTATTTTGAAACTTACTTAAAATCAGAGAAAAGAATGGAAAAATATTTATAATTATATTCTAGCCCCTTTTTTGTTGCAGTTTCATTAATATCTGGGCTATGAATGTAAAAATAAATATGTTTTGAAAGAATCTATCTGGAACAGGTCAACGAATGTTAAAAAAAAATTTCAAAAATATGAGCAATTATATTTACATTCTGAAAACTTCATGAAGTTAATTGAAAACATAAAACTACTTGAAGTATCTACTCACATTGTTTATTTTCAGCAAATACATAAACCTGTGTTGTAGACAAAATACTGGAAAGCTCTAAGACCGAAGAGGCAAATGTTTCTGAAACTTCATGAAATTTATTTTATGTGGTGCTTACTCCCTAAATCTACTTGTGCAACCTACCAGCACACACTAAGACACACACACACAACACCGACACGCAAAAGGGATGTATCAGGAAGGACAAGAGAGAGAGAAAGAGAGAGAGAATGAGAAGAGAGGCAATGCCACAGTTTTCTACTGCTACCACACGCAAAAGGAAAGATAGGAACATTTGAAGTAAAGCCTGTACTGTACAACTTTCAAACAGTTTGACCCAAAATGCCATGCTCTTTATTCTCAGATATTACTTCAAAACCCAAGGATTAAGAACAGAAAAAAGGGAAAAATAATAATGAAGTAGTCATAAATGTTTAGTGATCACAGACATTTGTAAATTTTATTATCCTATATGTATGGGTAACTATTTTCAGTGTGCAGGCATGTACAATCAAGTGCAGGGAAACATACTGATGCTGCTTGTTACCTATTTCATTTTTTATTTATTTTGTGTTGGCAGAAACTTCTTGACATCTGTGTTCCTCACCAGTCCTGCCAAATCAATCTCTTATTGGTTTGAATGCAAATCCAACACAACGTTGAGCAAAGGTCAGGCCTAGGTGAGTGCCAAAAGGGGAGGAGTATACAGGATGTAACAAAAAGTTATGTAAAAACTTTGAAAATACCTTTCTTGTGGATAGAGGATAAAAAACGTAATATGAACATTAGTCCAGGCATTGTTTATTTCAGATATTAATCACTCTTCCATCCTAGCTGAGTGTAGGACGAAGTATGGAAAGGTAGAGTCAGAACTGAAAAATTAAAACCACGGATCTTCCAGTCTCTGTCTGGCTGCTCTTAACCACTGAACTACCATGACCAACGAGCCAGCATGACACATGGCACTGAATTTTCCAAATGATTCACGTTTTTCCCAGTAAACCACTAGGAGTTCTCAAACATATGAGACAACTATCTTAACAGCAACTTCCTATGCTGTAAGTACTTTAAGGCCTGGGCTTTATAGTTCAGACTACTATTAGAGCAATTAATAGAAATTCATTGCTCTTCCACACTAGCCGTATGTAGGATGAAGTATGGAAAGGTATTAAATTGAATTAATTTCCATTAAGTAACCTAATACTAATTATTAATTTTTAGATGAGTCGTATTTATTACACATCTGCTTCACTTTCGTACCTATTTTGAGGACATGTTTCGCAAATCATCATTTGCATCTTCTGTTCTTGTACGAAAGTGAAGCAGATGTGTAATAAATACGACTCATCTAAAAATTAATAATTATTTCGCTTCACTGTGGTGTTCCAATACAGTTAAATCTCGATAAACCTAATAATAGTTTGAACTATAAGGTCTGGGCCTTAAAGTACTCATAGCATAGTAAGTTGCCATTAAGGTAGTTGTCTCGTAATTTTATGAGAACTCCTAGTGGTTTACCGGGAAAAACATGAATCATTTGGAAAATTTAGTGTCATGCTGGCTCATTGGTCATGGTAGTTCAATGGTTAAGAGCAGCTGGATCAAGATGAAGATTTGTGGTTCAGATAACGGCTATGGCATTGAATTTTTCAGTCTGACTCTTACCTTTCAATTGTTTATTTCCTTTTTAGAGCACCTTTTCTACCTGGAGCCCATACAACAACACTCAATGACAGAATCATGGGAAAACAGGAAGTCAGTACACGTTCAAAATGGCCCTCATTAGCTCCAATACATCCATCAACCCATCATTGTTTAGACTCCCTAAGTGCTGAGTTAGGCCTGGAAAATGTTGTATTGTCTGGTACTCTCTGCAATACGAGCATGAAGAGTCTCTAAATCTGGAACTGGAGTTACATAAATAGATTACAAAGTACCAACAAATAAAAAATCTAGTAGCTTTAAGTCAGTTGATGCCATGAAGCCACAGAATTGGTCCACCTCTTCTTATCCATCTACCAGGAAACTTGCTATTCAGAAATCGATGGACAGAAAGCCTGAAATAAGGGGAAACTCTGTCGTGCATGAACTGAGTGCCGGTGCCTAACAAGCGGACTACTTACTGTACTGTAGCACATGACAGCAACAGTGAAGTGCATCACCTCCACCCAGTTTAACCAAATGTACAACGTGCATCCAAGTTATAACACATCCTATTTTTTGTTCAGGACTGGGACCAGATAGAAACTTTTGATTTATTTTAAAATACACATGGACTCTTCGTGAGTGAGTGGCATAAATAGCAGCACTGTACAATGCATAAAACTCTAGTGGCAATGATGAAGAGTTAGCACTGTTGTTGATACTTAAAATGGCAACATTTTCATTGCAAAAATAGTGTGTAATCATATGGTTTCTCCATTTTTATGGTGCGACACCTATTGAAATTCATCGCCAGTTGAGTGAGGCATGTGCTGATGGTACCATGGATGTGTCTAATGTGTGTCACTGGGTGCGTCAGTTCAATGAAGACAGAACATAGTGTGACAGCAAACTAAGACAGTCACGGCCTCGCACCAGACAGTCTGACATGATCCAGCGATTGGAGAACGTTGTTGTGAAGAATCGCCGATTGAGCATTTTCAGATCTTCATGCAGGATTGTGTGCACATATCCCACGGAAATGTCTATTTTGGAGGCGATGTCTGCAACTGTCTTGGTTTGTTGTCACATGATATTCTGCCTTCACTGAACTGTCGCACCCAGGAACGCACATTAGACTCATCCATGGTACCATCACTACATGCCTCACTCAACTGACGATGGCATTCAATAGGTGTCACACCATGAAAATGGAGAAAATGAATGATTACACGCTGTTCTTGCAATGAAAATGTCATCATATGAAGTATCAAAAGCAGTCCTAACTCACGTCGCTGCCATTAGAGTTCTATGCTCTGTACAGCGCTGCCATCTCTGTCATGCATTCACAAAGTGTATTTTAAAAATATAAGTTCCTCTCTGGTCCCAGTCCTGAAAAAAAAATAGGTGTTTTTACTTGAATGCATCTCATAATAAAAGGTAAAAAAGGATTTACAAAGCTGAAGTACTTGAACACGAACATATTGGAATTGTAACCTTTTACAAAGAATGCCTTGCTTTTCTGTTTAGAATACCTTGGAGTAGCTATTATTCCACAGAATATAAATAATAGCTGTATTCCACAAAGTACAAAACAAAGCCTTTTACATTTTATTGCAATGAATATGCATAGAAAACTATGTTTGAACTGAGTAGTGGTGCCTAACAAGTGGCCTATGTACTGTACTGTAGCACAACAACAACAACGGTGAAATGCATCATCTCCACCCAATTTAACCAGATGTAAAAGTGAATGTTTACTAGTGTACAATTAAATCAGTTCTGTTGTGGGGTTATAGCCACAAGACAGCAACGAATTACACATTTCACCATGTAAACTGAGTTGTAGAAGAGATCTTCTGCAATGGAAATAAACAATTTCCGGACCTATATTCATATAATATTTTTTTATCCTCTATATGCAAGAAACGTTTTCCCGAAGTTTTGACATAGCTTTTCTTACACTCTGTAGAAATATTTCAACTGAGTGTCTGGAAAGCATGCATTGCAATATAGTCTGGATGAGTTCATCTTCATTTGGTTTAATGTCAAAAGTTTTACATTTAAATATTAACTTATGAACTTTGGTTGCTCTCAGGCTCAGGAGCAAAGGAAAAGAAGAAGTAAAAAAAAAACACACACACATTAAATGGACTACCTGAGCCAGGTAAGGAGCAGCAGTAAAGTACATCCTTACCAACATAAACCACTGCAAATTTTATCCGCACAATTCTGTGCACTTAACTGTATAATGAAGCCACTGAACTGCACATATTATCATTCAAGAAAAAATATATATTATTCCATTATAATTACATGCTCATTCTGACTGAAATTGTTCTAATCTGAAGTTGTTATCCTTATATTACAATTTTTTGCCTGAAGTATTTATATTTTCCTTTTCTCCTTTATTTTTATTATTTTTCATTTATTAAACCATTCACCACTAACAACAAATACAACCACCAAAGCACCATCTTTCTTAGTGGTGGCACATCTATGACCTAATATATTTTATCTGTCCTCTGAAGGACTTTTATTTGTAACTTTTGCTTCTTTAATTGATTCATATTTTTGATAGGGATATAGTTTCCTCAAAATTTATATTAAAATTTTTCTTTGAATCTCATAACTTAAAATTCAGTATAAAAAATTCATGTTTTCTTTCAGGAAAGATAGAAACTCACATTTATAGCAATATTTTGTTATTCGAAAAGAAGTAACAAATATTAAATATTAATTTGTAATGAATGACAATTGATAGCGACATACATCATTAGATAAAGGAAAGTTCAAAATTTTAAGCCTCCACCTATTAGTTCCATTCAATGCCTACAGCAACAGTGATTTGTTTATATGAAAATGGTGATGCCATACGAAAAGTTACTTTGCATACTGCTTAGTAAACAAAAACTGAATCCATTTTTCAGTACAGTGTGTTCATTAGGTTCAATAAGGGGCTGTCTTGATATAAACAAATTTATAATTGGTATAAGAAATTCGCAGATGGTTCCATAGGTTAATAAAAAAGCATAATGTGTTATACCATACTGACACTGTGTGGCATTGTTATGCTGCTGCCACAAGCTGGAGCTGGGCGCGTGGGCAGGAGAGAAAGAGACAGACAGAGGCTCCAGAGCGTTCTGCCCATTGTTGTTGTCGCAAAAGTTCTCTGAAGGTCTGCAGCTTTCTAAAAACAATGGCTGGGAGGTATAAATACTGGCAAGGTGTTAGAGCTGGCAGTTGTTTGTTGGTTACTGAAGTGTACTGCAGTGATTTCATTCATTTGTTTTAGTGCAGCAAAACACAGAGTCAGCCTCGAAGACAGCTGATTGTCGATTCCACGTCTTTTTACTGCAGCAAAAGTTGTTTTAAATTTCTGCAAATCAGATTTCCGAATCTACATAACCCACGCAGTCACAATACATAACAAATAATGATTATGGATAGTATAGTCAGATTGAAAAATTCAATGCCATAGCTGAGATTTGAACCACTGATCTCCTGGTCTCACTCCAGTTCTCTTAACCATTGAGCTACCTGTCAATTAACTTGGTAGTGGTTTGACAATGTAGCTTGGGACTTAAGTACTTTATAGTATAGTAAGTCGCTATAAACGGTGCATATCTCATTGTATATAAAAATTCCTAGCAGTTTACCAGGAAAATATGAGTCAGTTGAAGAATTTAATGTTATGCTGGCAAGAAATGTGTGTAGTGTTTAACGCCCGCTTTTACTACATACGGTACCGCAGGCGGTGATACTGATGATACATGAGATGAAGATGGAGCACCGGTGGAATGAGATGGCAGGGGAAACCGGAGATCCTGGAGAAAACCCGCCCCAGTGCCGTGTTGTCCATCACAAATCTCACTTTGCGGTCGCCTGGGATCGAACCTTGGTGAGAGCCAAGCGGTTTAACCACTCAGCCACGGCGCGGCTGTTATGCTGGCATGTTGGCTATGGTAGCTCACTGGTTAAGAGCAACTAGACGGAGACAGGGAGATCCATGGTTCAAATCATGGCTATGGCTTTGAATTTTTCAGTCTAACTTTATCTTTACAAATCTTACAAGGGAACTATCACTATGCTCACACCTGTATTTGCTTGAGAGTTTGAAGGCATCATTTCTGCTCTATGTGCAGCCTGTGTACCAAAAATCAGGTGCTGAATATAGCTGGAAGTACCTGAAAATGAGTCCAGAATACATAGGAACATATAGACATAATAATACAGCATTGTATGGGAGGGTTTGTTTACTCCTGACAGGCAGCAGTCTACACATGGCATATGCAAGGAGTGCCGGCACTGAGCTGACGAGGGATGTCCAGCAGCTACTTGCAAATGGTCTCATGTGGCACTTCCCAGGTTTCAGTTTTGGGCTTTGCAGTTCTTCTCTGTAGCAGATTTTTGGTGCACATGGTTTATATACAGCAGACATTGTACTATCAAATTTTCAGGTGTGTAGTAGTGTGAGTACAGTGATAGCTCCCTTGTTAGTCTACACATGACTAGTATGAAAGAATGATTCACATCCAAATAATGATCATGTTGAATGCATAAAGTAAAACTTTAAACTTTCCTTTTTCCACTGGAATAGCTCATAGTTTGATTTGCAGCTCTTGAGCTAAGGGTCTATGGTCAATTCTGAACTCTAGGATGACAATTTTAAGTATGTCCTAACTAAGCTTTCACCTATAACTAGCTTACATAAAGACTTTCAAGGCTCAACGTGGTTCAAAGTCAATGGTAAAAGCTAAGTATTTTCCTTTCCCATCGCCATCTTTATCATCACTTCCATCGCAGATAAAAGACTCAGTTCTATGGGTACCTCCATATGAGAATTGGATGTATCACCTGGTGAAATGATTTACTTCCAATTGTCATAGACCATATATGGGGAACACTGGAGGTGATGGTGACAACTTTCCTTTACCCAGTGATGTATGTGTCTCTATCTTTTGCCATTCATTAGAGAAAAATATATAAACTGCTTCTTATTTTTGAATGATGCTGTATAAAAACTGACAATTTTCAATTTATTATAAACTGTAACTTAACATGGCTAGAACATATAGATCATATGTATAAGAAGTTAGTAGTCTATTTATCTATTATAATATTTGATAACTTCAGTTAATTGAAACGGGATACTCTATCCAGACATTGAAACAAGCTATTTCCTGCAAAATCCATAAATATACAGCTCTTTATATTCTGTAAGAAAGGTATAAGGGTAATTTACAGCTTAAAAACCCACTGAGACATGCAAACATGCATTCATTGATAATAACATATGGATACTATATTTACTGTGTGTGTTATAAGATAATTATATTTGCAATAGAAAATGGAAGTGAAAAATAAACAATAACATCCATTATCACATCCAAACTTAATACAGATTATTTTAGAAGAGGTTTTAGTAAGAAAACACCTATAAGAAAAATAAGTAAGTGTTGAAAGTTTAATTTTGTTTGATAAACTACCAGATGATATAAACAAAACTAACTATATTATACTTTAAAAAGAAAATTAAAACTATTCCTTAACAATAGAAGTTTATATAATTTAGAAGAATTTTAAGTAAGTCAATTTTTTGTTTGTTTTGTCTAATTACTCTAGATTCCCCCCCCCCCACCCCCGGCATAAGAAATTTGAAATAAATTGATTAACAATATAATATCAAAGTTCTAAGGCTGGTCAATGCTAGATATGGTATAATCCAGGCTTGGAGGCCTTCTTCTTCTTCCCAGAAGTTTCATCTGCAACTGGGGCTAACATCTTCAGTGGCAGAAGCCACTGTAGCTACCAGTACAGTCGGTGTTGAAACCTCTAACCGAGTACTTCAACCTTGCTACTGCCACAGAAGACATCTGTCACATTCGCAAAAAAAATGTCTGGGAAGAAGGAGGAGGAGCCAGTAGCCATGGCCTGCAAGCTCAGATTATACTATATCTAGTAAGAATATAATATACATACAATTACATAATATATTATTGTTATTATCATTATCATCATTGTCGTCAACATCATCTTAAAATTGTAAATATTTAGGGTAGTTAAATTATAACTGAATCCTCTCATGGTCCCTCTCTACTGTGCGAGATGGACAGCAGTTGCCAGGAACTTACGCCGGCAGAAGCTGACTAGAATCCTTACCTTATATTTGCTGGAATGTCGGCCTACTGCTCTCAAACAAGCAGTATATCTGGTGTAAATATTCTCACTCTCTCTCCGAAGCCAGCAGCAAGTATTCTTGTAATTTCTTGTAGAATATTTTTCTTAAGTTCCTGTAATGAATGAGAACTGGAACGATACACATCTGCTGAAACTGAAGCCCTATCGCTACACATGCATACAAGCGTTAAAGCCAAATGATCCCACCAAACATATGAATTATTGCAACTTTTTTTTCCAACCCATAGAAAGGGGTTTCATTAATCCAAAACTTTTGTTTTTCCCTGATGAATATTGGTTTCATTAACTGGATTTTTGAATACTCACAACAGTCGACACTGAGCTTCAGGAAAACCTGTGCTGCTGAATGGAACGTCTCATTATGATCAGAAAATTGGAGTGTGGTGTGCAATAAGCGCTAGAAGAATAATAGAGCCCATGTTCTTTGATGAACCAATAAAAGCAGAGCAATATCAAAGGTTAATTCTGAGGCAATTTTTCAATCGCTTGACAGAAGAAGACAAATCTTGGTTCCAGTAAGATTCTGCAACAGCACATATGGCTGCTGAATCATTAAATACAGTAAGAGAGCTGTTTGAAGACAGAATAATTAGTGTTGATTTGTGGTCCCCTCTTTCTTCAGACCTAACGAGTTGTGACCTTTATTGGCCCTTTTTAAAAGACAAAGTGTATTATTAAATTATAGATGAGTTGTATTTATTACACATCAGCTTCACTTATGTACCTATATTGAGCATATGTTTTGCAAACTATCATTCACATCATTGGCTCTAATGCTTCTAAAGCTTGATTCAATGGTGTGGGTAGTTTTGAAGTTGCTGCTGCCATCTGTTGATTTTGTGATGAATTTAAATGTGGGGTTGTCTTCTCCCGGGATTTAAAAGTTCATTAGTTGGTTTTTATGTTTTTCTATGTATATTCTCTCCCATATGACAAGTTCACTATATTTTTGTACGTAATTTAGTAATTTGGTGCCACCTTCAATTTCATGATTTTCAGACCAGAAATGAGCTGCTATTGCAGAATTTTTGTATCTTAAGTGCCTAATTTTGCTTCACTGTGGTGTTCCAATACAGTTAAATTTTGACAATGTGTATTGTTCCAATCCTCATACACTACAGGAGCTTAGGAAAAACATTGTGCAAGAAACTACAAGAATACCTGCTGCTAAACTTCAAAGAGTGAGAATATTTACATGAAATATGCTGCCTATTTGGAAGCAGAAGGTCAACATTTCCAGCATCTATTGTAAGTAAGAATTCTAGTGTGCCTCTGCAGGCATAAGTTCCCTGGTGACTACCGTTTGATTATAATTTAACTAACTGGTCTAATTTTAATGGTCCTTTAATACATTTGAATAAATAAAGTTTCAAAGTATAAACTTGAAAGAAGCGTAGGGACAGTGAAGCACAAATTAGCACTAAAGTGAATCGAGAAGATATTGACACATTGCTTCACTCACACTGTTTATTCACAGGACATGTTTCAAGAGCTTTTGCTCTTATCATCAGCTGTTACTCACCTAGTGCAAATTGTAGAGGTTTCCTCTTTCTCCGTATTGTCGATACATGGCATGATGCACTTGTCAAAGATGTCCGGTGGTGGAGTTTCAAAATTCATGACTCTAGAACGATTTTTGTTAATGTAGATTTTTTCCCATATGGAAAGGTCTATGGGGTGATTAATGTATTTTATTAGAGATGTTTCTAAGTTGATGTCATGTCTATTATTCAAAAAATGAAAAGCCACTGCTGATCTTTCTGTTTCACCATTTTTAATGTTTCTTATATGTTCTTTAGTTCTGATGTTAATATTTCTTTTTGTTTTTCCTATATAAATTTTAGGGCAAGTTTCACATTTGATCTCATAGATTCCTGGTAGTAATTCTTTGGTAGTAATTGAATTCTTGGGGGGGGGGGGGGGCGCCTTTTAAATTCCAAAAAATCTTCTCAACACACAACATAAATCTTGCATCTCAAAATAGATTTAATATCAGAAATTTGTTAAAAGGCCCCCCCCCCCTCCCCAGAAATCACCCCATAGACCTTTCCGAATGGGAAAAAATCTTCATTAACAAAAATCGTCATAGTGTCAATTTTGAAACTCCACCCCCGGACATCTTTGATAAGTACATCACACCATCTATCGATGATAGGGAGAAAGAGGAAACCACCACAATTTTCACTAGTCAAGTAACAGCTGATGATAAGGGCAAACGCTCTTGAAACATGTCCTGTGAATAAACAGTGTGAGTGAAGCAATGTGTCAATATCTTCTCGATTCACTTTAGCGCAAATAAAGTTTGATTGACTCAATGATTTTATTTTTTGAACTTGAGACCTTTCAAGTGTAAGATATTGAAGCAACCTCCCTGAAACAACTTGGGCAGGGGATATCAACAAGTTTCTCTATCATGCATGGCCAGTTCTTTAAATGTACAAATTTGTTTATCTCCAACAAGTCTACAGTTACAAATAAATGCATACCAATGTTAATTGACCCTGAAATCTCCTCTCCTTATAATTTAAATGAAAAATTCAGACACATTATAATGACTTTTTGGGGGTTAAAATATGAGAGAGCTAAGTTTTAGTGATTAAACAGTAAGGGTGCAAATTCCCACTTATGGTTTCCTGGGAGTGAATACAAGCTGCCTTGATGAGAAATGAGCCGTCTAACCATTCAGGTGTGGCTTGCTTGTACAATAGTAGATGCAACAAATAGGCTCATATCACCAGCTTCTAAAGGTTTATTCCATAATGGTGGAAATTGTACTTCAGTAACCTTTAATAAAAAAACAGCCAGTATCTTTAAAGTTAAAATAAAATTAAAACAAATATTTTTGTTCAGAAGGAAACCAATTAACATTTGTCAATATGGTATTATGTTTGATTAATTGTTTAAACAATGATTATTTAATAGGCTTGCAGAAATTAATAATTACCATAAAAACCACAAGAGAATAAAGAGTATGACAGATAGGTGAAACAGTTAAAGTGCGCAGTGTAAAAGACTGGATTGCCACATGAACGAGCAGGACGCAGCGAGCTTCTGCCTTTTTGGTTTGTTTAATTGTTTGTACAATTTTTTTAGAAAAGAATGCCGGCAGTTTAAGACTGGCCTTACTTCTTGGTGGTGGTTTAAGCAAATCGTCCAAACTAAAGGTTCTCGCTGTGGCGGAGGCGGCGGTGGGGTGGTTGTGGCCGTGTGGGCTGGTCAGGCTGAGGAGCGAGGGTTTGCGAATACCCAGGCGGCCAAACAGGGAGCGCGGGCATCCAGGTTGAGGGCTCGGCACCACCACTACAGTAGCACTGCCTGCTGCAGCCAGCTGCTCGCGCACAGAGGGTGGTCGGGAATGAGAGCTGCAACCTGTGAACAAATTCTTAGGCCTCAAACTAATGCCATCTATTTAACTGCTTCATGTGACAAAACTAAAACTATAGTCTATTCTAAAGGTATAAGCTGAAATTGGGAGGGATGAGAAAGAAAACATAAAAGCTCCTTCTCAGACATTATTATGAACTACTTAACCCACATTAGGAGAAGCTTAAAATATGTACTTAATGCTAATGGCAGCTACTTTGATAAAATGCAAAAGCATGAAAGGAGAATTCAAGCACACAAGAACCTCGTTTATTTGGCCCTGATTAATTCAGATTTCTACATTATTCATACTGATTTTTCTGACATTTTCCCAAGAAAATAACATGACCTATGATTAAATTTAAAGGGAGTCAATTAATGACACTAAACAACACTTTTAAATTTTCCCGGAACATGTTTCAGAGACTATTTGCCTCTATTATCAATCAGACATCGACAACCAGTCAAAGTGTTGTTTAGTGTAATTAATCAACTCCCTTTAAATTTAATTTATTACAACAACACTGTTTTCAACACTTCCAAGAAAGGAATTATATGACCTTTGATAATTATGTATAATGTGTATAGCTGTAATGTTGGCACCATGGATAGTCTAGAGACTGCTGTGGTTGCTGTAGTCTAGTGGTTGCAGCATTAAGCTAACAACAGATCGAGTATCACAGACCGGACTGGACTGGAACTACGCTATGGAAGGGATTTGGCATGGACATCCAAGTTGGTCTATTTTACCTATGTCCCCAAGCATTAAGCTAACAACAGATCGAGTATCACAGACCGGACTGGACTGGAACTACGCTATGGAAGGGATTTGGCATGGACATCCAAGTTGGTCTATTTTACCTATGTCCCCAAGCAGGGCACCACCAGGAGGAAGGATGAGGACAGAGGGTGGCCATCTTAAGGAGCAAAGGGCAGAGCCCCTACACTTAATCACATGGAAATTCCCTGGCAGGCCCGTATAACTACATCCCACCCTACTGTGTTTTGGAAACAGCCCCACAGATTGGGTTCAGGGACTGCAGACTGTTCTACTGGAGGAGGAAGTTTTATTTAGAACATATCATCCTGCCATGCAACGCCGAGACACCCACCGACACTTCTACCCTGAAAGAGACCACCAGATGAGAGATGATATGAAATGATAATGGAGATGAAATTGAGGGACAGAAAATTTGGCAGATGTAATTAGCCTACCCAGCTTATGCCTGGCGACTTCGGAAAACCCTTGATTAAACCCATGGGTGAGGTAGGATAGCCATGGGAATTGACCCCAGACCTCCCGAATACAGGCCACAGGCGAAACCACCTGAGCCATCCTTCTCAGTAGTATCACAGAATAATAAAACTAAAGAGTATGACATGATTAATTCTTTTCATGATGGTGCAATATAGGTTCAAATCCCAGCTGTGGCAATGTCTGACTTTACCCTTTGAAAACCTTAGCCTACTCATGGCTAATGTGGAAAAGTGATAATTTCGATCAGTTAACCTAATAGTGGTCTAAAGTCTGGGACTTATGTACTTACAATATTTTAAGTCGCCAGAAAAGTTATGTATCTATCAGATCTCCTACTGGTTTACCAGGAAAATACAAGTAATTTGCAGAATTTAATGTTATACTGGCATAGACAGAGTCAAACTGAAAAATTCGAAATCATGCTGGCATGTTGGTCAAGGTAGCTCAATGGTTAAGAGCAACTGGTCAGAGTTTGGGAAATCCATGGTTCAAATTCTGGCTATGGCATTGAATTTTTTAGTCTGACTCTAACCTTTGTAATACTTTTTTGACCTTATAACTTTTTCAGGGTCATCCTTATTATGGTCATAGATATCTCATCTAGACAGTTTTCAATTTTTCTGAATTGAATTCTTCAGCTTTTGAGAGATCTATATTTCAAAATAATGCATCAAAGTTTTTATTTATTTAATAATTTTTATGGATTATTCAAACTGTTATTAAACTGAATAATCTGAATTCCACCTAGCCTCATTGAAGGAGGTTCTTGTGTGAATATGTTCAGCCCTTCTTCAGAGATACTTAAAATTATCAACATTGAATTACTCATTAAGGAAGATTCAAAATAATCAAAGCTTTACGGGTGATTAGCTGTATCAAAATTACTAATGTTGAGCTTTTGGCCATTCCAAGCTCCATGGCCTTCTTGAGGAACTGAATGAAAAAGCTGGCAACATCCTCATTTATATAGGCTTCCTCAGTGGTAGTGCATATGTCACCCCAGTGCAGTCTGCCATTGGTCTGGCTGGTTCACAGGAAGGATGACCTCATGTTGTTTTATAGTATTTTGCTCGGTCTGTCATCTGGTTAGGGATTCTACCGTCTTGAGTTTTCTGTGTGATCCACCATCTGGTTGGGGTTCTCCCATCTTGAGTTTTCTGTGCAGTTCGTCATCTAGTTGCGATTTCTATTGCAGGTATATTTTACAGCTGGAGCCCAAGCTGTACTCAGTTGAAGTCCTGAATCTCTACTGAAATGGAATCTCTATTGGAAAGCCGGAAAGCTCAGCTCTCGTAATTTTAACACGGCTGATCACCTGTGAATCTATATTTAATAATGCTCGCTGTGATAGTTTTAGGTCCTCCAGTATTCAAAATATTTGATTAACACTTGGTATTTATGCAAAGTTTTATGTGTCGCAATTTGTAATCTCCAGTATTTTCAAATCACATCCTTAAGTACTCTTTTAAATTTCTATATTTCGTGGGCTTATACAATTTTTACACTCTGCCAAGTAGGTAGAGGAATTATTATACTTGATACTAAGGTTGATGATTGATTGCACAGTCATCATTAGGACCCGGAAGTTTAGCAAAAAAAAACAGTACAACAGGTTAGTAGTGACGGGGTTATATGCCACCAGCACCTTGTAAATATAAGGGAGGGGTTTGAGTGCCATGTAGTCGTGCACATACTCATGTAACAAGGTCACGGGCAATGGCAATCTGTCAAACGTAGTCACATGACAGACAGTGTCATAGAATATGTTCCACATTAATTCATAACCTATACAAAACCAAAATCATTAATATTTACAATGTGCACAGTAAATGAAAAGCTAATTCAAAAGCTAAGGTTTCAAATTAAAACAATCTTCTGTTGTCCTCCAGACATGCTCTATATTGGGAAAAGATTCTTTCTACATCGTATGATGTGACTGGGGCAAATTTAAACCAAATGGAGGTGCTACTCTTTCCCTTTTGTGCATTACAATTTTTCTAGAACCTTGTAGTTGATCGTGAATTTTACACAGAGTGGAATATCCTATATTTTTCTGGAGAACATGTTTTAGTTCCTGCTACACTTGAAGTATTCCGTCTCTACTTGGCATAGCCAATGCAGGTGACCTTCCACCAACAACACGAGCTGATGACTAACTCAGTTGATGATCTATACCTTGTGCATAGCTAACTTTACGAGTTTTTGGCCAAACTTCCGAGTCCTAGAAATCACATAGGATCATTAAAACTTATAGTAACCCATTTGTTGGCTCTCTTCATCATGTGAAACAACTGAGAATCATAGGAGAAATGGTGTCGGCAGAGACATACTGAAATCCTTATTTCTCTAACATGCAGTATATCTTGCATTGTTTCATTTAATAAAATAAAGTTAAAACCCATGGCACTACAGTCCATATCGAACCAGGGCCTGCCAACCTGACTGCCAGCCTCACTCTCACATATGCAAGGTAGAGGTGGGCGAGATCATCTAACCGATAGGGGAGGAGATACAATCAGCATCTCGACACCCCCAGCCAGAAAGTTAGCTTTCATAACCAAGGTCACTTACCTATTGCAAACTCCTCAATTTCCTAACGATGCTGAGTGGACACTGGTCCTAAACCCAGGACTTAAAATCCACATTCCCAGGGGTGAGATCAAACATGGGTCACATTTCGTGGCAGGGAACCAAAGCACTACGCCATGGTGCAGGACCATTTAATAAAATGGATCCTATTAGTTTTCTAAGACTTATTACACCACACACCAATTTTCAGATCATAGTAAGGCATTTCATGCAATAGCACAGGTTTTTCTGAAGCCCAGTATTGACATTAATTTGTCAAATTAGTTTATTTGAAATTTTTGAGGCAATCTCTCTAGCCCTTATAGTCCCAGTGTCAATTATAAGGACATAAACTTTTTTTACTATTTCTAATGGTTTTCTCATTTTACATTCTTGTTATACTGTCCTTAATCAATTAAACATATGCATTTGAGATGTTCGGAATAATTAACGATTATTGGTTTTTTTAGGTTTTTTATTCACAATTTACATTGTATTCTTTTTTACAAGAAAAGAAGGAAAATTCATGCAACCAGTGTCAAATGAAACCCCGTCAGCATCCATGAATACCATCATAACGATTATTTTACTTGGGCTCTTGTATATCCTTTCCCACAGGCATTTGCTGAGATTCGAACTCACGAGTGGATGACCAGTCCACTGCGAGTCGCCATAGTGATCATGGCTATGCAAGTCAGTTGCATGAATGTGACCCAGAGAGTCTCATGAAAACCAGTTTTGAATTCAAGGAAGACCGGCATAAGAAACAGAACAATTTGAGACTTAAAGGGCTAAACTGGCACCAATTTCATCCAATTTTTTTATATTAAAACTAATCTAGAATGTTTCCTGTCTAACAGAGAACCCCAACTTTCAGAGTTATGAACTGTCACATGAAACGTCTTACTAGATCTGAAAATTGGAGTACAGAGCATGATAAGTGTTAGAAAAATAATAGTTCATAGAAATAAAAGTAAGAGATATGATACTTGCTGAGCAATAAAGATTTTAGCATGCCTCTGCCAATGACTCATGGTTCTGTTGCACAGTGGAAAGATCTCACAAATACATTATCATATAGATAGATTGAGTCAACAGATATCTCCTAGTTACCGTCCAGTCGCTCTAACCCATTGAGCTACCATGGCCAACGTGCCGTCCTGACATTAAATTCTCCATTTGACTCGTATATTTCCCCGGTAAACCACTTGGGACTCTCGCATTCAAGATACACCGTTTGTGGCGACTTACTATCATAAGTAGTCCCAGGCTTCATCATTTAACTCTTATTATTTTAGTTAATTGATGGAAATTAATAATTTCTCCACACTAGCCATTTTTTTTTTAATTTTTTTTTTTTTTTTTTTTTTTTTTTAGACAAGCCCCTCCCCGCCTGCCCGGTGGCGATCAACCGTCATTCTCCGGCAAGCATTCTACATCGCCTCCCGCATGCTGTTAATACTAACATGCAGGGGTGCGGGGTTACGTGAGAGATTAGTGGTGTTAGTTAGCAGATCCCGCAATAAGCACTCTGGGGAGTGTCGTGTATGATATGCCCAGCATGAGTCATGCTGGGCGGCGTGGTGTAAGAGGCCAGTGTGGCAAACATGGCTAGGTGCCCTGAGTGCCAGACTGGGGAGTCGCGTAGTGTAGTGTATGTTATTTGGGCATGCGTGAAGTGTCTTTTGCGGTGCATGCGTCCATGCTTAGTGGAGGGTTAGTGTTAGGTTA
This sequence comes from Mantis religiosa, assembly GCA_030765055.1. Taxonomy (NCBI): domain Eukaryota; kingdom Metazoa; phylum Arthropoda; class Insecta; order Mantodea; family Mantidae; genus Mantis; species Mantis religiosa. The sequence continues at coordinate 53,795,053 of CM060960.1, read as the reverse complement.
TGATCATGCGTGTTATTCATGGTGTGTTAGTAGTACTGAGGTGGTGTTAGTACACGGGATTAGTAGTACAAGGCATGCATATAATATTAGTAGTGGTTTGGAATGCTGAGGGAATTCTGTAGGCAGATGTGATGGTAGTCTTGAGGGCTGTGTTGGGTTCTAGACAGGGATAAGCTGATTAAGAAAGTCTTGAACGTCATGTTCGGTAACGTCGTTGTCCGAGTATCGGTGAAAGAGGTATAGGGGTCCTTTATGTTTATTGGTGAGTGGGTCATAGCTACCAATGCTTTGGATGAGTGGGTTTGTATTTTGTTCTGCATTTTTGTAGAGGTCAAAGGCGAGCTTGCGGATAAATTCGTTAATGGTATGTATTCTTAGTTCCTTATGTAGAGGTGCTGCTGGGGTTGTACGCGGGAGTTTGCATATCAGCCGTAGGATTTTATTTTGGAAAGTTTGTAGTCTTCCATATATAGGCTAAGGTTTTTTATAGATTGAGTCAACATGAAAAATTCAATGCCATGGCTGGGATTTGAACCTGGTTTCCGTCCAGTCGCTTTGTGGTTGAAATCCCGGCTGTGCCATTGAATTTTTCATGTTGACTCCTTAGCCTATATAGGGCTAGTATGAGAAAATAATTAATTTCTATCAATTAACTAAAATAATAAGAGTAATATGATGAAGCCTGGGACTCAAGTACTTACGATAGTAAGTTGCCACAAACGGTGTATCTCGAATGCGAGAGCACCTAGTGGTTTACTGGGCAAATATACAACTCAAATGGAGAATTTAATGTCAGGACAGCATGTTGGCCATGGTAGCTCAATGGGTTAGAGCAACTAGATGGAAATCAGGAGATCCGTGGTTCAAATCCCAGCCATAGCTTTGAATATTTTGTGTTGACTCAATCTATCAAAAACCTTAGCCTACATACGGCTAGTATGAGGAAACTATTAATTTCCATCAATTAACTAAAATATTATCATATGTTTTAATGACCCTATATTTCACATACATAGTCAACAGTTCTATGATAGGCAAGACTCTTAAAGTAAATAGGAACTCAATGTAAACAAGCACAGCACATTTATTTATTAAACATATTTGGGAACTCACCAAAGATGGAGAATAAACTGGCTTGACGAACTTATACTGTGTGAAGGAATGTAATGGTACTTAGTTCTCAATACTGTAGTCTATTATGGTTTTGAAAAGTAACATTTAAACGAACACCAGTAATTAAATGAATAAATATGTACTGTACATAACATATAACACTGTTGCTACACTTCTGAAACCAAATACAATATCTTAATGGCAATTCTTTTTAATGAGTTTATTTGACACATCATCTGCAGTTGCAGTAAACTGTTGAGGACTGCCAATTCATATGTGTTTAGGGGAAGGTCATATGGTATCCACACCTTAGATTTTTTTTTATATTAGTAATATCTAACATTGAAAAAGGAAAGTATCACTTTAGATACTAAATTATGATTGTGAAATAAAATTATAATACAAAAATATTTAATGTTAGTGACGTCTCTGCATTTTATGAATTTTTAAAATGTGAGTGTGGTATTAGATGTAATTACTTTTGTAACGTAATACGGGAGTCGGCTGATAAGACCCAGGCCTCACAATAAAATAAATATTAAGAATTTTTTTTATTTATTTCTCAACATAATCTCCAGAAAGGCTAATACATTTGTCACATCAGTGTTATAATTAATTAAAACATCTCTGTAGTGCGATTTATCATGTTCCTCAAAATAGCTGTTTAACACATCAATGACCACCTCGTTGCTGTGAAATCTTCATCCTCCAAGAAAGTTTTTGAGGTTTGGGAGCAAGTGGTAGTCACTGAGTGCTAGATCTGGTGAACAGAGAGGATGTTCAAGCAATTGAAACCTTAATTCAAACATTTTTCCCATTGCAATGACTGAACGATGAGCCAGAGCATTGCCAAATAAGGTCTTATTCTTTTCACCTCATCACTCAAAGGTTGCAGTAAGCTTGCGCAGTAGTCACCACTTGATTATTGATTAATTTTCCAAATAATAAATAAAAATAATTCCCTGTGCATCCCAGAAAACACTTCCCATAACCTTGTTAGCTGACAAAATTGGCTTTGCTTTTCTTTTTTAATTGGTTCACATGGCGCAATCCACTGAAGTGTAGTGATGTATCCAAGTTTCATCCATGATAATCAGCTGTCTCAAAAATTCTCTGGGAATTTTATGGTAGAGCTCCAAATTCTTAATAGAAACAGTTTGCATTTTTGATCAGGTGTCAATAAACACAGCACACATCTTGCATATATCTTGTGAAAGTCCAAAACATTATTTATAATATTACCTGCACATTCTTTTGATATGTTTACAGCTTCTGCTATCTCAAACAACTTTAATCTGCGGTCTTCCAGTACTAAACAATGATTTTTTTTAATGATCTCTGGAGTTGTGACCTCCACCATGTGTCCACAGCGAGGCTCATCACTAGTGCTCATACATCCCATTTTAAACTCTACAACCCACTGTTTAATCATTGTATACGAAGGGGAAAAGTCTTTCAATGTACTATCCATTTCCTCCTTGATTTCTTTAGGTGCTGAGCCTTTCAAATGGAAGTATCTGATCGCTGCTTGTTTTTCCAAATCCTCCATTTTCGTGAAACTTCTACACTTGTATTGTTTAAAATGATGTCATTCAGAAACTAAACAAGCTATTGACCTGTAACTATGCATACAAGCTAGTCTAGAGTTAAACTATATGATGCTATCCATCAAACTGGCCCAGTGGTGCACACTGTATGTGAAGCCCTGAACTTATCAGCCGACCCTCATATAATGGTTCATAATTTTCTGAACAGATATAGTGAAATGAATCTGTTCTTGATAAGAAACAAAATAAATAAATAGAACCTTGACGACTTTAAATAAGCTTGTATGGATATTAGGAAATTTGCAAACCTCAATTTCGAATGCCATTACACTTCTAAAATTATTATCACAATCAATATGCTTGAATTTAAAAGGCTATTAATATCAAACAATGTGTAATTTCCTGTTAAACCTGCAGTGCATCTAAGGAAAAACTTTATAGTACATTTATCTTAATCTTATTCATTCATTAGTGATAACTAGAGCTTGGATTTATATGCACTATGAAGTATGAATATATGCATGTATGCAAGCACTAAAAACCTGCTAAATATGTTCTAAAAACTTTCAAAATAAAGTATGTTATTTCAACTTCCTCACATTTATTAATCTTGAAGTAATCAAATAGTAAATTCTTAAACACAGGCACTAATTAATTTAATAGTTTCTCTTTCAGTCTGATTTAATATTAGTCCTATTTATTGCAATAAACAATTAAATATTTTTCACCATTTTCTGGAAGAAACAATTTTATTCTGTTACTTAAAATGTTTTTATATTTCTATGAGCAGCTGTTTGTAGATGTTGCGTAATCTATAATTTTTATTGCAGGGCACCTATAACAATTGTATAAAGGTAATATGAGTTTATTTTAGTTAAATAGAACTAACAATCCAACAACTAACTTGAAAATTGCATTGATTTTTAAAATATTCTGAAAATACAAAAATAAAACTTAATGCTTTAACACATTTGCACAGTATTGTATTTCCGTCCATTGTTAAGAGTAGTATTTCCATCAATCCATCATTCACTTTCCATTAACCGCTTCGCCAATGGCCATTTAAATCCTTCAAGGGCCGGCAACGGATACCCAATAAACAGAGCAGGACATTTAAATTGTTAAATGCTGTAAAAATGCATCATAAATACAATTCCGTATCTTCCGTATTTATTAAGTTATTTAAACGAAACAAAAACTGGTTTAAAACTCATTAAAGGCAGTATAAATCTACAGTAACAATAAAGTAGAGACTACATTAATAAATTGTTGAAATTTCACTACTTTGTTTCACTGTAGCAAAAGCCATTCTTTGTGCCGAACGCGCCTAATATGTGAATCATTTTGTTTTGTGTGTATACGAGCCATAGTATGTATGTATAGCTACGCAAGAAACTTCTCAGGTTCAAGTTTAGTTTATTTATGCTATGCCAAGCGATAATATGATGAGAATATGTTGCGTCACACGCTCACACACTGGAATGAAAACTCTCTGTCAGCATCTGTTATTACAGTGCTTCTCAACCAAGGTTTCTAGTAGCCTTATGCAGCAGTTTTCGCTCTGTATTTCAGATATTTATACTCTGTCTGTGTTCAGAGTGATTACTTGTAGCTATCAAGAGCTAAATGTATGGTACATTTGAAATTGTTAAATTTCAATGTTAACCATGGCTTATCCCGGTAATATAGCAAATAAATTAGCTTGGGTATGATGTGTACAGGCTTCTGATATTACTGTAGAAAATCTGGAAGATTTGTTGTACGATTATGAAGGAGATCTTTAGGACATACGTAGCAGTGACGTGTACTGGTCTACAGCTGGCATGTTAGCTACTCCATTGTTTGGGGAAATGGCGGGTCAAATATGGGTGATACGGATCAGCTATTACCAGCTATCCCTCTTTACGGAAAACAGTTAAATGGTAAAAAAAAAGGATTTTTATACCACTGGATGTAACTATGCACAGTTGTTTAGTAATTTTCAGAGCTGTAAAAGACATTCATCTACCTGTACTTGCGCGTATAAAGAGCTCGTAACCTAATTGAGTATTATAATACTCCGAGGCCTCTTTATACTAGGGGGTAGCAAAATTCACCACATCATCCCTCATACTTGAGAGGAAACACTTTCCTAAAAGTATACCACCCACACCCAAAAAACTTGTAACCATTTCGAAAATGTGTAGTGTGTTGCGAAAAAGAAGTTCGCAAGGAAACCAATATTATTTGGTGTGAATCTGCAGATGTGCCCTTGGGTGTTTATCCAGGTTTGGAGGTGTACAATTCAAAAAGAAACCTTTAAGGATACGTTTACATTCCTTATAGAACTAATTTAAATTTATTGTAAAACAGCAAGATTAAAATAATTGGCGTTAAATGAGCATTAAATGCATGTATGCGCAGGACGTCTATACACGTCCATATCGGTTTGGGGCACTTTAACTTGGACGTCATATGACGTCCATATCGGTGAAAGGGTTAAAGAAGTTCTACTGTTCTTCTCCTCGGCATTATAAACTGCCCTTTCCTACTGCCTACACTTCAGAAATTACAATCAGCAGCACATTAGTACAAGTTTAAAAGTTAGGTGAAAATTATACTTTTTAACTCTTGGAGAGGTTATCATTGTGGCAGATGGCATCATTTGAAATATTAATACAAACCATATCAAGCTTTATGATGCAATGGCCGCACCAAAATTTGAAGATTTACCACATCATTGTTGAATGCAATTTAGTTTAAGATTTACCACATTATTGTTGAATGCAATTTAGTTTAAGTTGTTGAGCGGCATATTTTTATATCAGAAAGCACTTATTGTTGATGGCTACATTCTCATTTTAAGTGACATTTTATGCATTTAGAAACATGATACCTAAGACCTACACAAACAAAGCAATAAAAGAGAATGAGTGATGTGGATAAGGCATGTTTATGAAAACTTCTTTCACCACTATGTGAGAAGAGAGCACATAATGTATGAAAGCAATATAATGAAGGTCTGGAGGAATAAAATTATTAAAATGAAGTTGTGACATGTTGGTAACAGAGTTGCAATAAAGGATAAGTAAAAGGGAACTGTAATAAACTAGTGCAGTTACTAACAAAGAAAAAATATAGGTAGGCCGCAAACAAAATGCAGTTGGTGTGCGCATGCACGAGGAGAGCCTTCTCCCGTTCTCGCCAGCCACACATTATGTGACTTCCCCCCCTCCCTACCTGCATGCGACAGAGCGCAAACCACACGAAACGCTTGTATTTTAATGCTGTTTTAATTTTCAAAGTTAACAGAACATGACCTCACAATCAATCAAGAAAAGACAGAATCATAGTTTCTTTAAACCCCGAGGAACAAACCGATCATTCAGCAGAAAATGCAGAGAGTGAATCTAACAGTGAATGCGAAAGCAAGTGAAACAGATCACTAGTGCAGCCCGTGCGATGGAGGAGAGGCAAACTAAAATGACTGTAGAGGGGGAAAGCTAGAGGACTCCACTGTTTGTAAGCCACACCTCTAACTGCATTTTGTTCGCGGTCTAGTTATAATTAAATGTGAAGAATTAATAGGAAAAGTGTCAAAGAAAGCAAAAGATAGAGAACTATAGTTCAAACTATATTTAATATTATTGGTGCTGCATATATTTTGTGAAGCAAAGAAAGTACCTCACAATGAATAAGGTGCGTTAATTTTCCAACTCTTGAATAGATTGCCTTAAACATCACTAAAAAAATTATAGGCAATATTAAAAGTATTAAACCAAAATGGGACTTATAGGTAGGGTGCTTGTAATAGATTCACTGAGGTCACTGAGAAGCCATAGGCTTATACTACCCCTTTTAATCTAATCTAATTTTACTGGTACTACAAACTATGTACTATTTATTTAGGCATTATAAATATATGAACTATAATTGAACTTATTTATGAATGACAGAAAGAGGAAGGATAAACAGAAAAACTGGCTGGAACAATGAAAAAATAGTCAAACATATTAGTTCATAATATTATCTTATATTTTGGAGATTAATTCTAAAAAATCAAATGCTGTACCCAGTGAGCAATAATTGCCATTTAGTGTTTAATGTCTAAGTACACACATACATTAAAATGTTTATATATGTAAAGAAACTACCTGGTCGATTTCGATCAGCTTCTTCTGCCAGCAATTTCTCAAGCTTTTCTGGGAAATGTCTCTTTGCACACCATACCAGACCAATCACACCAAGAACAACTGTAACCGTAATGAGCCCAAGCCAGAATGGTTCTTGAAGCATGCGTTCAGAAAGTGGCTTAAATGGAATGTGCATCATTCTACGCTCACAACGTTGCCCTGAAAGTAATATTAAAATGAGTTAATACAATAATGTGTATATTAACTCTGCAATAGTTAGCCTTCATTTTGACTTATGACTATATTATAAGGAATCCCTTGCCCTGCACTGTGCCATTATTTGATAACGTCTCTCCAAGTGTGCAATACTTTTGATGCAATCTTCATTGTCTCCATTTTTGATGAATCTGTTGCCAGCTGCTTTAAGCCGTTATTTATGTTTGGCCCCAAAACAAACGTTACTTGTGGTGTTATTGCAAATTTAAGAAAAAATGTTGAAAATGTTGAAATGTTTGTATATTGTATGAAATATAGTGGTGATTAAGAAGGACAGAAATATAGTTGGCAGTGAGAAGTTAATATATAGGAAAAGAGAATGGTTACCAGGAGATGGATTCAATATCTGGAGAAAAAAAAAATGCTTGGTAGTGAAAGATCTGTATGAGGACAATGTGCATGGAAATAATTGTGAATTATTGTATTGTTTTGCTTATAATCTGTGTTTTGTGGATTAAAAAATGATCTGCAAAGAAGCATCAGTATTATTATTTCAGTAATTTAGAAGTAATAAAACATATCGACCCAAGACCGTGTCCTGGAGATAAAGTTTTGTGTTCACCGATAGAATTCAAGCCAGGGAAGTTGGCTGATAAATTAAATGAGTAGAATTAAACTGTTTCTATACTTTAGCACTAGAAACAGTAACTGTAGAAGTATCATATGTGTTTTTTGCACAGCTGTAACCGAACCGTGGTACGAACAATGCTTGTCAGTATAGACCATCCATTGTTTTGTTATTGTGAAGCCTGCCCACTCTGCTCTGCCCTTTCTCAAAACATGCTGCACACTCTTGAATAAAATAAGCGAGGTGCTCATTATGTGGCGAGAGAGAGAGAAGCGGGGAGTTAAAGAGACAGATAGCATTAAGCCACACCCAAACACTGCCCAGCGCATGTGCACAGCACTAATCACTTGTGAAGGAGTGACGGGGTGGGGAGAGAAGAAACCAGAAAAGTTACTGGACTGTTCTTTCCCCTTCGCCTGTCGCCTCGAAAGGGCGTGAAGCTTCGGGAAGTTTCGTCAACATTCGCGATAGAGCGAATGATAGTAAAGAAAAGGATGGACCGGCCTAGAAAGTTTCAGTTTTCGGCAAGGAGCTGAGTGAGTGAGTTGCAGTGTGGAACTGCGGCAGACGGACTGCGTACGTGTGTGTTACGTAATTCTGCTATTATCAGAGGTTTACAAAGTGTATTTCTACGGAAATAAGGAACATCTGAATTTCTGCAACTTGGACTTTTAATCTTATAAACCCACAAAGTCACAATATATGTGTCATGAGTACTTGGGGCTACCAACCTAGTAACTAAAATTATTAGTCTACAATTGACGTAGTTATTGATGTAATGATGTTACCAATACATAATCTGCAGTTATTATGCCCTTCCCCTAGGGGAGGGGATCCGTCCCCTTCAGCTGCCGTGGTGCGGCACTGTGGATCCCTAGCACTTGTGGTACCTCTGACTTTACCAGAGGAATCTTGGGCTAAACATGCAAGTCCCTCCCGAATGGGAGTAGTTCAGATTGGGTTAGTGATGGGACAGTGTGTTCCTGATACCCATGGTAGATTGGGTACTTCCGGCCAGGCCTCGGCCACCCGGAGGAGGCAGAGGATTGGCTAAAAGGTCCTGAGCACTGGCACTACAGAGCCAGTAGAAGGTGTGCTAGATCACCAGGCAGCTCCATCGAGGTTATTTGGTAGTCTTCCCTGTGGGACTGACATGCATAAATGGCATATCCACTTCCAGGCATCTTGATTTGATGGGGGGGGGGGGGGGGTTTAGACTATAGGTATTGCCCCAAGGAAAGCACCTTGGAGCTGTCCATTGCTCCTAGGTTGAAAGAAGCCAGTGTCTTTGGGCTTTCAGGTAGACCTTATTGTACAAAAGTTATTATGCCCTAACAGCATGTATATTATACTATGTATGAGTGCCGAGACTTCAATGGCAACTTCCACATTAAGTTGAAATATAAGTTCCTCTACCATTTTCTCTAAAGTGGATGGTTGCATAAATAAAATAATAAAAATGATCAAAGTTTTGATTGTGAATATGTCATCACACCTTAATTATCTACTTTTGAAATTAGAGATAAAGAAGTAAAGCTACAAAAGATGTAGCTAAAATGTTCATTTAGAAACAAAATGATATTAAATGACTGGATTCCTGTGTGTCTATTGCTTGTGCTTGGCAACTCTGCAGCATTGGTGTGCACTTAGAGCGGAAGGTCAGGAATGTAAACAGTAAAACTACCTGCTGCAACAACTTGCACAACAGCAGATTCTGTTAGCACTTCAAATACGTCTAATGTATTCAGAACTATGGCAGTCTTCACAAATAATATTTACGCTTCTTGCTTATGGCAGCCGACTGGAACTCTTGAGATATTTCCAATTGGAGAATTCCAAATCTAAGAGTTATAGCAAAGAGTCCAACAGAGCACATTTTGAACATATACTGTAAATAGACATATTGATTATTAATTTTTAGATGAGTTGTATTTATTACACATCTGTTTCACTTTCGTATATGATGAACTTAAATGTGGGATTCTCTTCAGGCGGGATTTCAAAGTTCATTAGTTGGTTTTTATGTTTTTCTATGTATATCCTCTCCCATATGACGAGTTCACTATGTTTTTGTACGTATTTTAGTAATTCTGTACTATCTTCAATTTCATGATTTTCAGACCAGAAATGAGCTGCTATTGCGGACTTATCAATATTTTTGTATCTTAAGTGCCTGAAGTGTTCTTTCTTTCCAGTGCCTATGTTTCTTTTTGTCCTCCCTATGTAAATTTTTTCACAGTCTTTACACTTAATCTTGTAAATGCCTGACTTTTCCTCTGGTTTTATCTTATCAGTATTATTACTGTGAAGTAGGTTTTTAATGTTGTAATTGTTTTTGGTGCCAATGTTATATTGTATTTCTTGAATATTTTTTGGAACTTTTTTGTGGCCCAGGGGTGGTAAGTAAATTTAGCAAATCTAATTTCTTGTTTTATTGGTGTGAGAGCTATGATCTGTTTTAATCTCTTTTGAAGTTTGAATGATTTTAGTTTTTCATCTACAAGGTTTTTTCCATATCCATTTTTAATTGCAGTTTTTAAGATTTGATGGTATTCGTTTTGATATTCTTGCTGGCTGAGAGGTAGATTTACTAATCTGTGTGTGAGACTGTTAATGGTTGCATGTTTGTGTGGAATTGGGTTGAAACTATTTGCTTTGATGTAATTATCTGTGTGTGTTGCTTTTCTATGGATGCCAAAAACAAGAAATTAGATTTGCTAAATTTACTTACCACCCCTGGGCCACAAAAAAGTTCCAAAAAATATTCAAGAAATACAATATAACATTGGCACCAAAAAACAATTACAACATTAAAAACCTACTTCACAGTAATAATACTGATAAGATAAAACCAGAGGAAAAGTCAGGCATTTACAAGATTAAGTGTAAAGACTGTGAAAAAATTTACGTAGGGAGGACAAAAAGAAACATAGGCACTAGAAAGAAAGAACACTTCAGGCACTTAAGATACAAAAATATTGATAAGTCCGCAATAGCAGCTCATTTCTGGTCTGAAAATCATGAAATTGAAGATAGCACAGAATTACTAAAATACGTACAAAAATATAGTGAACTCGTCATATGGGAGAGGATATACATAGAAAAACATAAAAACCAACTAATGAACTTTGAAATCCCGCCAGAAGAGAATCCCACATTTAAGTTCATCATATACGAAAGTGAAGCAGAGGTGTAATAAATACGACTCATCTAAAAATTAATAATTTTTCGCTTCACTATGGTGTTCCAATACAGTTAAATCTCGAGACATATTGATGTTGCAGTTATTGACCATTAATATATTTCCTGTTCAGCAATCAATGTGGCTTTGAATTAATTTTATATGATACACTTGAATGAGGTATTTCCATAATTAACTTTTGAATTTGTTGTCCTTGATCACCTTATGCATAGCCTCTTTCATTTAGGTCTCATGAATACCATTGAATAGCTTGAAAGAAAACCACCCCATCCCTCGCTACTATCAGTAGCTGATAAACACACACGCACATGGCGAACCGGATCTGAAGAACTGCCCTTGTTTAGAATTTCACTCACTGTTGGTATGAATGCATGCCTGACTACAAACCGAAACAAAAACATTTCACTCTGAAATCCTACTCATTTTCCAGACTTGCAGTTAATGTATTTTGTATTCAATTTACACGTTTCACTGTAGTTTTAAATGGTAAACTTAGGATACTAACCTTCCCACCAGGCGTGACATCTGCAGTGGAAATTATCCCCTCTTTCTAAGCATTCTCCTCTTCCCTCGCAAGGGTTATCAGCGCAAGGCCTCAGTTTCTGCTCACAGTTTGTGCCGGTGTAGCTGGGCATACAGGTACATGTATAACTTGTTGGTGTTAAGTTACACTCTCCAAAAGCACATGGCTGTAGCTCACAGAGTGTTAGTGCACAAAACATGCCTGAAATAAAGTTCCAGAAATATCAGAAGTTTGAAAAATAAAGATTTTATTTACAAAATCAGTTCCATCCACTTGTCTTATTAGCTCATAACATCAGAAGTAGATTCAAGATTCATTTAGGGAGGGGTTAAGTCATTTTGAAACATACTTAATGCAGTTAATAAAAGAGACTTTTACCTTTCTAGATTTTCAAACATCATGTATCATTCAGATAACTTTTGCTACTTATTCTTCTAATAAGTATTCTTATAACATTTCCGATAATAAAAAATCTGGGATTTATCAATTTAATTGTTTAGATTGCGACCAGGTTTAGAAGGACCAAACATAATTCAGAAACAAGAATGAAGGAACATTTTAGAAATATTAGGCATAACCAGACTGATAAATTGGTTGGGCAGATCATTTCTGGTTACTTAACAATGAAATAAATCCAGAAGTTAAATTATTAAGGAAATTAAGGTTCCCATATATTTAATGTTTTGGTAGGAAATATCTATCTTAAAAAAATAGAAAAAAACAATGAATTATGAAATAATGTCAATTGATTTGTCTTTAAGTTTGTTTTATTTTCAGAGTTTGGTAATAAATACAAAAACAGTATGTCCCCTAGCAGCAGTAACAATAACATGAATAAACAAATTACTGATGATGCGGAAAAGTATTCGCTAAATCAGTCTCTTTAATTTATCAATTTTGAGTTTATCAAGCTTCATAAAAAGAAAGTGAACTTTGTGACAGATAATTATATTTTATTGCTAGCATTCTATTTATTTTAATCAAGACATAAATTTGCAGAAATTGTTTTATATCATACTTTCTTTTGGTACAACTGATATATGGGAATACAACAGGCGTCAAGCGATAGTAAAATCATTGAAGAGCTGACTGTTATGTGATGGCTTTCAAATTTCATCATCTTTGACCGAGTCCAATGTGAGATTATTACACAAATATAACTACTGCAACTTATATTAAGAAAATGATGTAAATTTTTCTTATTAATTGATGAAATAAATAAATGATACAAATCTTTTTCCATACTGTTTTCTTCTAATTCTTCAATCTTGTTTTCTGGCAAGTTACACACACACCAGGAGACAACTTTTTCCACAACTTTATCAAAGTTTCTCTTCCAACCTGGTCCCAAGCAGGTGGAGTGAATGTAATGAATTCACCCACTGGCAAGAGAATTCATGTAATGTATCTACTGAGAATAGCAACTTATCGTGTATAAAAAAAGTCTTCATTTACTACACTAAACAAGATATTTCTTATACAAAATTTGCCCAAATTAAGGAGGTCTGGGTTAGCAAGGTTTTACTGAATTAAGCTTTACAAGTTCTTCAAGCCACACTTACCTGTAAAATGACCAGAGCATTGGCATGATTTTCGAGAGCCATTGCTCACACATTTACCTCCATTTAAACATGGATTTGGGGAGCATGTTTCTACATTACCATCCTCTGAGCCTCTTACTAGCTTTAATCTATAGCTGCTATCTGAAAAAAAGACAGTGCAGATATATTATACTTGCATAGTTAAGAATATAGGTCCTTCACCTCTACATATTTACAATTTAATATCACCCTTTAGAATAAAGATGGAATCTGTTCTCCAAATTCTGAATCTTAGCTGGAATTTTTGGCATGATAAGCTGAGTGTCTCTGAACTGGCTAAATATTTTGAATTGTGAAATTTTAAAGTATTTTCTAGTTAGTCTTTTGGAAATTTACAACACTTATATCTATATGCCTTGTTCTATATTCATATTCATTTATTGCATCTGTAAATCATACAACTCATGATGTGGAATTGTCAAATTACTAACTACACAAAAAATAGTAACAAGAATTACAATAAGTTGTTAAGCATAATAACCAAATTAATAATTAAAATTTACATTCCTTTTATTCCTACCCTTTGTCATTTAAATACTCTTCTACTGAGTAGTAACACTTTTGTAACAAATACTTCTTTGATGTGTTTTTAAACTCTGTGAAGGATTCAATGTTTTTTATTTCAGTTGGCAGTTTATTGTAGATATGAATTCCGTTGAATTTAAAACTGTGCTATACATTTTCTTTTTATGATAGGTGACATGTAAGTTTGAACTATTGCTCATGTTATGGTCATGAATATCATTGCTTTTTTGAAATTTATCTAAGTTCGTTTTAACCTGTACTATTATTTCTAAAAGATAAATGCTTGATAATGACAATATGCCTAAAAATTAAAAATTTTGAGAAAACTCCTTTCTTATTTTGGAATCTCTTGCAACAGGATGGTTCAGGCAGTATAGTTTGTGTCCTGTAATCAGTAGGTCTGAGTTTGATTCTTATGGCCAGCCTTCCTGACCCATGATTATTTTTGGAGGTTTTTCTGGGTTACCAGGCGAATGCGGCGTATGTTAATTATATCCCCTAAATTTCCTGTCCCCCCATTTTATCTCCATTATCATTTCACATCAACTCTCATCTACTGGTCTCTTTCAGGGTAGAAAAGTCGGCGAGTGTCTCTGTATTTATTGGTAAAACACTTCCTCTTTCGGTATGATGGTCTGTGGTCTCTCAGCCAGCCTGGAGGGCCATTTCAGGGCCACAGTGTTTGAGATGCTGGCTAAACTGATCTGCCAGGGAGTTTCCAATGGTCAGTTGTATGCACCCTTCCTCTGCACTGTTGTGACTCCTTGGGGAGCTGCCCTCTGTCTCCTCTTGCCTCATTCTTCTTCCCAAGAATGCTCCACTTGGGGTATAGGCAGAATAGATCAAGACAAGAACTCCAAGCCACGTCCTGTCCATGGCCTAATCCAATCCAAGATTTTAACTATTGTTACAGTAGTTTACCAGTTATGTAAAAGTCAGCCAAAATGAAAAGGACTTCTTATCTTCCATTTTAATTGCCTACAACTTCCATACAGCCCAACTTAAGATGCAAGGTAAAATGTTGCTATGTCACTGGAGATTCCTTGAAGATCAAAACGTAAAGAAAAGGAATAACTCCAAGATAATGGAATTTTGTCCCTTTTGTAATTTTTCGAGTGTTGCATGGAAAATTACTCAATCCATTCCACTGTGCATTTGCAACCAATTAACCAACTTATTAATTTAATAATAATCTTGTATTTCACAAATTTTTCATTTAAATACAATGAATCAAAAGATTATATTATTATTTTTATATTTATAAAAGATATTTATTTATAAATTTCAAACCAAGCTATAGAAGAGCTTAGCACTCATTTTACACTAAGCCTTAACTAAAGGATAATAATATAATTTATAATATTATTATGCCCTATTTCACCAACAGATATTAAAATCGACGTTAACAAATGTAACATAACAATTGTCACAGCATTAACAAAGCTGTTAAATTTCTTGCATTTCACCAAGCTGTTTTCTGAAAATGTTAACAAACATGTGTTAACACCAAGAAACTTGTAAATATTACAGCTATAGAAGGCTAGGATGAGTCGTATTATTTTCTGAATGTACTGTGATGCGCTTTTGTTTTAATTTTCGTCTGTACACAGCTGAAAAAAATGGCGGGTGAACAAAATCGTTAACAAAAGCCATGAGACAAATTTCTCATCGATGGAGAAAGATTTGTTAACTGAATTGGTGACGAAGTGTAAGGATATCATGGAAAACAAGAGGATAGATGCGGTGAATGTGAAAAAGAAAGATGTCACGTGGGAAAATATTGGAAATGAATTTAATTCAAATGCATGTGTCACTACTACAAGCACCAAACTTTGTCAGTATTACGTAAATTTAAAATGAAGTGCAAAGGACAAGTGACTTGAACATTTCAAGATGGGAGGTGGACAGTGTATTATCCACATAATTCAATGAATTATAAAATTGCAAAGTTATTAATACTTGAAGCAACGGCGAGATTGGCATATTCCTTTCGATGCATGTTCTAACCTCTCTTGTACTTCCGCAGTAACCTTCATACCAACTTGTCTGGACAGTCTATACCTCTGTAGAAAATTTTCTTCTAATAGCCCCTCAAAATAATTTCTCCTCATAGACCGTATTCTATTACAAATGCCATTTAGAAGGTCTTAAATATAGCAAATCGACATCAACAGCTGAGTTCATGTCCGCCATCTTGACTATTTACAATTGTTAAGGACTTAACAACAGAAATTTGTCTTGTTAGTTTAACAAGAGATTTAACACAGTTGTTAAGGTATCACTTGTTGGTAAAATGCAATTTTTGTTTTAACTATTGCTAAACTCCTGTTAAGTGTTAACATCTGTTGGTGAAATTGGGCATATGTTGACTTATGTGTAACCAGGCCCATTAATTCTTGGCTTAACATAAATATTTCTAAAAAGCCTTAAACTTAATTTATTATACAGCATGTTGCTACATGTTAGTTATTTAAATCACTTCTGGTTTAGTGAGTTCAATTTCTCATTTTAATTAATTGATGGAAATTAATTATTTCTTCACACTAGCCATATATAGGCTAAGGTTGTTGTTGATAGAGTCAACATGAAAAATTCAATGCCCTGGCCGGGATTTGAACCACGGATCTCCTGGTTTCCGTCCAGTCACTCTAACCCATTGAGCTACCATGGCCAACATGCCATTCTGACATTAAATTATCCATTTGACTCTTATATTTCCCCAGTAGACCACTAGGGGCTCTCGCATTCAAGATACACTGTTTGTGGTGACTTACTATCGTAAGTACTTAAGTCCCAGGCTTCATCATTTAACTCTTATTATTTTAGTTAATTGATGGAAATTAATCATTTGTTCACACTAGCTGTATATAGGCTAAGGTTGTTGATAGATAGAGTCAACATGAAAAATTCAATGCCATGGCCGGGATTTGAACCACGGATCTTCTGGTTTCCGCCCAGTCGCTCTAACCCATTGAGCTACCAGGAGATCTCATGTTCTTTTCCTCAATTGTAGGAAATTCATTTTCCTCATTGTGCTCTCAATTGTATAAATATAGATACCATTTCATAAGTAATGTTGTTTTTTAAGAAAAACAGTTATTTGGAAAGTATTCTGACAAGCAATTAAATAATTGTCAAAGTACAAACAATTATATTCTATGGTCTTTGAGCCATCATTCAGCGAGGTTTATTATTTCACGATGGTACCAGCCTCTGGTTTTTGAAGTGAAGAATTTGGTGACACCTACTTGAATTGCTTCAAAGTTGTCAATTTCTTCCAGACAGAATAACGGCATGTATCAAAAGAGATCATAATGCCACGAGGCATTGTTTTGCCACTTGTAAGCGAATGCAGAGAGAGAGAAGCAGGGAGTGAAAGACACAGATAGCGTCCAAGTCACGCCCCGATAGAGAGAGAAAGAGACAGACAGTTCCATGAAGTTCTTACTACTTCATAAAAGACTGTGCTAGTCCTTGAAACTTTGTGAGCTGTTGAGAAACTTCGCCAAACTGCGAGAAACAGCTGCTCGTGTATAAATAAGAGAGAGACATGCTGTGAAGAGTCAGTTGAGAGCTATTAATGGTGCAGTGTGAACGTGTGGCAGACGGACTTGAAGGTTTCGTACATGTGTGTTATATCATTCTGCTGATATCAGAGTTGTACAAGTGTCTTCCTACAGAAATAAAGAGCATTTTGAATTTCTGCAAACTAGACTTTTAATTTTACGAACCCACAAAGTCACAATAATCAGATGGTGTCAGATCAGGGCTGTATGCTGGTTGTGGTAGCAGTTCAATTCCTCCCAATTCCTGAATTTTTTCCATGGTTGTTTGTGCAGTGTGAGGTGTTACATTGTCTTGTTGCAATAGAATTCTATTTCGGTTAACCAGTGCTGGGTATCTTCCTCTCAAAATTTCATGAATTCGTTCCAGTTGTTGAGAGTATAATCCGCATTAATTGCCCACCCATTTGGAACAAACTTCCAATGAATCACACCTTCAAAATTCCACCAGATACACAGCGTTACTTTGGGACCAAACTGAGTTTTCTTAATGATGACTTTGGCAGGTTGGTGGGGATCAAGCCACTGTTTTGAGCCATCAGGGTTTCAGTAATATATCCATTTTTCATCACAAATGATAATTCTCCTGACAAATCTATCATCCATGGGATTAAGGATAAGCTGACGACAGATATCCACTCTATGTTCAGCGTGTTGAGATGTCAGTTCATGAACTACAGATTTACAGCTTCTGTATGATTTTCCAAGTGTCTTAATGTGGCAATGTATGATATCTTTTGATGCACCAAGTTCTTCTGAAAGCCTACATGTAATGGAGTTGCTTAGATAATGAAGTCACTTCATTCTGATCTCATGGCACTCCATTAAAACTCTTCTGATGGATTTTAGTCTTCCTCAAATTTAAGCCTACCCTCAGAAGCCTACCTTCTTTGAGTACATGCACTTACTTAAAAATCTATGGTATCTTTTAACTTGGCATGTATCTTCCTTAAGTCTTTGTTTCTTGGTAATGTAGAATTAATTGACCATTGGTGAACTACAGCCTCGTAAGAATAATTTAAGTGATGTTTGTGTTTGAATTACCGACTCATTACTTTCAAATATCTAAGGTAGCTGGATGCAATCTTTTCGGCATTTTCTTGTGTGTTGTGGAAACAGAGGTAGAAGCATCAAAATGTACATCCCTGGTATCCTTAATTATTCATCTTATGCTTCTTTCTGACACACATGTAGCATCAGCTATACTTTTTCCAAGGTTTTCACATAGACTGCACCACTCTGTGCATACTTTGCCATAAAATTATGCACATTGCTTACCACTTCACTTCACGAGTTTGTGAATGTAGCACATTTCCTTTCAGTTTTGTTTACCATTAATGACATTTTCAGATATTCATGAATAAAGTATGAAAATAAATAAAAAAATTTAATATTTTCACTAGTGCAGATCAAACACACAATAGCACACAGGCAAACATACACACACACATGCAATTTATTGAAAAGTTTGTCCACTAACATTTTATATCACGGGGACGTGCCTAAAAAACTACATTTTTATGTTATCAATCTCTCAATATGCTGCCATGTGCAACTCGCAATCAAAACTGATATTTCCTCCCCTAACAGAAGATGAACTTGTCCAATCTTCTGTGCATATTTCGAGAGCTGCCACCTGAATCAAATTGTACATAGTTATGTATATTGATCATATTGGTAGCACTATACATGAATAGTTCTTAATCAGTGTGTATATGTTTGCTATTTTTAATATACTGTAGTCTGGCTTATCAGTGTAATCACTTGATGACACAAACCTCTTCCCCAATAATTACAGAACCTATACGTCCTCCAACCTTGAGTCATATCGGACGATGAATGAAATGGATGAAATGATGCTCAAATGAGTCCGGGGACGATGGAGCTTAGTGCTACCCGACATTCGTCTTTCAGGATAAGGGAAAACCTGGGAAAAATCCTTATCCAGATAACTCAACCTAACGGAGATTCGAATTTGGGACCTCTTGATTGTAAGGCAGACATGCTACCATCTACGCTACCAAAGCGGGCAGTATGTACAGGGTGTTTCAAAATGACACCGAACGAACATATAAAAGTTGTTGCTCAGCTTCTATGTGATACATATAGATAGTTTTTACCGCCAATAGAGCCGCATAAAAAATGCTCCAGAATGAGTGTGGATTAGGCAGTGATAAGAACAAGATGTGTGCCTCACACTGTCGGAGTTTGCAGGTATAAGTCACATGCCATGCTACGTACTGTAGCTACTGCATACTCCGTAGTAGCTTTCTTGCTACTATTAAGAATTTGTTTGGCTTACGAGACTGCAATAAAGAAGCTATTGCTTAATTATTACTTATGAGTAACGTGTTCCAAAATTCTGTTATAGCAGTCCATGATTTGATTTGATTTGATTTATTGATTCATCCATTAAAACATGTACATGTTATAGGACACGTCAAATTAAAAACTAAGTACAATATTTATAATTAAGGTAGCTAACTAAATATTTACAAATTTAAAAATTCATCCACGCTGTAGAAGCTATTGGCTCTAAGGAAGTTTAATAACAATTTCTTAAATTGATGTTGTGATTCAATCTTTTTTATAGATTCAGGTAGCTTATTGTAAAGATGTAAGCCAGCATATGTGAAACTATTTTCATACATCTTTGTTTTGTGTGACTTCACAAATAAATTAAAAAATGCGACTCATCTAAAATTTAATAAATTATTCTTTGTTCTAGTGTTGTGTATATGAATTTCAGAATTTGTTTTGAATAAACTTAGGCTTGCTTTCATATGTACAAGAGTTTCATATATGTATATACTTGGCAGTGGTAAGATACCTAATTTACTGAAGTATGGCTTACAACTAGTTGTGCTTGAGACATCTGCTATGATTCTAATTATTTTCTTTTGGTATCTGAATACTTTTATACTGTCTTTAGAATTTCCCCCAAAAATTATACCATATGCCAACAAACTGTGTATATATGAAAAGTACACTATTCTCCGAACTTTCAAGCTTGACATTCCTGTAATCGCCCTCATTAAGAAACACATTTTACTAAGCTTTTTCGTCAATGCCTCTATGTGAGTTTCCCAATTTAAATTTTCATCTAGTATTAGTCCCAGAAATTTGATAGTTTGTACGTAATGTATTTGGTCTTGTCCCAGTATTAATTTTGGATACAACTGACTTCCACTCTTTTTATTATAGAAGCTTAGGGCTGCTGTTTTCTCCTTACTCAATATTAACATATTGGCACTAAACCATTTTTGAATATATTTTAGATTATTTTCAATATGTACATCTGCCCCTTCCTTATTCACCCCTTTGATAAAAATATTTGTATCATCTGCAAAAAGTGTAACATTTATATTGGTTCTGTTTTCTACATTATCTGCCAAATCATTAATGTACACTATAAATAAAAGAGGTCCAAGCACCGAACCTTGAGGGACCCCATATTTCATTATAGCGCTACTTGAAATCTGAGTTTTAACTTCACTCGTTTCGCTATCAAAATACTCTATTTCCACTGATTGCTCTCTATTCTCCAGATAAGATCTGAACCAATCTAAAGCTAACCCCCTTAAGCCATATGAGGATAATTTTTCTAGTAAAAGTTTGTGATCAACCAGGTCAAACGCCTTTGTAAGATCTAAAAAAATGCCTATCCCTAGTTGTTTACTATCTAGTGTTTCATACGCTTGTTCAATGAAATTCATCAGTGCAGAACTTGTTGATTTATTTTTTCGAAAACCATTTTGATTGTCATTAATTACTTTAAATTTTTCCAAAAAGCTTGTTACTCTTTTATACATTATTTGTTCGAAGATCTTTGCAAAAGTTGAAATTATGGAAATTGGCCTGTAATTTCCTACCTCCCCTTTGTTACCTTTTTTAAAGATGGGTTTCACTTTACCTTTTTTTAACCTGTTGGGGAATGTCCCACTTGATGGCAAATAAGCTGGTGAACATATGTAACCTTATACCATTTAGAGGGAAGTTAATGTTAGTGATTCAATTCAATTCAATTTTATTCATCCTTTAGAATCAAATCTGTACATAGTACCTTGATATAGGATACGTCAGTAATTTACACTTAATGTTACAAAGTTAAACATCAAATATACCTAACCTACATTAAATTATATTGTGACACAAATTGGATATAATTATGAGTGAGAGAAATGAACAAGCTAAGTAAATTCATATTTTATGTTTATCTGGATTTGTTAAATTGCAGATATTCCTTTACTGTGTAAAAGCAGTGCTCCTGTAAGAAAGCCCTTGTTCTAGTTTTAAACATGTTGTAGTTATCTATGCTTTTGATGTCATTAGGAAGGGAATTATAAACTATTGTACAGGAATGCAGTACTCCATTCTTAAACATTGTAGTTCTGATTGAGGTTACGTGTATATCCTTAATATGCCTTGTGTAATGCATATGAACACTTCCGTTGTTTTGAAAGTTAAATCTATTTCTTTTTACAAATAAAGCTGTCTCCAAAATATAAACACATGCCAAAGGAAGTATGCAAAGCTTTCTGAACAGTGGCTTACATGAACATAGCATTCTTTCGTTGCCTATAATTTGAATGGCTTGTTTTTGTTTAATAAATATATCTTTGGCTTCTGGTGAATTTCCCCAAAATATTATTCCATATTTAATTATAGAATGTATATGTGCATAATAGGACATTAAAAGTACACGAAGGCTGACATTCTGACTTAATATTCATAGGGCATATATATTCCTGCTTAATTTGGTTAGTAGATGATTTGTATGAGTTTTCCATTTTAAGTTATTTTGTATCCACGAGCCTAAAAAGTTTGTTTCACTTTTGTATGAAATTAATTTATTATTTAATTTTACTTCAGGAATACTTTCATTGTTTCCTCTGTCAGTAATACTAAATTTAAGACAAACTGTCTTATCCGTGTTTAAAACCAGGTTGTTATTAGCTATCCATGATACCAATTCTTTACTAGTGTGACTTAATGTGTTATTTAATGTTTTGTTATTGTTTCCTGTTATTAGTAAGTTAGTGTCATCTGCAAACAGTACAGTGTTATGAGCCTTGATGCTATTTACAAAGTCATTTATATACGAGATGAATAGAAATGGGCCCAGAATTGAGCCTTGCGGCACTCCATATGTAATGTCAAATAAGTCTGATCTAACTGCCGAGTGAGTATTGTATTAGGGTTTGTGTCGAAAATCTCTGTTAATTGCTTTCGATTTGTAAGGTAAGTTTCAAACCAGCTGTACGCTGGTCCTCGTATGCCAAAGTCAAATAATTTTGCTAACAGAATTTTGTGATCAACAGTATCAAAAGCTTTACTTAGATCTAAAAATATACCAATTGCTTTATCTTTATTATCCAAAGCGGTTATAACGCTATTTAAGAAAGAGTATATTGCAGTCTCTGTTGATTTTTTGTGTCGAAAACCATGTTGTGAGTTGGTAATTAAATCATGTTGTTCCATAAATGAGAGAAGCCTCCTATACATTATTTTTTCTAATATCTTTGAAAATACGGAGGGTATGGAAATTGGACGGAAATTTGATACTTCATTTCTTTTCTCTTTTTTATGTAGGGGTATAACCTTAGATAGTTTCAGTACGTCTGGAAAGATCCCGCTAGTTATGGATGCATTACAGAGATGAACAAGTGGTCTGATTATGTGCTTACTGCATCTTTTTACAATTATGTCTGGTATATCATCAGCACCTGCAGAATATGTATTATTCAATCCATTTATTATTTTAGTTATTTCCTCAGGTGTAATGATGATGAGGATGGAAGCATTAAATGAAAAAAAAAAAAAACAGAAAACAACATCAAAGAATTGTAGATAAATTAACCAAAACTAAATGGCTTATTCAATGAGACGAAAATTTTATTTCACGTGTTTGATAACACTAAATAAAGGATTTGTAACTGAAAAGAAAGTTGTTGATATTTACAGTAACTGGTAGAAAGTATTTTACAATTAAGATCATAACAAAGCGCTGAAGTTAAACAAATAAATATTATCATTGATATAACTATTTTTGCAATTCATATTTTTATTGAAACTAAATTAATCGTACATTTGTTGAACTCCATTCAGCTCTTCCATCCATCAAAACCATATGCGTCATTTCGGCATTTGCATAGCGCTCCATATTGCTTGGATTTGCTATCTAAGTATGCGCAAAATCCTCCTGTTAGGACAGAATGTGTAGTTTTACGCTGAAGAGTAGCCTTGCAACTGTCCGAGTGATTAGTTGAACTTTGAACAAATAACTACCTTTTGCCCCATTACCTGAAAGGTAGGCTACGGTTACTGATAAAGAGCAAGGAGTAATGTTTTTGTTTTCGTGGCCGGTGTGTCCCAATAACAACTTCTGAGGTTCGCACACCAGTGGTTCCTGCGCTGTCTAAACACAAAACCATGTAATATTTAATGCTGCATAAAATTATACCTAACAGAATTTCAAAGCTGTGACACCAAAATTCGGACTAGTCAAGTTATAAACTACACAATGGCTATATTCGTTTGGTGTCATTTTGAAACAACCTGTATATTGGTTATTTATTTTTAATTGTTCCTTCAATGGTCATGCATGATGTCACTGCTGTTTGGCAAGCCTTTAGTTTCAAAGACTGAAGAAAATGCTATATAGAGAGTGCCATAAATAAAATATTGCAGAGAAACTTAATTTGCACATCTAGGCTTGTGCTTGTGTTCACAAAGGTTACCATTGAGGGCACAACAATAGTTTCTCCCAGCAGCTTATTGGAAGAGTTTCCGACAGTGAAATTGAGAAATGAAAGGCATGTGCATATGTGTGCTGTGGCTTGTTTGCTAGTAAAGTTTTAAAAACATAGTACATACCAATCAGGGGAAAAGCAAGTCAACAATAATAATATATGATAACATGCAGTATAACCAGCAACTTATATCACACTCAAAGATCAGATGTATTTTTTTTTTTTTTCATTTCATGCAGTTGGATTTGAAGGATACCCTTATGGTACAGTCTTGTAAATTCTGCAAACAGTCGCTAGGAGCAGCTCAAGGCGAAAAATATTCTTAAACAAGCTCACCTGACACCAACCAATTCAGCTGCCAATGCTAACAGAAATATCATAACGATACTTCATTAGAATGTGCCATGCTAATGTGCATTTCTAGGAATCACAGACTTACTTCAAACAGTGATGTCATAGATAGGAAAGTGAAGGCGCAGTTACAAATGAATACAATGTATACACAGTTGAACCTGATTTATGCGTATATCAAGGGGAAGAGGAAAGATTACTTGCAACTCAGAATTATGTACAAATTAGATTTTGATATTTTCAAGAACTTCTCCGGAAACAAGCCAAGTGAAAAGACAATTAGAAATTGAAGTTTCGGAAGCATACATCTCTCCCATCATCAGGATATTTTAAGAAATGTTATAACCACAAATGAATCACTGGATATAATGCAAATATAAACAAAGACTTTTATATACATTTTGTGGTTATAACATTTAATAAAATATCCTAAAGGTGGGAGAGATGTACGCTCCTGAAATGTCAATTTCTAATCGTCTTTACACCTGGCTTGTTTCCCAAGAAAATCTTTAAAATATTCGATGCCAGGAAACCTTCAGGTCTTATTTTGAGATTTTGATGATGTATCATCTTTTTTAGTGTAAAACAGTGGGCCTGCATGTGTAAAACTCTACAAACAATAAAGATATGTGCAAAGCAAACATTATTTAAAATTGGTCCTACATTAATGTATTCATTTAACTTAGATTGTTTCACTTTTCTTGATTTATGAGGGCTGTTCAATAAAGAATGATCACAATTTTTTTTGACAACATACTTTTACTCATCCTCATAATTTTGATGGTCCTTCTCAAAATAGTCTCCCCTGAATGCAATGCACTTGTCCCAGCGTTTCTGCCAGTCTTCAAAGACATGCTGGAAACCATTTTTTTCAGAGATCCATCAAAATTGCCTCCGCAGCCTTCACCACTGCTTCTGGTAAGCAGTGCCTCCCACAAAGGCATTTCTTCAAGTTAGGAAATAGAAAAAAGTCACATGGGGCTAAATCCAGACTATAGGGAGGGTGAGGGATGCATTTCAGGTTGATTTTTGCAAGATATTCAGCAACAACATTGGCAATATGCTGCCGCGCATTATCTTGGAACAGCATCCAGCCTGCTTCATGAAAATGTGGTCTTTTGCACCTGATATGGACTTGCAATGTTTTCAGGACAACCCTGTAGCATTGTCCAGTTACTGAAGTGTGTGCAGGTACAACATGCTGATAAACCATTCCATGAATATCAAAGAATGAGATGATCAGAACTTTCCCAGCAGAAGCTACCACTTTTGCTTTTTTGGAGGTTGGTGATGAAGGAGATTTAAACACTGAGCTTTGCTGTTTGCTTTCAGGATCAAAATGATGTAGCCTAGTTTAATCAGCAGTGATTATGTTTGAAAGAAACTCCGGATCTTCCTCTAACATCAACTTTAACTGCATGTTACCTCCATTGCAACGGTACGCAATACTGAATATGTCTGAACGGTTTTCCACTACAACTTTTCATACTGATATGGTGTCTACATGCCCACATTCATGAGGTCCAGATTTCAACCCTGGTCAGAGTGAGTTATCTGGATAAGTTTTCTTAAAGCCTTTTCTATCACTGATGACTGTACACAGTGTCTATAAGAAATTCCTAAGTCAGAAGCAGTTTTGGTTTGGGTTTTATGAAATGAAACGTACAGTGTTTAATGGCTGCTTTTACTATGTGCAGCACCAAGTGGTGACACTGATGATACATGAGATGAAGATGGAGCAATGGTGGAATGAGATGGTGGGGGAAACCGGAGATGTTGGAGAAAACCCACCCCAGTGCCATGTTGTCCATCACAAGTCTAATTCTGCAGTCACCTGGGATCGAACCCAGGCTGCCTTGGTGAGAGCCAAGCTATCTAACCACTCAGCCATGGCATGGCCTTGGGTTTTATGTCTATTAAGTGTCATCTCTCATATGAATTATAGTTTCTGATGTAGTATATAGCATTTTATTTTTATTTTTTCCATGGTTGATTAAAAGGAACTGAGAACTTAAAAATAAAACTGTTCAACAGAAACTACAAATTATCTTTAATTCTCATTTGTTGCTAAGACATTGTAGCAGATATTTTATGTTGTTTTAAATTCTTTTAAAATGAATGTATTAAAGATAGTTGAAGAGACTGCAATTTATGTTAAAATAAAAGTTTAAAGTAAAGCAGGCCATGAGAATGATACAACAAAAGTTAAGGTTTGTAAAAGATTATGAGTATTGGTAGTTTCTACAATGAGATTATGTAGCCTATGACGTTAACCAATAAAGGTTTAGAATTTGTGTGGCCATGGCAACATAATAAGGAAGAAGTTGGAATCTTTGCAAGAATCAGTTCTTCTGCAAGCATCCGTCTTATGAATCAGACGTGTTTTATACACGACACTCTGCAAGTCTGCAGAAAACATTTAAGATATTGTCACTCGAGCGTGGCGCCTTCATTGTGGACACCGACGCTAGCGACCATTGCATTGGAGGTGTCCTATCGCAGATCCAGGACGGCCATGAGCGGGTGATAGCCTACTACAGCAAGACGCTATCCAAGGCAGAGAAGAACTACTGCGTCACCCGACGAGAATTATTGGCGGTAGTAAAAACCTTGGAGCACTTCCATAAGTACCTGTACGGTCAGCCATTCCACCTGAGGACTGACCATTCCGCCCTAACCTGGCTATTGAGCTTTAAGAACCTGGAAGGCCAGACGGCACGTTGGGTCCAGAGGCTGCATGAGTACGACTTCACCTCGGAACATTGTAGAGGGAAGAGCCACGGTAACGCAGACGCCATGTCCCGAAGACCCTGTCCAGTAGAGTGCGGCCAGTGCACAAGAGTGGAAGAGAAGGAGCGTGCCGCAGCAGTCCGAGTAGTTGTGGCAGTGCCTGCGGACGGCTGGGATAGCGCAGGCCTGAGGAGGGAGCAGCTGGCGGACGCAGACTTGGGGCCACTCTTGAGGGAAGTGGAGGCAGGGACAAGACCAACCTGGGAGGACATCGCACCAAGGGGCGCCACCTACAAGTCGTATTGGGCCCAATGGGACTCGTTGAAGACCAGAGATGGCGTGCTGCTCCGGGTATGGGAATCACCCGATGGGAAGACGCAGAGAGAACAGTTGGTACTTCTCCGGAGTAAGGTACTGGAAGTCTTGGAAGAAGTGCACGCTGGTACTTCAGGAGGACACCTGGGAGCGAACCGAATGATTGACAAACTTCGGCAGCGCTACTTCTGGCTGAGACTCCGAGCAGATGCTGGTGGTACACCTGGATCGCCTGGCACGCTACGATGGTGCTGTTCGAGACGACCAGCTTTGAGGAGGGAGCAGTGTCACTCGAGCGTCGGAACACCCTATAGAAGCAGCTGAGAGCGGGAAGCAGGGGCGGTCGGTGTTAGCCACGCCCCCCCCCCCCCTCGTTTGTCTTATAGTGGTGACAGGAGGTGGCTGGGAGAAATAACATCACTGTGCCGTCTCTTTCTGTTCCACCTGTGTTCTCGAACTTACGGGATATTTCATCTAATGGAGAACCTTCCAGATCGGCAAGCGGACCCTATATAAGCAACACGTTATGCAAGAGGAGATAGCTAGTCAGTCAGAGTTCTTGGCAATCAGCGTAAGAGTGCAGTACTAGTGTAAGGACGGGAAGACTGTGTATGTGCATCGGAGTTTACGTAATCGCGAGTGCAAGTGTAATTTAACGGACGAACTGGTGAATTGTAATTGTGTGCAGTACGTAATTCTGTGTAATTGGCAAGTGTTAAACTGTAAGTCGGTAGAAATAAAGAACATTGTCGAGTTTGTGTAATTGGACTTTTCATTTCACGAACCCACAAAGTCACACTGGTGTCAGGAAGCAGGAAAACAACATCACCGAACATTAAAACCATGGACGCGGCATTGGAAAAGATTTTGGAGAAGATGATGGAAATGAAGGCCGAACTGATCTCGGAAATGAAGACGGCAAATGAAAACCTCGCTGCAAAAATAGAAGCGGAAAATGACATCACCGCAGAGTTGAAACAAATGAAGACGGCCAACGACAACATCACCGAGAAGATGGAAGAAATGAAGGCCGAATTAACAGCGAAGACGGAAACTGCTAATAACAACTTGGCCACGACAATGACCACAAGATGGCCGAACTGACAACGGAGATGAGGGAGGCGAACGAGGTCCTCGCCGCCAAGTTTGAGGAACGGTTGGCCGGCGTGAGGGATGACGTCACGAATCTGGGCAAGCAGATGGGTCAAGTAGACGACCGCCTTAATGATTTAGAGGAAAAGGCCGACAACGTCGCAAAACCCCTCACCTGCCTGACGGAGGAACACCGGCCTTATGTGTGGACAGAGGACGCCGAAAACGCTTTCCAGCACCTAAAGGAGACCCTGTGCAGTGCTCCAATTTTGGGTTTCCCACAACCGGGTGGCGCCTTCATTGTGGACACCGACGCTAGCGACCATTGCATTGGAGGTGTCCTATCGCAGATCCAGGACGGCCATGAGCGGGTGATAGCCTACTACAGCAAGACGCTATCCAAGGCAGAGAAGAACTACTGCGTCACCCGACGAGAATTATTGGCGGTAGTAAAAACCTTGGAGCACTTCCATAAGTACCTGTACGGTCAGCCATTCCACCTGAGGACTGACCATTCCGCCCTAACCTGGCTATTGAGCTTTAAGAACCTGGAAGGCCAGACGGCACGTTGGGTCCAGAGGCTGCATGAGTACGACTTCACCTCGGAACATTGTAGAGGGAAGAGCCACGGTAACGCAGACGCCATGTCCCGAAGACCCTGTCCAGTAGAGTGCGGCCAGTGCACAAGAGTGGAAGAGAAGGAGCGTGCCGCAGCAGTCCGAGTAGTTGTGGCAGTGCCTGCGGACGGCTGGGATAGCGCAGGCCTGAGGAGGGAGCAGCTGGCGGACGCAGACTTGGGGCCACTCTTGAGGGAAGTGGAGGCAGGGACAAGACCAACCTGGGAGGACATCGCACCAAGGGGCGCCACCTACAAGTCGTATTGGGCCCAATGGGACTCGTTGAAGACCAGAGATGGCGTGCTGCTCCGGGTATGGGAATCACCCGATGGGAAGACGCAGAGAGAACAGTTGGTACTTCTCCGGAGTAAGGTACTGGAAGTCTTGGAAGAAGTGCACGCTGGTACTTCAGGAGGACACCTGGGAGCGAACCGAATGATTGACAAACTTCGGCAGCGCTACTTCTGGCTGAGACTCCGAGCAGATGCTGGTGGTACACCTGGATCGCCTGGCACGCTACGATGGTGCTGTTCGAGACGACCAGCTTTGAGGAGGGAGCAGTGTCACTCGAGCGTCGGAACACCCTATAGAAGCAGCTGAGAGCGGGAAGCAGGGGCGGTCGGTGTTAGCCACGCCCCCCCCCCCTCGTTTGTCTTATAGTGGTGACAGGAGGTGGCTGGGAGAAATAACATCACTGTGCCGTCTCTTTCTGTTCCACCTGTGTTCTCGAACTTACGGGATATTTCATCTAATGGAGAACCTTCCAGATCGGCAAGCGGACCCTATATAAGCAACACGTTATGCAAGAGGAGATAGCTAGTCAGTCAGAGTTCTTGGCAATCAGCGTAAGAGTGCAGTACTAGTGTAAGGACGGGAAGACTGTGTATGTGCATCGGAGTTTACGTAATCGCGAGTGCAAGTGTAATTTAACGGACGAACTGGTGAATTGTAATTGTGTGCAGTACGTAATTCTGTGTAATTGGCAAGTGTTAAACTGTAAGTCAGTAGAAATAAAGAACATTGTCAAGTTTGTGTAATTGGACTTTTCATTTCACGAACCCACAAAGTCACAATATATTAATCTGCGTCTGCAAGATATTTTTGCCGCGGTACAGTGGTATAGAGGTATAGCTCAATGTAAGTTCATTAAAGGCAAAGTTTTGAGCAAATACAGCAGTGAAGTGCACAAAAGATTTATTGACGATGCATGCGTTAAAGACGAGTCACTAGTCGAAAATTTAGGAAATTAAACAACCTATAATATAGAACATTCTGTAAATAACCAGCAAATACGTATTCATCAAGAAGAAATAAAACATATTTTGGAAAAAATTTCGGAATTATTCTTAAAGTAGTAGCAAAACCCTTAATTCTTCAGTTCCGTTCTGATACCTCGACACTGGGTGCAGAGATCATCACTCGAGAGCAGCCGTGGAGAACTTCCAGAGTTCTGCTAGAACTTCACCAAAGGTGAGAAATCCATCATCACCACCTTCATCCACAATTAACCACTTCAACATTGTTGTGCCGAAAGACGTATATTGTTTCAATGGCCAAAAGCGGTCTGCTCAGCTTGAGTCTTTGTCAGCAGCGATAAGAAAAATGGGTTTTGAGTTTCTTTTAAGATATGCTGTAAGCTCATTTAATCATGTAAATCAGTTGTATTTCATCGGAATTTGAGTTTCTTTTAAGATATGCTGTAAGCTCATTTAATCATGTAAATCAGTTGTATTTCATCGGAATTTAATATGCATAACTGCAACTTGCATATAAATTCATTACGTATAAATATAAATTATGTATACCTAGGTTATGTACACAGCAGGTTCAACTATATATGTAGCATCTGAATTTAAAGACACATTAGTAGCCGATGAATCTTTAGCCAAGGAAATAGCAGTTTAAAAAACTGAATTATTTTAAGGATATTATAAACATGCTTTAGAGAAAATGAGAAAATTATAATGTGTTTAAAGCTATTGTTCTAACCTGGATTTACCCTTACAGTGGCATTGAGCCGGACCCCATGTGTACTGCTTTTCTGCCTCAGGTACAGAGTATTGAAGTAGGAAACAATTGCCACAGTGGATGAATCTGCAGGTTTTGTAGCTTCGCAAAGATACCACCAAGTACCATTTGTATCAGCATAGTTGTCCGTCACCTCAATGGTCCCCATTCTGTTAGCACAGCCATTGTTTTCACTTAGAGTCATGTGGTACAACTCCAACAGAATAGTGTGTCCCAATGGAGCAATAAGATGCTGGACAAAATCCACATGTGATGGTGCAGGCTTAGGATAATTCAAATGCAACAGTGTTCCAACTGTCACATTTCTTAGATCCAACACCCTTTCTTCATGGGCTTCACTCACTGTAAAGTAAAGGTAAATTGAATAAGCAGGCAGGCTTGTGAGCAATGACATTTTTTATGATTTTATTTGTATACAGTCAGTGTAAAAAGTGTTCGTACACCTATATTGTTTTGCATTAGAATGTGCATCCAACAAAAAGCAAAGGTTTTAAGAAATATGTAACATACAAGACATCAATATAAAACACTTATTTGCACAAGTACACGAACAGAAACTGCAATGCGATGTGTATAATCATAAAAAGTAAATAAACTTCACAAAAAGACACCTAAAATAGGCACAAAAAGTGATCGTACACCTGTGGTAATGCTTTGAGAACATAAGCTCAAAGGCAAATAAGCCAACATTCACCTGGTAGCTTACCTGTGGATAGCAGTGATAAGAAACAGTGCGGAGTCAGATGTCCGTCAACAGCAAACAAACACACAGGAACGTCAAAATAGGGAGCAAGCGCAAGGAAACCAGCAAAGAAACAAGAAAATTGATTATTAAACTCCATAATCAATGCAAATCGCTACGAGAAATATCTCAACTTGACAGGCCTCGTACCACCGTGCAGACAATAATAAATAGGTTTTGTATTTTAAAAATGGTGCAAAACAGGCCAAGAACCGGAAGACCAAAGCTGTTAACAGAGCAAGATAAAAGAGTTATCCTGCATGAAATAATGAAGGATCTAAAAATCAGTGCTATGAAGTTGGCTGCAGATCTGGGATGAAGTGGTATAAACGTTTTGGCCAGCATCGTTCGCAATGTTTATCGAGAAGCTGGATATCATGGTCGAGTGCCCTGGAAAAAGTTCTGGGTGAGTAAAAAATATCAAATAAAATGATTGAATGTTGCAAAAGAGTACCGAAATAAAGAAGTAGACTTTTGGAATTGAGTGATATTTTCCGATGAGAGTTAAGTTCAATATTTTTGGGTCCGATGGAAGGCGTACGGTATGGCGCAAGAAAAATACAGAGCTGTATCCTAAAATCTAGTGCCTACAGTAAAACATGGAGGTGGCTCAGTGATGGTCTGGGGGTGTATGAGCGCTTCAGGAGTGGGTCGACTGCACTTTATTGATGGAACTATGGACCATAAAATCTATAGGGACATTTTAAAGGAAAATATCTATGCTAGTGCCCAGAAACTAGGTCTTGAGAACAACTTTATGTCTCAGCAGGACAACGACCCCAAACATACAGCTGGAAATATTCGCTTGTGGCTGCTTTAGAATACGTCAAACAACTTCATACACCTCCCCAGTCACCAAATATAAATCCTATAGAACACCTGTGTTCTATTTTGGAGAGGAAAATCATAAATCACTCATTTTCCAATATGGAAGGATTAAAACGGCCCTTCAAACAGATTGGGACCTAATTGAACCAAAAAAAAAAAAAACAAGAGAGCTAGTGGAATCAATGCTGCAGAGACCGGAGGCAGTTATAAAATCAAAAGGAAAGCCCACCAAATATTGAATGATGGTATACATTATAAAAATGTTATTGAAATCACAGGTGTATAATCACTTTTTGTGCAAAATAATAGCATATTTTTTATTTTCAGAAGAAGTAATTAATTTATTTATATGTTTTGTTATCTAAAATATTACTAAATGCAACATAAATGCTTTACTGGACATGATTAATTTATTTATAAATTTACCAAACATCCCATTCCTGATTCTCTAAGAATTTTAATATAATTTCTATGTGTACAAACACTTTTACACTGACTGTATGTATACCTCCAACTAGCTTTCAATTGCTTTGCTGTCAAAATATTTCAGTAAAATATTTATTATGTGCTAAAAAGAGAATTAACTTTGACATACAAGGCATGTGTTTTAAGTCAGTAGCATTTTAGGATTCCGCTGCCACAGCGCTACGGTCGGCGTTCCACGCATGCGCGCTGTTTACCTACATCTCTTGTCTACGCACTGACGCCCTTCCAGTCTGATTCTACATTGTATACGTTGGTTGCTGAGTGTTTAAGATGCTTCTGACAATCGTGAGTCCCGCCGATTGTGAAGTACGGGCTGTTATACGATTTCTTAGTGCTAAAGGCGTAAAACCGATCGATATTCATCGTGAGATCTGTGAAGTTTATGGACAAAACATTATGAGTGATGGAATGGTAAGGAAATGGGTGAGAGCATTTAAAGATGGCCGCACGAATGTGCATGATGAAGAACGGAGTGGGCGTCCTTCGGTCGTTACTGAAGATTTGGTGCAGAAAATGGACGAAAAGGTAAGAGAAAACAGATGCACTTGAAGAAACATCTGAGCGGTCAGCATCTTCAAGACGATAACGAAGTCAAAACAGTTGTGATACAGTGGTTAACACATCAGGCGGCAGAATTTTAAGAGGAGGGTATTCAAAAACTGGTGCCACGTTATGACAAGTGCCTCAATATTTACGGAAATTATGTAGAAAAGTAGATTAAGGTATAGGCTTTCATGTAAAAATAAAATTATTGCGATATCTATGCACGTCTTTTATTAATTCCAAAATGTTATTGACTTAAAAAACATGCCTTGTATAATTGTGAACACTGGAAATATTCTTAAATTACATTTAACAATATTAGGATAAGAGAGATTGTACAGAGGGTATTCAGCACTGCAATCAATCTTGATCTATTATATCTATATCCCAAGCTGGGCATTCCCAGGAGGAAGGATGAGGCGAGAGGAGACAGAGGGGGCCCAACCCAAGCAGTCACGACAGTGCAGAGGGTAGGGTTGCTATAATTGACCAGGTGGAAACTCCCCAGCAGGCTAGTACAATAGTATTCAACTCCCCATGGTTCTCAAATGGCCCATTAAGCCTGCCCAGAGACCATCCTACCAGAGGAGAAGGTGTTTACCAGGAGTATATCATCCTGCCATGCAGCTCCCACCGACACTACTACCAACTCTTCTGCACTGAAAGAGACCACCAGAAGAGAGATGTGAAATGAAAATGGAGTGGAAACGAAGGCACAGGAAATTCAGAAATTCAGTAGGCTGCACTGTGGCCAAGTGGTTAGACCACTGGACTCTCACCAAAGCAGCACAGGTTTGATTCCAGGTAAACGCATATGAGATTTGTGGTTGACAAAATGGCATAGGGGCAGGTTTCCCCCGGGTGCTCCGGTTTCCCCTGCCATCTCATTCCATTTTCATTTCATATATCAGTAAAAACAGGACATTAAACATGACACAAAAAAAAAAAAAAAAAAAATTGGGGGATGTAATCAACCTATCCAGGTAGCACCATGGCTGAATGCTTAGACAGCTTGGCTCTCACCAAGGCGGCTCGGGTTCATTCCCAGGCAACCGCAAAGTGAGATTTATGGTGAACAACATGGCACTGGGGTGGATTTTCTCTGGGTCTTCCAGTTCCCTCCACCAGCATTCCACCGATTGCTCCATCATCATCTTTCCTAACACCTCTCATATCTCTCTCATAGTTTTACTTCCGATGTTTGGCTGATCATCTTGGAATCTCTCTTATCAGGACACCTTTGATCCTCAACCTGCCACCTACGGGCCTCGAAGTTGCGTGGTTAAGAAGGCCTTGTGTTCCACTTAAGGAAGTACAGGAATTAATTCAATTAACTTACCCAGTATTTGTCTGGCGACCCAGGAAAACCCATGGGTCAGGTAGGTCAGCCAAGGGAATCGAACCTGGATCTCCCAAATGCGGGCCACATGAACATGCCTGAACCATCCCACTCAGTTTTAACAAGATTACTTCTAACATAGTTGGTTCTTTGTATATTTTAACATAAAATCTTTTTCAACTCTGATAATTATTTAAGGCATTTTGACAATTAAATATAACAGGAAAATACTGTTGAGAGGGTAGAATCAGACTAAAACTTCAGTACCACATACAGGAATTGAACTATGGATCTTCAGCTTTCTGTATCATTGCTCTAACCAAATGATCTACCACAGCAACATACTGGTATGAAATTAAATTCTCAAGCTAATTCATAATTTGCCTAGTAAATCACAAGGTATTCTTAAATCTTTTTCAGATAATATAGGAGCGGTAGTCATAAAGTTTTAACTATCACCTTGAAAAAATAAAGTTACATGCGTTTTTGTCTTACTCAAATCGTATTTATTAGAAGTGGATTCACTTGGCGCTTGCCACAATCCACTTATGGAGAATGCAATAATGACAACACCACTGGACTATGACTCGTTGCCGGCCTAATAGCATTCAAGGACAAACATTATCCCATTTCAAAGTCGCAGTACATAAAATCACAATATTGTCACCAAGGCATTATTGTGTTGCTACCGGCGAGTGCTAGGCACTTGTTGAGAGACAGAGTGATGTCTGGATAATTCTTTCCTTATCTTGCCGTCGTGAAAGGCTGTGAAACTTCGGCAGCTTTCGATAAACAATGGTTCGGGTATAAATAAGTGGCAAGGCATGAGAACAGTCAGTTGTTAATGGAGTTGCTAGTGAGCTGTTATTCGTGTGTGTGCAGTTATTTGAAGTATATCGCAAATAATTTCTTTCATTTGTTTGCGTGTGGTGAAGCAACGAGAGATCTTCTAGGCTGCGTATTGTGTATGTCACATCATTTTAGAGCCTGGAAGGGGTGTACAAAGTGTCTTTTTACTAAATAAAGAGCATTTTGAATTTCTGAGAACAAGACTTTTAATAAATACATAAAATATGAAACTATTAACAGTGAAGCAAACAAATATATACAAATATAACAATTTGTAGCTTAAAACTTCACTTATCTTATAAGAAATGATGATAATTCTTATAAATTTTTTGGGATCACAATTTCATGTAAACTTATACACATCTCCAGCCGGAAACAAAGCTGTTGCCATCATTATGAACACTAGATGTCTGTATGTTCTTGTTAATGTGATCAAAATCTGAAAATAAAACAAATTTAAAACCAGAATCGACTGCCAGTATTTCAAAATTCATTATGCAATATTTGTTTTTTAAAATAAATATCTTTTCCTAAACCATTAAATCTATCGGACCATTTAATTGTTTTAATAATTTAACTTCTGGATTTATTTATTTTTGTTGGATTTATCCAGAAGTTAAATTATTAAAACAATTAAATGGTCCAATAGATTTAATGGTTTGGGAAAAGATATTTATTTTAATAAACAAACATCGCAAAATGAATTTTGAAATACCAGCAGCTGATTCTATTTTTAAATTTGTTTTATTTTCAGATGTTGGTAGTACTAACAAGAACATATTAACATCTAATGTTCGTAACGATGGCGACAGCCAGGGCAGGCCATTCCCGCCTTCCCGCGCAAAACACTGTCAGTGCTGACTGAGGGGCGTGACGTCACTGAGAATACAATGCAAGATCGCTTACACGTGAATGTGCGTAATGCAATATTATGATTGCACATTATAAGATAAGATAAGGCGCTGATGCATGCAAATTCCACAGTCCTTCTGATGAAATAAACGAGATGCAGTTGCTTATGAGCTATTGTAGTTATTGGCTGTGTTTTTTGTCGTGACATTATGAAAACCATTGCGCTGTTGCTGAAAGCAAACATGCTTCGTATAAAACTACGAATGTGATTTTCCATTGTTTGCCTAAAGATCGAGAACTACAGCGCAAGTGGGTTTTACGCTGTAAAAGGGCTGATCTGGTTAATGCGAATAATGCAAGGATTTGTTCCGATCACTTCCTGCCCGAAAACTATGAACGGGATTTAAAAAACGAGCTGTTAGGTTTGCCCCTGAAAAGAAAATTAAAGGGCGACACTGTACCGTCATAGAAAATTCCTAATTGGCATGGGGATGTATTTGAGGCAGTAGTAGCAAGTACCAGCAAAACCAATTTGCAGGTAATTATCAGATACACATTCCCTTTATGTATTTGTTTCTATGTGTACACTGAGTTTATTCGCTCCTTTTTTATAAGAAAAGTTTGATGCGTGGAATAATATTAATAATATTAATAATAATATTAATAACAATAACAACAATAACAACAACAATAACAATAACAATAACAATAACAACAGCAGCAGCAGCAGCAGCAGCAGCAGCAGCAGCAGCAGCAACAACAACAACAACAACAACGACAACGACAACGACAACGACAACGACAACGACAACGACAACGACAACGACAAAAACAACGACAAAAACAAAAACAAAAACAAAAACAAAAACAAAAACAAAAACAAAAACAAAAACAAAAACAAAAACAAAAACAAAAACAAAAACAATAACAATAACAATAACAATAACAATAACAATAACAATAACAATAACAATAACAATAACAATAACAATAACAATAACAATAACAATAACAATAACAATAACAATAATAATAATAATAATAATAATAATAATAATAATAATAATAATAATAATAATAATAATAATAATAATAATAATAATAATAATAATAATAATAATAATAATAATAACAATAATAATAAAACTGTTTTTATTAATAGGCAATATCAGCAAGAGATCGCCGGTGCGAAGTTAGGACCGTGCGAAAGAGGGCGCTGACTACTATAGTATCTTTAGCTCCCCCCCCCCCCAAAAAAAAAAAAATTGACCTGTCGACCAGCACGGAGGTAGCTCCTGACCACTCTGTTGTTGCTGAAGAGGAAATAATTAGACTAAAGACTCAGATGCAAGCCTTGAAGAAAGAAAACAGTGTTTTGAAACGGCAGAACAAGGTACAGAAGTAATATTTTGTAGCTTCCATGGACAAAGTGCTGCGAAGTGTAATGGAGTGATGCAAAACTTAATTTCTATAATAAGTTCGAAGTTTCCCGAAATTCATCACAAAGTGATCTCTCTTAATGTGAGGACAAGAACCTTCATTAGAATTAGGCACTTAAACAAAAGAGCAAAGCCAGAAATGATCAGGAAACTTGCAGCAAAGAAAAATCTTCAATGGGTTGCTTCGTCATTTTCTTGAGCTACACTGATTAAGTACATATGAATAGTAACATGTTTTAAACTCTTAATACAACTGCTAGAAAGAACCTTCATTATAATACATAAGTGGATGTTTATTCCTTCCGATTTTACACGTAGCAGAGCTTAAATAACACATACTGAGGGGCTAGTGTTTAACTCTCGCGGTTGAACTATATTCTCAGTGACGTCATGCGCGTTAGCCAATGGCAGCGCGACCCTCCGGAATGGCCTACCTGAGTACTCTAGTTGCCTTGGGTGACAGCTTTGTTGTTTTCGGCTGAAGATGTGTAAAAGTTTTACATGAAATCGCGATCCTGGACAATTTATAGGAAAAATATCATTTCTTATAAGGTAAGTGAAGTTTTGAATTACAAATTGTTATATTTGTATATATGTATAGAAAGAAGCGAATTGGTTTTGCAAAAGAACCTAAATACGATGGGTTTGATTTCTGGCAGAAGGTTGTATTTACTGACGAGAGTCAATTTGAGTTTTTTAATTCAAAAGGGCAAATAATAGTGTGCAGAAAAAAGAATTGTGAGCCTGAGGAGAAAAATATAACAGCTTCAGTTAAACTTGGATGCAGTTCAGTACTTGTCTGGGGCTGCATGAGTGCAATGGATCGTCCGATATGACTTAACGTTGCAGGATGTAAAAAATATCTCCTTTTCTTATAAGATAAGTGAAGTTTTAAGATACAAATTGTTATATTTGTAGATAACTATGAAGTACTTACAATAATGAAAGTCACCATTAGGTATGTTATTTCAAAAATGAATTTGAAAACGACTTATAGTTTGTCAGGAAATATTTCAGTAAATTTGGGAATTTAATAGTGTACTAGTATATTGCTGTAAGTCAGTTTGTTAGAGCAAAGCATGGAAAGCATGGAAAGCTTGAGGTTGGACCACCCTTAGTATCATCTCATTCACTCCTCCCACTCCTGGGGATACACTGTCAGGGGCATAGGTATGAAAGATTTTCTATGGGTTGAGGTATTAAATCCCCTCCAAACCTTGTCATAGAGTAAAAAGTGCTTACCTGTTTTATAAACAGCTTTGAAGCCAATGCCTCTAGGCTTATCGGCTGTCTGCAGTCTTACATGGAGACGTTCTCCTGCAGAAAGATATGCACCATCTGTAAGGTGGGTTGGGACTTGAAATGGCCGGAATGGTTTGGATCCTCCTTCCAAATCTAATTCCAAGATTGCTTCTTTAAAGGAATGAAATCCATCTGAGCTTTCTTCATGATGTGATCCCAAGTCGTAGTCTAAAAACTCCAGCCATATTCGACGTCCCACTGTGGATGAAGAAATGACAGGTTGTTAGTAATTTATTTCTTATTTCTATGTACACTTTTGTACATAGATCAGTCAGTATTAGGTAATTGTTCTTTCACGTATGCTGTGTAGAGGTCAAAGCTGGACGAATAATGGTTAACTTGTATAAAGCCTGAGATCTAAAATACAGTAAACGATGCCTTTAATGGATCCCTGGTTAACAGGGAATCTGTCTTGAATGGAAATATTTCATGGTCCCATGAATTTATGGGTGAAAAACATGCTAAATTTACTTTTGGTTGCCATCAAACACAAAGATAATAATTGAAAACAGGGAAGTAATTGCAGTCTATAGCGCAAATTTTCTAGGACTAATTGTGGATGAAAACCTAACATGGGACAAACACATTGATCATATATGCAACAAAATGAGCTCAGGGTTATTCGTAATGAAAAAAATGATGAACATAGTGGATGTCAATACACAATGTTATATAATGGATTGATCCATATTGCTGCTATCTGACCTACCTACTATAGGAGGGGAGTGCATTAATGACAATACAAATAAGAAGCATGTCAGTCATCCTTCACTGCATAACAGTACACCTCTAAACTTTAACAAAGGTGGTCATTAGTTGCAAGGCTTTGAAAGAAAAAATTGTACTATTATGTGTTTCAATGGGAAGGTGTTTGTCCTTAAGCGCTAGTAGATGAGCAACCAATTGGAGTCCTGCGGTGTTGTCGTATGGCATTCCCCCTAAGTGGTGTGTGCCGAGTGGCAAACTAATCAATCTCTAATAAATACTATTCGCGCTAAGACAAAAATTCAGATTTTGCAAAAACTGATGCATGAGGAAGGAGAGAGTAATGTATTTAACATAGCCATAAAAATCCATTATTTTTACCTCAAATAGTTTCCCTAATACAAATAAATAAATTAGATACCATTATATTATAACAATGCATTGCGATGATAATATGTAATACTGTAATGAGTATAATTATTGGTTGGCATGTATGCATGAACGTATATTTGAAATTACTCAGAACTGAAACGTAAACATTTGACATGACGTGATAAAAGAAATATGTACTTTGATTAAGCCAAGGTGTTTGTTAAATTCGATGAGAGGAAACAATACACTTCTTGCTAGTCTGGCAGAACGTGTCTGGTCACACATCTTTGTTTATGAATGGTTTGTAATCTCTATTTACTCTAGAGAGTTCAAAGCAGTATTATTCAGTTACTCTTCCATGAAAAAGTGTATCAGCTGGATCAGTGAGACGCGATCCACCTTCCCCCCTTACTACTGCTAGAACAATCCAATAGAACTAATGTGGGCTCAAATTATGTTGCAAACAGAAATAATATTTTTAAAGTGACTGATGTTTAATGACTTATGCACAAAGAAATTGACAAGGAACACAACAAGACTGGGAAAACTGTGTGAGACATCAGATAAACTACAAGAAGACGACTTTTGGAAAGAAATAGCACGCAACGAAATTTTGGAACCTATCATCATAAATT
Source organism: Mantis religiosa (assembly GCA_030765055.1). NCBI lineage: Eukaryota > Metazoa > Arthropoda > Insecta > Mantodea > Mantidae > Mantis > Mantis religiosa. The sequence goes on along the minus strand of CM060960.1, from coordinate 53,754,046 downwards.
TGCAGTACTCAGAAGATAAAGACAATGGCAATGACGAATTATCTCTTAACGTAAGTAACATTCACAGCTATATGGATGCACCGCTGGTATTTTCGTTGGATTAGAAAAATAAGTAATTCATAAACTATAATTAACTTTAAACTAAATATTTAAAACATTTGTGTAATATATGAATATTCATATTGCAATTGTAATTACAACTGCATTATTATAAAACTTTGGAAAACTCAGTTTGCGTTCCACAAACACTCGCAAGTGTGCAAGAGAAAGGGAAATATAAAAAGAGTGGGGATAATGAGGTGGCAACGGTGAAGACTCTAATACATCTAATTGGCTACAGATGACAACTCTTCCCATTTGAAACACATAATAAATCTCAAAATGAAAGTCAAAGTGATTTATGCAAGTGAAAGAGATAAATTAAGTGTAAAGCCTATTAACATGTTCAATGCAGGCAAAACTCAAGTTTACGAGATTCTAAAGAAGAAAACAGAAATTCTGAAGCATTGGGAAAATTGTGCTAATGGGAAAATAAAGGAAGAACTTAAGAAAACTGAAAACCAGGACATAAATAAATTGATATGAGAGTGGCCTTTGTTACAGAAATATGCTAAACAAGAGCTGAAAGACTGTGTAATACTGAATTCAAAGCATCTAGTGGATGGTTGAAGAATTTCTGCAGAAAACATCAGATACATTTTAATGAACTTGAGATGGGATTATTGTTCTGCAGGTTACTGAATAAATCTTCTTCTTCTTCTTCTTCAACTTCCCTAGTTGTACCACTATTGTGGTGTTTGGGGATTCTTGTTACTCTATCCCTTAAGGTCAAGCATGAGGAACCGAAGCTTTGGATCCGACACAGAACTAGGATAGGTGATCAGCCCAATGCCTGGTGTGAAGGTGAAGGAAGTGGATGCTATATATGAGGGCGAGATGAATGATAGGAAAGATATTGATGGAGCAATTGGAGGAATGCTGACGAGGGAAACTGGAGGACCCGGAGAAAACCCCATCCAAGCGCCATGTAGTCCACCACAAATCTTACTTTGCAGTCTCGTGGGATCGAACCCGGGCTGCCTTTGTTGAGAGCCAAGTTGCCTCCATTCAGCCATGGTATGGCTATACCAAATAAATCATTATGTTTAAAAGGTGAGAAACGTTCAGGAGGAAAATTGCCCAAGGAAAAATTGACTGTTTCCCTAAGTGTTTTTATGTCAGTTGAAATAGAAAAAAAAAAACCTTCGTTAAACAGAAAAGTCTCTACAAAAATTTTCGAGAGTCTCACTTGATTCTGCAGAAGAGTTTTATTGTAATTACGTAATTTTAAGTTGCAATTGGAATATATTACTTAAAATTATTCTGACAATGCCTTACAGTTTCCTTGGAAATGTGACCCAGTTGGGAATTTAATGTCCTGCCAGCATGTTGCCATGGTAACTCAGCTGAATAGAACTCAGCAGTTTTAATCTTAGCTATGGCTTTGAGTTGATGTACCTTTACAACTTGAACCTACGTGCAGCACGTGTGAAAGAACAATTCATAAATTAAATCAAAAAGTCCTTAAATTTCAAAAAATGCAATATCTTAATCATAGCTTCATGGGTGATCATCCGTATCAATGTTAAAAATGTTGAGATGATTTAAATTAATTAGAGCCAACTGAAAAATTCAATGCCACGGCCGGGATTGAGTCAATTGGAGAGTTTAATGTCACGTCGGCATGTTGGCCATGGTAGCTCAAAGGGTTAGAACGACTGGACGGAAACCAGAAGATCTGTGGTTCAAATCCCGGCCATGGCACTGAATTTTTCAGTTGGCTCTAATTAATTAAAAACACCCATATACCGGAATAATGTATTTAAAAGGGTTAATTCTTTAAGGATTAATTCCTCAATATAAATTTACGTTGAGATGATTGTTTAAGTAAGGCGTTTATACCTTTATATAAACCTAAAGTTCATTAACATGTTTTGTTAAATGAGTTGTATGCGTTAAATGCAAGAAAACTGAAACAGTACAAATTAACTGAAGAGTTTAAAGCAGGACCAATTTCTTAATAATGTTTACTTTGTATATAACTGATTGTATAGAGAGCAAGGTGGGTGTAAGACAAGGATGTAAACTCAGTCCGGTGCTATCTAACTTTTTTATAGATGATATTCTAGACGAGATTGCTAAAAATAGGGTTCACTCACCAGTTATTCACAACATAGAAATCCCAAGGTTGTTATTTGCAGATGACTGTTCTATATCTGTTGGAGGGCTGAGAAGGGCAATTGAAGCAATAAGTAGTTATTACCAAAAATGGGGGTTGAGAGTTAACGAAAAGAAAACGAAGATCATGGTTCTTAAGAAAGGTTACAGATTGCATAAAGATGAGAAATGGGAGATAAATGGAAGAGAAATAGAGGTCGTAAAGAGATTTGATTATTTGGGTATAAGATTGAGCTGTGATGGTAAATGGACTGAACAGAAAAAATTGGCTCTAGCAAAAGGTAAAATGGCCATGAGTATTGTAAGAACATGTTTAAGGAAATTACCTGACATTAATGTCAAATGGCTGGAAAGGATTTATACTGCCATAGTGGAAAATAAGATGTTGCATGGGGCAGAGATATGGGGAGTGGATGAAGCATGGGAAGAGGTGGACGTTATTAACAGATCCTTCTGTAAATATATTTTGGGCTTCCCGGTAGCTTCACCCAATGGGGCAGCACAATTAGAGTTGGGAAGACATTCAACAAGGATTAAAATTGTCTCAAGGGCATTGAAATATCTATACAGAATTGCCAATTTGGAGGAAAGCAATATTATCAAGGAATGTTTTCTTTTGCAGATGAGAAGCAAATGGGGAGAGTCTTGGGCGCAAAAAGTAAGGGAACTGATGGAACAGATAGGTATATGGGACATATTTGGAGAAACGAGGAGTATTATTATAAGGGCTTTTGGAAAGAGGTAGAATTAAGGGTGGATGATTTAGATAGCCAAGTTATATTTACCAGTGTAAGGGAGAAAAGATCATTGAGGATATATAGGGAAATAAAGACAGTGTGGGGGAGGGAGGAGTACATAGATGTGTGTAATAAGTTAGGGCGAGAAGGATTTGCCTGGGCAAGGACAGGAGTTAGAAATTTGAAAGGTATTAGATATGAAAAGGATACAGGGAAATGTCCAATGTGTGGAGAAGAGGATACAGATTGGCATAGTATACTTTATTGCAAACAAACAAAGATATGGAGAGAACAAATTTGGCAACAAAAGTGGGACAGTTTAAGGGATGGGGGGAGGTATTAATAATAAAAAAATGTTATTAGTGAAAGGAGAAAAGAATGTAAGAAATAAAGGTGAATATCTGGGGAAAGTTAGAGAGAAATGGTTAAGATTGATGAAGAATAAATAACAATTAAGGGCTGGAAAACTAGAACAAGGGATACAAGGGAGAGGAGGGTCATCAATACACAGAAAACCAAGGGTTATGTGTTTTGAGACCAAGACTCGAAGCAAGCAGGTAGAAAGGGTATGTTAGATGTGAATAAGCTATTTTGTTATTGTATGAAAGAAATGTTATAAATGTCAATGTATCAATGAAATTGTATGTAGAAGAAAGATGAGAAATAAATACAAATACAAAATACTTTGTACATATCTTTATTATTTGTAAAGTTTTATACATGCACGACCATTGCATTACTTTAAAAAAATAAAGATTATCAAAACCTCATTTGTAAATAACTCTAACTTATCCAGGGCTAGAAAGTTCGTACTGTTCGCCGTTTCCTATGCAGATTGCGACCAACCCTCTCCCGGCTTCCAAACAAGTCATAGATAAACGCACAGAGGAGAGGCATTGAAACCAGTTGCCCAAAGAAAAAAAAAAAATTACTTACGAGACATTTGTAAATGCACATCTATTTAGATCATTATGTACAACACAAATGGGTTTGTCTCTGGCTGATCTCATTTAAATAGGTACATTGTGGCAACTCCCAAGCAATTATAATGCAGATTGTGACATTTCCTGATTGAACGTAAAATAATATCCAAATAATAAAATTAATTTCTTAAATATCTGAAGACTCTTACTAGACAAAATGCCACAGCAGGAATTTTACGACATATTTACTCATCTGCGGCCGTATTTCTAAAAACAATATTGGGCAGAGCTAGAGAGAACGCTGGTTAAAATAGGGATGGGGGATATCTGGCATGAGAGTAAAAGAAATGTAAAAATTTTTTTGACAATTATTAAGAATAGGATAGAGGACAATGACAGACAAGTGATGTGGGGAAATCTGATAAGTAAGAAATCACTAAATGTATACCTGAAAATAAAGACAGAATGGGGAAGGGAAACATATATACATATGTGACAGATATGAGAGGGAGGGTTTAGCTTGGTTAAGGACAGGAGCCATATTGAGAGGGGTTCACCAAAGGAGTGCATTCTATGTGGAAAGAAAATAAGCTTAGAACATTATGTAGTGGAGTGTAAAGAAATTGAAAACTGGAGGAAATTAATATGGGATAAGAACTGGGATAATAAAGGGGCTTACGCAGTAACAATAAAAATGCTTACATTGAAAAGAGAGAAAAGATTAAGGGAGGTAGGGAAATTTGCTGACAAAATCAAAGAGAAATGGTTGAGAAGGGCAAGGAAGTAACAGGTAGAGAAATGGAAGACACAATCAGAACATTAGGTCAAGGTCGTATAAGGGCTAGGATAGAGGTTAACTGCCAGGGAACCAACACCACTATCAGCCTGTAATATAAGCAGCTGACAAATTTGTACCTAGATTAGAACTGTAAAACTTGTAATTGAGATTACAATTGTAATTAATTAATTATTAATTTATAATTTGTTATCTTCCTTTTGGGTATACGTTTGTATGGAAATGCTATATTAAAATAATGCATAAAGGTATTAATAAAGATATATTTTCCATCCATACTGTGTTTTTTATATACACCTTCCCAGGTTTCTTTCATGACAAGCGAGATAAAACAGTCAATATTTATTTTACTAAATGATCTCTACTCTACTCTACTTTATTCCACATTCTTCAGTGCTTATTTAGGAAACTTGAGAATTAAGTTTTAAAATACAAATGACAAACGCTCAGAAAGGATAATGTTATTTTGATCATAGATTTATCTAGAAAAGTGCTGTCAATAACATCCTTTGTTTGGCTTTCTTACAGTTTCAACAATTTACAATAGTCATACTCGGAAAAAGCTTTGTCCACCTTTGTATAATTCTGTCTTTAGCAGTGAACATGGGAACATAGTTAATACAATTTTGAGTCGAACTAATACTCAATGCTCCATTTATTGCTAGTATTTACCTAGAACGCATTTCGTTAGGATCTTCCTAACATCATCAGCTGTTGTCGACTAATGGATGCCGGTTCAGTGAACTCCTCGGAGGTGATAGGTGCGTCTCTGTCGGTATCTTGATGAACTTGAAATTGGGGTTGTCTTCAAAGGTAGTATCGAAATCAAACAATTCACTTTCACATTTCTTTATAAAGATTCTTTCCCACGCGGTTAATGCAGCTGGACCTTGGACACCCTTTAGTAAGCGAATTTCTCGTTCTATGTCATGATTTTCCTTCCAAAAATGGTACGCTACCGCCGATTTATCTATTTCTTTATTCCTTATGTTCCTAAAGTGCTCTTTAAGCCTAATGTTCACGTTCCTTTCTGTTTTTCCAATTTATGTATCATCCCAGAGCTACACACCTTTTCCAAAAAGTCTTCAAAGAACACAATGTTACTTTGGCACCACAGAACAAATTTAGTGTACAGCACCTTTTGAAATCACATAATACAAAGGAGATGCCCACAGGCAGAAAATCGGGAGTGTACCGGATAAATTGCAAGGACTGTGACAAGTTCTACATTGGAAAAACAGAAAGGAATGTGAACATTAGGCTTAAAGAGCACTTTAGGAACATAAGGAATAAAGAAATAGATAAATCGGCGGTAGTGTACCATTTTTGGAAGGAAAATCATGACATAGAACGAGAAATTCGCTTACTAAAGGGTGTCCAAGGTCCAGCTACATTAACCGTGTGGGAAAGAATCTTTATAAAGAAATGTGAAAGTGAATTGTTTGATTTCGATACTACCTTTGAAGACAACCCCAATTTCAAGTTCATCAAGATACCGACAGAGACGCACCTATCACCTCCGAGGAGTTCACTGAACCGGCATCCATTAGTCGACAACAGCTGATGATGTTAGGAAGATCCTAACGAAAGGCGTTCTAGGTAAATACTAGCAATAAATGGAGCATTGAGTATTAGTTCGACTCAAAATTGTATTAATTTTGTGCTTCATTGTATCATAGTCCTTAAACAACAGAATAATGGGAACATAGCTTCATTTACCCTTGTGAATTGGCAAGTATCTTGAAAACATTCAAAGAGCATTGATCATTAAAGTACAATTATGTAATTTGTGTTGTGTTTTGTCGAGTTTTCCAATGTGGGCTGTTTGTTAAGCCTGATGATTGACAGATGTTAATATCCATGCATAGCAGGTGCTGCAGATCTCTTGCCCAGATGTGTGTGGTGACCCATGTCCTGAGAATTCACCATATCCCCTAGAATCTGGGGATTCTAATGAACCTCCAGTTTGCCGCAAGTACTTCGTCCCACAACCCCCTTAAATTTTTCATGTTGACTCTATCTATCAAAACCCCTAGCCTATACACGGCTAGTGTGAAGAAATGATTCATTTCTATCAATTATTGAGATTGTACGAGGCGTGTCCGTAAAATAAGGTCTCCAATTTTATTTAATATAACATGTTTATTGTCAATAAATGTTACATTGATGGAAAGGCGGAATTTACAGCTATTTTTAATGTAATCACCATTGCGATCGATGCACTTTTGCATGCACTGTGGCAGTTTATGTATACCCTTGTCATTGCCTCTCCCGCCAAGTTGTGCAGGTAGCGCTCAACCTCGTTTTTCAAATCATCGTCGGTCTGGAAATGTGTTCCACCCAGGTGTGACTTCAACTCAGGAAACAGATGATAATCACTAGGTGCTAAGTCTGGACTGTAGGGGGATGGGTGAGGATGTCCCATCCGAACTGGGCCAGGAGATCAACCGTTTATGGTCTTCGGTGAGCATTTTGGGGACCCACCTCGCACACACCTTGCGATAATGCAAATGTTTGGTCAAAATCTTGTCAATCGTCTTATTGACCAGAGATAAGTTTGCACAGCTTGCAAACTGTCACACGCTGATCTTTAAGCATTTCTTGCTCCACTTTTGCAATTGTTTCAGCTGAAAACGAAGGCCAACCAGAACGCTGTACGTGCGTCTTTGAACTCTCTGACCCACTTTCGCACATTTTTGACACCCATACACTGTGGCCCATAGACTTTGCATAACTGATGATGAATTTCAGTGGGGGTAATGCCTTTGGCACTCAAAAACATGGATCACTGCACGCAACTCGCACTTGGCGGTGGAAGTGATAGGAAGCTCCATCGCAAACGGCTGCCCAGCCAAGATTAATGGTTACAACGGGTTCATTGTGGTGGGGATTTGAAGGGGTGAAACTAAGCTGCATGCCAGTGTTGTTGGATCTTGCGTAATAGCATTCCTCATGGCTCCAGCGCCTTGGAGACCTTATTTTACGGACATGCCTCATAAGATATGGAAGTAAAACTAAATATTATGATGATTGATGATGATGGATGATTATGATGATTGATGATGATGGATGATGGATGGATGATGGATGGTGGATGATGATGATTATCATTATCACTATTATTATGAATGTACCTCTGAAGCCTTTCAAAAGAAAAACTCATTCTATGTCCCATAAAACAAGATTTAGTTGATTGATAATCTGTTGCAAATTCGTTAATGATTTCAGCTAATTTAGTTTCTCGATCTGGCTTCTCTTTTTCTATGCTGAAATATCCCACTGACTTGTAAATGTAAATAATGAAGTAAGGACATGAATACAATGGTTGTACAGCAAATTTAGTTGCTCATCTTTGAAGCACAACAAAGATGTTAGTCGAATGTCTTCCTTCCTACCAACGTGCTCTGTGTCATGCAGTTACACTTGTTTTGCAGTAATGAGTTGCATTCTACTATGAACTTTGGCCCTTGTAGTAGCACTGCGTTGTATAGCCATGCCCGGCCACTCTTACACTGCTGAAGGAAATCGGTACAAACTTCCTAGGTCTGGTTATAAGTAATCTTTCCTCTTACACTGATAATGTAAAACTCAATATCAACTGTTTTTCTTTTGAAATCTCAATATCAAACTTTTTGCTGGATTACAAATGAGCTCTGTATTTGGTATTACTATATAGTTTATATAGAAAGTAAAAATAATGCAGTGGAACTACTGTTCTGTATTTCTTTTGTATTTACCTGCAGCTGCTGTGTATATAAGTTTATTTATGTTCTTAGGCAATTGCTATAAACATTGAAAGTACATAGATACAGTCAACATGAAAAATTCAATGCCATGGCCGCGATTTGAACCACGGATCTCCTGGTTTCCATCCAGTCACTCTAACTCATTGAGCTACCATGGCCAACTTGCCATCACAACATTAAATTCTCCATTTATTACTTACAATCGTAAGTGATAGTAAGTCGCCACAAACAGTGTATCTCGGATGCTAGAGCTCCTAGTGGTCTACCGGGGAAATATATGAGTCAAATGGAGAAGTTAATGTTGTGACGGCAAGTTGGCCTAGGTAGCTCAATGGGTTAGAGCAACTGGACGGAAACTAGGAGATCTGTGGTTCAAATCCCGGCCATGGCATTGAATTTTTCATGTTGACTCTATCCAAAACCTTAGCCTACATATGGCTAGTGTGAAGAAATGATTAATTTCCATCAATGAACTAAAATTGAAAGTATGTGCTTATAACTCACCTGGAGCAAGAATTGTAGTGGAGCAGTCCAGATGAGCCATGAGAAAGTTTGGATAATTGGGACTTGTTAATGATCCTTCTCTTGCAGTAAGTATTTGTGTTGGACAACCTGATATGTCCACAGCTTGCCAAGTGGCTGAGAAACCTATACCAGCATTTGAGTAATCTGAATGAAACCTCAGAAATGCCCTGTTGCTTTTGGATACAAAGTTGAACCTGAAACAGTCAAAATAAATTTAATTACAAGAATGATGGAAAGCTTTATTATATTTTTTTGCAAGTTTATATTTGTTCATCTAATAAAGCCTTCTACATGATGGAACATTGAGTCATATTGACCTTCAGTGACCAACGCTGCGTTTGTTTATTATATTGTTGATTATAAGGACCACCCAATAAATACATTTCCCAATTTTTATCCCCTACAAACCACATGTTTTAAATTGAAGTTGGTACTGAAGAAACCTTCAGTGGGGTATCGTGGCTGCGTTTGACCTTCAATAGCACAAGTTTGCTCAGCGTTTGCCAGTATTATACCAGCTACCATGGAACTTCCACTTGAAAACATGTCCACATTTCAACTCCATTCTGTTTTTCACTTTTTCACAGTAAAAGATAAAATGGCTATCGTATTAATCGCTATTTAGTGCATGTTTTTAATGAAGGATACAGGAGGATCCAAATGGTTCACCTCTGGCATTCATGTATCCTGGAAAGATGGCAAAATGTGCATGATGAAGAGCGCAGCAGCAGGCCTATTACTGCTGCAGGCAAATCAGCCACTGATGCAGTTTGGAATGTGATGGACAAGGTCAGTGCATGAGACAATGAATCGACTGCCTCCAGGTATGGAAATTGGATGCTCCTCTGTTAGGATGATTCTGTCAGATGTATTGCAGTATTGAAAAGTCTCTTCAAGATGGGTCCCATGTTTGCTTACTGATGTTCACAAGCAAAAATGGAATGAGGCAGAACTTCAAATGGGACCTTTTACTCCAGCCACCTTATTCTCTGGAACTTGCTCCAAGTCATTTCCATCTCTTTCCACAATTCAAGTAGCACTTTGGAGGCAAACAGTTTGCAACTGATGAAGAGGCGGAAGCACAGGTGAACTGCTGGCTATGGAGACAGGGCCTGACCTGGTATTACAAAAGTATGCTGCCAAGACACCAAAAATGTTTGGACAGAAATGGCAACTATATATGCAAGTTGCAGAATGAAAATAAAATATTTCACAAGTGTAAATAAACATCTTTTTATAAAATAAGGAAACTTATTTATTGGATGGCCCTCGTATAAGAGTGAAATATTAGTAACTTGGTGTACAGTATGTGATGAAATATAAATGGAGCACTTATTCAGTTAGATCGCCACTTGTATTACAAACATATACAATAAGTATATTCAATTCAATTCAATTTATTCATCCTTTAAATCTTCATTTCTTTTTCTTCTATGACTTTTTGAAGTTCCATTTTTTTACTCTGTGAAAGTCCTCCTGCATTCCATTGGAGAATTTTGAGGGTGTTCTGTAATTGACGTCCTGCAGATGTCCCCACCTGGAGATCCGAACGGGGGACTATTTTACCTCCGGAAAATTTATCTGAAGGACTTGTAGCAAATTTTAGATTACTTACGGAACATGATTATTTGGCCAAACACTTACACAGAATAGGAATTTATACAAGTCCAAATTGTCCTCTGTGCAACAAAGAAGATGAAATGACTGAAGAACATCTTTTAACCTGTGAAGTCCTACCTGCCGGACCCACTGCACAGAAATATTGGAGAGCAAGAGAGCTAATGGCTTCATTACCAAAGCCTAGCAAGTAGCACAGACAAACTTTTTAGGATTAGTTATAGATAGTAGTTTAAAATGGCACAAACATATAGAAAAGATCAACAAGAAAATAAACAAGGGCATATATGTATTAAAACAGACAACACAAATTATGGATGAAGTCAGTGCACTGAAGGTTTATTATGCATTTATACATGCACACCCAAGTTATGGGGTCATTTTATGGGGGGCAGCAGGTAAGAAAAATATGTTAAAAACATTTAGGCAACAAAAGAGAGCAATAAGAATAATTGAAAAACTCCATAGGAGACAATCATGTAAAAGTAGCTTTAAAAAACTTAAAATACTCACATTACCCTGTTTATATAGATATATTTGAATGTCTCAAATATGTAATAAGAAACCACATAGAAGGAAAAAATAGAAACATTCATGAATATAATACAAGAACAAAACAGAACTACTTTAGAAATAGGTTCAGGGGAACATTAGCTGCCAAATGTATTGAAATTACTGCAAAAAATTTATACAATCATTTACCTCACTCTATCAAGGCAATAAATGAAGAAGTGAAGAAAATTTACGCAATAAAGACTTACCTAGTGAAAAACGCTTTCTACTCAATTGAGGAATACAAAAAGGGAAGAGAGACTTAGTTTATTAAATTTTGTTATCAATCTATTGTGTATATCTAGAATTGCTAATAATCTGTAAATAGATTTATTTGTTTTATTATTGAACTGTAAAAATGTAATTGTAGTGTTACTTTTGACGATGCTTTGTAAAACATGTTGCAAATGGCAGAATAAAAATCTGAATTTGAAAACAACAACCTTTAAATCTTCATACAAGATTGTAGACATGCCAAAACACAAACATTTACAAAATTTAAGTACAAAATTTAAGAACAAAATTTAAATACAGAAATTACAAAAAAAAAAAAAAAAAAAAAAAAAAAAAAAAAAAAAAAAAAAAAAAAAAAAAAAAAAAAAAGAAAGAAAGAAAGAAAGAAAGAAAGAAAGAAAGAAAGAAAGAAAGAAAGAAAGAAAGAAAGAAAGAAAGAAAGAAAGAAAGAAAGAAAAAGAAAACTAAACTTTCCAAATACTCTTGAATAGTTTAAAAACATGCTTCACTTAAAAATTTATGTGGTTTCAATTTAAAAATCTTTTGATTGTCAATCTGTTTTAAATAAAGAGGTAACTAATTGTACAGTTGGGTACCACTATAAGTGAAGGAATGTTTGTATAACGTGGTATTATGACTAATTGCTAGTAGGTTTGAAATGTTTCTTGTATCATGCTGGTGTGTCACTGCATATGTTTTAAGGCAATTTAAACTAGCTTTTACATGTAAAAGTACTTTTTATATGTATAAACATGGCAGGGTTATAATTTTCAGTTCCTTAAAGTACACTCTACAGCTCACATGTGGAGGTTGGTTCACTATTATTCTTATGGCTCTTTTTTGCATTCAAGAAACCTTTTCTGACATTACATAGAATAAAAAGAAGTATTTCAGAAAGTGGAGTACCATTGTTACTAAAATTAGGCAAGTGAGTCAACCTTGTATATACTTTTCTCCACTTACAAGTGGAGACGATAGGGGAGAAGTCCCCAGAAACTAGTCTTCATAAAAAACTTGTAAGTGGAGAAACCTATATACAAGGTTGACTCACTTGCCTAATTTTAGTAACTTTTCTGACATATTTGAATCACCCCAAAAGATGATACCATAATTCATAAGGGAATGAAAATATGCAAAATATGCCATTTAGACTGTTTCGTCTGCTATAATTTTTAATGCTTTTAAAGCATAGCACTGCTTACTTAACTTCGTAATTAAATCTTCTATATGTACAGTGCAATCCAAGTTTTGATTTAACCACAAACCTAAAATTTTTGTATCTTTTACATATGAAATGTGTTGTTGTTTTCAAATGCTAGGCTTTGGCAATGAAGCCACTAGCTCTCTTCTCTCCAATATTTCTATGTAGTGGGTCCTGCAGGTAGGGCTTCACAGGTTAGAAGATGTTCTTCAGTCATTTCCTCTTCTTTGTTGCACAGAGGACAATTTGGACTTGTATAAATTTCTATTCTGTGTAGGTGTTTGGCCAAAAAATCATGTTCCGTAAGTAATCTAAAATTTGCTACTGCAGCTTTACGTGGGATAATCTGGAATAATTTCTGGATTTTTAATTAAAATGTTCCATTTTTTATCTTTGGCTTCGTTAGATATTGATTGGTTTTGTTTGTTTTTATATTTGTTTTTAATTAATCTTTTTATGGATTTAAAGGATAAGTTTTTACTTTTGTTCTGAATTAAATTTGCACCTTTTTTGGCAAGAAAATCAGCTGATTCATTTCCAGCAATTCCACAATATGCAGGTATCCACTGTAATATAATTCTTTTCTGTAGTTTTTGAAGTTGTTGGATCCTTTTATGGCAGTCTTTAATTTGGATTGACCTCGTTTTATATGAACTTATTGCACATAGAGCTGCTTTAGAATCAGAAAGTATGACAGCATATTTGAATTTATCTATTCTGTATAGAAGGTGTTGGAGTGAAATATGAATAGCCGTTACTTCTGCATCAAAATTTGCTGTGTGGTATCCTGCTGGTTGATAGAATGAGAACAGTGCACACTTAATTCCTGCTCCTGAGTTGTTGTCCAAGTTAGATTCATCTGTGTAGATATGTAACCATTCTTCGGGTGGGTATCTATTGTTCACAGTTTCTAAAGCTGGTGCTTTTAGTACAGGTTTGGAAGTTTCAGATTTTGTAACTATTTGTTCTAAATCTAATTGAGCATTAATTGGTTCAAAAGTCAGTAGGTTTTCTTTGATTAAAATGTTTTCTTTAGAATCAGGAAGATTCAGCTCTTTTTAATTCCATAACTTTGTGTAGGGAACTTGTTCGAGTTTTCATCTTGATTGGTTGTAGTAATCTTTTCTCCCATTTTGTTCTTTTTAACCGCAACATTTTTTCATGTTGTATTAGTGCCTGCTCCTCTAAAGTTAGATGTACTGGATAGTTCCGAGTTAATGCTTGCATTGTCGTGATTGGAGTTGATTTTGCTGCACCAGTTATTAGTCGCAGGGCCTGATTTTGGCATACTTCTAGGCGATTTATGTTAGAACTGTTTGCTGTAATTATTACCTCTGCATTATAAAGAAGTAATGTTGATGCCATCCAAATTAAGGTCAGGGAAGGTAATACTTCTATTTACTTTATGCCGAAAACCTATTGCTACTGTTTTATCTTTGTTTAAAATTAGTCTGTTTTGATCAAGCTATGGCATAATAGTTTCATTAATTTCATTTACATTTTGAAGTAAATGACGTTTATCGTTACCAGTGATGAGTATGTTTGTGTCATCTGCAGAAATAGTAAGTTTAATATCCTTATCTACATTATGGACACATCAATGTCTTAAATGATACAAAGGAGAAGGATGGAGAATCTTCAGATGGAATAGACAATACATTGAAGTGTATAGTAATGATAATGATGACAATGACATACAGTAACAAAAACATTTCTTAGAAAACATAGCGCCTTTCTACTTTTACTACTGTAGTTATCTACAGTTTTGTTTTCATTGATAATTCAAGGTGGTCTGTCTAGTACAACCTGCATGGTTACAGAATATTAAACAAATGATGTTAGGAAGTCCTAACGAAACGCGTTCTAGGTAAATACTAGCAATAAATGGAGCATTGAGTATTAGTTCGACTCAAAATTGTATTAAATTCAAGGTGCTGACTTTTGAGAACATTTAATTGGCAAATGGATTATAGGCTTATAATACTTTAATTTACCTGTCCATTTCAGAATGGTGTTTCCCACACCATCTCACAGCATCGTCATCCTCATCCTTCACATTCCTGAGTTCTACAAAGTCATAAAGGCACTCGGATTGGAACTCCAGGTCCAACTGTTTGAACTGAATTACAAGACGCGTCCTCTCAGGACCAATCAGTTGCACCCAGTAGTCCAGATTGTGGTAGTAGTTCTCAGGAAAGTTGGGTGAAGTGAGGAATCCTTCTGTGCCATTCACTGTACTGTTTAACTGAAGGCCACTACCTGAAACTTAAATTGTAAATTTACGCTTGCAATCATTTCAAAAGAATAAACCATTTATCAATTCAATTAACAAAAAATAGAGATGCTTCCTTAGAATAAAAACAATACACTACAGAATATGTAAAATATGAAGCTATTAACAGGGAATCGTCGTGCGATGGTGGTGTAATGGTCAGCATAGTTGAAACAGGGAAGCAAACAAATATATACAAATATAATAATTTGTAACTTAAAACTTCACTTATCTTATAAGAAATGATATATCTGTACAAAAGTGAATCGAGAAGATATTGACACATTGCTTCACTCACACTGTTTATTCACAGGACATGTTTCAAGAGCTCTTACTCTTATCATCAGCTGATACTCAACTAGTGCAAGTTGTAGTGGTTTCCTCTTTCTCCGTATTGTCAATAGATGGCGTGATGTACTTGTCAAAGATGTCCGGTGGTGGAGTTTCAAAATTCATGACTCTATGACGATTTTTGTTAATGAAGATTTTTTCCCATACGGAAAGGTCTATGGGGTGATTAACATATTTTATTAGAGATGTTTCCAAGTTGATGTCATGTCTAGTATTCAAAAAATGAAAAGCCACTGCTGATTTTTCTGTTTCATCATTTTTAATGTTTCTTAGATGTTCTTTAGTTCTGATGTTAATATTTCTTTTTGTTTTTCCTATATAAATTTTAGGGCAAGTTTCACATTTGATCTCATAGATTCCTGGTTTTTCTTTGGTAGTGATTGAAGTTTTGGGAGGGTCTTTTAACAAATTTCTGATATTAAACCTATTTTGAGGTGCAAGAGTTATGTTGTGTTTTGAGAAGATTTTTTGGAATTTGTTATAGGCTGATGGGTGGAAGGTGCATTTTTTAAAAAGTTTTTTCTCTTTTTCTCCTGTAGGTTCTAGGGTGGTGGTTTCTTTTATTTTCTTAGCTTTGTTGAGTCTGTTAACAGTTTTGTCTACTAAATTTGGGTTGAAACCGTTGGATATAGCTACTTTTTTTATGTGTAGGTATTCTTCTTGATAATCTTCTCTGTGTAGTGGAAAGTTGATCATCCGAAAGATTAAACTGTTGAAAATGGCATGTTGGTGTTGTTTTGGGTTGAAACTGTTGTTCTTGATGTAATTATCTGTGTGTGTCAGTTTCCTGTAAATACCAAAAGTGAGTTTGTTGTTCATTTTTTTGATCTTGATGTCCAAAAAGGGGAGCACACCCTCCTCTTCTGTTTCTAATGCAAATTTTATAGCTGGATTTTGTATACTCAAAAGTCTAAGACCATCTTGTATAAGTTTTTTAGGTACTATTGCAAAAATGTCGTCAACATAGTGATACCACACTTTGAAATAATTTGGAAATCAGCTGATGATAGGAGCAAGAGCTCTTGAAACATGTCCTGTGAATTAACAGTGTGAGTGAAGCAATGTGTCAATATCTTCTCGATTCACTTTTGTACAAATTCTTTTCCGTTTAAAAGGTTGTCCATTTTTATGTACGATATATGATATATCTTATAGTTCATCTTGTTAAACTTACTGAACTTTAATAAGTACATAAAATATGAAGCTAATAACAGTGAAGCAAATAAATATATACAAATAACAATTTAGTCAATGCTCACTTTCTTCTCGGGCAGCCAGCCAGGTGAAAAGATGATTAGATATCAACGTTTCGGGAGTGTACATCTCTCCCATCGTCAGGATATTTATAAAATGTTATAACCACAAATAAAACAATGGATATAACACAACTATAAACAAAAACAAAACACTATCGAAATTTGCATTACTGAACAAAAGACTGTTTTCAGTAAATTAAATGCCAGGTCAGAAGATGGCATGAGTATAGAAAATTGTGTCAAAGAAACGTAACTACTTAAGTTGATTATCAAGCTGTATTGATCTTTGCTTCTTAAATCGATGTATTTCCATTTTTAAGGCCGGTTTCCAAGAGGAGCTGAACTGAAATCCAGCATCACGATTAAGTATGCTCCTTTCAGAGGAAATTGCCAAAGCCTCCTTAATTCTCTGCTCCCAGTAACTGTTGCATTTCGCCAAGATGGTCGTCTCCCGAAAGTTGGTTCTATGGTTGTTATCAAAACAGTGCTCTGCCACCCCAGACTTCTCAGGTTGCATATAGATTTCTTGGAATAATTGTTGATAAACAGTTAACATGGGCTAAACATATAGATTATATATGTAATAAAATTAGTAAATCTATATACTTGCTTAAGTATTTTCAAAGTTACAAAGACACTAGGCTTCTGCAGATGATTTATTTTGGATGTATATATCCTTACTTTAACTACGGGATCGAAATATGGGGTACAGCTGCAAAATGTCACATGAACATGTTACTAATTCTACAGAAGAAATGTATTATATTGATTTATAGCCTAAAAGGAAGGGAATCATGCAGAGAAACATTTAAAACTGAAAATATGTTCACAGTCTATTCTCTGTATATATACAGAACTATATTATTGATAACCGATAGACTTACATTAGTACGAAACAACCAAATTCACCACTATAGTACAAGAAATGGTGATAACTATCACATGTATAATATTAACAGGTGTGTCACTGAAAAGGACATTAATATCCGAGGGATCAAACTGTATAATAAACTACCTAGTGAGATAAAAATTTTGACGAATAGCTCAAAACCAAAATTTAAAAGTAAATTAAAACAATATTTGTTAAATAAATGTATATACAGCCAAGAAAAATTGTAAATTATATATGTAAGAATTTGGTACTAGCATACAAATGTCATATTGTTAAATAATTTGTATAGAAATGACGTGTCCAAAATCAATGTACATCTGATAAACTGGATCAATAAACTATCAATATCAATCAATATCAATATCAATCAATCAATATCAATATCAAACGAATGCTCTGTTCATGTTCGATTATTCTAGTAGCGATGGTCCTTCCAGTTTGTCCTATATACGGTGTCCCACATTCGCAGGGAATGCGGTACACTCCCGGAACTTGGAAGTCCAGTTTGTCCTTCACTGGTCTCAACAGATGTTTAATCTTCACATTCCCTGTGAATGTGGGACACCGTATATAGGACAAAATGGAAGGACAATCGCTACTAGAATAATCGAGCATGAACGGAGCATTCGTTTAATGCAACCTGAGAAGTCTGGGCTGGCAGAGCATTGTTTTGATAACGACCATAGAGCCAACTTTTGGGAGATGGCCATCTTGGCAAAATGCAACAGTTACTGGGAGCAAAGAATTAAGGAGGCTTTGGCAATTTCCTCTGAAAGGAGTATGCTTAATCGTGATGCTGGATTTCAGTTCAGCTCCTCTTGGAAACCGGCCTTAAAAATGGAAATCCGTCAATTTAAGAAGCAAAGATCAATACAGCTTGATAATCAAGTTAAGTAGTTACGTTTCTTTGACACAATTTTCTATACTCATGTCATCTTCTAACCTGGCATTTAATTTACTGAAAAGTCTTTTGTTCAGTAATGCAAATTTTGATAGTGTTTTGTTTTTGTTTATAGTTGTGTTATATCCATTGCTTTATTTGTGGTTATAACATTTTATAAATATCTTGATGATGGGAGAGATGCGCACTCCCAAAACATTGATATCTAATCATCTTTTCACCTGGCTCGCTGCCCGAGAAGAAAGTGAGCATATTCGTCACCAGGAAAGCTTCAGGTCTTATTTTAACAATTTAGTTAAATTATTAAAACAATTAAATGGTCCGATAGATTTAATGGTTTGGGAAAATATATTTATTTTAAAAAACAAACATCGCATCATGAATTTTGAAATACCGGCAGTCGATTCTGTTTTTAAATTTGTTTTATTTTCAGATTTTGATAATACTAACAAGAACATACAGACTTCTAGTGTTCATAATGATGGCAACAGCTTTGTTTCTGGCTGGAGATGTGTATAATTTACACGAAATTGCGATCCTGGAGAATTTATAAGAATTATCATCATTTCTTATAAGGTAATTGAAGTTTTAAGTTATAAATTATTATATTTGTACATATTTACTGAATTTTGTTTAGATCAAAATATTTTCACTTTTAATGGTGAATTTTTTCAACAAACCTCTGGCTTAGCAATGGGTAATCCTCTTTAAACTTTTCATGCTGACCTTTTTAAGTCACTAAAGCATTCCCTTTAATTTTTAAATTTTGGTATAGATATGTTGATGATATTTTTGCTATTGTTCCTGATAAACACATAAATGATTAATTAACTTTAAAGAGAGTCGATTAAAGACACTAGACAACACTTACTTTTAAATTTTTCCGGAACATGTTTCAGAGGCTTTGTCTCTATCATCGGCCGGCTCTCGACTGGTTCTCGTTGGTGTAGCTGACGATATTTTGTCACAGGTCTCCTCTGGTGGCGGTTCAAGGAACTTGCTGAACAAATCTTTCTGGGGGATGTCGAAATTGAATACTTTGTTCCTATTTTTTGAAATGAAGATTTGTTCCCATGTGGATAGTTCTTGTTTTCCTGATGTATGTTTCAGTAGTTTTGGTTCTGGATTTATGTTGTGGTTTTTTTCCCAAAAATGTGTGGCAACTGCTGATTTTTCTAATTGTTTATATTTTATGTTTCTAAAGTGTTCCTTTGCTCTTGTTTCTAAATTTCTTTTTGTTCAGCAAGTTCCTTGAACCGCCACCAGAGGAGACCTGTGACAAAATATCGTCAGCTACACCAACGAGAACCAGTCGAGAGCCGGCCGATGATAGAGGCAAAGCCTCTGAAACATGTTCCGGAAAAATTTAAAAGTAAGTGTTGTATAGTGTCTTTAATCGACTCTCTTTAAAGTTAATTTATCATAACAACAGTGTTTTCAACACTTCCAAGAAAGGAATTACATAAATGATGCTTTGAAATTGCTAAATTTGCAAGAGAAAGTTATAAAATTCACATTAGAGTCTGAAATTAATGAATTTCTTCCTTTTCTAGATCTAAAAATAATAATAAATAATAGTAAATTAAACTTTGGTATTTATAGAAAGTCTACTCATATTGATAATTACATAAAAAATAAAAGTTTTAACCATTTTTCACATAAATTTGCTGTTTTCAATAGTTTGATTTATAGATTAATAAATATACCCATTAATAAAGAGGAATTTAGTAAAGAATATAAAAATACTATTAATACTGCTTTAATTAATGGTTTTAATAAAAACTTTATACATAAAAGAATTGAAAAAATTAAATTGCATTTCTCCAAAAAAGATAAAATTCCTAATAATAAAATATATGGTATTTATCAATTTAATTGTTTAGATTGTGATAAAGTTTATATTGGAAAGACAAAATGTAATTTGGAAATCAGAACACAAGAACATTTTCGTAACATTAAGTATAAACAAACTGATAAATCGGCCGTAGCAGATCATTTTTGGTCATTTAACCATGAAATGAATTCAGAAGTTAAATTATTAAAACAATTAAATAATCCGATAGATTTAATGGTTTGGGAAAAGATATTTTAAAAAATAAACATCACGTAATGAATTTGGAAATACCGGCAGTCAATTCTGTTTTTAAATTTGTTTCATTTTCAGATTTTGGTAATACTAACAAGAACATAGTGACATCTAGCGTTTGTAGCATTGACGACGAGTTTGTTTGTGATTCTAGCTGATGATGTGGAAGAAGTTTCACGAAATCGCGATCCTGTTTAATTTATAAGAAAAGTAACATAATTTCGTATAAGATAAGTGAAGTTTTAAGTTACAAATTATTATATCGTAAATATACTACAGTTTTATGAAAACATTTGATATGTATAACTGAGGCACTTAGAACCATAAGGGTCGAAAGCACATCATCGTCAATTTTGAGATTTTAGCATGTATGCATCCTTCTGACATTTGCTGAAGTTGTGGCCAACCAGCTGTAGCTGTGCTTTAGGCCCTCTTTAATTTAATGAAATATTCATAAGAAGCTGTCTTGCCAGTTTTTCCTGATAGTAACATAAGGGCCCAAAACAGAAATATCATTTTGTTTCCTCTGTGATGTTCAATTTTTATGAGCATTGCCAACATAATTCACTCTTTCCATCACGTTTGCAAGTAGTACTTTGTAATAGAAATTTTGATTTTAACAAACCTTTATTTTTCTCAAAACTGTGTTTCTGTACTTTGAGCTCTTATGGTTCTCAGTACCTCAGTTGTATTTTTTGCTGAAATTTAGTATAATATGAAATTTAAAATAAAAGCTATTAAAAAACCTAAAACTTTCATAAAGCATCTTTGTGTCAAATATGCTACACCAGGCGCTATGGTATTAATATTGAAACATCCATGCTAGGAATTGAACCTCCAGCAATTAGATTATGATATTTCACAAAAAGTGTTGAAAGTAATTCAAGCCTTGAATTCGGAATTATAGAATGCTTATGTTTCAAGAAAAAAGTGGTTAAGCTGACCCAATGTAGGTCAACAGGGCAGTCAGTGGTCAGTCATTAGAGAAGTCAACAGGTAGTTAACAGAGCCGTCATATGCCATCACAACTGTCACAAGAATCTGTAGTCTCAAGGGTTAAAACTGTACATCTGGGAGTCTACAAAGAAATGTAAGGTAATGTATGAGTTTGAATGTGTAGAGTCAGACTCAAAAATTCAATGCCATAGCCGGGGTTTGAACCACGGATCTCCCTCTCTCCGTGCAGTTGCTCTAACCAATTTAGCTACTATGGCCAACATGCCGACATGACATTAAATTCTCCAACTGACTCATATGTTTCCCAGTAGACCACTAGGGGTTCTCATATGCTATGAGACACACACCTTTTGTGGCGACTTACTATGCTGTAAGTACTTAAGTCCCAGGCTTCATAGTTAAACCACTGAGCTACTATGGCCAACATGCCGACATGACATTAAATTCTCCAACTGACTCATATGTTTTCCAGTAGACCACTAGGGGTTCTCATATGCTATGAGACACACACCTTTTGTGGCGACTTACTATGCTGTAAGTACTTAAGTCCCAGGCTTCATAGTTAAACCACTGAGCTACTATGGCCAACATGCTGACATGACATTAAATTCTCCAACTGACTCATATGTTTCCCAGTAGACCACTAGGGGTTCTCATATGCTATGAGACACACACCTTTTGTGGCGACTTACTATGCTGTAAGTACTTAAGTCCCAGGCTTCATAGTTAAACCACTGAGCTACTATGGCCAACATGCCGACATGACATTAAATTCTCCAACTGACTCATATGTTTTCCCGGTAGACCACTAGGGGTTCTCATATGCTATGAGACACACTTGTGGCGACTTACTATGCTGTAAGTACTTAAGTCCCAGGCTTCATAGTTAAACCACTATGTTATTCAGGTAAATTGATGTAAAATAATTATTTCTTCCACACTAGCCATGTGTAGGCTAAGGTTTGAATGAGTAGAGCCAGACTGAAAAATTCAATGCCATAGCCAGGATTTGAACCACGGATCTCCCGCTCTCTGTGCGGTTGCTCTAACCAATTTAGCTACTATGGCCAACATGCAACATGACATTAAATTCCCGAACTGACCCATATGTTTCCTGGTAGACCACTAGGGGTTCTCATATACTATAATGTAAGGTAAGTTTGGGTGTGCCCCGCTAGGCCAAGGCTACCTAGGCTTTTAATATTCTTAATTAATTAATAAATATGGCATGTTTGGGTTAGCAAACTTTTCTTGCCCTGAGGGTCGCTATGTTCCCTACCATCTCCCAGTAGCCTACCACCTGGGAGCAAATTGGAATTAATTATTGAGTGACTCCAGAAGTAATTTGATTGCATAAAGTTGTGTACAGCCGTTTTATGTTCTTAATACCTTGACTGCCTCTTTTGCAGACATAACCAGCGACAGCATCACATCTGTGTGCGCGCCAGTAAAGGCCACTTGGAAGTGTAGGTGAGGGGGAAGGCATCCATTCAATCCCAAGACATATTGACAGGTTGACTGATGAACCACTTGTTTCAATATCTGCTGCCGTATGACCTGAAAGCCAGGCTGCAAGAAAATGCATTGCATTAGTAGAATTTCAATATAATCATTATGGAATGGATTTTTAGGTGCTAAAAAGTTCAGTTTGCTTGTTTTATTATGAATTAATAATTAAGAATATACTTATTCATAAAGCTACTTTTACTGAATGACAAAATATTTTGTTTTGTTTTCAATATAAAAAATTTGTAATAAGAAATAGTGTTTTAACAATTCCGTGGTTACGAATTAGTGATATGACATGTCAATTTGTTGAAAATTCTGAGATTCTAACCTGTAGGGACCTATAGGATGTGATGCTCCTAAGTAGGTACCACTGTTTGCCTCAGCAAAGAAAGTCTCAGTGGAATGAGACCCACAGGGGTTGGAGAAAGTTCCAACACCCTCTCTCAACCTGTTATGACACTTGGATCCGCCCATTCAAAAACATTCTGATGAGTTGTATTTTTGTGAATAAATCTTCTGTTTTAGTATACTGAGTGAATAGGGCACATGATGTTTTAACGGTTCTACTTCTTGTGTAGCAGAATGCCACACATTCACTGTCGTTCCACTGTGTAAGTGTGGCACATTGCTTTCAAGGACTTCTGTTTATTGGCAAACAATATGTGCTACCTGCATGTTATACAGGTAATCATAATTATTACTATCATTATTATTGTGCTGATATGATGTAATATGGCCTGGAAATGGAGGAGATATCTTCCATTTCAAACCAGCATGAATCTTCTGTTTACCACTTGCAGGAGGAACAGCTGAGATGAAGTAATTGTGGAGGCTATAGATTGACCAATAGAGATGCACAGATATCTCTAATAATTCAAAGCTTATAACTGTTAGGCTGCTCAGACAGGGCTACCCTCTGGTAGAACTCAATTCACCTGAGGTGGCTCATAGAAGGCTGCCATCTGTCTGAAGTTTATCTATTGCTGCACCGTCCTCTCTTAGTTTACCTGAGCACCTATCACATTAATCCACTGAAAGGAGCATGGTGGTCTTGCCATATTATCTTGAACTATTCGGCGTTCGATATTAGAAGGCATATGAGGCGGAACTACGGAGGGTTCGCCTAGAGTAACTCTCCTAACAAAGGCGTGCAGAGTTGCCTAGTTAGGAACGCACAACATAAGTGTGTAGTGTGTACAACAGAGATTTCTCTTTGCGTCCGAAATTACTACTAGAAATTCGACATTGCAATATGCGGCAATAATTTTTAGACAGCCTGTACAAAGACCATTTTTCTACGACGTATGTTTCTCGAGTTACCGCTTCGAGAATAAACATCTGACTCCCGTGTTTATGGTTATGGTATGCTTCAACTTCCAAAATTGCCCGTGTTTTACGCAGTACTGAGTAAGACATTACGAAGTATCGTTGGAAACTGCATAAATTTAGTTCATAAATCAACTTACCACGGAGCAGAGCAGTCTAGAAGCGCGTTGGAAACTGCATATATTCAGTTCATAAATCAACTTACCACGGAGCAGAGCAGTCTAGGAGCGTGCGCGTACTCTTCTAAGTTCGGTGCAAGACAAATGCGTAACGCAAATTGAGTGTAAGGTGCTTTGGCTGGAGACAAATGTGTAACGCAGATTGAGTGTACGCCCTTTGTGTAACCGTGACAATAAGCAGAAAAGTCGCATGTTTAAATCGTGTTTAGAGAACTGTCAACAAGGTGACTTTCGAAGCCTGGTACCAGTGCCGCAGGTACTCCATTCCCAGGCTAGAAATATTATTTTTAAAGTGTAAAGTTTCTATTGTCGTCGAAGGAAGTTCGTGACCGTATGAACTTTTCACAAAGCTAGTCACCGCCAGAGCGTGCAACGTGAGTCGCATACTGCGTCGTTTAAAACTTTTGGCGCAGAAATCCGTGAACTTTTATTTAAATCTCCAGGAAAGCTTGCCATATAACCGTTTCCAATTTAGATGATTTGAAAAAGACGTACTTCGCGCAGAATATATGAAATGTAAGGTAATGGTGAATACCCCACTATTAAAATACTGGTTCATACTGTGACGGAAAAATTAGGCTACATGGGTTCCTCTAATTCAATGGGACTATTACTTAAGAATTTGAACTTCAAATACTGAAAAACTAATGATGGGCACAAATTCTTAGTTGGAAGAAAGTGCCGCAAAAATACAGTTTTTAAGGGTAACTGAAGGTTCGCGCCCCATTTTTTATACGGATGAGAAGTGGGTAAATGGGAACTATTGCATGCAAAACATAAGGCAAAATTCGTCGGGAAGAAATGGTCTCAAGATACCTGTAGGGAAAGGCAACACACTTATAAAATTGCCATGCAGGTTCTGCACAAGCAGGATTCATTTCCGAAAGCAAGTGGGTTTCCCGTTACGGACAAGGGAATAAAAATGTTGACTACCATTTTGAAATGAATGCAATACCTACACAGATTGGTTCACAAATAAATTCTTCAACTTTTAGAAGAGGGATCCACTATAATTATGGTTAATGCAAGCTATCATTCTAATTCTTAAATAAACCTTCCTCTAATAATTCAAAAAAAAAAAAAAAAAAAAAAAAAAAAAAAAAAAAAAAAAAAAAAAAAAAAAGGCAAGATATTCAGAACTGACTGACATGTAAACAAATAATATACCATTCTTTTGAAACTAGAGCAGAATTATAAAAAGTAAATAAACATAAAATGCAAGAAAAGAGGTACCAACTAGATCAAATTGCAATAGAAAATGGGCACCAAAATTATATGTTAACCTCCTTATCATTGCCAATACAACCCAATAGAATTAATTTGGGCTAAGGTAAAGAGAACACCACTTTTTGTCTTGTGGATGTTGAAAGCCTTATGCATGCACACTTGACAGAGCTACAAAAGAAGAGTGGGCTAATTGTGTTGTGCACTGTGAAAAATTCCAAGAAGATTTCCATAAGGAAGTGGCTCAAGATACACAGTTAATTATAAATCTGTAAGAAACTGATTCGGAATTAAGTGAGGATGAAGAAGAACACGATGAGGAGGATGACAAGCTAGCAACTCCTCTACAATAAGTCGCTTACGGAAATCCAGGTATGTTATTTTCAGGAAATAAGCATGTTAATATTGAATCTTACAGTTTATTATGTTATCATAATTATCCTTTGCTGCATAAGTTTACTTCTTAAATGTTCTACTCTTCTAATTTGTTAGACAACAAATGTTACTTTCCTTATTCCCTCCACATATCTTCCGCTCTATGGTGCGTCACTTAGCAACAGTGCAGCCACCGTGTGCATGCATTGGTTCATCTCTTATACATTCTGAATCTGTACTGGTACCTCTGTGTGGCAATCTTAATAACTATGTATAATGTGGTTCACTGAGCCTTTTTCAGAACTGCTTCTGTTAGCTCACAGTGTATTTTGTTTTTACTTTTGCTATACACCATTGACTGTTTCTGTGTAATGCTCCACATATTTTCAGCAACTGCTGGTTGACAGAGGTATTTGATTCAATTTAGAGTGATTAGATTGTTATGAAAGGGTATGAATAGTAGGATAATGGTCAACCCATGAATGAACCCATAATGGTCTGACACTTTTTTGTTTTGTTTTGTTCATTTAGTTCCATCACTTAGCAGCGCTCCAGGACACTGAACACGTCATACAGAAAACAACATTACCAAATCAACATAAAATAATTCTGTGTAGTAGAAGTTTCCAGGCTGTAAGTCTCTGGTCCAATGGGCTTTCTCATCTCTCTCCCAGACGTTTCACTTGCAACTGCGGCAAGCATCAGTGGTGTAGAAAAGTTCTTGTATTCTTCATCGCTGTGAACTTTCTTATGCCACTGATGCTTGCCGCAGTTGCAAGTGAAACGTCTGGGAGAGAGATGACGAATTTCAGTGGACCATAGACTTACAGCCGAGAATCTTCTACTGAACAACACACCAGCAATGGAATGGCATCTTTGATGTTTGAGCAAATTAGGCTTTTTAAGGAGAAATGGTTGACTGGTCCTAGTTTAATGTATTGGTTTTTGAATTTATTATAGGCCCATGGATGGTAAGTGAATTTTTTGAAAATCATATTAGTTTCTGTAGCTGAGAGGGTTGTGGTTTCAAAAAATTCACTTACCATCCATGGGCCTATGATAAATTAAAAAAAGTCTTCAAAAACAAAAACATTAAACTAGCACCAGTCAACCATTTCTCCTTATGAACCTAATTTGCTCAAACATCAAAGATGCCATTCCATCTAACAAAAAATCTGGTATATATCAAATTGAATGCAGTGACTGTAGTCAAATTTATATTGGAAAAACCAAAAGAAATTTAGAAACAAGAGCAAAAGAACACTTTTGAAATATAAACAATTAGAAAAATCAGCAGTTGCCACGCATTTTTGGGAAAAAAACCACAACATAAATCCAGAACCAAAACTACTAAAACATACATCAGGAAAACAAGAACTATCCACATGGCAACAAATTTTCATTTCAAAAAATAGGAACAAGGTATTCAATTTCAACATCCCCCAAAAAGATTTGTTCAGCAAGTTCCTTGAACCGCCACCAGAGGAGACCTATGACAAAATATTGTCAACTACACCAATGAGAACCAGTCGATGGCCGGTTGAGGATAAAGGCAAAATCTCTGAAACATGTTCCGGAAAAATTTAAAAGTAAGTGTTGTTTAGTGTCATTAATCGACTCCCTTTAAATTTAATTTTAAGAACTACTACACACAATATTATACAATTACCAATATACTTGAACACAGTGCCTAATCGACATACAAGATAAAAAAAGGAAAGGAAATTTGATTGAAAAGAGGCAACCAATACAGTGATACTCCACCAATGCAAAGTAAGTCCTTGACAGGAATGTGCAACCTAGTGCCACCCTTGCACAGTGGGACAAGGACAGCAAATATGTGTGACAGAGAATGCATGCTACACAAGGAGTAGAACTGTTAAAAAACTTGTGCCTGTTCACTCTGTACATTAAAACAGAAGATTTATTCACAAAAGTAGAATACGTCACAATGTTTTTGAATGGTCTGTAACTGAACTGACATGGGGTGTCATAAACCTATCCAGGGAGAGTGTGGGACCTTCTTGAACTTCCCTACGTCTCAGGACCTGGAGACTTTCTTTGCTGTGGTAAACTTTACATTACATTCCCTTTATAGCACAGGACACTTTAATGATCATCCATAAATTCCTGTACCAAGTAATAGGCCTTGCTGCATAGATAGTTTTTAAGAACAGATTCATACTAATCCAGTTTCCCTGTGGATTGTAATTTTATATATTTTGGAATATTATAACACTTTCATAATATACTCCTTTTTGGAAACAAGTCAATCTACAGCACTGGGTTTGTGTACGTCCATTCTTTGTCTAGTATTTAAGCTACGTATATTTCAATTCTGTGTAAAGTAGTCCTGGTTTTTTATATCGAAACACATAAGCATAAAGATATATTCACAAAGAAGTATTAAAATATTTAGCCTTTGAAACAGATCCTTACATGGAGGCGTAACTGATGCCACATATTGCTCTGCTGGCTCTCTTCTGTAGTATAAATACTCACTTACTCTCCACCAAGTTTCCCCAGGATATCAAAACATATTTCATTATTGAACAAAAGTGCACATAATGTACCTTTTAATTTCTGAATTAGACAAAAAGAGTTTGACTTAACTGTGAACAAGTTTAATTCCTAATCAAAGCCTTAAGAAAGTTAATAATTGCTTTTTAGCATATTACCAGTATGTGTGAGGGGAGTTCCATCAGTCCACTCCCAATCATCCAGAGATTTTGAAAGCAATTTGCCCCCAGTCCAATAAATGGAACTTGCGCTATACTCCGACGAACCTCGAATAGCAGCCCTTACAAACTTATCTTCTTCAGCACTGCGAATACTTGCGAGCTCTGCCTGAAGCACATAATCAGAAATATTGTTGTTCATTGTTATTTTTGAAGACAAGCTCAAGATATAATAATACAGGTAGAGATAATACAGGGGAAGGGTACCCAGTATCGGACACTTAAGCTTTATGTTCCATAATTACTTTGGAAATGGGTACAGTCAATATTAAAAACTATTTTTGAACACTTATTTTGTATGTGTTTAATTGCACCAAATGTGTTATCCACAGTAAGTACTGTCAGCAGAGAATTTTAAACATTTATAAATCTCACAATTTCCCCAATTTGAAAACAAGAAACCCTATATCGGACAGTCTGAATTTTACAAGAACAGTCCAATGCATGACTATGATACATATAATTTTGAGTCAAACTAATACTCAATGCTCCAATTATTGCTATTATTTACCTAGAACGCGTTTTTTTAGGATCTTCCTAACATCATCAGCTGTTGTTGACTAATCGATATTGGTTTGGTGAACTCCTTGGAGGTGGTAGGTGCATCTCTGTCGGTATCTTGATGAACTTGAAGTTTGGGTTTTCTTCAAAGGTAGTGTCGAAATAAAACAATTTTCTTTCATATTTCTCTATGAAGATTTTTTCCCACGTGGTTAATGCAGCTGGACCTCGGACACTTTTTAATAAGTGGATTTCTCGTTCTATATCATGATTCTCCTTCCAAAAATGGTACAGTACCACTGATTTATCTATTTCTTTGTTCTTGATGTTCCTAAAATGCTCTTTAAGCCTAATGTTCAAGTTCGAAGGCTGTGACAACTTTTACATTGGAAAAACTAAAAGGAACTTGAACATTAGGCTTAAAGAGCATTTTAGAAAGATCGGAACAAAGAAATAGATAAATCGGCAGTAGAGTACAATTTTTGGAAGGAGAATCATGATATAGAACGAGAAATCCACTTATTAAAAAGTATCCAAGGTCCAGCTGCATTAACCACGTGGGAAAATATCTTCATAAAGAAATATGAAAGAAAATTGTTTAATTTTGACACTACCTTTGAAGAAAACCCAAACTTCAGGTTCATCAAGATACCGACAGAGATGTACCTATCACCTCCAAGGAGTTCACCAAACCAATATCTATTATTTGAGTTTGATTTATGAGTCACTATGTTTACACTCAAACTTCACTTACTTGAAGTAAGTGAACAAGTAAGTGAAGTTTGAGTGTAAACATAGTGACTCATAAATCAAACTCAAATATGAAGAATACTTCCCTGTTAATGATGCTTCTGCTTTTAATATTTACAATATCTATTAGTCAACAACAACTGATGATGTTAGCAAGATCCTAACAAAATGCATTCTAGGTAAATACTAGCAATAAGTGGAGCATTGAGTATTAGTTCGACTCAAAATTATATTAATTTACAGGATTTGTTATTTCAATGTATCTTTGTATTACTTTTTAAGAGAAATGTTGCAGTTGTAATAAAGAGGATGTCCTTTAAGATTTGGCACAGTTTTCATAGGCCCAAAGCTTGCATATGTAGCGCTGGAACCAGTCTTCTTGAAATTTTTGCCACAAATTATGCAGTTGGTTTTTTCATACTGAAAGCTTAGTGCTTTTCTCACTCTTTCTGCTTGAAATTACTAAAAATGTTGCGGCTCAAGGAGTAGATGCCACAACAAGAAAATGCTGGCTTAAAAGCTCCATTTTGCACACTTTTGTACTAATTTTTTATTTATTTGTTTATGCCATTACATAAGATGGCTCTCTAACATGTTTATTTGGTTGTTCATTGCATTATCCTACTTTTTCGAAAAGGTGCTTTTATATGTACCAGTGGCAGGCTTCACGTTTGTTTTATTTCCTGCAGAAATTAATTTCAATCTGTCACTGTCTCCTAAAGTGCTTTTAGGGACATAGAAGTACTCATTTGCTTCCCTAATGCTTAGTTGCTACCTCTTACTTCATCAGTGCTAAGTTAATGTTTTTGGTCTTTCAGTTCCCTCTATTCCTCCCCATATTTGTCTGAAACAAATGAAATAAACGATTGAATACAAAAGCTATGAAAACGTTTTTCATATTCCTTGTTCCAAATTCTTGTCCGATATTGGGTGCATTACACATAAAATGTGAATGAGTATCACTACACATAACACATTTAAACAAAAGCAATGCCTTCATCCATATTTTCAGATTAACATACCTTAAATAATTTGCAGCACTTAAAAGTATATTTGACTCACCAGTATTGTGGTATCTGATTCACAAAATTATCTTCGTGCAGCAGGAAGCAGGCTAGAAATATGAAACCTCTTGATCAAGTGATCAATTGTGTTTGCAGTCACACAGTGATTCCTTTCCGGATTGTTTCTAGATGGTATAATACTACATGAGTCAAATTTGCTGACACATCGTACCAAAAGCCAGAAACTGATACTGTCCGATACCCGGTGACTTTCCCTTATATGTTTGTGAGTGGTTAAGGAGGAAGAGAGGTGATGAAAAAAATCATATAGTTCCCTATATCAAGATTTAAGTGTATTGGAACACCACAGTGAAGCGAAATAATTATTAATTTATAGATGAGTCGTATTTATTACACATCGGCTTCACTTACGTACCTGAGGACATGTTTCGCAAACCATCATTTGCATCGTCGGCTCTTATGCGACTAAAGCTTGTTGGTTTTAACTAATGAACTTTGAAATCCCGCCAGAAGAGAATACCACATTTAAGTTCATCACTAAATCAACAGATGGCAGCAGCAACTCCAGAATTACCCACACCACTGGATCAAGCTTTAGTCTGCTTTAGTCGCATAAGAGCCGACGATGCAAACGATGGTTTGCAAAACATGTCCTCAAAATAAGTAGGTAAGTGAAGCCGATGTGTAATAAATACGACTCATCTATAAATTAATAATATAGTTCCTTTTTATCTAAAATAGAATTTTTAATATCATTTTGTGTTAACGTAGTGCTCCATGCTCCATATATTGCTAGAGTGTACTTAGGATATATTTCGTTAGGACCTTCCTAACTAATGTTCGAGATCTTCTTGGGAAACAAGCCAGGTGAAAAGACGATTAGAAAACGACTTTTCACTTGACTTTTTTCCTGAGAAGATCTTGAACATATTCGTCGCCAAGAAAGCTTCAGGTCTTATTGCTAACCAATGTCTAGAAAAACATCTTAACCCTTTAAAGCATCGTGGTTTCAGGTGGCAACCATAGGCTTTATTCACCTTGAATAATGTTTTAGTGTGGTTCTTTTGTTATTATAATATTGTACTGGTCTTTGTCAATTATACACACAAAATGTTAAGACTTTTGAATTGTAAACATTATATTATTTTTATAATTACATTGTAGTGTTTTTTAGTATAAAAAGGCAAAATCCAAGCAACTGCATTCAGATGATACCCCATCAACATCCAAGCATGCCCTCCCTCTCCCCCAGGGGCCTACTTCGGTAGGTACGGGTTTGGCGCACCCAGGGTCCCGAGCCAACAGTCTCCCTCGTGTGGGCTCCTCTTCGTGGTTGAGGGAGACAGTCAACAGGCCCACGCACGTATAGGCCGTGCGTGGAGACCCGTGGAGAAGGTTTTTAGATTCTTGTCTAGTTTAGAGTTTAGGATTTAGTGAACGAAATTTTTAGTAGGTTTTGATTGATGTTTTTTATGTACGTGTATTTTTAATAGGTTTTGTTACACTTGTATAGTTTTTAGAAAGTTTTATATCTGGCTTTTGCCATGACTAGTTTTTTAAAGGGCGCTGATGACCGCCGTAGTTGAACGCCCTTATATATATCATCATCATCCAAGCATGCCATCACACCAATTATTTTTCTTGGGCCCTCCCCGTCCTTTATCACAGGCACATTTGACTGCAGTTGCCGAGATTCGAACTCAGGACATTTGGCTTTAAATGGATGGCCAGTCCAAATGTATCGCTTTAACAATCATGGCTATTCAAATCGATTACATTGAGGCACCGCAGAAAGTGATATGAGAACCGGTTTGGTAAGTACAGGAAGACTGGCATAAGTAGCAAAATAATTTGTACAGCAAAGGGTTAAAAAGGTCTGCATGTATGTGTGAACAGTATAATGTAAAAGCAAACAGTGGCTTAAATACCAAAATTGTTATGTGTGATTGGAGGAATTTAGTAACAGTGACTTCAAAATTAATCAAAATGTCAAAATGTTATTTAAATTCAGAATTTTCCAAGGACTGAACTCAAACATTTTTAAGATCTCCCAACCACAAAACACTCTTAACATAGAAAAGTTTGTGAAAGTTCCATTTTCTCAGAAATAGAGTTCATAACTGTTCCCCCAATGAAACTGCTCTTACACACAAGCAACCCTTTCCAAACGAGCCATTAAAATCAAAGTACTTTTTTTTCTTATTTTCCCTAAGATAACAAGAAAAGGGTGTAAAAACTTAAAAATATTTTTAGTTAAAAGGTTATTTTAATGTAAACTATCAGTACTGTAAAACTTTATACATCCAATGTAAGGAAATAACGAAATAAAGTTTCAAAGGCCAGGAAAATGATGTAAGAAATATGCAGTCCCATAATCAGGGACGAGTGATAAGGATATTTATAAATACATAAAATATGAAGCTGTTAACAGTGAAGCAAACAAATATATATATATATATATATATATATATATATATATATATATAATAATTTGTAACTTAAAACTTTACCTATCTTATAAGAAATGATGATAATTCTTATAAATTCTTCAGGATCATGATTTCATGTATACTTATACACAACTTCAGCTGTCGCCATCATTACTAAACAATAGGTGTTAATATGTTCTTGTTAGTATTACCAAAATATGAAAATTAAACAAATTTAAAAACAGAATCGACTGCCGGTATTTCAAAATTCATTATGCGATGTTCGTTTTTTTTTAAATAAATATTTTTTTCCCAAACCATTAAATCTATCGGACCATTTAATTGTTTTAATAATTTAACTTCTGGATTTATGTCATGGTTAAATAATCAAAAATGAACTGCTATGGCTGATTTATCAGTTTGTTTATACTTAATGTTACGGAAATGTTCTTTCTTTCTGGTTTCTAAATTACATTTTGTCTTTCCAATATAAACTTTATCACAATCGAAACAATTAAATTGATAAATACCAGATTTTTTTATTATTAGGAATTTTATCTTTTATAGAGAAATGCAATACATTTTTAGTACTATATTTATTTTGAGGAACTAAAGTTATACCAAACTAATATAAAAATATTATATATTTCATATATTTATGAGAGACTAGTTTCAAAGGCCCTGGCCTCCATTTTCAATCTCTTCCCAACTGGCATCTGGACTCTTTAAGAATTTTTTGAAAATGTTTATTAACCCAAGGATGTTAAGTACTTTTTCTAAAATTATAATGGTCTTTTATTTTTCTAAGGGTAGAAATATCATTAAGAGAATTCGCAGTCCTGAAGAATTTATAAGAATTATCATCATTTCTTATAAGTGAAGTTTTAAGTTACAAATTATTATATTTGTATATGTATGTATATGTATTAATAGTGCCTATAAGGCCGCGCCATGACTCAGTGGTTAGACCGCTTGGCTCTCACCAAGGCAGCCTGGGTTCGATCCCAGGCGACCGCAAAGTGAGATTTGTGGTGGACAACATGGCGCTGGGGCGGGTTTTCTCCAGGACATCCGGTTTCACCCGCCATCTCATTCCACCGGTGCTCCATCTTCATCTCATGTATCATCAGTGTCACCGCCTGCGGTGCCGTATGTAGTAAAAGCGGGCGTTAAACACTACACATTTCATTTCAGTGCCTATAATGTAACAATTAAAAGACAACATCAAAATCTTTCCCTGATGACTATCATTTCTATTGTCATCTTCACCAACATTATATTTATAATCATGAATCACTGCCATAGAACAAAATTAATGAAAAATGATAATTACTATATTTTTCTAACATCTTTTTCTGTCAATATATTGGCACCTACCTTCATTCCTAGACATATTTGATTAGCTGTCTGCCATGTGACTTCAGGATAAGTCACAACCAGATAACATGAGCCGTTGAACATCTTTAAGCGATCATCTGCACATTCCATACCTGCCAAAATAATAAACTTCTGTTTATTTTAAACAGAACCCAACATATGTATTTATAAGCCTACTCAACAGTGCTTCAAATCCCTTTGCTCAAGCTAATCAAGAGAAAAAAAAGCTACATTTCAGAAATATTTTTTATTGTTGTTAAAGCAAACATTGAATCACAATGTTTATTTTGTAATAGTAAATGATAGAAAAATAGCTAATGAGAAAAGCATTGCTAATAAGCAAGGGTGACACTCTGTCCAGTGCAGATCTTTCCATGCTGACTTTATGAATGAATGAATTCCTGTATTTCCTTAAGTGGAACATAGGGCCTCTGAACCGCGCAACTTCGAGGCCTGTAGGCATTGGGGTGAGAATCAGAGGTTTCCTGATCAGAGAGATTCCAGTATGAGTGATCAGCCCAACGCAGGAAGTGAAAGTAGAAGAGAGATGAGGTGATAGGAAAGATGATGATGGAGCAATCAGTGGAATGCTAGTGGGGGAGACCAGAAAACCCACCCCATTCCATATTGTCCACCACAAATTTCACTTTGTGTTCACATAGCATCGAACCCCTTTATGAGAGCCAAGCGGTCTCAGCCATGGTGCAGCCCTGACTTTATGGAGGCCAAAAGAAAGGAGAACCTATTTGTGTTGCATCAGAAAATGAATGTACATTTTATTTGCTAAGGATTCAATTTCTGAATTGGACTACATTGAACATGTCAAGGAAATGTACAGTATAGTTGCATACATTTGGGGGTACCCCATAATTCAGCTACTGTAGGAGTACTTTTAGAATTGGGGAAAAGTAGTATGAAAGGAATGGTGATGGAAAAGTTAAGTGATGATGATGATGATGATGATGATGATGATGATGATGATAATGATGATAGTTGGCACTACAGGCCATGTAGGCCCTTGGCTTCCCTAACCATCCTCTTCCATTCTACTCGGTCCATTGCTTTTCTTCTCCAGCCTTTAAGCCCCAACTTTCTCAAGTCATCTTCTACATCATCTACCCATCTTTTCCTGGGTCTTCCACTCCTCCTTCTGCCATCAAGCTTCCTATGAATATCTTCTTAACCACACTGGTTTTCCAGCTTTCTCTGCACATTGCCAATCCACCTTATTCTTCCTTGTTTCATTTTTGGTTGTCCAAATAAGCACTGTAACTCTAAGTTAGTCCGCATTCTCCATCCATCCAAGTCCAGAAATATTAAGTACTGGTGCAGAATACTGCAGTTACCATAGGATAGTTCGATAAAACGTCTCAGTTTTCAAGAAAAGCATCCCAGTCAGGATGACTGGTTGAAGAGAGTAAAAGAACAGTTGGAGAAAAGTGCATTTGCTGATATATGAGTGTAGTATAACACAGGGAGTATGGAAGGAAGTTAGAGCTGGGTTTGAGGACATGGATCATCAAGCAATGTGGGCAGAAGGGGAAGAGAAAAGATCTCTGGTTCTTTATAGGATATTTGGAACAAAATTGATATTAGAGAAGTTTTTAGAAGTCTGTAATAAAAGGAAAATTGAAACGATAGTGTAGTTCCAATTAGAGGTATGAAAATTGAAAGGCCAAAGGGACAATATGCTGCTGGGTTGCTGTCTGATATGTTGGGATAAAAAAGATGGAGAGCATATTATCTAGGAATGAAGCGAAACAGATGAATGGAAGAATTAATTGAGTATAAATGGTTGAGAAATACAAATATTGTAATAATAAAGACAATTTTACAGATCTGAATTAGGTAAGACAATTAGATCAATTTTTGTGTTATGTTAGAGTAAAATGAAAATGGTCAGTTGGGAGAAGCTATGAGTAGGAGGCAGCAATGTAAAATTTAGAGCTTAAAAGAAGGCTTTGTAAGAACCATAATTTTAAGAATTGTAATAATTGACAGCTGCTAGATATGTGGCTAGGGCCAGCTGCAGTAGATGCCACTATATATGAGGGTCATCCAATGAATAAGATTTCCTATTTTACAAAAAATGGCCATGCCATGGCTCAGTGGTAGACCACTTGGCTCTCACCTAGGCAGCCCGGGTTCGATCCCAGGCGACCATAAAGTGGGATTTGTGGTGGACAACATAGCACTGGGGTGGGTTTACTCCGGGTCCTCCGGTTTCCCCTGCCATCATTCCACCAATTGCTCCATCATTCATTCATCTCAGGTGTTGGGCCGACCCCTCAACCCTGATTTCATCTCAGGTTAGATGCTTCGGCTCCCTCGCTCTGAAGGAACCCAAGCGCCTCCTAACATCAGCATTGACGAGAAAGGGAAAAAAATTACAAAAAATACATGCTGATTATTTACACTTGTGGAATACTTTATTTTCATTCTTCAACTCATACATGTCACTAATTTTGGTATCTTTGCAGCAGTTCTTTGACACCTTTGTCAGATCCTGCCTCCATAGCCAGTAGTTCACCTCCGCTTCTGCCTCTTCATCAGTCACAAACCATTTACCTCCAAGGTGGCACTTGAATTGTGAAAAGAGATGGAAGTCACTCAGAGCAGGATCTGGAGAGTAAGGTGGATGAGGAAAAAGGCCCATTTGAAGTTCTGCCTCGATTCATTGTTGCTTATGAGCATCAGTAAGCAAACTTGGGACCCATCTTGAACAGACTATCCAATACTGCAAGACATCTGACCTGATTGTCCTAACAGAGGAGCGTCCAATTTTCATACCAGGAGGCAGTCAATTCATTGTCATTTCAATGTTGATGCATTGATCTTTGTCCACCATATTCTGAATTGCAACAGTGGCTGCATTGCGTGCAGTGGTAACAGGCCTACTGCTGCATTCTTTATCATGCACATTTTGCCATCTTTCCAGGATCCATGAACACCAGAGGTGAACCTTTTGGATGCTCATGCATCCTTCACCATAAACATCTACTAAATGACGATGAATATTTGTGTGAAAAAAGCAAATAACAGAATGGATTTCAATGTGGACACTCTTTCAAGCGGTAGTGCCATGGAAGCTGACGCCATACTGGCAAACACAGACCGAGCTTGTGCTGTTGAAGTTAGAGTGCAGCCACCATACCCCATTGAAAGTTTCTGCAGTATTTACTTAATTTAGAAACATGTGGTTTGCAGGAGAAAAAAGTAGGGAAACTTATTTATTGTTTGACCCTCGTAATAAATAACAAAAAATAACATAAGCCTTAGATTTAAATATTGAACATAAAAAAGACTTTGTACAGGCAATATGAAGACAAAGCATGGATAACTTTATACTTATTTACAGAAACAAAATGAAATATTTCCCTGAAGTTATAAGACTAATATGTGTACAGAAATACAATTTGGCAATTGCAATACTTAAGCTTTGTTTTAAACTAACACTAGACTTTTATAGTCAGTACCTCTCGTCATTTTGTTTCATGTGATTTACAATGCATAGCATTTATATCAGTTGTTCTATACATTTACATTTAAATAGCTTTTGAGTAGGCATCAGATGCAAATGGCAATGATTTGTTATTAAAAGAGCTAGGTACTACTTACAGAAATACTACATGGCAAAGCATGTAAGCATACTGGAAAATACGCGAACAACAGAGATGATAACGTGAGCTTATCACATATGCACTGTGTATATACACTACATATCGCATATACACATAAGTAGAGAGAGCCAGATTGAAAAATTCAATACCATAGCTGGGATATGAACCACGGATCTCCTGGTCTCCATCCAGTTGCTCTTAACCATTTAGCTACCATGACAACATGCCATCATGACACTAAATTCTGGCTATGGCATTAAATTTTTCAGTCTGACTCTGCCCTTTAATAACCTTGTTTTACACCTTGTCATTTCCATAAACTAATCTTAATAGTGATCTGAGGTATGAAGCCTGGGACTTAAGTACTTAAAATATAGTAAGTCGCCACAAACAGTGCGTATAGAGAACCCCTAGTGGTTTACTGGGAAACATATGAGTCAGTCAGAGGATTAATTTCATGCAGGCATGTTGCCATTGTAGCTTAATAGTTAAGAGCAACCGAACAGAGACTGGGAAATCTGTGACTCAACTCCTGGCTTTGGCATTGCATTTTTCCATCTGACTATCTACTTACATGTTATTTACGTCTTGTTCAACAACAATCCAGTAGAGAAATTGATGAAAGTTTGCCATCTTTTGACCGCACAAACAAATTTATCTGAGCTACCTAAACACCTTTCCCATAACATTAGAGTGTATATAAATGAATATCGGGGTTTTAACTCTTTATAATATTTATTACATTCAACTTACAGTTATAAATGACATGTCAAATAAAAAAGCAACTCAAACAGTTTTGTTTGTTGGCACCAGTGCGAATGTGCGTACAATGTTTCTGGCGCAATCCGCTAGAGAGCGGTAGTAGCAAAGATGGCGACTAGTAAACAGAAAACGTTTTGTGTTTTGCAGTTTGCAAAGACCGAATCTGTAGTTACTGTACAACGTGCGTTCCACATTAAGTCACTTGTGATCCTCCTAGTGATAAAATCATTCGTAGATGGTATCATCAGTTTGAAGATACCGACTGACTGTAAAGGGAAGAGCACGGGACGACCAAGATTAAGTGAAGAGACTGTTGAGCAAGTGAGAGAGTCGTTCACATTAGCCCAAAGAAATCAGTCCGAAAGGCTAGTCGTGAATGACAAGTTCCTGTGTCGACTGTTTGGAAAGTTGTAAGAAAACGCTTATGGCTACGTCCTTACCGTTTACAGTTATTACAGGCTCTAAAGCTGACAGACCACGAATTACTTGCCAACTTCACAAACGGCATGTTTCATAACGATGACGATTTTATGGATCGTGTTGTCTTCAGTGATGAATCGGCCTTTCACCTTAGTGGACATGTTAACACTCATAATGTGCGCACCTGGGGCTCAGAAAATCCTCACGAGATGGTAAAAATACGAGATTTCCCTAAAGTGAATGTTTTTTGTGCCGTATCCCGGCGAAAAGTTTATGGGCCTTTCATTTTTGGTGAACCTACTGTAACTGGCACTTCTTACCTTGATACACTAGCGCAATGGCTCTTCCCTCAGTAGGAAGAAAATGAGCTAGAGAACTTCATTTTCCAGCAAGATGGCGCGTCACCTCACTGGCATAACGAAGTACGTGATTGGTTGAACGTCACTGTACCCGAGTGCTGGATAGGCCGCAAGGGCCAATGATAGGACTTGCTATGCATGGCCTCCACGTTCTCCTGACTTAACGCCATGCGATTTTTACCTTTGGGGCTTCATCAAGGATCGTGTGTACGTGCCTCCGCTACCAGCTGACCTCCCTGAATTAAGAAACCGGATTGAACAGCTTTTGCTACAATTACTGAATACACACTTATCAACGTTTGGGAAGAACTCGGCTATAGACTTGATGTGTGCCGTGTGACAAAGAGTAGTCACATTGTACATTTATAAGGTTCTTGGTATAACTGTTTGAGTTGCTTTTTCATTTGACATATCATTTATAACTGTACGTTGAATGTAATAAATATTATAAAGTTAAAACCTCGATATTCATTTATATACACCCTGTATTTATCTAAAAATGCAAATTTTAAACAGTATATTTCATTTAGGTATAGAATGTTAATTTTAGGACCTTGAGATCCATGTTCTTAAGGAGTATTTATTTTTCTTTGAAGGGTAGAGAGATAATAGCAGAAGCTTGAACACAAAAGAGAAATGGTTAAAAAGGGTTTTACATTTTAAAAAATACTTGAGCTGACCAGATCCGATATAAATCTGGAAGATAAGCACCAAATAAAATAAAACTATATTGTTTTTGTCCCTCCACTGAAGAAACATTCAACAAAACAGTTTTCTTGCAAATGTGTTGCTCTTAAGATAATCTGCTGAAAGTTTTTTTAAACAACATCCTGTACATAGAAAATAGAGGTGAAGCAGGGGAGTATGAACAATTTCCTACATCCAGCCACTTTAATCTCTTTGGAAACCACATACTTGAGACCGTCAAGTAAAGTAATGTATTCATTTGTTAATTGTAAAATATTGCTTGACTGTAATGTTCGCAACTCAAATCTTTCTCTTTAAAAATTATTAATGTTTAAAACAGAAGACGACAACAACAGTGAAGCAACGAATACTAATAAAATATAATTATATCATCACAAATTTCACTCTATCTTTTAAGAAAATTGATGAAATTTTCACAGAATTCAATCGATTCTGTCATTATGTTTGTTTCGTTTTCATAGTTTGGCACTAAATACAAAAATAATACGTCATCTAGTGGCAGTAACGATGACAATGAAAAAAATCAGTGACTGGAGGCTTTTGTGAAACTAATCTCTTGAATTCTGTGGAAATTTCATCAATTTTCTTGAAAGATAAGTGGAGTTTGTGACAGATAATTATATTTTATGTAGTAATTATTAACATATTCTAACAAGGAATTTAATTAGAACACACAATGGAAATTAAGGATGTATTTACGTAAGCATTATTAAAATATTTTGCTGTGCATAATATGCAGTTATACCAATATAAGTAAATTCGATCCCCTTTTGTTTTACTGTGTTTTAGTTGATACCTATGTACAGGTACTCCAAAAGGTATTTGTCTAATCATAGCACATAGAATATAACATGTACACTCAGAAAAATATAGATAAGAAACAAACAGTAACTATTTCGTTACATCAGTTGATATCTAGATTGAAAAATAAAACACAATTTAGGTTCATATATTGCTTAATTAGTGAACAGTTGTACGTTATTTAAAATCACGTCCTATTTGATGTTAAACAAGTATTCATCTACTGTCCGACCGTTGCATCTCCGGCTCTGACGTTTTGCGACTGTAAAAGGTGGAAGGGGAAACCTAATAGTACCAACATACAGTAATGAGCAATTGAAAACATATCCTCAAAATTATCTTTAGAATGAAAATATAGGACTATATTAACTTTAAAACACTGAAATACAATTTACAATTTCATCATAATGCAAGATATTTATTACAACACCACTCTATTCGAATATTTCATTCACAACTTTCACACACACACTAACTGCATCTGTTGGTAGTACTGGGAGTCTCTACATCCGGTGTTGTGGTCAGGAAGTTAAAACTGTCTGCTAGCGCCAATCAGCATTGTCGCTGGTAGGCGTGGTTCCCGAACCCAACACCATGTTGCCAGCTTAAATTTGTTTGAGCCACGTGGCCTTATAGAGGCTTGTGCTGGTGAACTTTCTTTGGTGTATTTTTCGTGCGTGAATTCCGATGTTTAGTGTTCGTAAGTCCTATCATTGTCGCCATTATAATAATATGGCTACTGGTTCGTGAAATATGCAAATACATGAAATATTTAAAATACGCATTGTTCTTCTGCTTGAAATTCTCGCTAAAGAACTGGCAACAGCCTGCTTCCCCCTCTCGAGAAATGTCAGAGCCGGAGATAGAACGGCCGAACAGTAATCTCTTGAATTCTGTGGAAATTTCATCAATTTTCTTGAAAGATAAGTGAAGTTTGTGACAGATAATTATATTTTATGTAGTAACTATTAATATATTCTAACAAGGAATTTAATTAGAACATATAATGAAAATTAAGGATGTTTTTACGTAAGCATTATTACAATTTTTTGGTGTGCATAATATGCAGTTATACCAATATAAGTAAATTCGATCCCCTTTTGTTTTACTGTGTTTTAGTTGATACCTATGTACAGGTACTCCAAAAGGTATTTGTCTAATCATAGCACATAGAATATAACATGTACACTCAGAAAAATATAGATAAGAAACAAACAGTAACTATTTCGTTACATCAGTTGATATCTAGACTGAAAAATAAAACACAATTTGGGTTCATATATTGCTTAATTAGTGAACAGTTGTACGTTATTTAAAATCACGTCCTATTTGATGTTAAACAAGTATTCATCTACTGTCCGACCGTTGCATCTCCGGCTCTGACGTTTTGCGACTGTAAAAGGTGGAAGGGGAAACCTAATAGTACCAACATACAGTAATGAGCAATTGAAAACATATCCTCAAAATTATCTTTAGAATGAAAATATAGGACTATATTAACTTTAAAACACTGAAATACAATTTACAATTTCATCATAATGCAAGATATTTATTACAACACCACTCTATTCGAATATTTCATTCACAACTTTCACACACACACTAACTGCATCTGTTGGTAGTACTGGGAGTCTCTACATCCGGTGTTGTGGTCAGGAAGTTAAAACTGTCTGCTAGCGCCAATCAGCATTGTCGCTGGTAGGCGTGGTTCCCGAACCCAACACCATGTTGCCAGCTTAAATTTGTTTGAGCCACGTGGCCTTATAGAGGCTTGTGCTGGTGAACTTTCTTTGGTGTATTTTTCGTGCGTGAATTCCGATGTTTAGTGTTCGTAAGTCCTATCATTGTCGCCATTATAATAATATGGCTACTGGTTCGTGAAATATGCAAATACATGAAATATTTAAAATACGCATTGTTCTTCTGCTTGAAATTCTCGCTAAAGAACTGGCAACAGCCTGCTTCCCCCTCTCGAGAAATGTCAGAGCCGGAGATAGAACGGCCGAACAGTAATCTCTTGAATTCTGTGGAAATTTCATCAATTTTCTTGAAAGATAAGTGAAGTTTGTGACAGATAATTATATTTTATGTAGTAACTATTAATATATTCTAACAAGGAATTTAATTAGAACATATAATGGAAATTAAGGATGTTTTTACGTAAGCATTATTACAATTTTTTGGTGTGCATAATATGCAGTTATACCAATATAAGTAAGTTCGACCCTCTTTTGTTTTACTGTGTTTTAGTTGATACCTATGTACAGGTACTCCAAAAGGTATTTGTCTAATCATAGCACATAGAATATAACAAGTACACTCAGAAAAATATAGATAAGAAACAAACAGTAACTATTTCGTTACATCAGTTGATATCTAGACTGAAAAATAAAACACAATTTGGGTTCATATATTGCTTAATTAGTGAACAGTTTTACGTTATTTAAAATCACGTCCTATTTGATGTTAAACAAGTATTCATCTACTGTCCGACCGTTGCATCTCCGGCTCTGACGTTTTGCGACTGTAAAAGGTGGAAGGGGAAACCTAATAGTACCAACATACAGTAATGAGCAATTGAAAACATATCCTCAAAATTATCTTTAGAATGAAAATATAGGACTATATTAACTTTAAAACACTGAAATACAATTTACAATTTCATCATAATGCAAGATATGTATTATAACACCACTCTATTCGAATATTTCATTCACAACTTTCACACACACTAACTGCATCTGTTGGTAGTACTGGGAGTCTCTACATCCGGTGTCGTGGTCAGGAAGTTAAAACTGTCTGCTAGCGCCAATCAGCGTTGTCGCTGGTAGGCGTGGTTCCCGAA
This sequence comes from Mantis religiosa, assembly GCA_030765055.1. Lineage (NCBI taxonomy): Eukaryota > Metazoa > Arthropoda > Insecta > Mantodea > Mantidae > Mantis > Mantis religiosa. Next base: position 53,709,835 of record CM060960.1, on the reverse strand, counting down.
CCCAACACCATGTTGCCAGCTTAAATTTGTTTGAGCCACGTGGCCTTATAGAGGCTTGTGCTGGTGAACTTTCTTTGGTGTATTTTTCGTGCGTGAATTCCGATGTTTAGTGTTCGTAAGTCCTATCATTGTCGCCATTATAATAATATGGCTACTGGTTCGTGAAATATGCAAATACATGAAATATTTAAAATACGCATTGTTCTTCTGCTTGAAATTCTCGCTAAAGAACTGGCAACAGCCTGCTTCCCCCTCTCGAGAAATGTCAGAGCCGGAGATAGAACGGCCGAACAGTAATCTCTTGAATTCTGTGGAAATTTCATCAATTTTCTTGAAAGATAAGTGAAGTTTGTGACAGATAATTATATTTTATGTAGTAACTATTAATATATTCTAACAAGGAATTTAATTAGAACATATAATGAAAATTAAGGATGTTTTTACGTAAGCATTATTACAATTTTTTGGTGTGCATAATATGCAGTTATACCAATATAAGTAAGTTCGACCCTCTTTTGTTTTACTGTGTTTTAGTTGACACCTATGCACAGGTACTCCAAAAGGTATTTGTCTAATCATAGCACATAGAATATAACAAGTACACTCAGAAAAATATAGATAAGAAACAAACAGTAACTATTTCGTTACATCAGTTGATATCTAGACTGAAAAATAAAACACAATTTGGGTTCATATATTGCTTAATTAGTGAACAGTTGTACGTTATTTAAAATCATGTCCTATTTGATGTCAAACAAGTATTCGTCTAGTAAACAAGATCCCAGGTATGGTGCCTCGCTGACACACACCCCTTCATTTTTCTTATGCAGTTGTGTTTTATCCACTGTCGTTGACAGTTCTGTCTCTGTTTTCAAAGCTGTTGACTCCAATCTAAGTAATATGGGTCGAAAATGTCGTGAAATTACAACAGAAGAGTGAAAATTCGAACATATTATTTAAAAAAGGAAAGACCTGTCAGTACACTATTATATACCTAGTCTTACCATAAATACTGTCACAAACTTTTGAGGGTGGCTGTACCTCCAGCCGGAGGAACCGGCACATTCAAGAGCGATAGCAGGTAGCCTGAGTCATTGATGGAGCAGCTGTGGAAGTGTATAGTTGTATTGTAGAATCTTCAAGATGGAATGGGGAGACTATGAAAATCGTGTGGCTGTGATAGCGCTATATAGGGTAGGTAAATCACCAAGTGAGATTTTCAAAACTCTCCAGAAACTGAAAATCACAAAGAGGTTTGTCTAGCGCACTATCCAGCGTTTTGATGAGACTGGAGTTGTGGAAGGTCGTCCGCGGGAAGGAAGACCACGCACAGTTCGGACTCCAAAATTAGTGAAAGCAGTGGCAGCTCGTGTGCGGAGAAATCCTGTAAGAAGGCAGTCGGTGATGGCCCAAGAGCTAAACATTTCAGAAATGTCTATGTCTCGCACATTGAGCAGTGACTTGGGACTCCATGCTTACAAACGACGCAAGGGACACCTTCTTACAAATGACCTGAAGCGCCAGAGACTCCTAAAATCAAAGCGCTTGCTAAAGCGTTACGCTGCAAATGGGCACCGACGAATTCTTTTCACTGATGAAAAAATTTTCAATGTTGAGGAGACTTTCAATGCCCAAAATGACAGGGTATATGCTACGTCATCTAGAGAAGCTGGTGAAAAGGCTCCAAGAATCCAGAGGGGTCATCATCCTGCATCAGTCATGGTGTGGTGGGGTGTGAGCTACGAGGGCACAATGGAGCTCCATTTTTGTGAAAAACATGTGAAAACAACTGCACAAGTGTATCAGAACACAGTGCTTCAACCAATAGTTAAGAACCTCAACAACACACTCTTCCGTGGACAGAGATGGACCTTCCAGCAGGATTCTGCCCCATCACACAAGGCTGGTTCAAACCAGGAGTGGCTGACTTCAAATGTTCCAGACTTCATTTCTACTTCAGACTGGCCATCTGCTAGTCCGGACCTAAACCCTTTGGACTACAAATTGTGGTCCCAGCTTCAGGCGATGACTTGCAAGAAGAGACATCCCAATATTGAAAGTTTGAAGCGCTCTCTTCAGAAGGCAGTTGCCGAGTTCCCTCTTGATGTGGAGTGTAATGCAATTGATGAGTGGCCACAAAGACTTAAGAAAGGTGTGCGTGCTAATGGTGGCCATTTTGAATAATTCTATGTGATTTCAATTCTCTATAAATCTATGTAACTAGTGGTATAAAGATATTAAAATATCTCCAAGCATTTTGTGTCAGTTGAATTAGAATGTTGTGACAGTATTTATGGTAAGACTAGGTACAGGCTTGATCAAAACAAAACTGACGAAAATCAATCAAGAAGCGGTCGTCCTGCAGTTCTATCCGAGATGGAGAAACGACAGTTACTCAGAGAAGTCAAGAAAAATCCTAAAATAAGTGCTTCAAAACTTGCTATTACAGTTCAAACACACACAGGAAAGTCCGTTTCAACACAAACTATAAGAAACGTGCTTTATGAAACTGAGTATGGGGGCCGAACAGCCCGTAGACAACCATACGTCATAACATCAACAGAAACAAGCGAATAAATACGTAAAATATGAAGCTTTTAACAGTGAAGCAAACAAATATGTACAAATATAACAATTTGTAACTTAAAACTTCACTTATCCTATAAGAAATGACCATACTTTTCTAATAAATTGTTCAGGATCGCGATTTCATGTAAAACTTTTACACATCTTCAGCCGGAAACAACAAAGCTGTCGTCATCGTTACGAACGCTACTGTTCGGCCGTTCTATCTCCGGCTCTGACATTTCTCGAGAGGGGGAAGCAGGCTGTTGCCAGTTCTTTAGCGGGTATTTCAAGCAGAGGAATAATGCGTATTTTAAATATTTCAGTACTTGCATATTACACGAACCAGGAGCCATATTATTATAATAGCGATAATAATAGGACTTACGAACATTAAAAATCGGAATTCACGCAGGCAAAATAAAAGCAAAGAAAATTTACCAGCGCAAGCAGCTAAAACCACGTGGCTCAAACAAATTTAACCTGGCAACACAGTGTTGGGTTCGGGAGTCACGCATAGCAGCGACAACGCTGATTGGCGCTAGCAGACAGTTTTAACTTCCTGACCACAACACCGGATGTAGAGTTTCCCAGTACTACCAACAGATGCCGTTAGTGTGTGTGAAAGGTGTGAACGAAATATTCGAATAGAGTGGTGTTGTAATAAATATCTTGCATGATAACGAAATTGTAAGCAGTATTTCAGTGTTTTAAAGCTAATATAGTCCTATATTTTCATTCTAAAGATAATTTTGATAATATGTTTTCAATTGTTCATTACTGTATGTTGGTACTATTAACCTCTCCCCTCCACCTCTTGCAATCGCAAAACGTCAGAGCCGGAGATACAACGGCCGGACTGTAGATGTTATGTTCTTGTTAGTACTACCAAAATCTGAAAATAAAACAAATTTAAAAACAGAATCGACTGTCGGTATTTCAAAATTCATTACGCGATGGATAGAGTCAATATCAAAAATTCAATGCCATGGCCGGGATTTGAACCACGGATCTCCTGGTTTCCGTCCAGTCGCTCTAACCCATTGAGCTACCATGGCCAACGTGTCATCCTGACATTAAATTCTCCATTTGACTCGTATATTTCCCCGGTAAACCACTAGGGGCTCTCACATCCGAGATACACCGTTTGTGGCGACTTACTATCGTAGGTACTTGAAACCATGGCACTGAATTTTTTTTTTCATATTGACTCTATCCATCAAAAACCTTAGCCTATAAACGGGTAGTGTGGAGAAATGATTATTTTCCATCGATTAACTAAAATAAAGTTAAATGATGAAGCCTGGGAGTCAAGTCACATCGTGACATAATGTAAAAGTTATTTAAAGGAACTCACACATGTGAAGACGTTACAACGGAGTGAATGTGTGAACAACTTATTTCTGTTTTTAAAGTAGGGCAATACGGATTAACTGTGCATATTTTTGTAAAGGTGAGATAACTCGAACCCTTGTTTATGTTTCGAGAGTTGAGAGGATAAAGAAAGGGGTTCTGGTGGGTAAGATTGCAGCACCCACGTGGAGAAACAGATGACCTTCACGTATCTTCTTTTAAAAATCAGACTAGTATTAGTATTGTCGCGCTGAAAAGAACGGAAATAGCCTGCAGATAAAGATAACAGTCGGATTGTGTATCACTGAGACAAGATTTATCGACACAGATAAGTGACGTAACTGGAACATTCTAATCCGTGTTTCACATAAGCTTGCCCCGTATCTCTTAACGGTCACGTGACCTTATCACATCTCATTGACTGCTGTTGTGGTATAGACTGTTGTGCGGTAAAAATTAGTTCGTTATTTAACGTGGTGATGTGTCTTTATATGTTGGAAAAGAATTGTCGAATTTATATTTTCGTAACTGTTTTAATGAAATATATTACGCAACAGAGTTGATTTATATGAAATGCATGTTAATTCTTAAACGAAGTAGGCCATGCCGTGGCTCAGTGGTTAGACCACTTGGCTCTCACCAAGGCGGCCCGGGTTCGATCCCAGGCGACCGCAAAGTGAGATTTGTGGTGGAAAACACGGCGTTGGGGCGGGTTTTCTCCGGGACCTCCGGTTTCCCCCGCCATCCCATTCCACTGGTGCTCCATCTTCATCTCATGTATCATCAGTGTCACCGCCTGCGGTGCCGTATGAAGTAAAAGCGGGTGTTAAACACTACACATTAAACGAAGTAAAGAGGAGGTTCCTTTGCTCTCAAGCACATGGCACGATAGCACGTGATTTAGCGGTCGTGATGACATATTTGTTTATATGACTTTTATCATTGACCTTGCTTTGAACTGGATTAGTCATATATCGCCATTCGAAGGTGTGTTGTGCCGAGTGCGAGAGCTAAATTATTTTATTGATCGTTTATTGCACGTGTACTTATAGTCTACCGCCAGTTTTTCGCTGAAGCATCGCAAGGGAAAACCTTTACAAATAATTGTGGTGCATGTGTTTAATGCACTCATAGAGAAGAATCCGTTTTTGTCAGTGAGAGAAGTCGAAAAGCTGTGCTCTGAACTTACAGGTGTGTTAGATGCGTACGAACATCTCGACATGAAACTGAGAAAACAGGATAACTTACCACTCCAGGAGCGATATTGCTGTGTGGCGAAGACGTTATTTAAGGATAATCAGACTGTACCGAGATATAAGTCGCAAAATATACTACCTTGACGAGACTTGGGTGAATGAAGAACACACGACAAGTATGGCGTGACACGACTTTTAAGACTGAAAGACAAGCTTTTTTGCAAGGTATGTGTGCTGGTTTAAAAAATCTCTGTGGAAAAGGCCGAAGGCCTTTCATTATAAACTTGTTCCAGTTTCATTGCTCATTCATTCAGTTTCAACTTTCTCAGTTTCATTATAAACTTCATTATTTTTGCATGCCTTCATATTCTTATTTGTAGGATTTTGTCTATCTTCCTGGCAATTGTTATGACGTTTACTGCAGGTTTCAATGTGACGGGAAGGCACCACCTATGGCGCGAAAACATTAGCCAATTAGGATGAGGGGGAAGTTAGTTACACGCGGAGTGATTCATGTCAGCGGGGCAAAGGTTATATGAAACAGAGATTAGTGATATCTCGATTGACAGAGAAAAGTTGTTTTTCTTTATTGTTCGGGAGATATTTCGAACTTAGGAATGAGGTATTTAAGGAAGTGCCGACACGCCAAGAGTTAGTTGTAAACAGAGTGAGTCGCGAGAGGTAAGCAGAGAACAGCTGAGAGTGTTGCTGCAAGGCAACTAGAGTACTCAGGTAGGCCATTCCGGAGAGTCGCGGTGCCATTGGCTAACGCGCATGACGTCACTGAGAATACAGTTCAACCGCGAGAGTTAAACACTAGCCCCTCAGTATGTGTTATTTAAGCTCTGCTACGTGTAAAATCGGAAGGAATAAACATCCACTTGTGTATTATAATGAAGGTTCTTTCTAGCAGTTGGTATTAAGAGTTTAAAACATGTTACTATTCATATGTACTTACTCAGTGTAGCTCAAGAAAATGACGAAGCAACCCATTGAAGATTTTTCTTTGCTGCAAGTTTCCTGATCATTTCTGCCTTCGCTCTTTTGTTTAAGTGCCTAATTCTAATGAAGGTTCTCGTCCTCACATTAAGAGAGATCACTTTGTGATGAATTTCGGGAAACTTGGAACTTTATAGAAATTAAGTTTTGCATCACTCCATTACACTTCGCAGCACCTTGTCCATGGACTCTACAAAATATTACTTCTGTACCTTGTTCTGCCGTTTCAAAACACTGTTTTCTTTCTTCAGGGCTTGCATCTGAGTCTTTAGTCTAATTATTTCCTCTGCAGCAACAACAGAGTGGTCAGGAGCTACCTCCGTGCTGGTCGACTGGTCAAATTTTTTTTTTTGGGGGGGGGGGGGAGATAAAGATACTATAGTAGACAGCGCCCTCTTTCGCACGGTCCTAACTTCGCACCGGCGATCTCTTTCTGATATTGCCTATTAATAAGAGCAGTTTTATTGTTATTAATCATTATTATTATTATTATTATTATTATTATTATTATTATTATTATTATTATTATTATTATTATTATTATTATTATTATTATTATTATTATTATTATTATTATTATTATTATTATTATTATTATTATTATTATTATTATTATTATTATTATTATTATTATTATTATTATTATTATTATTATTATTATTATTATTATTATTATTATTATTATTATTATTATTATTATTATTATTATTATTATTATTATTATTATTATTATTATTATTATTATTATTATTCCACGCATCAAACTTTTCTTATAAAAAGGAGCGAATAAACTCAGTGTACACATAGAAACAAATACATAAATGGAATGCATCTGATAATTACCTGCAAATTGGTTTTGCTGGTACTTGCTACTACCGCCTCAAATACATCCCCATGCCAGGGGCCCAAATGACCTTGTTGTCGACGGGCCCTTAAACACCACACTCACTCACTCCCCATGCCAATTAGGAATTTTCTATGACGGTACAGCGTCGCCCTTTAATTTTCTTTTCAGCGGCAAACCTAACAGCTCGTTTTTTAAATCCCGTTCATAGTTTTCGGGCAGGAAGTGATTGGGACAAATCCTTGCATTATTCACATTAACCGGATCAGCCCTTTTACAGCGTAAAACCCACTTGCGCTGTAGTTCTCGATCTTTAGGCAAACAATGGAAAATCACATTCGTAGTTTTATAGGAAGCATGTTTTCATTCGGCAACAGCGCAATGGTTTCTACTTTTTCTCATAATGTTACGACAAAAGCCACAGACAATAACTACAATAGCTCATAAGTAACTGCATCTCGTTTATTTCATCAGAAGGATTGTGGAATTTGCATGCATCAGTGCCTTATCTTATCTAATAATGTGCAATCATAATATTGCATTACGCACGTTCACGTGTAAGCGCTCTTGCTTTGTATTCTCAGTGAAGTCACGCCCCTCAGTCAACAGTGACAGTGTTTCGCGCGGGAAGGCGGGGATGGCCTGCCCTGGTGTTGCTGTAAACTGAACGCTGTTTGTTATTGTCATCGACCTTGGAAGAATGTGTTGTGATATGTGATGTAATTTTGCTGCTACGGAGTGTATTTCTACGCAAATAAAGAAGATTTAGAATTTCGGCAAATTGGACTTTTAATTCTACGAACCCACAAAGTCACAATATTTCTGTATTTACGCTTGAATAGCATGCTTCGTAGGTTTCCGTAAACAGTCGCGACTCTTCGATAGTTAGGAAGGACTGACAGATTTTGTCACGTGAAATCTCTGTAGCATGGGAAGAAAAGTTTATTATTTTGTTGCTTTTTTGTTTTTTATTTTATGTAGTGCCTTTAAATACAACTGTAAGTATATTTCAGTAGCATTAGGAATAGTATTTTACGTAGATTGGTATTTAGTGGTGATAAATAGGATTTTTCTTGTGAAGTTTTAAGTTACTGGCAAAAGCCTTTGAATTGTATACTTTCTCCGTTCCAGACGGTTTGCCAGCAGTAGGAAAAATTGATACGTCTTAGTGGAGAGCGTTGTGACTGAACGCTTCCATTAGATAACATGGGTGCAAAATCTTGCGTTTATGCGCTTACTTTTGATTGTGAATAGGGGAAGATCTAAGGCTAGTATAGAGACTTTAACGGGCAGTAAAAGAGTCCAAGTAAAGCAATATATGGCTAAGCACAAAGCATAAGCTGATACTGCCGCACTCATGTAGCGAACAGAAGCAAATTATATGAGTAAACAGGTAGCTCGGCCAACTTACCTTGCGAGCGAACACGTGCTTCAAACACAAAGACATCCAGAATGGAAAAGAAACATCAATACAGATAATTCACAACAGCTATAAAGCAATCACCTCACACTGATGAAGTTTGATCTGAAAACTATCACTTTGGATACCTAAACATAATTTAAGGGAAGATTAGATACCAAAATTACTGTTTATGACATCTTATTCTCTTTAATTTGACATAAATGTCTTTGTTGTAGCCATATACGTGGTGTGTCCGTAAAATAAGGTCTCCAGTTTTATTTAATATCGAAAACATGTTTATTGTCAATGAATGTTACATTGATGGAAAGGTGGAACTTACAGCTATTTTTCAACGTAATCACCATTGCGATCGATGCACTTTTGCATGCGCTGTAGCAGTTTTTGTATACCCTTGTCATAGCACTCTCCCGTCAAGTTGCGTAGGTAGCGCTCAACCTCGTTTTTCAAATCATCGTCGGTCTGGAAATGTGTTCCACCCAGGTGTGACTTCAACTCTGGAATCAGATGATAATCACTAGGTGCTAAGTCTGGACTGTAGGGGGGGGGGGATGGGTGAGGATGTCCCATCCGAACTGGGCCAGATCAGGCGTTGCATGTGCAGTATGGGGACGAACGTTGTCGTGATGAAAAATCACTCCCTTTGTCAGCATTCCCCTCCTTTAATTTTGAATGGTACGTCTCAATTTATTTAAAGCTTCTCACAGTAGCTAGCGGCCTTTATTGTTGTGCCAGTAGGCATAAACTCGCACAACAATACACATTTTCTGTCCCAGAACACATTGCGCATCACTTTTCCGGTAGAAAATGTCTGTTTGAACTTTCGCGGCTTCGGCGAATTCGAATGCCGCCACTGATGAGAACGTTCTTTAGTTTCTGGTGTTATGTAGTGCACCCAGGTTTCATTGCCAGTGACAATTAAACCCAACAATTCCTCGCCCTGTTCTGCATAGCGCTCCAGGAATCGGTGGGCCGTTTCAACACGTTGCCGTTTATGGTCTTCGGTGAGCATTTTGGTGACCCACCTCGCACACACCTTGAGATATTGCAAATATTCGGACAAAATCTTGTCAGTCGTAGTCTTACTGACTTGAGGGATAAGTTCGCACAGCTCGTGAACTGTCACACGCCGATCTTTAAGCATTTCTTTCTCCACTTTTGCAATTGTTTCGGCTGAAACCGAAGGCCGACCAAAATGGTGTTCGTCATGGACGTCTGTATACTCCTCCACAGGAGAGAAAGTCTGCGAGGGGCGAGACGCAGGGGGTTGGCCGAAGGTCCCCACACCCTCCCTGGACAGGTTTATGACACCCCATGTCAGTACAGTTACAGACCATTCAAAAACATTCTGACGGCTTCTACTTTTGTGAATGAATCTTCTCGGCTTTAATGTACAGAGTGAATAAGGCGCATGTTTTTTTTTTTTTTTTTTTTTTTTTTTTTTTTTTTTTTTTTTAACGGTCTGCTCCTTGTATAGCAAGCGTTCTCTGCCACACACATTTGCTGTCCTTGTCCCACAGCACATTCCTTACAGGGATTTTCTTTGCGTTGCTATACTATACGCCCGTCTTTGAACTCTCTGACCCACTTTCGCACGTTTTTGACGTCCATACACTGTGGCCGATAGACTTCGCATAACTGACGATGACATTCAGTGGGGGTAGTGCCCTTGGCACTCAAAAAAAAAGAAGGATCACTGCAACGCGCCCTTGGTGGCGGAAGTGATAGGAAGCTCCATCGCAAACGGCTGCCCAGCCAAGACCAATGGTTGCAACGGGTTCGTTGTGGTGGAGATTTGAAGGGGTGAAACCAAGCTACACGCCAGTGTTGCCGGATCTCGCGTAATAGCGTTCCTCACGGCTCCAGCGCCTTGGAGACCTTATTTTACGGACAGGCGTCGTACATATATTTTAAATGCAGTTTTAAATGGTAATGTATCTTCATTTTGTACTATACCCTTTCTTAGAAGAAAACAATGTCAAATGCTGAGCATTTTGAGGTAGAAACAAACTTTAGTCATCTTTTAGGGGCAGTTTTTCTCAGTAAGTTGGTATTACTTTGTGCTCAATCAACGAGGTTTCTTTCTTTGCAAATATATGCAACGTCTAAGGCTCCTCCTCGGAGAAGAATGACTTATAACTGACATCTCTGTTGTTTAATGACCTGATTCATTTTTTTTGCCATGGCAATTGACGAATGAATGGTAAATTTAGTTTACACAACCAAATACACGTTAGCAATGATCAATTTACAAATCAATTATTGCAAAATGTTTAGTAACTCCACTTGTAGACATGAAATAGTGTACAGATACAAGGGAATGATACGTTGTAATAACAGTAAGAACCATGTTTATGTGAAATTTGTATATGGTTAATAAATCGGTGCAAAGTTTGCAAGTTATGGCAACACTGCAGAAGCCTAGAGATATTAACAGAGGCGAGAGCTTGCGTTATTTCCGCTGGCATGCATAAGGGAGAGTTGATGTAAACAAACCAACAGGCGCGCAGGAAACCCTCCGTTGGTGCAGTGAATTGGTAATGACTAAACGATATGACCTCAAACACAAGTCAGATTATGTAAGTATATCCTCAAAATGCGAACTAAAACTTCTAGGCATACACTAATTCGTAGTACTAAGAACTGAGTAAAAGAATGCCCTGTATTTGATTTTGTATTTCTCTTTCTTTTCAAATGACACAATTTTTTATCTAAATATCAAAGGATCTGGACTAGACTACGCTATGAAGGGAATTGGGCACGGAGGTCCAAACTTGCTCTACAGTATCTATGCCTCCTAAGTGCGGCACGCCCGGGAAGAAGGATGAGGTGAGAGGAGATAGGGTGGCCATCACAAGGAGACAGTGCAGAGGGCAGGGTTCATTCAATTGCCAAGTTGGAAACTTCCCGGTAGGACAGTACAGCCGGTATTCCACCTACCGTGGCCCTGACCCCACCCACCAGGCCGCCTCAGAGACCGTCCTACCGAAGGAAGTGTTTACCAGGAGCATATCATCCTCCAGGTTTTACGCATTCCTGGTGTAAGTGTGAAGTACCAGGCAGTAGCGAAGCGTTCACTACAGCGCTGGAAGCGCCGCTTCTCCACGAATTTCAGGAAAAAAGAAGAAAAACAAGAAAATCCATGCCAAACAATATTTTATTTGAAAGGGTAGAGCCAGACTGAAAAATTAAATGCCATAGCCGGGATCTGAACCACGGATCTTCTGGTCTCCGTCCAGCCACTCTAACCATTGAGCTACTATGCCAAACGTGCCAACATAGCATTAAATTCTCCAACTGACTCGTGTTTTACCCAGTAAACCACTAGGAGTTCTCATAAATATGAGACAAATAGAGATGTATTATTTTATCTTGACAGGAATCCTGCGCGGTAGGGATGAGTAGCAACTGTGGTGGGGATAGTGCACCTATCACCACAATGCGTCAAACGCGTAAGATTACGAGAGGGGAGGGCGGTGCATAAGGTGTCTAAAAACAAATTTCATTCTCGAAGACAGTTTTGCAGCTCTTATAAACTAAGTTATAATTCTTACTATGGTAGTAATCTCCACGTTTTTGTTGGATCTTAAATAGTACATAGGCATTTGGAACAAAACCCTGTTCTCCTCCAGCAGGCATGATAAACAACTGTCGGCCTTTCATATCGCTGCAGAGTCCCTGTAACGTATTTCATCCAGGCATATTGTCCAGTATGTGCTGTATTTATATAAGTTTCATCCATATAAACTATATAAACTTCACTTCGATATCTCCGAAAATTTCGTAAATACTTAAGCCTTTTTGCACGTATGGTGCGATGTTCGATTAAAATTTGCCTGTCACACTTAGTGTTTTTTTTTCAAATAATCCTAGCTTCAAAAGAACTCTTCTTAATGTTCAGACACTGACTTGGAAGTAAGTAGAATTTTTAGTTTCATAAGCACTTTCTTCAAAGTTGGTCTTTGTTTTTCTGTGCTTTAAAAATTATTCATAGTTCACCTAACTACTTCTGAATTAAAACATCCAAATTAGATTTTGTGCATGTTCTTAATCTTTGTTTACTGGGCATAGAGAAGGACGTTGTTGCACTAGCACCAATGGCTTTTCTTTCCTTAATAACTCTCCTAAACTGCTTTAAGGCACAACTGTTGCTTCAGATACCCTTCCCCAGATTTTTATAGCTGAAACAGACCATTATTCCTTTTTTTTATATAAATCTATGGATATTGGTTATTACTTCTCGTGTTTTTAAATGTAGCACTTTATTTCCTAATGTGCTGCTAGGAGGCGTCATTTATAAATACTCTCTTGGAACCAGGAGACAAGCACATTTTGAAACAAGCTGTAGTGTTACTCAGTAGCTCTGCACGTGTTTAGTTGCTCGCAACTGGTACGCAACTGACCTGCCCTCCCCTCCAGTTGTAACCGTTCTGAGGTGGATTCGTCCAGATATCACTGCGCATCGCTCTGCACTTTTCAAGATAAAAAATGCATCTGTACCTTGTTGGCATGTGCGTCCTACACACTGCTAGTGTGAAAGAACAGTTAATTTCCATTAATTGACCTAATAGTGGTCCGAACTATAAAGCCCGGGCCTTAAAGTACTTACAGCACAGTAAGTCGTCATTAAGGTAGTTGTCTCATGTTTATGAGAACTCCTAAGTGGTTTACCGAAAAAAAAACGAGTCAGTTGGAGAATTTAATGTCATGTTGGCACGTTGGCCACAGTAGCCCAATGGTTAGAGCGGCTGGACGGAGACCAGAAGATCCGTGGCTCAAATTCCGGCTATGGCACTGAATTTGTTAGCCTGGCTCTACTCTTTTATAGTGCGTCCTACACACGGCTAGTGTGAAAGAACACATAATTTCCAATATTTTATTTGCTCTGGATACATTTTCAAAATTTATTTACGAACATCTATGTTGCTGTGGACAATTTGACAGCTGCTTAGATTTGAGTGACCAGTTCCGAGAGCTCATTCAATACTGTATTTACGCATTTGTAACCTTGAATACCATCCTTCTTAGATTTCCCGAAGCAATCGCGAGTTTTTGATAGGAGGCACTGACAGATTTTGTCATCTGAGGTCTGTAGCGTGTAAAGAGAAGTTTATCCTTTTTTGTTTATTAGATGTGGTGAAATACATATTCTAATACCATTAGCAATAGTAATTTACTCAGGTTGGTATTTAGTGGTGACAAATAGGAAATTCCTCTGAAGCTAAGTTATTGGCAGAAGTGTGTGAATTGCATACCTTCTCCAGTTCACGGGGTGTGGGCGAGCTGTAGGAAACATTGGAACGTCTGAGTGGAGAGGGAAGACAGGTATATGCCTTCTTGTAGTGTGACCAGTCTTTCAATGCAAGAAGGCCCCACGTGTGACTATACAGTAGAAAGAATACTGAAGAGTAGCGTTAGTTCTTTGAGTTATTATTCTGTCTTAGTTTAATGAAAATATTATTTGGAGCTTCCCTTGGTTTGAAATTCACGCCTCGCCACTGAATGGTCATTAGAGTGCGACTGTACTTCTATTCGAAGTTTATGAAACGTGTACATATGTTGATGCAGGATGCAAAGATCATAGAACTTCTCTGTGCAGAAGTTGCGATAGTCAATTGATGAATGGTGCATAGAGAAACTTCAGTTGTTTATTAATGTAAATTGAAAATGTGGCAAAACATACGTTTGAACCAACCTTTAGTTTACAGAGTCTTTGTTTTAAATTTCTCCTTTATTTTAATTCTGTGCAATCACATCTTTCTGAATTATTTTATTTAAATAAAACTCTTTATAAGACGGAAACCTGTGGAAACGGAAAGGTACCTTTTAGGCAGATTTTATTGTACTTCTTTTTTCCATGTGATAATTTACCGCTGCATTCCCCGATATTGATTTTAACAACCCGGTGACAAAACTTTTATAAAGGTCTATCTCATGGAACAACACCGTTCATGAATGAGGTGACGGCGAGAAAAAGTTGTGAACAATTGGTGTTTTCGCTTCAGAAAATACATACCTGCTGTGTGAAATATGTCGATAGAAATTGCTTAGCGGGTTCGCATTACATAGCTCAGTAATGTGCTTGGTTTATTTCACTCTTTTGTCATCTGTCAAATATTCAACTTCTGCATTCATTGAAACTCTCGGATGACAACAATGATTCGGTCTACTGGGTTCAGATTTTTAGAAAAGTAATTAAAAAAGAACACGTATTTTATGCTCCTCTTTGTATATTTGCTACCATCCGTTTTACCTATGCTCTAATTACGGAACTACTACGACCTAAATAATTTCAGAAGCTATTATTAAATTTTAGATGAGTCATATTTTTTACACATCTGCTTCACTTTCGTACCTATTTGGAGGACATGTTTCGCAAATCATCGTTTGCATCTACGGCTCTTATGCGACTGAAGCTAGATCCAGCGGTGTGGGTAATTCTGGGGTTGCTGCTGCCATCTGTTGATTTAGTGATGAACTTAAATGTGGGATTCTCTTCTAGCGGGATTTCAAAGTTCATTAGTTGGTTTTTATGTTTTTCTATGTATATTCTCTCCCATATGACGAGTTCACTATGTTTTTGTACGTATTTTAGTAATTCGATGCTATCTTCAATTTCATGATTTTCAGACCAGAAATGAGCTGCTATTGCGGACTTATCAATATTTTTGTATCTTAAGTGCCTGAAGTGTTCTTTCTTTCTAGTGCCTATGTTTCTTTTTGTCCTCCCTATGTAAATTTTTTCACAGTCTTTACACTTAATCTTGTAAATGCCTGACTTTTCCTCTGGTTTTATCTTATCAGTATTATTACTGTGAAGTAGGTTTTTAATGTTGTAATTGTTTTTTGGTGCCAATGCTATATTGTATTTCTTGAATATTTTTTGGAACTTTTTTGTGGCCCAGGGGTGGTAAGTAAATTTAGCAAATCTAATTTCTTGTTTTATTGGTGTGGGAGCTGTGATCTGTTTTAATCTCTTTTGAAGTTTGAATAATTTTAGTTTTTTATCTACAAGGTTTTTTCCATATCCATTTTTAATTGCAGTTTTTAAGATTTGATGGTATTCGTTTTGATATTCTTGCTGGCTGAGGGGTAGATTTACTAATCTGTGTGTGAGACTGTTGATGGTTGCATGTTTGTGTGGAATTGGGTTGAAACTATTTGCTTTGATGTAATTATCTGTGTGTGTTGCTTTTCTATGGATGCCAAATTCTAGTTTTTCATTGCTTTTTTTGATTTTAAGGTCTAAAAAAGGTAGAGTACAGTCCTCTTCAGTTTCCACTGTGAATTGTATGCTGAATACTCCAGAATTGTATACCCCAGAATTACCCACACCGCTGGATCTAGCTTCAGTCGCATAAGAGCCGTAGATGCAAACGATGATTTGCGAAACATGTTCTCAAAATAGGTACGAAAGTGAAGCAGATGTGTAAAAAAATACGACTCATCTAAAATTTAATAATTTTTCGCTTCACTGTGGTGTTCCAATACAGTTAAATCTCGATATATCAGAAGCACATGTTTATTTTAAATGTAAATACTGCCTTCACTATTTCTCATAACTGTCAGCTCTAGGAAGCCCATGAGTGAGTTACTATATACTTTCATGGCCCTATAGATTTGATATTGAGTGATAGGTATTTTAATCTCCCCTTAAATATTTGAGGGGCTTGGCACCCTATACAACGAATATTTTCAGACTTAAAGGCACCAGATAGTCTCGTTTTCAGATCATTCCTCAAAGTTAACACTAGGTATAACTTAAAATTATTGAGCATATCAGGCAATCCATTAACATACACAAACACACAAATACACAAACAAAAGTGGGTAAAATGACAAACACCTGTTTTCCAACATCACATATGGATCATTGCAGAGTCACTTACAAACATATTTCACGAGCATAATAACTAGTTTTACTATATATGCTAATTTCCTTCATGCACAGAGTATAATAACTGTCTAAAATTCTATTATATCTAATCTAATTTTAATGTATATAGGTATTTAAATGAATAAAGTAAAACATAACAATTCAAGAGTTAAACTTATCTATTTTTAGTAAATACTATTTTACTAGAGTATGCGTTCGGCATTTTGTATTTAAGTAAACGTTAATTGAATAACAATTCCGAACATCTATGATGAAAGGTAAAATTGGTGGCCTCTAAAGGCAGATAGGATTTACTCTACCCGCTATTGTTTATTGTGATACAACTTCTATGAACTATTATTACGAAAGTTTAATTTCCTACCTACTTTAATATGAGATAAATGGTTGTCGAAATAGTTACAGTACTTTCGTTGATGATACATGGGGGTAAGTGAAACCTAATTAATAGCAGAAGTTCGAAAAGAGGTTTCCTAAACACTGGTCTAAAATTCAGTGCTCTTTTCATGGCATTCGAGATAAACAAATAACACCTGTACTTGAAATGACAAACTACTGAGCAGTTAGAATCAACAATAAATTATATGTTGAAAAAAAAAGGTTATTTGAAATTGTGTTTTAAACATATCAAAAATTGTAATATCTTATGGTTTACCAGTTTGATAGCATTCAAAATCACTCCAGACGAAAAGGACTTCGTCTACTATTCCTGGAAAACTTAATATAAACACTTTATATTTCATTGTTATATACAGGCTGTTTGGGTGTATAAATGCGCAAAAGTCATGAGCTGGGAGATCCAAACATGA
This sequence comes from Mantis religiosa, assembly GCA_030765055.1. Lineage (NCBI taxonomy): Eukaryota > Metazoa > Arthropoda > Insecta > Mantodea > Mantidae > Mantis > Mantis religiosa. The sequence continues at coordinate 53,692,755 of CM060960.1, read as the reverse complement.
CGAATAATAAAGTCCCGTAACAATTTCATCTATCTTGAAAAATAAAGGAGATAATTGGACAATACTGAATGCATTATCTGCAAAGTCTGACAACAGTGTAGGATTTCACAGCTAAATGCTTTTGTTTTGGTTTGCGGCCAGGCATGCTTTCACATCACAACGGGTGAAAGAGTAAGCCCGCGATTTTATTGCAGTAGACACGCAGGAACACAGTCCTTTCATATCATTTTGTGGCTAAACGAATCGTTTTAGCAACAATGGTAAATACACAAATAACTCATCCTTTGTAGCTCTACTAGTCTAATTGCAAAAGTAAACGATTAAGGTGTGATGACATATTCAGAATGAAATCTTTGATCAGTTTTATTTTTTATTTATGCAACCGTGCACTTAAGATGGACATGGTCGGTTAGGGTAAGTTACCTGGATAAGGTTTTTCCGGGGGTTTCCCTTATCCTGAAAGACGAATGTCGGGTAACTCTAAGTTCTGCGGACTCTGGGTCCATTTGAGCATCATTTATCCCATTCCATTCATTGTCCGACATGACTTAACTTTGGAGGACGTAAATTAAAAAAAAAAGACGGAAATGATACCGAAACTTATGTTTAAGCTTAACGCCAGGAAGTTGCTGTTGAAGTCTGCGTACTCATATTCCTGAAAACTTGTATGGAGATTTTAAATCAAAATACCTTCTAGTTATGAGACAGTCTAAATATCATAAACATGTTGACGAGAAAAAGATAGTTTGAGATGATAGATTTTTTAGCATATTCGTGTGATAAGGAGCAGGATGGCTCAGGCCATTTCGTCTGTGGCCTGCATTCGGGAGGTCCGGGTTAGATTCCCGTGGCCTACCTGATCCATGGTTTTTTTGGGGTTTTCCCCTGGTCGCTAGGCCGGGTAGGTTAATTACATCTTCCAAATTTCCTGTATTTGCATTTCATCTCCATTATCATTTCACGTCATCTCATCTGATAGTTTCTTTTAGGGTAGAAGTGTCGCGGGAATCTCGGCGCTGCATGGCAGGATGGTAAGTTCTGGATAGACACTTCCTCCTCTGTCGGGACGGTCTCCGGTCTACGATCCGGCCTAGTGGGACATTTCAGGAATGCGGCAGGAGGGATTCCAGTTGTCCTAGTCCGCCGGGAAGCTTCCAACTAGTAAAGTGTAGGGGCCCAGCTCTCTACGCTGTCGGCAGTCCTTGGGTTCGGCCGTCTTTTGTCTCCTCTCGCTTCATCCTCTCTCCCTGGGGTGCCCCACTTGTGGCAGAGGTACAAAAGACCAGCCTGGTCGAAGTGCTGAGTCCCCTTTAAATAACGAGGTGGTATTTTCGATCCTTTTTTTTGCTTGTACTGTTTATATATACACATATACAAATATTTTTGTAAAAATGCATTTCATATTATTTGGTTAGCCTCAAATTGTTTAATTCCGGTGAAGCACTGACATTGAATTTTTGGATGAAATCAATACTGACTCTACCTGATGTACGTACGCAGTAGAAAAAGTAATAAAAACGCCTGAGAATCCCTCAACTTTGCAGAAGATAAGGCATAGAATACGGCTGTAGCTTGAAGCGATTTTTCGAGATAGCTTGTCAATGGACAACTTCTTTGTTATGGTGTCGCATAAGCCTAGGGCAACAGATGAAGTCTCTCCACTCTTCCTGGTTACAGTCCACCGAGAAGATGCATGAAGCAGCTTGTATTAGCAAATTTCTAACATTCAACTTACATTCATTCTCATCAGCTTGGCTGCACAGGCAATTAGCTAATGGAGAATAAACTTGAAATAGTTGAGCATGCGTAACTTTTGGAAATATTTGTATTGTTCAGAATTAAATTTCCAGTACTAACACACAGGTAAATAAATATCTTATCCCTTACATTTCCTTAACTTTGCTTTTATTAATATACTCTTGCATTTTAAAGTACAACTAGCAAAACTGTGTAAAACAACCGAAAATCCTCCATATTTACATCCTGCATTGCTTTCCTGTAATAAGCAGAGGGCGTAATGTACTACAACCAAAAACTCTTTACCAGTGTGTCGCAGGAAACACGTCTTGTGTATGAACAGTACAACTAAAAACAAAACAAAAAAAAACCTTTTTTAAATTTATGTCCTCTGACGATGAATGAAATGATGTTCAAATGAGTCCTAGAGCTTAGAGTTACCAGAGATTCATCTTTCAGGATAAGGGAAAACCTCCAACGTTAAGTCATCGGACGATGAATGAAATAATGTTCAAATGAGGACAGGGTACATAGAGCTTAGAGTTACCAGACATTCATTTTTCAGGATAAAGGAAAACCTCCAACGTTGTCATATCGGAAGATGAATGAAATGATGTTCAAATGAATTCAGGGTACATAGAGCTTAGAGTTGCCGGACATTCATCTTTCAGGATAAGGGAAAACCTCCAACGTTGTCATATCGGACGATGACTGAAATGATGTTCAAATGAGTAGAGGTACATATGGCTTAGGTTTACCAGATATTCATCTTTCAGGATAAGGGGTAACCTCCAACGTTGTCATATCGGACGATGACTGAAATGATGTTCAAATGAGTAGAGGTACATATGGCTTAGGTTTACCAGATATTCATCTTTCAGGATAAGGGGTAACCTTCAACGTTAAGTCATATCGGACGATAAATGAAATGATGTTCAAATGAGTACAGGTACATAGAGCTTAGGGTTACCAGATATTCATCTTTCAGGATAAGGGGAAACTTTCAACGATAGGTCATATCGGACGTTGAATGAAATGATGTTCAAATGAATCCAGGGTACATAGAGCTTAGATTTACCAGACATTCATCTTTTAGGATAAGGGAACTTCCAACGTTGTCATATTGGACGATAAATGAAATGATGTTCAAACGAATCCAGGGTACATAGAGCTTAGATTTACCAGACATTCATCTTTTAGGATAAGGGAACTTCCAACGTTGTCATATTGGACGATAAATGAAATGATGTTCAAACGAATCCAGGGTACATAGAACTTAGATTTACCAGACATTCGTCTTTCAGGATAAGGGAAAACCTCCAACGTTAAGTCATGTCGCACCATAAATGAAATGATGTTCAAATGAATCCAGTGTATGTAGAGCTTAGATTTATCAGATGTTCATCTTTCAGGATAAGAGAAAACCCCGAAAGAAAACCTGATCCAGATAACTTACCCTGACCGAGATTCAAACTCGGGACCTCTTGAACGTGAGGCAGATATGCTGCCATCTACGCTACAGAGGCGGAATCAGACCATTTTTAAATTGTAAAATGATTTGTTATTATATTTGGAAAACTGGATATAATAGCTTTGATGAAATAGCACACCTTAAAGATATTTCCATGACATGAAATGTATATCTTAAACATTTTCGGAATAGTTTGTGAAGTCCTGTTTATCCGGAATAGTTTTGTTTGACTGGTAAACGTCATAGATAATTAAGGCTTTTGTTTATGGAAGCTCTTTAACTGCAGTGGTTGTATATTGGGCGTGAAGGAGCGCTTAATTTTGCTCAATGTTCTCTATCACGCTTGAGTTTCTTTTATGCACCGTAAATCTAAGACCACCGCCATTACTGCCTTTCCAAAGAATATATGCTAAGTATTTTTATGCTCTCACAGGCTCTCCTTATAGTCCACCGTGTGCTGACAGCCTATACATAGCCCGAAGGTTTTCGCTGCGTGCCCACCTTTATACGCAGAAAGGAACTTTTCATGGGATTTTGTAGATTAGGTTTGAGGATTAAATAAGCAGAAATTTATGAGGCAGTTATTACACTCCTCTGAGAGGAGGACAGGATACAAAACCTGCCTGGTGTGCGTGGGCATTTTTAATCTAAATATTTACTAGCTGGCGAATCAATTATGAGGCCAATCAGCTCTTAGTTGGTTTATATACAGAGCTCATCTTTTTTGCTGTAAGGATTATCTCTGATGTTACCGCGAACGCTATGCGGGATACTCGAAAAAAAAAAAAAATCCAAAACTGGTGTCTAGAGAACTAAACTTCATACTTCTATATTTTGGTAATGTAGCCTTAAGTTGTGTAGCCCACGCCTATTCTCATCCTCCACGTAGTGTCCGGTCAACATACAGGTATGCGTACCGCCGTCTATTTAAGCTGGGCCCAACCCAAGTAGATTCACAGCACTGCAAGCCTCGATACACTCCACTAAGAGTATACTTTCTTGCGAGATATATAGATAAAATTTCCTTGTTGAATTCTTAGAAAAAAAGGCTTAATAAGAGGATTCAAATTTTTAATGTCTGTTTTTGTAATAATGATTATTGGTGCATAGTAACTGTATTTGAAATACTGTTACCAAATTTTATTACATTACTTTTAGAACTTTGGAAGCCAACCCTTACTGTTTGAAACCATGCCTACCTACCCCAAGTGTATATTTCAGAAGGGACACTTATGGATTTCTTATTGTTGCATTTACATTGTTGCATTTTCTATCTACTTTTTGTACCGGATGGTTTTTTCCCGGCACGTATAACTTAATGTAGACTTTCTCTCAATGATTTACCACCCAGGACACTATTTTAAACTTCGTCCCCCATTGAGATTATAAATACCTGCGCGCAAGACTGCAATAAGAGAATTTACAACCAAGATTGTATGTAGTGAAGAGAACATCGAACTTATATTATTATAGCATTATTATAATTTTTAAATGTTTTTTTATGTCAAACTTGGGTTTAGGGGAGACATTGAACGCTTTTTTTATTTTTATTTTCTTATTTTCAATCCACTTTCACTACAATTGTCAAGTTGATCTGTAACACATTGTAACGATTGTCCCTTGTTAAGAACTTATGCTGCTAATAAGATGTTTGGTAAATTTAAAGACTGTAATTGGTAATTAAAAATAATGATGTAATAGAAAAAAGAGTCACATCCTTCCAAATAAATAGATGTGTTGAATAAAATAGAGTATTGAACTGTAAAGGTAACCCTTGAAGTCCGTTATTCATTCCTGCAAAAGGGTTTTTACCAAACGAAACACAGGTTTTAATCCATCCCTCTATTATGTTCTTCAGATTGCCTAGCATTCAAGGAAGTAACACATCAACACCATTAAAACATTTTATTCTGTTTATCTCTCTCTTTTTTGCCTCAAATTCTCTCTCTCTCTCTCTCTCTCTCTCTCTCTCTCTCTCTCTCTCTCTCTCTCTCTCTCTCTCTCTCTCTCTCTCTCTCTCTCTCTCGAAAACTGGCGCTCTGTTCCGTTGAGGCTAAAGGTAACATGCATATCTTTGCATAAAATGCCCTAGCCGTCTCTAAATGGATGGTGGCTCTGCAATATTAGGAAATACTATTCATTCAAGAGTTGAGGTAACTTACCTGTCTCCATGGAGACTTTAGCCTTAAAGCCGCCATAGTGGTGTGAGTAATCCGATACGAAACGTAGCAACAATCGAGGTCCTCGACTCGCATATCGCAGCAGTTTCAGCCTCGTGCTCCAATCACCACAGAACTTCCTCGTCTCCGTACCCTCTATGATCTCCACATAATCATAGCTGCACCTGCACATAAATTATACGTTACTTCCTTTTCATCACAACTACATTTTTAAATATTTAAAGTAAGACTGAACTATAAAGTCTGATGTGTTGAAATTGCTGGACTTTTTCTACTTTGTAAACTATTCTTACAAATACTTATCCCTCTATTTATGTAATTAATTGAACTGAATAACTTCCTAAAGGCTAGACATGATTAGTTGATCTTTGCTAGCCCTTCTAATTTGCCGATCGAAGCTGCCGTTCTCTACTCTTGTACAAACTATTCTTACAAACACTTATTCCTTTCTCTATGAAATTAATGGAACCTAATAACTTCCTAAATGCTAGACATAATTAGTTAACCTGGACTAGCTCTTCTAAATTGCCGATCCAACTTTCCGTTCTCTACTCTATAGTCTACTCTTATACAAACTATACTTACAAACACCTATTCCTCTAGGTAAGGAATCGAAGTGGAAAGCTACCTAAAGGTTAGACATGAAAAGTTGACCTTGACCTCTCTAATTTGTCGGACCAACCTGCCGTTCTCTACTCTCGTACAAACTATTCTTACAATTATTCCTCTATCTATGTAATTAATCGAACTGAATAACTTCCTAAATCTAGACATGAATAGTTGATCTTGACTAGCCTATCTAATCTTCCTGTCCAGCCTCTGCCGTTCTCTTCTCTTGTACAAACTATTCATACAAACACTTAATCCTCTATGTAATTAATCGAACTGAATAACTTCCTAAAGGCTAGACATGAATAGTTGACCTTGGCTATCCTCTCTAATTTGTCGGTCCAACCTGCCCTTCTCTACTCTTGTACAAACTATTCTTACAAACACTTATTCCTCTATCTACTTCATGTTAATCGACATAAACAGTATCTTATTGCCAAATATGTTACATCTTGAGAAATTAAAAAAAATGGAAAGACTACTGAGGTCTGTTAAAAAGAATAGCTCTTTAAGTGCGATAGTCTTTTATTGAACTAGGTATGTATTTTGTTTACGTTTAAATGAGTGACTTAAATTATTTATTTTATAGGCAGTGTATAGAGTATGGTTAGTGAAATACAAGTATGTATTACGAAGATTTTAATCTAATTCGGCACCGCGATATATCAAGAAACCTACAAGAATACCTGAAATATGAGAATAAATCGGAATAAGTGCTCCTTGAGTACGGACATCTCCCGAAACCAACTTTTCGAACTTACTATCCACTTGAAATTTCAGTTCTGAATAGGCCACTGCATAATGCCCTCTTCGTTTTGCCCTTATAATCATAGAGATAGCATATGGAAGGGTAGTTAATATGTTAATAGGTTTCAGTGCTTCAATAAATTCAACAGATGGACGTAATGATGAAAATCCATTGAAATGCCGTACGTTCCAATTGATCAGCAAGGTGGAAAATTCAGTGCGGGTTTTCTGCGATAATTTGCAAGAGAACAAATGTTGGCAGTTGTGAGGCGGGGCAAGCCAATTCTAATTTTCACTGACCCATTAACGGCGCAAAATAAACCTCAATGTCTCTGCGTGTTATGTTTATCTGTAGACCTGAATTGTTTCACAGCCCAAAAAAATATGCGTAAGACATAAATTGTATGTTTTAACGTCCTCTTGGTTTTCTTTTTGTAGTAAGATTTGTGGTTTATCAGTTATGCAAAATATATTCAGAATGATGAGAATTCCTAACGTCATTCCCCCAAAATACAAGATACACATTTCATTTATCGTGAAAATATTCTCAAAGCACATGATATTGCAATAAAACTTCTCTCAGCAATTGTTGAGAAAATGAACATTTTGAAAAAAACAAAACTGCTTCATGTAAAGGATAGTATGGCTTAGGGCTTTTCTTAAAAAAAGTCTTCGAATCCTTGGGAGATATGGAACATAAGTTTGCTATTGCATCACTTCGTTTTTTACTGGAAATTTACCTTTATCAGTTTTAGAAATAGAAAACATTACTGTGGTATATGTGAACAACACTAAATGAAAGTAAATAATCAAATATAATACTGTCGTGACTTGGGACATACGGACACAAAGAGACAAAGCAGCGCGGAGATAAAGAGTTTGTCGAATCAGATAAAGAGACAAATAGCTAACTAGAAATTTCGATTTCTTGTTTGTTAAAGAATAATCCAGAAATGTCTAGTAATATGAGTAGAGGTATTTAAGGAAGCCGCGACTTGCCAAGGGACAGTCGTAAACGGAGTGTAATGGGAACTGAGTATCGTGTGCCTGCAACTATATTTTCAAAGTGAACTCCTTGTTTGTGGGCGTGGCAGACGAATTGGAAGATTGTAATTGTGTATGTGACGTCATTATGCTGCTGTAAGGGTTGACCAAAGTGTAGTTTTACGGAAATAAAGAACATTTTGAATTTCTGCAAATTGACTTTTAATTCTACGAACCCACAAGGTAACAATACCAAACTTAGTACTTGTATTTTCCAAAAACACGATGCAAACATTTGAATCCTCCAAGTCTAACTGGTAACGCAAACACTTTTCATTTATTTTAATTTTTAAAAAATAGCTCTAACAATTTTTGCTAAAGTACTATATAATTAAAACATTTTCGTGACAAATAAAAAAATCATGTCTTCGAAAATAATTGTTCTTTCACACTGGCCGTGTGTAGGAAAGATAGAGTCAGACTGGAAAATGCAGTGCCATAGCCGGGATTTGAACCATGTATCTTCTGGTTGCCGTCCAACCGATCTAACCCTTGAGCTACTATGGCCATCGTGCGGATATGACATTAAATTCTCCAACTGACTCGTGTTTTTTTCCGGTAAACCACTAGGAGTTCTCAAACACATGAGACAACTACCTTAATGGCGGCTTACAACGTCTAAGTACTTTAAGGCCCTGGCTTTATAGTTAACCACTATTAGGTCCATTAATGGAAATTAATTGTTCTTTCGTACTGGCCGTGTGTATGCTAAATTATGGAAAGTTAGAGTCAGACTGAAAAATTCAATGCCATAGCCGAGATTTGAACCACGGATCTTCTGGTTGCCGTCCAGCTGCTCTAACCCTTGAGCTACTATGGCCAGCGTGCCGACATGACATTAAATTCGCCAACTTGACTCGTGTTTTTCCCGATAAACCACTAGGAGTTCTCATAAACACATGAGACAACTACCTTAATGGCGACTTACAATTTGTAAGTACTTACAGGCCCGCGCTTTATAGTTAACCACTATTAGGTAACAATTTATATATTGATTTAAATATTCTGTGAAATACATTTATACAAACGACTGACACCTAAGTTAAGCGATAAACGAAAATATACTACGTAATATATATATATATATATATATATATATATATATATATATATATATATATATATATATAACACGATTTATTTCAAATAACCTTTTAGTAGCATACACCAATTCCGAAATATTTGTTCAAATTGTTCAGTAGCTCGTTATTTTAAGCCCTATCGATATTAAGTCACTTATGGTGATTATATGGATTTCTTTAGCCCTATACACCGCATTTGAAATTGCTCATCCATTTACTATTTGAATAACTTTAAGTTTTATTTAAGAATATTTCATTTACAGCTCCAAGCGTACCTCCAGAAAAATTTTAACTAATGCTGTGTGATTAAATCGATTAACCGAAACGTTTAATCGATTAATTTTTATTTTAGATTAAAGATTAAAAAATAATCAAATAATCAAGTCTATTAAAATTAATCAATTACAATAAATATTAATCAAAACTCTTTTAGCCAAATTGGGCCGTCTTTGTTTTGCTGTACTGCTTGCAACCTAAACAGCATATTCAACGTATCAAGCTTTCACTAGACATGTAATATTCTTTGTACTTTGAGATATCATAACTCCTGATAGCTAAAAGAAATAACTCTGAACCCCGAGAGAATCTAAATAACACTTCTGTTGTGAAATATTCAAAGAGGTACATAACTACGTACAGATGCTGACAGAGAGCTTTCTTTCCTTACAGCTTGTGTGTGACAACATATCGTATACAACTGATTATTTATCGCTTGCTAGCATAAACTGAACTGTACAACCTTGAACCGAACACTTCGCTTACGCAGCTATGGAAACAATAGCTGATCACTCTTCTGAGAGCTGGTGGTGGTGTAACTTTGCTGTAAACTGCAGTAAGCCAGTAACGTTTCAGAGCTATTGGCAGTGAGTGAATATTTTTGTGTTAAAAAGTTAAAATAAATAAAAAAGTTGTGCTGAGTGAAATTAAAATTATGGCATACGAAAATATGTGAGGGAAACTGGGTGTACATTTTGGCTTTAAGCTAAATAAATCTGGTAAAGTGTCTGATGGAAAAAAAAGTATTTTGTAAACAGAATAGGTGAGTCTTCGTGTAAACTATTATTTGCATGTCAGTCTCACAAATCTTTGTAAATATTCATATACGTTACTAAATAATTACTTACAAAAAAGATTGTAGATCTAATTCAGTACTAATATAAGACATGTGCACTTGGTGCAAACACAAATTTTGAATCTAAATATTTCAAAGTTTCATAAATAATTAAATATACAGAGTATTAAAGTACTTTATACGAGGGCTGTTCAATAAAGAATAATCACAATTGTTTTTGACAACGTACCTTTACTCATCCTCATAATTTTGATGGTATTTCTCAAAATAGTCTCCCCTGAATGCGATGCACTTGTTCCAGCGTTTCTGCCAGTCTTCAAAGTCATGCTGGAAACCAGTTCTTGAGAGATCCTTTAAAATCGCCTCCGCAGCCTTCACCACTGCTTCTGATATGGATAATGCTTCTCACAAAGCCGTTTCTTCAAGTTAGGTAATAGAAAATGTCACGTGGGGCTAAATGCGGACTATAGGGAGGGTGAAGGATGCACTTCACGTTGACTTTTGCAAGATATTCAGGAACAACATTGGCAATATGCGGCCGCGCATTATCGTGGTGTAGCATCCAGCTTGCTTCACGGAAATGTGGTCTTTTGCGACTGATGCGGACTTCCAATGTTTGCAGGATATCGCTGTAGTATTGTCCAGTTACTGATGTGTGTGCAGGTACAACATGCTGATAAACCATTCCATGAATATCAAATAATGAGATGACTATAAGTTTCACAGCAGAAACAACCACTTTTGCTGTTTTGGGGGTTGGTGATGAAGGATATTTCCACACTGAGCTTTGCTGTTTGCTCTCAGGATCAAAATGAAGTAGCCAGGTTTCATCATCAGTGATTACGTTTGAAAGAAACTCCGGATCTTCCTCTAACATCAACTTTAACTGCATGCTGCCTCCATTGCAGCGTTAGGCGATACTGAATATGTTTGAACTTACCTGGTTCTCACAGGCGGGAACCAGGAGTATCAACAATGAAACTACTACGGCGTGTTTGTTTCACATTAAGCTAACAGAATGTAATAATATTGAATTTTAGTGCGAAAAGTTGTGAGCGTAAAAAATTATGATCATTCTTTATTGAACAGCCCTCGTATAATCCTTACACCTAATTTTCGAACAGATAATAACTCGATTAATCGATAGATTAATCGATTAAAGTAACACAATTAATCGATTAAAATTTTTATATAGCTACACCATTAATTTTAACTAAAGTAATACTGCAAACCTGCAGCCGGGGAATCGACCCCGTTACCTGTAGATTTGAAATCTGACGTGTTAACCACCAGAACATAGAGACAGACTGGATAAAGTGTTTTAAAGTTAGCATGTTGAACATTCGACTATGGCTATTCCATTTGTATCTATAACGAAATGTAGAATGCAACTATTTTTGCACCAGTTTATCTCAATTAAAATAAAGTAAATAAAAAGAAAATCCAACTGATGTGTAACACTATGGTTTTCTCTAGTCTTTATGAACTATTCGTGCAAATGTTTGTTCCTCCTTTTATTTTATGTAAATCGAGATAAACATTTGCAGAAATTGTCTTATTGCATACTTCTTTGTAGATAAAATGGGATCATTTAAGCGATCGTCAACTATTTTAAGAGCTGAGTTTTGTACACAAACACATGAACTGTGATACTATGAACTTCTTATGTTTATTATCCTTATGCTGTTATGGTGCTAAATCCAATTCCTGTGGAACTGGAAGGGCTCCAGAATGTCTCTTTTGAATTGCGGAACTGGAAGAAACCCAATTTCGTTCCATTTGAGGAGAGTCCTTGCAAGTTTTCTCACCCTCTTCTCCCTTACGCATGAATGATCTTCATCCCCTAACGCACCCCTCTTTGGTGCGGCGAATAAAGCACGAATAAAGCGACAATGGAATCTGCAAGGAACTGGACCGCCGTTTCTTTACATGGCTGGAATTCTTCCCAAGTCTCTTAATCTAGGACTTTTTTTTTTCGGGATTCTCGCACCGTCAGATCTTTCCGAATCAGGACGAAAACGCTCGTTTTGTGAGAACAACGTATCCATTGTCATATCCTTTTCAGGTTGCACCATTTTAGTTAAAATAAACTCAGTACAAAGACAAAACATAAGCTTTTAATTCTTTTCAAATTTTTCTTGACATCGTATTCGGCACAGTAACGTTGAAAACATGTATGGGAACACTGTAGCATAGGTAGTAGCGTGACTGCCTCACGTTAAGCAGTTTCCGAGTTCGAATTTCGGCCAGAGTGACCTTATCATGAAAGACGAATAATGGCCGCGCCATGGCTGAGTAGGTTAGACCGCTTGGCTCTCACCTAGGCGGCCCGGGTTCAATCACAAGCGACCGCAAAGTAGGATTTGTGGTGGACAGCATGGCGCTGGGGTGGGTTTCCTCCGGGTCCTCCGGTTCCCCCACCATCATTCCACCAATTGCTCCATCAATCAATCTCAGGCGTCGGGCCGACCCCTCAACCCTGATTTTATCTCAGGCCAGATGCTTCGGCTACCTCGCTCTGAGGGAGCCCAAGCGCCTCCTAACGTCAGCATTGACGAGAAAGGGAGACTAAAATTAAAGATGAATATTTGATACTTTTGAGCTCCCAAAGTGCGGGCGCTGCGGACCCTTAGCACTCGTGGTACCTCTGACGTTACTAGAGGAACCTCGGGCCGAACAGCCGAGCCCCTCCTTCGGGAGTTGTTCGGATTGGGATGGCTTCGAGGGGGCAGTGTGTTCCCGATACCCATGGGAATCGGGTACGTCTTCGGACGGGGTTGAGGGAAGCCATTAAGTTTCCGGGTACTAGCCTGCTAAGCTAGTAGAAGGTGTGCTAGATCACCTGGCGGCCCCACCGAGGTCATATCCGTAGTCTTCACCTTGAGTGTTGATGCGCGTAAGTGGCGCATCCACTTCCTTCCCGTCTTGTGTCCCTATGACCAGATGAGGGGGGCTTGTTAGGAAACTAGGTCTTGCCCTACGGAAAGCCCCACGGAGGATGCCGAGCGCCCTTTGGGACAGCTCGGATAACTCCCTGGATGAAAGAGTCCCGGGTTTTGTTCCTACGGGTTCAAGGCTAATGGGAGTAGAACCTCTGGACTCAACCTCTGAGCTCTGTGAGCACAATTTTACCTTTCATGTATTGTTTAATACACTTAACGTTGGAGGACATTAATTTAAAAAGGTATTCTTAAAACACTTATTTCTCTATCTATGTAATTAATCGAACTGAATAACTTCCTAAAGGCTAGACATGAATAGTCGGCCTTGGCTAGCCTCTCTAATTAGTCGGTCCAGCCTACCTCGATAGCGTAGACGGTAGCGTGTCTACCTCGCATTGAAGAGGTCCCGAGCTCGAATCTTGGTCGGGTTGAGTTACCTGGTTAAGGTTTTTTCGGGGTTTTCCCTTATCTTTAAAGATGAATGTCGGGTAGTTCTAAGCCCCATGGACCCTGGACACATTTGAGTATCATTTCACCCATTTCATTCACCGTCCAATATGACTTAACGTTGGAGGACGTAAAATTACAGAAAAAATTGTCGCTCCAGCCTGATGTTCTCTAATTTTGTACAAACTATTCTTATAAACACATTCCTTTATCTATGTAATTAATCGAACTGAAGAACTTCCTAAAGGCTAGACATGAATAGTTAACCTTGGCTGGCCTCTCTAATTTGTCGGTCCAACCTGCCGTTCTCTACTCTTGTACAAACTATTCTTACAAACACTTATTCCTCTATCTATGTAATTAATCGAACTGAATAACTTCCTAAAGGCTAGACATGAATAGCTGGCCTTGACTAACCTCTCTAATTTGTCAGTCTAACTTGCTTATCTCTACTCTTGTACAAACTATTCTTAGAAACACTTATTCCTCTATCTATGTAATTAATCGAACTGAATAACTTCCTAAAGGCTAGACATAAATAGTCGGCCTTGACTAGCCTCTCTAATTTGTTGGTTCAACCTGCCGTTCTCTACTCTTGTTCAAACTATTCTTACAAACACTTATTCCTCTATCTATGTAATTAATCGAACTGAATAACTTCCTAAAGGCTAGACATGAATAGCTGGCCTTGACTAACCTCTCTAATTTGTCAGTCTAACTTGCTTATCTCTACTCTTGTACAAACTATTCTTAGAAACACTTATTCCTCTATCTATGTAATTAATCGAACTGAATAACTTCCTAAAGACTAGACATGAATAGTTGGTCTTGACTAGCCTCTCTAATTTGTTGGTTCAACCTGCCGTTCTCTACTCTTGTTCAAACTATTCTTACAAACACTTATTCCTCTATCTATGTAATTAATCGAACTGAATAACTTCCTAAATGCTAGACATGAATAGTTGGTCTTGACTAGCCTCTCTAATTTGTCAGTCTAACTTGCTTAACTCTACTCTTGTGCAAACTATTCTTAGAAACACTTATTCCTCTATTTACTACATTTTAATCGAGATAAACGTTATCTTATTGCTAACTTTCTGGTGGATATAATGAAATTTGGGAATACAGTAGACTTTTAATGATAACCAAATGTCTTAAAGCTGTTCGCTACGTGATGGCAAAAAAAAGTGGATAAAGGCTTTTTTCTTAAATTTCCGAAGAACGAATCATTAGAAAATTAAATAATAAGTAGTACTTCCTAAATGGTTAACTAAATAGAATATTTGATACTAAGTTTGTGTTTTAATTAGACCTACTTTTTTTCTTGTTGCATATCTTACGTTTTCGAGTCTTCCAGAATGCAGAGAACATCTGAGGAGATTCTCAGAATGTTGGAAATATACATTTCATTTGTTAAAAGAAAATACATGGGTAACTTACCAAGCTATTTCTAATATTGTACTTGAATAATGGAGACCTCAAAACGTGTTTTTCCAGTGAAAGCTGATATTTTTGCGTGGAATGCCATATAAATGGAAAATTTAAAGGCAAGTGCCAACAATTCAAAATGCTTGACTTAACACTAAACTGTGGTACTGCATTATTGACTAATAAACTTAATAATTTCATTATGTATACTTTTTTAATATTCTTTCCATCACATACTTTCATTCCAATGCAGAAAAAAGTGAAAATTAAATGATATAAACCGGAAAATTGCTCTTAAAGTTAAACGGAAAATTCTATTAAGAGTTTCATCCGCTAGAGATTAAATTGATGTTAAAATTTCATGGCTGAGTATAGTGTTTTCTATGCAATTGCCTTATGCAGCAGTTCATGAATTTCGCCAAATATTCCAGTTTGGTGCTTTTCCATTCCATTTGGATGATGGGCTTAACTAGCAAAATACATTAGGGTCTATTTCGGGGAGGAGTATTTCTACCTCGTTATGTTCAGGGGATAATTACGAAACACGCAGCGAGATAAACTGTTGCTCCAGCGATTCTGCAAATGGAATGTCTGATGCAGTGCAGTACTGTTTGTTATCCCAGGGATGCATTGTCTGGAAAACACGATTTTGTACGTGTATGAGAGTAATTTGAAAACGTTTATGTGGCTTCCTCTACTCACTTGTTAATTTAGAAGAAAACCCTAAATTTGCATTTGCACATCTCTTCGTAGAATACGATAAATAAATTTTTAAGAGCCTGGTGTTATGTGAGGACTTTGAAAATTGACCACAAAAATTGTAACAAAAGGAATGACGACCTGTCATTTGTGAAAGATGTAGGTATTAGAAAATGCAAACCAAAAACTAATAATTGATTTAAATTATACCCATTATATTATAGTACTTACATTTTTCGAGAAGTAATATTTTTATAACCCTAATGGGTCACCAGTTATGCAATAGAATGCACAGAAAAAGTCTAAGATATACATTTCATTTGTCATGTAAATACATTAAACATGGTGTTTATATGAAGCTCACTAGCCACATCTCAGAAAATAAAAAATGAAGAAATGTTTAGCATGCTACGGGTAATCTGGGATGAGGGAGGTTCTTGAAAATCTTCGTCTAGCATCCTTGGAAGATGTTGAACTTGAATTCCATTTTTTTTTTCGTTTTTTCTTAATTTACGTCCTCCAACGTTAACTCATATAGGATGATGAACGGAATGATGTTCAAATGAGTCCAGGGTGCATAGAGCTTAGACTTCCAGACATTCATCTTTCAGAATAAGGAAAAGCCTCCAACTAGCTATATCGGACGATGAATGAAATTATGTTCAAATGAGTACAGGGTACATAGAGCTTAGAGTTACTAGATATTCATCTTTCAGGATAAAGGAAAAACCTCCAACGTTGTCATATCGGACGATTAATTATATGATGTTGGAGTGAGTCCACAGTACATAGAGCTTACAGTTACCAGACATTCATCTTAGAGGATAGGGGAAAACGTCCAATGTTAAGTCATGTCGGATGATGAATGAAATGATGTTCAAATCACTCCAAGTTACATAGAGCTTAGAGTTACTCTCTCAAGATAAGGGGAAACCTCTAACGTTAAGCTATATCGGACGATGAATGAAATGATGTTCAAATGAGTACAGGTTTCATAGAGCTTAGTGTTACCAGACATTCATCCTTCAGGATAAGGTAAAACCTCCAACGTTAAGTTATATCGGACTATGAATGAAATTATGTTCAAATGAGTCCAGGGTTCATACAGCTTAGAGTTACCAGACATTCATCTTTTAGGATAAAGGAAAACCTCCAATGTTTAGTCATATCGGATGATGAATGAAATGATGTTCCAATGAGTACAGGACATTTTGAGCTTACAGTTACCAGACATTCATCTTTCATGATAATGGAAAATCCTCAACTTTAAGTCATATCGGACGATGAATGAAATGATGTTCAAATCAGTCCAAGTTACATAGAGCTTAGAGTTACTCTTTCAAGAGAAGGGGAAACCTCTAACGTTAAGTTATATCGGACGATGAATGAAATTATGTTCAAATGAGTACAGGGTTCATAGAGCTTAGAGTTACCAGACATTTATCTTAGAGGATAGGGGAAAACGTCCAACGTTAAGTCATATCGAATGATGAATAAAATGATGTTCAAATGAGTTACCAGGCATTCATCGTTCAGGATAAGGAAAAATCCTCGGGAAAACCTTGTCTGTCTAACTCATTCTGATCTAGATTGGAACTCGTGATGTCTACGAATACTCGTGACCTAGAAATGCTAACACCACGCTACAGAGGTGGGCTTTCGTTTTTGAGTTATGCTATTCACAGGCATACACAGAGCGTCGAATTTTTCTAAATATACAATGTGTTACATTCCCAGATTTTTCTGTCCACAAGTTCCTGAGGGCGCGGGTGCAAACCCTGAAGCTACGCGTTTGAGAACAGCTAGCTAGCTGTGAGAACAGTCGAGTGGGTGGTATTGCGCCGTGCCGGAGGTGAGCTCTTCCCAGGAGAGACGTTAGTAAACAAGTTACGTGATTTTTGTTCGTTACGAGAGTTTTCGTTCTGTACTTCAGAGTGAGTGTAAACGAAGTTATCTCCGGAATGTGGGGAAGTGTTAACGACGACGTGTGTCAAATGGGGTTTCCAGAGGTAATTGGTGACTGACATCAAGTTAATTCCAGAGTTAATTATCGTAATTCTTAGCCATGTGTACTCCTCTGGTGTAATGAACTATGTCTTGGTGGAGTGCAGTATCGTCTACTTGGATAAGTGATTAGTGCTGTAGAAGTGGTGTCTAGGTTTGTGTGGTATTTGTAACATCACTTAACAGGATAATAAGGTAGGAAAACATTCCATTTATTTCCGTATCTTCATCCCAAGGTCAACTTACTTGTTCAAGTATTTATGGTTATATAGATGGATAAGAGTTTATCTGTATACAAGACATATGAAAAACTTCACTTCATATTCAGCTATATTTTATTCTCTGTGAATTAGGGGAAGAATTGTATTTAGTCCAAATAAAATCGATATAATACCGGAAATAATATTTCGGACCGCTTGAATCTAAAAAGGAAAGGATGTTTATAAAACCGTCTGTGTGAACAACTAACTGTACCAAATTTTGTATTTAAGTAAGAATCTTTCAAGAAATGGACACATATTTATTTATATTCATATTTATTGCAACTTAATACAGTGTTTGAGCACAACTATGCCATGTAATTTGTAATAAATACTCCCTCTTAAAATTAAACCATTAGAAATGTCAGAAAAATTGTCATTAATTTTTTTTCTCTCTCTTTCATTCATTCTTTCTTTCCTTCTTTCTTTCTTTCTTTCTTTCTTTCTTTCTTTCTTTCTTTCTTTCTTTCTTTTTCTTTCTTTCTTTCTTTCTTTCTTTCTTTCCTTCTTTCTCTTCTTTCTTTCTTTCTTTCTTTCTTTCTTTCTTTCTTTCTTTCTTTCTTTCTTTCTTTCTTTCTTTCTTTCTTTCTTTCTTTCTTTCTTTCTTTCTTTCTTTCTTTCTTTCTTTCTTTCTTTCTTTCTTTCTTTCTTTCTTTCTTTCTTTCTTTCTTTCTTTCTTTCTTTCTTTCTTTCTTTCTTTCTTTCTTTCTTTCTTTCTTTCTTTCTTTCTTTCTTTCTTTCTTTCTTTCTTTCTTTCTTTCTTTCTTTCTTTCTTTCTCTCTTTGTTTGTTTGTTTGTTTGTTTGTTTGTTTGTTTCTTTCTTTCTTTCTTTCTTTCTCTCTTTCTTTCTCTCTTTCTCTCTCTCTTTCTCTCTTTCTTTCTCTCTCTTTCTTTCTTTCTCTCTCTCTTTCTTTCTTTCTCTCTTTCTTTCTCTCTTTCCTTCTTTCCTTCCTTCTTTCTTTCTCTCTTTATTTCTCTCTTTCCTTCTCTCCTTCTTTCTTTCCTTCCTTCTTTCCTTCTTTCTTTCCTTCTTTCCTTCTTTCTTTCTTTCTTTCTTTCTTTCTTTCTTTCTTTCTTTCTTTCTTTCTTTCTTTCTTTCTTTCTTTCTTTCTTTCTTTCTTTCTTTCTTTCTTTCTTTCTTTCCTTCCTTCCTTCCTTCTTTCTTTCTTTCTTTCTTTCTTTCTTTCTTTCTTTCTTTCTTTCTTTCTTTCTTTCTTTCTTTCTTTCTTTCCTTCCTTCCTTCCTTCCTTCTTTCTTTCTTTCTTTCTTTCCTTCTTTCTTTCTCTCTTTCTCACACACATACATACATATATATATACAAAACAATTATTCAAAATCATGGAAGTTGTCATCAAAATGTTCATCTATACGGTAATAGGCTCTGCTTGACAAGAATTTGGTCAGTTTAGATTTAAACTTAGCAGCTAACAGTATTTTTTAGGCTTTCCGGAAGCTTATTAAGTAGTTTTGGACCAAAATATTGGGGCTTATGTTCAAAAAGTTTTAGCCTGTGACGTTTAACTGCATAGTTATTCTTTCCCCTTGTTTCATATGTGTGGACATCGGAATGTATGGAGGTTATATTCCTGTTATGTACAAAAAGTATTGTTCGCAGAATAAATATGTAGGGAAGAGTAAGTATGTTTAATTTTTTAAAATACGGCCTGCATGAACTGGTACGTGGTATTTTTGCCAGGTATCTGATAGCTCTTTTCTGTAGGAGAAAAATTTTGTTAAAGTTGAATTTGGAAGTGTGTCCCCACAGCTTGATGCCATAAGAAATGTGTGAATATATTAATGCAAAATATACTAACTTACTAGTATCTACCGAGAGAAAATTGGCTAAATATTGCAACACAAAATGTCCGGAGTGTAATTTACGTTATAGTTTTTCAATGTGGTTTCATGTTTTTCAACATGTCCAAGAAAATTCCTGGACCCCAAACCTTCCTCTACACGTAGCGACTTCCACAATTTTAATTATTCAAAAAGTGGCTCTAATTACTTTGATTAAAATTAACATTGAAAAGTTTTATAAACTCAAAGAAAAGTTAATATCAAACATTTTAAATTCTTTTATTGCTTTTAGAACAATTCCCTTAAACTTGAATACATTTTTTTGCATTCGATGAAACCAGTGCTTAAAGCACTTATGCCACCTTTGCCGAGGCACTTCTAAAACCAAGTTTTTATAACGTTCCATTGTTTCATCTAATGCCGAAAGTGTTATTCCATGCATTATATCTTTATTTATTTTTTGTAATTTACATCCTTTAACTTTTTAAGTCATATCGGACGATGAATGAAATGGGGGAAATGGTGCTCAAATGGGCCCAGGGTCCATGGAGCTTAGAGTAACCTGACATTCGTCTTTTGGGATAAGGGAAAACCCCGGAAAAAGCGTATCCAGGTAACTCACCCTGACCGAGATTCGAACTCGGGACCTCTTGAATCTTTAATTTAAGAAAACAAAAAGAAATCAAAAGTTGCAAGGTCAGTGCTGTCTCCATGGTGCTGACCTTTAGAACGTCCAGCTACTCACTTTTTTGTTGTGCTCTACGCAACGATGTGGTGTTATGTAAAATTATTTTTACTTTTGTGCGTTTGTCAGAATTACTTCTAACATTTGCGTTAAATAGACACTTGTGTACCAGTCAGCAGTAATAGTTCATGTGTCTTCTAATGTTGTAGTAGCAGTATGAACCATTTTACCCTTCACTAGGATTTTTTTTTTTAATATTCTCAAACATGGTTGTTAGAGGTTTTCATTAAAATACCGCAAAGTGAGATTTGTGGTGGAAAACACGGCGTTGGGGCGGGTTTTCTCCGGGACCTCCGGTTTCCCCCACCATCTCATTCCACCGGTGCTCCATCTTCATCTCATGTACCATCAGTGTCACCGCCTGCGGTGCCGCATGTAGTAAAAGCGGGCGTTAAACACTACACACATTAAAATACCGAAAGTTTAAGATATTTTCACTGAAAATGAATTGTATATCTTTAATTATGCCCGCAGAAGTTCTCTGCATTCTGGAGGATTTTTACATAAACCGGAAACGTAAGATATACTCAAAATGTTAGTAAAGTAAACAAAAAAAATGTATATCTCGTTAAAATACACAATTTATGTTCAACACTTTCCTTAGAGTTAACAATTTTGGTAGTATTCCCTGTTATTTGAATATCCCAGTACCTACCTGTATTTTTCTCAAACGAGAAGTCGTTATACATTTCTTTTACCTTTTGGTCATGCAAACAGAACGAATTTCAATGCCCTCACTTAAAGACCAGTTTTAAAAATTGGACTATCTCTAAATCTTCTGTATCCTCACATTAACTTCAGTCCGCCGATGTAGCGTAATTGCTGGTGCAGGGGCAGGGGAAGACAGGTAGAGGTGGTGTGACGTCAGCTCTAACCGCCAAACATGCTCCCGAACGAAAGGCAGGTTAGCGTGTGACGTCACCACGCTGATTTCTGCTGCCCAAGAGGAAGGAAACAGTTTGATGTGCTGCGGTTCCAACACGTAGAAAAGACAGGAAACGCATTGGGTATTAATAATATATACAACTCACATCTTAGGTATTGTAATATTAATGCTGATTACTTTAATTATACAATTGGTCACAGTTTATAAACAATTATATTTTGGCTCTGTGCTGTGAGAAAATATATAACACTTCAAATCGTGGTTTATCTTGAAGGACAGGCATGTTATAAAGTAAATAGAATATAAAGTAATTTTCTCTGCAAATTAATGGAGACCCACTCAGAACAGAATTACGTGCAAATGTTCCAATACTTTCTGTTTTGTTTTTCTTTAACTAATTTATTAATGTCGGGATGTAATGTCTGAGAGATTTGTAATCATGTTAGATTGTGATCCGACAAGGTACTTCGGGGTTTGGACATAGCTAATTTTATAACATATGTGGAGCCAAACATACACAATAACCTTGCGGCAAGTGAATACAACCTCAGAAATCTGGTTTGGGTGATATTCTTGTAAAAATCAGCCAAGTCTTGTGTGTATATTTGTCCTTCAATAAACAGTCACACTGTAAGTTTAACAGTTCCATTAGGTACGTGGCAGCTACATTGTTGTCATTGAGTGTGCTACTCCTGACTGAACCCTCAGATTCTGTACTCACAGCGCCATTTAAATAGACAACTTGGTACTACACGGCTCTTGCCTGACGTCACACGCACTGTAGGCCTCGCTCCTGGCTGAAATAGGTCACATCTCTCGAAGCTGTCCTCCTCTGTGCTAGGGTGTCTACTAAACGTTAAAGATGTCTCGAGTTTGAATCTCGATCAGTGTGATTTTTCTGGATAAGGCTTTCCCTTATCCTGAAAAATGAATGTCGGGTATCTCTAAGCTTCATGCTACCTGGACTAATTTCAGCATTTCACCCATTTCATTCATCGTCCGCTATGACTTAAACTTGGAGGACGTAAATTGAAAATTAAAAAATAGCATTTCCTTGCATGCTGATGAAAATTATCAATAAGGTAATATTCATCTCGATTAATATGAAGTAGATAGAGGAATAAGTAGATAGAGAACGGCAGCCTGAACCGACAAGTTAGAGGTTAGTCAAGACCAACTATTCATGTCTAGCCTTTAGGAAGTTACTCAGTTCGATTAATTGCATAGATAGAGGAATAAATGTTTGTAAAAATAGTTTGTACAAGAGTAGAGAACGGCAGGTTGGACTGGCAAATTAGAGAGGCTAGCCAAGGCCAACTATTCATGCCTAGCCTTTAGGAAGTTATTCAGTTCGATTAATTGCATAGATAGAGGAATAAATGTTTGTAAAAATAGTTTGTACAAGAGTAGAGAACGGCAGGTTGGACTGGCAAATTAGAGAGGCTAGCCAAGGCCAACTATTCATGCCTAGCCTTTAGGAAGTTACTCAGTTCGATTAATTGCATAGATAGAGGAATAAATGTTTGTAAAAATAGTTTGTACAAGAGTAGAGAACGGCAGGTTGGACTGGCAAATTAGAGAGGCTAGCCAAGGCCAACCATTCATGCCTAGCCTTTAGGAAGTTACTCAGTTCGATTAATTGCATAGATAGAGGAATAAATGTTTGTAAAAATAGTTTGTACAAGAGTAGAGAACGGCAGGTTGGACTGGCAAATTAGAGAGGCTAGCCAAGGCCAACTATTCATGCCTAGCCTTTAGGAAGTTATTCAGTTCGATTAATTCCGTAAAGAGAGGAATAAGTGTTTGTAGGAATAGTTTGTACAAGAGTAGAAAATAGCTGGTTGGACCGGCAAATTAGAGAGGCTAGCCAAGGCCGACTATTCGTGTCTAGCCTTCAGGAAGTTATTCAGTTCGATTAATTATATATAAACTAAATATAAACTCGAGGGTATCTACTAGGGCATATCCTCACGAAGTGAAGATTGACCCCCTCTAACGACCAGGGAGTTACCGAGCTGTCCCGAAAGGGCGCCCGGTACCTCCATGGGGCTTTCCATAGAGCAGAGACTAACAAGCCCCCATCTGGTCCTGTGGACTCAAGACGGGATGGAAGTGGATACGCCACTCAAAAATTGGAAGGCTGCCGATATGACTTCGGTGGGGCTACCAGGTGATCTAGCACACCTTCTACTAACTATGCTAGCTAGTACGCGGTTAAGCTTCCCTCAACCCCGTCCGGAGACGTGCCCGATTTCCCACGCGTATCGGGAAACACTGCCCCCTCGAATCCAAACCAATCCGAACAACTCCCAATCAGAGAGGGGCTCGAATGTTCGGCCCGAGGTTCCTCTAGTAACGTCAGAGGTACCACGAGTGCTAGGGGTCCGCAGCGCCCGCACCACGGTAGCCGAAGGGGACAGAACTCCTCCCTTACGGGGAGTTCGATTAGTCACATAAATAGAGGAATAAACGTTTTAAGAATAGCTTGTACAGGAGTAGAAAATAGCAGATTGAACCAACAAATTAGAGGCAAGCCAAGGCAAATATTCATGTCTTACCTTTAGGAAGTTATTCAGTTCTATTAATTACATAGATAGACTAATAAGTGTTTGTAAGAACAGTTTGTACAAGGATAGAGAACGGCAGGTGGGACCGACAAATTAGAGAGGCTAGCCAAGGCCAACTATTCATGTCTAGCCTTTAGGAAGTTATTCAGTTCGATTAATTACATAGATAGAGGAATGTGTTTGTAACAATGTTTTGTACTAGAGTAGAGAAAGTCATGTGAGTGCAGTACATTAGGTTTTTTAATATACACCTTTAGTTTGGATTGGCCTGATCAGATCAGGTCCAGTTGTTTTTGTAACCTTTGTTTAGTGGGATGATCTTTGTGATTCATAGAATGTTAGGTTAGGTGTAGTACTTTTATAAGCTTAAATATTCCAATTTTATTTTTATTTGCGTGGTTTTACTTGAATTTCCAAATTGGTTCGCATAATTACATACTATCCTGCTTCTATAATTGTGCATTTCGCTAAGCATTCATGTGTTTTTGATTTCCGATATTGACGTTATCATTACTCATCGAATGGTACTAGTGCCATCTACAATTACAACGTGGTATTCTTCCCGGTCATTGGATATACAAGTTATATCATTCCCCAACTAATTTGCACTTTATCCTTATAAACTAAACGGAGATGAAATTTTATTTTGGGAATCACATATTCCAAAATATGTGCAAGTACATTCAAGTTTCGGATTTCACTTTCAACCAACTACTAAGTTACTCATTGGTAGCTTTTATTCCAGACAAGCTAATGACGTTCCGAAGGGCAGAATTGACTTTCTGCCTTGCTATCGACATTGTCACGGCAACAGGCATAAAAGTTTCGGCACAAATAAGAAAGCAGTCAGCGGATAAAGTATCATGGTAATAATAAGCCTTGATAAGCAGTTAATGATAGCGCGGCTATTGTAAACAAGCACCGGCAAGCAAGATAACTGAGGTAAAGGCCTCGCCCTTCTAGAATGTGATAGATTATTCGGATTACGTCATTAGATGCATTGTTTTCCAGAAACATCTAGTGATTGACAGAACAGTCAGGTATTCATGAATGGATGTATAAAAAGAAGCCATGGCTAGTGATGAGTCAGTTGTGTAACAAGAGTGTTGTGGTAACGAGAGCTAATGCAATCAGCTGTCACGGTTTGTTATTGTCATCGACCTTGGAAGACTGTATTATTATGTGATGTAACGTTCTTACGTGAGAATTGAACAGTGTAACTCTACGGAAATAAAGGAGATTTTTAATTTCTGCAACTTGGCCTTTTAATTCTACGAACGCACAAACGCACAATATAAAACCTGGTTTTCATTCCAGAGTACTGTGAACGAAAATGCGGTATGCTGTTTTGTTTCCCGTTCTGGTTTGTGTACTTGGGTTATTGTGTTCAACTGTTACATTTGATTACTCACATTATGAATAGTCACCTGTTTTTACAAGATTAAAGCAGCGATTTTTGTCTTTCTGTATAATGCTAGAAGTATTTATTCTTAAATGTTGTGAAGAACGAGGGGGATGCCTCAAGCGGTAGCGTGGTTCGATTACATTATTTGACGTTCTGGACCGATATGTGTTTTCGGTGCGTTCCCAGGTTAGACAAATGCTGGGAAGTATGATTAGATTCTCGATGGTTTGTTATATGTGTCAGCGTTGCATGGCAGGGAATTTTCTCTTTGAAAATCCTCTTACTCCGGATCGGGGGAGCTGCCAAAAGGGCGAGGGGAGATCAGATCTGTAGTTGCTAGGGACCCTAAACTCTCCTTAGCCTGGCTTCGCTTTGTAGCTCACACTTCACTTTTGGCACGAAAGCTTTCATTGGTCTAGGCATTCAGTCTACTTGTCATAGTTATAAATGTAGTGCTACTTACGAAGGCTCTTTCTCTAGGACTAGCTCCTCAAACTCCAACACCAGACGATACCCTGGCTGAGCTAGGATCTCAGTGTCACACTGAGCATTATCAGGATACTGTTGTGGAAATCCCGGACTGACCAGCGTGGCTCTGGGCTGCTCTCTGCTCAGAGTCATTGACCTGTTGCACTCTGGGGACCAGACCTCTGACACTTTCACTGTAACAAACACCAGCATTACTGTTTAATAGTCAGTACTGACATGAACCTCAGCAAGTGTGGGCCTGTGTTCCATATATGCCTCTATTCTGTGAACATCAGGAGATCTAAAGACAATAAATAAAACCACGTGCGTTTTGACTGCAGCACTCTTTGTTCATGGTTTGCTTGACGCTTTTGCCCTCTAAATACAGTAAAACTTCGTTAACAGGACGTCCTTAACCCGGGACAGTTTTGGAAAAAGTATTTTGTTTAGCGTAGTAAATGAAGACTTGTTTTATATATATATATATATATATATATATATATAAATTGCTATAGCAAAATGAAACAAACATGCCGTAGTAGTTTCATTGTTGGTAATCTTGGTTACCGCCTGTGAGAACCAGGCAAGTTAAGACATGTTCAGTATCGCCTACCACTGCAATGGAAGTAACACGCGAGGAACAATATGCGGCTTTGAAATAATGCTTTCGTCTCAAATATTCAGTTGAGGCCTATACAATGTTACAGCAAGCCTATGGAGAGTCTGTTCTTCCCTACAGCACAGCTCAAAGGTTGTTTAAAATGTTTAAAGATAGGAGACAATCAATTTCAAAGGAAATGGACCCGGTGTCCCAGTTACTGCTCTTACGCAAGAAAACATAAACACTGCTGCTGCCATTGTGAGAGAGGATCGACGAATTACCTTAAGGTTACTTTCTGAAATACTGAACATTTCTTTGGGTGCCACCCACAAGTTGGTGACAGAAACATTACACATGAGACGTGTTTGTGAGCGATGGGTTCCAAGACTGTTGATTCCCGAACAAAAGGACATTCGCATGCAGGTCTGCATGCAGTTTAAGTTGATGTTAGAGGAAGATCCGGAGTTTCTATCAACGTAATCACTGCTGATGAAACTTGGCTACCTCAGTTTGATACTGAGAGCATTTTGATGGTGCTTCTCAAAATAGTCTCTCCTGAATGCGATGTACTTACCCAAGCGTTTCTGCCAGTCTTCAAAGACGTGCTGGAAAGCATTTCTTGAGAGATGTTTCAAAATCGCCTCCGCAGCCTTCACCACTGTTTCTGATGATGGATAATGCCTCCCACGAAGGCGTTTCTTCAAGTTAGGGAATAGAAAAAAGTCACATGGGGCTAAATCCGGACTATAGGGAGGGTGAGAGATGCACTTCATGTTTACTTTTGCAACAAAATCAGCAACAATATTGGCAATATGCGGCAGCTCATTATCTTGGTGCAGCATCCAGCCTGCTTCACGGAAATGTGGTCTTTTGCGCCTGATATGGACTTGCAATGTTTTCAGGATATCCCTGCAGTATTGTCCAGTTACTGATGTGTGTGCAGGTACAACATGCTGATAAACCATTCCATGAATATCAAAGAATGAGATGACCATAACTTTCCCAGCAGAAGCAACCACTTTTGCTTTTTTGGGGGTTGGTGATGAAGGAGGTTTCCACACTGAGCTTTGCTGTTTACTCTCAGGATCAAAATGATGTAGCCAAGTTTCGTCACCAGTGATTGCGTTTGAAACTCCGGATCTTCCTCTAACATCAACTTTAACTGCGTGTTACCTCCATTGCAGCGGTAGGCGATACTGAAATGTCTGAACTTATCTGGTTCTCACAGGCGTGTTTGTTTCACATTAAACTAACAGAATATAATAAGATTGAATTTTAGTACGAAAAATTATGTCCGTTAAAAGTTATGATCATTCTTTATTGAACAGCCCTCGTAAATTGTGTCGTGTTACGTAGGCTGTTTTGATGTTTTGATGGTTGAACTGCACTATAATCCCGCCTTCTCTGGCCTCTCTTAACCGAGCAATGCTACACTGGCGACCTACCATAACAACTGCACTGATTGGTCAGAGAGTTAATATAATATTCGTTTACTGCCTCTCTGACATCCGCCATGGAGTAACAACCCAGTTAAAAAGCTTTTCTTTTGACTGTTTAGTGCTTAAAGAGTTGTATGTTGTTTGCTCAGATTAAATAAGGTTATACTTGTACTAACTTTGAGTGTAAAGTTATCTGTTATGACCATCTATATCTAATAAAATAAACACGGAATCGTTGAAGTAGGAGAGTTTGCTGCTAGGTAAAAAAGTGGGAACTCGTTTTGCACTTTAAACCTGAAACAGAGTCCTGAAATTTTGTATGTTAGTTATTCTATGCCTATCTTGAATAAAGAAATAATATTTAAGGTTATTGTACGTATTAAAGGGTTAAAATACTTCAGTTTCCAGTTATATTTAACTCATAGCTTTTACTGGTCCTATTTTGGGTGACATTTCTTTAAAAAAAAACTTGGTTTAAAAGCATTTTTTGTAATTTTCTAAGCAAAGTGACCACTTACCATCTTTGTGGAGCCGCTCGCAGATAAAGAAGTTGTGCGTGTCACAGTCGCGATCGTTCCACATGAAGGAATGTGCCAGACGTTCGCTTCCTGAGGGAAGATGAAACAGCCTGCGAAGTTCTACACAGTCTTGCTCGCTTAGACCGTCGTCGTTCGGTTGTCTGTTGTGTTGGCCGTGTTGGTCCCATCCAGGAAACCAGTCTAAAACATAAACATTACTTTTTAGTTCACTTCGTAATTACATGGCATAAACTTCTAGGAAAAACAATTGCAGCTCTACATCGACTGTGATCAATTTAGTTTGTTGAGCTGGTTTGGTTTAACAATTTTCAGTTTAAAGTGATCGAGCAGCGAAGCTTAAAATTTATTACCGTTTGTTTCCCCGGGGCCTTTCGACTACTTCACGCAGTGGACAGAATCCACGAACGCTTTGCATATACTGGATGTAAAAGAAAGATATCTCATATGTTTGAGCAAACTTTTCTTGCATTAGAAGTTAAAGCAAGTTATATGAATATAGGCCTAGAAATTGTTTAGTTTCTACAGGTACTTCGGAGTTCCTTTCCCATTAGTCCTGGACCCGTAGGACCAAGGACCCGTTTCTCCTTCTACCCGGGAGCGATGGATAACTCCGGGACACTTTCCATAGGACAATATTTTATATTTTTAAAAAGCCGCCCCGCTGAACACAACCTCAAGACGGGATGGAAGTGCATACGCCACTTACGCGCGTCAACCCAGCAGGGAGGACTACCGATAACCTCGGTGGGGCCGAATGGCGATCTAGGACACCTTCTACTAGCTCTGCAGGCTAGTCCCCGGGACTTTTTAGCCAACCCTCTACCCCCTCCGGGCGGCCGAAGCCTGGCCGGAAGTACCCATCTACCCGTGGGTGTCGGGAACACACTGCCCGCTCGAGTCCAACCCAATCCGAACAGCTCCCCTACGGGAGGGGCTCGGCATGTTCGGCCCGAGGTTCCTCTAGTAACGTCAGAGGTACCACGAGTGCTAAGGGTCCGCAGCGCCCGCACCTCGGCAGCTGAAGGGGACGGATCCCCTCCCCTACTGGAATCACTTTTTCTACAGTTGAACCCCATAGAATAACACTCGACATTAAATCCAGCACATGTTCAAAATGACCTTCATTAGTTGCAATGCATCCGCCAGTCCACCGTCGCATGGACTCCTTAATGCGCTTAGTTAGGCCTAGAGAATTTCATGTAATCTGGCTGCCTTCCACAATAAGAGCAAAAATGTTCTCTACATCTGAAACTGGAGTTGCATAAACGAGATTTCAAATGTCACTACAAAAAATCTAGTGGGTTTAAGTCAGGCAAGCGTGGAGGCCACGTAATTGGTCCACCTCTTTCTATCCATCTCCCAGGAACCCCGCTATTCAGAAATCGACTGGAACTAAGTACCGGTGACTAACAAGCATAATGTTGCGGCAACGGACAGTTAAGTTTCGGCGCAAATGGATAACAGACGGTGGATAGTGTTTCAGGTTAATACCTAAAAAGCTTGCATAAGCAGTTGACGATAGCGCGGCTAGTGTTCACAAAGAGCCGGCAAACAAAGATAGCTAAGATAAAGAACATGCCGGGGCAGATAGGACTTCACGTTTGGGAGGTTCTAGTGATATCGTGATTGACACAGAAAAGTTGGCTTACTATTTGTACTCGAAACCTCTTGAATTTATGAATGGGATATATAAGCGATTGTGATACGCCAGCGGACAGTTGTAAAACAGTGAGGCGAGCAGTAAACAACTGTAAAGAGTTGTTGTTGTAACGATAGCTGTTTTTTATTGTCATCGACCTTGGAAGATTGTATTGTATATGTGATGCAATGTTGTTACTTGAGAAGTGATCAGCGAATTTCTACGGAAATAAAGAACCTTTAGAATTTTGGCAAATTGGACTTTTAAATCTACGAACCCAGAAAGTCACAATACTGTATCACAATGACAATAGCGGTGAATGCATCACTCCACCGAATTTAACCAGATTTAAAAGTGAATGTTTACTAATGTACAATTAAACCACTGTACTACTGTGGGGTTATAGGCACAGGACTGCTACGTATTACACATTTAACTGTGTAAGCAGAGCTATAGAAAAGGAACTATACCATGAAAATAAACAATTTCAGACCTATGTTAATAGAACACATTTTATCCTCTATATGCAAGAAATATTTTCCCAAAGTTTTGACACACCTTTCTGTTACATCCTATTTTTAATAATTTATAGCTTATAATGATACTCTTCAGAATTCGATCAATTTTGGAGCAGGAGAGAATTATCTTGAAAAAATGACCCGCTTACACAGGGTGGAATAGATTAGTCATTGCCAACATAAGTTGCGTTTGAATGTGGGAAATATTTTATTCACTTCACTGTACATTAACCCAAGTAGCATTCAATACTTTGAACATTATCTTACCGTGCGTGCAGTAAGGGAATTGATGTATTCCTTCCAAAAGTTCTATATCAACATTTTTAAAACCCTCCTAAATACAATTAAAACAATTGTTTAAAACGCCTGTTCCCGTAATCAACACAATTAAAAACGAGAAATTGATTAAATAAAAAATTTAGTATTTAAATTCAAAATATTCCAAGAATGCCCACCCTGGACTACCCTTTATGTACGAAATTTTAAAATAATATCGTTTTTCTCAGTCACTAACGATTTTGATTACTGTATTATATAATTAAGATATTTTCACGACAAATGAAATATATTGAATTTTCTGATAGTGTTCTCAGAAGTTTTTCTTTTTTTTCTGGAGGACTTTTGCATAAATGATAAACTAATAGAGGTAGTTCAAATCTTAGGGAAAATATAGATATCGTTTACACAAATGTCATTTTTATGACATTAGATATTTTTTGACATATTTAGTTTTACTTGGTCTTTCTAATATACATATTCTCAATTTAGAAGCAGTTTTTAATTTTTTTATCATCTGAACAGATAAAGAGAACTGAACTTCAAAGCCATCACATAGCAACCAAATTTAAATATTTTACTATCACATAAAGCGTAAAGTATTCACACATTCCCTTGTATCTACAAGCAAATTAACAATAAGATGATGTTTATCTGGATTAACATAAAGTAGATACACGAATAAGTGTTTGTAAGAATAGTTTGTACAAAAGTAGAGAACGGCAGATTGGACCGGCAAATTAGAGAGGCTATTCAAGGCCAACTATTCATGTCTAGCCTTTAGGAAGTTATTCAGTTCGATTAATTACGTAGAGAGAGAACTAAGTGTTTGTGAGAATAGCTTGTACAAGAGTAGAGAACGGCAGGTTGGAGCGGCAAATTAGAGAGACTAGCCAAGACCAACTATTCATGTCTAGCCTTTAGAAAGTTATTCAGTTCAATGCCTTATATAGATGGAGGAATAAATGTTTGTAAGAATAGTTGTACAAGAGTAGAGAATGGAAGTTTGGGAGAGACTAGTCAAGGCTAACTATGCATATCTGGCCTTTAGGAACTTACACAGTTTGATTAATTACATAGATAGAGGAATAAGTGTTTGTAAGAATAGTTTGTACAAGAGTACAGAATGGCAGATTGGACTGACAAATTAAAGAGGCTAGCCAAGGCCAGCTATTCATGTCTAGCCTTTAGGAAATTACTCAGTTTGATTAATTACATAGATAGAGGAATAAGTGTTTGTAAGAATAGTTTGTACAAGAGTACAGAATGGCAGGTTGGACTGACAAATTAAAGAGGCTAGCCAAGGCAAACTATTCATGTCTAGCCTTTAGGAAATTACTCAGTTTGATTCCTTACATATATGGAGGAATAGGCGTTTGTAAGAATATTTTACAAGAGTAGAGAAAAGCCAGGCGAAGTAACAATTCAGAACTGTTAAAAAATGGGTAGAAGAATAAGAACCTGTAAACATAGTTTGTGCAAGAGTAGAAAATGTAATGAGATTTCCCCTATGTCAGATATTTACTAGAAATTAGCTAATTTTAGTTTATAGTTATTCAATGTCTAATAGCGAATTTTTCAAGTTAAGTTTTGTAGTAAGTAAGATTGCCAAAATGCCCTTATATTCACTCGTAGCAAATTAACTATCTTCTGTATATCTTTGGAAACATTAAACGGCTCCTTTGCACGAAAGTAATGCGCTTAATGAAGATGAATTGATGGAAGAAGTTTGTATGAAGTTAATTTTGAGAGAGCAAAGTTAGGAAGATAAACGTGTAGCAGTATCCGAGCAGCTAGCAGGTAATTAGAGACCATTCAGACATATAACCTTAAACACGACGGTTCCCTTCAGTTATCTTTTTCAATAGTTTATTCTTATATGTATGTTATTATGACACGAAGGAGAATTTCAGGTTTTAAGAAGACCTAGAGCCCTAAATGTTTCAAATTATTTATAAAAGAATACAGTTCACTCTTCTTATCATGTCCACTTTTCCAGAAACGTACTCCGTAATTATTTTTGTTATAAGAGTGTGAGATAGGACGGAGTCACGTGACGTTTTAAATATCCGTAGTGATTTATTTTCAAAAATAAAGCTATATAATGCACTCGCATAACCTTCTCTTCTCACAATTGTACATTTGCTGTATTAAGTTAATTACATTTGGTAATCATGGTCTCTATTCCCACTCATAGAACTGCTACCAACCTGACGTAACGGAACTGAAAGATACTAGACATGCACGTTGAAATACAAATGCAACATAAATCACGGTAATAAATGACGGATGTCCATTCGGTTGTTTCTTCTAAGCACCGTAGTAAATAGAAGTTGGTCTCTCTGCATTTTTCATTATACGTTACGTTGGGTTGCGGGATACAGAACAAAGATCCTTTCTTCATCCGCAAATCCATTCACTTCCACGAAAACATTACTTCTGCCTGCCTCTCTCGCATGACAGTTTCGGTGCCCTGAGATTTAGTTTGATAAATGAAAATATACGCACTGAAAAGCGAGTTTCATCTATATTAATGCAGCAGCTCGGAGAACACCATTAGCAATTCTAGAAAAAGCCTTACATACACCAGTTACTGACAGAGTAATTAACGAAAAAAATATTTATTAAATATGGTTTCCGAAAATAAGTCTGGTAAAATATTTTCACAGATGAAACATTTTAGATCAAAAAGTTTGTAAGAATAGTTTGTGCGAGAGTAGAAAACGGCAGGTTGGACCGACAAGTTCGAGAGGCTAGCCACGGCCAACTATTCATGTGTAGCCTTTAGGAAGTTATTCAGATCTATTAATTACATAGAGGAATAAGTGTTTGTAAGAATAGTTTGTACAAGAGTAGAGAACGGCAGGTTGGACCGACAAGTTCGAGAGACTAGCCACGGCCAACTATCATGTGTAGCCTTTAGGAAGTTATTCAGATCTATTAATTACATAGAGGAATAAGTGTTTGTAAGAATAGTTTGTACAAGAGTAGAGAACGGCAGGTTGGACCGACAAGCTAGAGAGGATAGCCAAGGCCAACTATTCATGTTTAGCCTTTAGGAATTTATTCAATTCGATTAATTACATAGATATAGGAATAAGTGTTTGCAAGAATTGTTCGTAGAAGAGTAGAGAACGGCAGGTTGGACTGGCAGATTAGAGAGGCTAGACAAAGACAACTATTCATGTCTAGCCGTTAGGAAGTTATTCAGTTCTATTAATTACATATATAGAGGAATAAGTGTTTGTAAGAATAGTTTGTACAAGAGTAGAGAACGGCAGGTTGAACTGACAAATTAGAGAGGCTAGCCAAGGCCAACTATTCATGTCTAGTCTTTAGGAAGTTATTTAGTTCGATTAATTACATAGATAAAGGAATAAGTGTTTGTAAGAATAGTTTGTACAAGAGTAGAGAACGGCAGGTTGGACCGACAAATTAGAGAGACTAGCCAAGACCAACTATTCATGTCTAGTCTTTAGGAAGATATTCAGTTCGATTAATTACATAGATAGAGGAATAAGTGTTTGTAAGAATAGTTTGTACAAGAGTAGAGAACGGCAGGTTGAACTGACAAATTAGAGAGGCTAGCGAATGCCAACTATTCATGCCTAGCCTTTAGGAAGTTATTCAATTCGTTAATTACATAGATATAGGAATAAGTGTTTGCAAGAATTGTTCGTAGAAGAGTAGAGAAAGGCAGGTTGAACTGACAAATTAGAGAGGCTGGCGAATGCCAACTATTCTCTGTCTAGCCTTTAGGAAGTTATTTAGTTTGATTAATTACATAGATAGAGGAATAAATGTTTGTAAGAATAGTTTGTACAAGAGTAGAGAACGGCAGGTTGAACCGACATACTTGCCCGCCACGGTAGCGTAGATGGTAGCATGTCTGTCTCACGTTCAATAGGTCTCGAGTTCGAATCTCGGTCAGGGTGTGTAACCTGGATAAGGTTTTTTCCGTGGTTTTCACTTATCTTTGAAGACGGATGTCGGGTAAGTCTAAGCTCCATGTACCCTGGACTCATTTGAGCATCATTTCACTCATTTCATTCATCGACCGATATGACTTGACGTTGGAGGACTACATTACAAAGAAAAAAACAAGAACCGACCAATTAGAGACTAGACAAGGCGAACTATTCATGTCTAGCCTTTAGCAAGTTATTCAGTTCGATTAATCAGATAGAGGAATAAGTGTCTGTAAGAATAATTTGTACAAGAGTAGAGAACGGCAGGTTGAACCGACATATTTGCCCGCCACGGTAGCGTAGATGGTAGCATGTATGCCTCACGTTCAAGACGTCCCGCGTTCGAATCTCGGTCAGGGTGTGTAACCTGGATAAGGTTTTTTCCGTGGTTTTCACTTATCTTTGAAGACGAATGTCGGGTAAGTCTAAGCTCCATGGACCGTGGACTCATTTGAGCATCATTTCACTTTCATTCATCGACCGATATGACTTGACGTTGGAGGACTACATTACAAAGAAAAAAAAAAAGAACCGACAAATTAGAGACTAGACAAGGCGAACTATTCATGTCTAGCCTTTAGCAAGTTATTCAGTTCGATTAATCAGATAGAGGAATAAATGTCTGTAAGAATAATTTGTACTAAAGTATAGGATGTCACGTGTATACAATACATCAGAATGTTTTTTATCGTTCTTTTGTAGCGTTACTGTAGAATTTGACGCCATTTTGAAGACATGTATTCACAAATCGCGATTTTAAAACAACAGTCTATGGGCTAAGGTTATAACCAAAGCCTTGCGTCGAGTTTTAACAATGGGGTTTGTCAGTCAAGAATTCCTGCACCTGTTTTCTTGCAGTATGAAAGGAAGTTATTCTTTGGAGGCACATCCTTTTTACGCTTCGTTAAGCTTTTTGTCAGGCCCTCTGTCTTCCTCTGTATGACGGTACGAGGACCTTATTGTGTCTCTGGGCTCTCAGTTGCTTGCAAAGCTCGCTGCAACATAAGTGGATAACAGTTTACAAACCACTTCTCATGTCCTTTGTGGTCATTAACCATTTTGTTCACGCGTGCGCTTGCACTTTGTGTACAAGAGAAGCAAGGGGAAACTAGCAAATCATGACAGAGAGCTGAAGCACTATGTGAGATTGCAGTACCATCCACAATGTAAAATAATCTAAACTACTGCGCTCATTTTACTCATTATTGTACAAAATACTTTCTTAAAAGCTTTTTTTTTTTCTATTTATTCTTGCTACTCAAGATAAATATTGCTCAAATTGTTTTACTACTAAATAATTATTTATTTATAGGTACAATGGGAATATGGTAGTGCAGTAGGCTTTAAGGAATGGTCAAATGTTTTAAGAGACAATCTCTATGTGATGGCGTTAGAACTACATTCCATGACAACTAAAAAGAAGAAAAGGGCAATATCAACTAAGACTTACCAATGGAAAAAATATAAGCATTTGAAAATCAATTCAGCAACACGAAATAACTTTGAAATATTTAATTAAGATACTGAATTTCAGTTAAATTGAAGGCTTTAACGGATCTACATCATCTTTCCAGTGAAATTTTGCCACAGCGTTATAGAATATACTCCTTAAGTGTCAAGACATTCCCCTACTTTTCCTTTCTCGTGACCATGGAAGCGAAAAGCTGAGTGAAAGCTGATTCCACCTAATTTATGTGTGCTAGGAGCTACTGCAGTTATAAGGAGTGGAAAGGTTACATTTTCACACCTTTGGAGTAATGTTCCTCGGACTGGTTTACCATTATACAAAATCATTTACAGTGAATAGAGCTTTATAAAATTGTAGGTATACATTTTGTCACGGAAATTTTACAAAAGCGGCATATTAATAAAAGCCTTTAGAGAAAAGGGTAATAAAATCATTTATGATACAGAGTATATTTTTACGTTTCAGGTGGGATTTTACTGAAGATATTTTCATCGTATTAAAAGTTGCTAAACTTAAATGCCAAGTTCGGGTTGTGACCAATTTTCTGCCTTTGAATTACGCTTATCACAGACATAGAGATTTTTTTCTATAATTAGTTTCTTTGGGGGAGGCTTTAGGGGTCTTCAGCACATATTTTCGGTGAAATCTCGATATTTAATTTTGTACTGGAATGCAGTACTTGGCTTATTTCGTATATCTAATATGGAAAGCAAAAGCTTACGTTGTTCTCATGAGAGACACAAAGAAGGGATGACACATATAGTTACTCCAAAAAGTATTCGTCTAATGCGTGGGTTTATGTTTAAGCATGTATGAATACTGGAAAAATCATCAAAATAAAGTACAGCAGGGATATTGTCTTATTTATTGATTAGTGATAAAGAGAATACAATAAAGAAGCACAGAGTATCTATTCACATAAATATAGTTAAACATTAAAAAGTAAAAAAGATATGCAATATAGGATACAAAATAAGTATTCATCTGCATACTGAAAATGGTGTAGAATGTTACGGTTAGTACTTAGTAGGCTTTCCATTCCTCTTTATAATCTCTTGCATTCTCCTTGACATAGATTTCATCAAATATTGTGTTGCTTCCACTGTAATTTTACACCATTCCTCTAGTAGAACGTTCTTTAGATCTTTTATGTTAGATATCTGATGATTCCTAATAGTTTTGTCCAGTATACTCCACAAATTCTCTATTGGATTCATGTCTGGGGATTGCGGTGGTGTCGGCATCCATCGTGGAGTATTATACAACAACCATAACCTTGCATCTAGAGCTGTGTGTTTTGGATCATTATTTTGTGTGAAAATATAATCCTTAGAAATACCCATATTATTCACACTTCTGGACAGATGTGTTTTTAGGATGTTTATATAAACCTTATGGTTCATAATTCCACCAATAAAACACAAATCCCCCCACCATTTGCACTCATGCAGCCCCAGACAAGTACTGAACCGCCTCCATGTTTAACTGAAGCTGTTAGATTTTTCTCCTCAAGCTCACAATTCTGTTTTCTCCACACAATTATTTGCAGTTTTGATTTGAAGAGCTGAAATTGACTCTTGTCAGTAAATATAACCTTCTTCCAGATGATACCGAAATTATGGTTTGCCAGAAGCAAAGAATCGTGATGGATGTCAGAGGAGTGTTGGTTCTTTGTATAGCAAAGCAATATAAGAGGCAGTGTCCTTAGAAGATTTCTAAAGTGACTCGCTTGACCAGTATGAATAGGGAAGTCTTTGGATCATTTACAATGGTGACAAAACAGCCACAAAGGGATTTTGGTTGAAAAGGAGCTTCCTGAGAGTGAAAGTTAGAGATACACACACGCGCAGCTGTGGTCAGAAAGCAGTCTTCGGCGTCAGGCCGATGAGAAGAGTCTGAGGCGTGAAGCCTATTAGAGCGGTCAACTTGTTCTGTCTTGAATATTTGTCGGATCATCAAAATTTATCGAGTAATAAACAATTAGCATTCAGTAACTCTAAACCGAGATTGGTAACCCTCGGTCGGCAACTTTCAGTTCGATGTTTTAAAAGAAGAAGCAGTAAATAAATATAGTAGAAACGGGCATTCCAGTGTTGTTAAAATCTCCATCTCACACCCATCCACGCATACCCTGAGAGAAACCTCATTGCTCGCCGTCTTATTTGCTCGCCATTAAATTATTTGCATCAAATTGGCGTCCACAACGTGAAATTGTGTGCACCCAGAAACATTTTAGTTACAAATTGGCGCCGCAACGTAGAACTCTTTGTTCGCCACATAAACATTTCTGTATCACAGAAATCAAAACCATCGTATTTATGTTTTTTTTTTTTTTTTTTTTTTTTTTTTTTTTTTTTTTTTTTGCATAAGCAACTCGCTTCTTTCTGTTGATTTTACTGATAAATGGTTTTCTATGGGCTGTTCGGCCTCCATACTCAGCTTCATAAAGCTTGTTTCTTATAGTTTGTGCTGAAACGGACTTGCCTCTGTGTGTTTGAACTACAATAGCAAGTTTTAGAGCATTTGGTTTAGGATTTTTCTTGACTTCTCTAAGTAACTGTCATGTCTCCACTTCGGATAGAACTGCAGGACGACCACTTCTTGATTGATTTTCGTAAGTTTTGTTCTGATTAAACCTGTATATAATAGTCTTCACTGTACTAGTAGGTCTTCCAACGATTTCTACAATTTCTTGAAAATATTTTCCTTTTCTAAATAATCTGATGCAAATTTTTCTCTCTTCTTTGGTAGTTTCACGACGTTTTCGAGCCATATTACTTAAATAGCAGTCAATGGCTTCGAAAACAGAGATAGAACTGTCAACGACAGTGGATGAAACACAACTGCATAAAAAAGGGAAAGGGGTGTGTGTCAGTGAGGCACCATACCTGGGATCTTGTTTACTAGACGAGTACTTGTTTAACATCAAATGGGACACGATTTTAAATAACGTAGAGCTGTTCAGTAATTAAGTAATATAGGACCCCAAAATGTGTTTTATTTTTAAATCTAGATATAAACCAATGTAAGGAAATAATTATCGTTCGTTTCTGATCTATATTTTTCTGACTGTGTTTGTTGTATTCTATGATTAGTATCTGTACGTATCTGTACGTCAAATCAACTCGAGGTGAAGGTTAAATGCGTAGGTATCAAAATTTCTGATGTTAAAAATGTATGCCAAGATCTGACATATGAAGAGTTCGAATGAGTAGATAGGAGAGAAAAATATACTTGGGTGCGTAAAGGAATAATTGATAAAAATAACAAGTGTAGATTTTGGAAGGAGGTAAGAAAGTTTAAGCTTTAGGAGTAGAGGAATATGGTATTACATTATATGAGGAGCCAAACAACGTGAAAAAGTCTGAAGAAACACAGCATGTGACAAGAGAAAGCAAACGGGGTAAGAGGATGTGGCGAAAATGGAAAGGAAAATAATGAGTTGATGAGTGATGAAGTGCAGTAATGAAATTAATGACTGTTTTTCCTTAATCGGGGAGGAAAGTGGTAAGGGCAAGCTTAAAAGTAAAATAAACATAAAAGAAAGTAAAAGTTAAATAGTAGCTAGTAAAAGGATGATGTGACCGTTCCCCTTGGTCAGGAACATAGGATAATTAATTATGTAGGATGTCAGACGTATAGTAAGAAGTGTGATTGTAATTGGGAGTAGTTTTATATTGCAATGATATAAACGTTTATCTGAAAGAACATATCGACAGAGTATAGCTAGATTTTGCAAGTTGGGAAACACATCTGGCTAAGGTATGCCGCCTCCTTTGTCTGGTTACAAAAGGGAACTGAGGCAAATGTGACCTAAGGCTAGCATAGGTGCCGCTCTGTCGCGTCTAGGTTTCATTGAATCTTTAAAAGTACGTGTCTTGTACTGATTTCTAAGGGATTATAGGCATTCCTGAGTGCTCCCTTCGGAACGTGCTTGCGCATAAATTAGACTGCAAGCCTGGGAAAGTTTGTAGCATTTCTCCGTCATGCGCACACCTAGTATTTCAAAAATAGAGGGAAGCAAAATTATGAACTATCCAATCACTCACTAGTAATGCATCCACGTGACGTCCCCAAAATTGAAACCTTGCGATAGTGGGGGTAGTTTTATCTATGGCAGAACTTAGAAGTTCCTGGACAGATCACTCAGTTACTAGACACCGATGGAGTAAACCATGTATCACTCAGTTACTAGACACCGATGGAGTAAACCACGTATCACTCAGTTACTAGACACCGATGTAGTAAACCACGTATCACTCAGTTACTGGACACCGGGGGAGAGACCCACGTAACACTGTTACTAGACACAGCGGAGTGACCCGCGGTTACTAAGTTGCAAGGCTCGAAGGAGTGAACCACGCGTATACTAAGTTATACGATACCGCGGATAAACCGCGTGCATTAAGTTACGCGACACCGCGGAGTGAACCAGTCAGCGTCGTGAACGCGAACCTGTAACCACACGTAGGCGCGCGCAGTAAGAGAAACAACCAGATAGCGGCTTACAGTTGGTGACGAGTCGAGCTAGTGTTGCAGGTGATAATAAATTGAGAATGGACAAATGCGGATAGTTTTTCTCCAATACCGCAACCACGCCAGGAAGTACCCACGCCCTGAACCCTGAGCACCTACAAGAGTCCTCATACCGAGCGTCCGGAGAAAAACCCTGCCTGTACCAAAAATCTCCCCACCTGTGACTCCTCTTCATCACCACTATCTAAATATGAGGTGCTGAGATAAGGGAGATCTCAGCCTGGTTACATCAGAGCCTGAACCGCCTCAATGAGTTAGAAATAAAAGTATAATTTTAGGTAAACACTTCAGGTAGAGAAAGATGAAGTGTTGGTTATAAAAGAAAAAGTGATGAAAGATGGACGAAGTGAGAAGGTAAACATAAAAGTGAGGCTATAAAGAAATTATAAAATACAGTTAGAGAAGTATAAAGAAGGAAGATAAAAATAGAAATCAAAAGAGAGGGTTGGAGAAGGAGGATGGGTTAGGGAAAAGTTGGAAAATAAACGCACTCAAATGGAAACTGGAGAGGGGGAAATTTACCATACACAATATAACAGCGTTGGCTGTATGTAACCCCAAGATAAAATTTAAAGAACTCCAATTATGTGTAAGTGTAAATATAACCAATGTAGTTAATAAATTCACTCAAGTCCATTTGAGAGAAAGGGATTTGTTGACGACCGACGTCTAGTAACTGACAAGGAGTGGCGCTGTTCGGTGATGGAGTATATTTTTTATTATTGCTGAATTGAGGACATGACACTTGCCGAATGACACCAAATGGAGAACGTCTGCCAAATGGCATGATTACACGACATTCCACTCAGCGTAATATGAGTTCCAGTTCAACAGAAGGGAAGAAGTAGAGGAAGAAGAGGGAAGCAAGTATAGGAACGTGAGCATCACTTGTTTTGGACATACCACTTCCTTGTCATCCGATCCGACCGATGCGACACTCCGTTTTATAGCGTCTTTCTGCCTTCTGAAAAAACCAGTGATACTCGAAAATTTCACCGATGTCCTACTCTACTTCCCATTTTCTCTATTATGTGCTTGCTTACCGGAAGTATTGTATTTCACCCTAAAATTCGATACTAGATTTCGCACGTGCAAACAGCATAACTGAAAAGGCGAAACTTGTGTATTCTCAGGGCTATCCAAGGATAAGATAGGATACTTTTTGAGAAAATCCCGCTAGTTCAAAACTACCCTTCACATTTCATCGTTTTCTCAAAAATGAAGAAATTAAAATTCCTTAAGGTAGTTAAATTCCATATTTAAATAATTAATAATTCCAAATAATTAAATAATTAATAATTCCATACCCTAGTTTAAAAGTGAATGCAATGGATATCTGGAAGATACTTTGAATTGCCTCTGAAGATCTCGTTAAAGCATAGTCTATATCAAATGCATTTTTTTGTGCTAGTGAAAAATGTATCAGATTATTCGTTTTATTTACTTCATAATTCTTCAACATTTGCTTTTCTCAATTAGTCGTTCATCTTTTATCTATCTCTCGGTCATTCAAAAATAATGGAACTCCCAAGGCATCAAAGAGCAACCAGCGTCAGAAAAGTTAGGATATCACTTAAAGTCTACCATATTTCTCTATTCTCTTGTACCTATAAGAAAATTAGGTACAAGAGATAGAAGAATAGGGGTTTGTAAGAATAGTTTGTACAAGAGTGGAGTACGGCAGGTTGGCAGAGGCTAGCCAAGACAAACTATTCATGTCTAACTTTTAGGAATTTATTCAGTTCGATTAATTACATAGAGGAATAAGTGTTTGTAAGAATAGTTTGTACAAGAGTAGAGAACGGCAGGTTGGACCCACAAATTAGAGAGACTAGTCAAGACCAACTATTCATGTCTAGCCCTTAGGAAGTTATTCAGTTCGATCAATTACATAGATAGAAAAATAAGTGTTTGTAAGAATAGTTTGTACAAGAGTAGAGAACGGCAGGATAGACCGACAAATTAGAGAGGCTAGCCAAGGCCAAATATTCATGTCTAGCCTTTAGAAAGTTATTCAGTTTGATTAATTACATAGATAGAGGAATAAGTGTTTGTAAGAATAGTTTGTACAAGAGTAGAGAACGGCAGTTTGGACCGACAAGTTAGAGAGACTAGCCAAGGCCAACTATTCATGTCTAGCCTTTAGGAAGTTATTCAGTTCGATTAATTACATAGATAGAGGAATAAGTGTTTGTAAGAATAGTTTGTACAAGAGTAGAGAACGGCAGGTTGGACCGACAAATTAGAGAGGCTAGCCAAGGGCAACTATTCCATGTCTAGCCTTTAGGAAGTTATTCAGTTCGATGAATTACATAGATATAGGAATAAGTGTTCCTAAGAATAGTAAATGCAAGATTAGAGAAAAGCGTTGTGAATGTAACAGTTCAAAATTGTGTAAAAGTTCTTTAAAATTAAAATTATACCGTGATAAGTTAAAACCAGACTGGGAAGTTAAATGCAAAATCTGGAATTTTATTCACGGTTTTATTACAGTGTTGCTTTAACCTAGGTTTTATCAAACTAGAGCCCTAGGTGTAAGCTATGAGCTGCATTTGTTTGGTTCTTTTAACTAGAAGTTCCAAATGTCTTATATTGAGAATTTGTTAAATTTTTTTTTTTTTTTTTTTTGTAATTTTACGTCCTCCAACGTTAAGTCATATCGGACGATGAATGGAATGGGTGAAATGATGCTTAAATGTGCCCAGGGTCCATAGAGCTTAGAGTTACCCGACATTCATCTTTCAGGATAAGGGAAAACCCCGGAAAAAGCCTTATCCAGGTAACTCACCCTGACCGAGATTCGAACTCGGGACCTCTTGAACGTGAGGCAGACTCTCTACCACCACGCTACCGAGGCGGGCGAGAATTTGTTAATGGACAGCTTAAAAAGTGGACGAAGGCACAACATTTATTTTGGCATGGAAGCAGATTTGTCAAATATAACATATTTTAATCTAATCAAAAGCCATTTTTGGGAGAAAAAGGTTATAAAGATTTTTTTTTTAAATATGGTTTACATTGAGGAGGGTTGTTCTCTTGAATATTTTTTTATTCACCAATGGAATTCACTTCATTTAAATATTAAATCTGCTATTTAATAGGCTCTTAATTCTGCGGCGCACGTGCATACTCATACACGGACCTTTTTCTTAAAAGGCTATTTTTGGTTCAGGGGCGTCAAAACGTGAGTTTATGGTGAAATCTCGTTATGAAACTTTTCGGTGGAACACAATATTTCCCCTACTTACTGTGGATAACCAGTGGAGAGTATAATACGTCATCGATCTACGAGCGCATCACAAAAAATTGAGAATTTGAAATTTATAGGTCACTTCCTTCACTAGACGTCACAAAAATAATTTTTTTATGACGATGGTGAAT
Source organism: Mantis religiosa (assembly GCA_030765055.1). Lineage (NCBI taxonomy): Eukaryota > Metazoa > Arthropoda > Insecta > Mantodea > Mantidae > Mantis > Mantis religiosa. The sequence continues at coordinate 53,648,800 of CM060960.1, read as the reverse complement.
AAATAACGTTACTACAGCAAGAACCCCATCCATCAAGCAGTCCCCACCCATCTGTCATGGTCACAGCCGAACGATGTTTCAACCCTTAAGCCCCTTGGGGCTTTCCTTATTCACAGGAAGCAAATGTACTGTCACACATCGAGAGCAAACATATTTTTCATTGGCAAAGAAGTATATGATACACGTAACTGTTCAAACATAAACAGAAAGCAAATATTCGTATGTTAACAACCCCTGTGAAATAACGTTTGCTGAAGATTCAAGGAATAACTAAGTCAATATCAAAAATGTAAAACTCAGAGCAGAGAAGTAATGCCAGTTGTGTAAAGTAACTAGTTGGGCTAGGAGAAAAATATATGTACATGGACACCTTTTCCTTCTTCTTACTTTTGTGGTTTAGGACAGGTGGTCTGTTCCATCCTCATCCCATCTCTACCTTGGTCGTCCAGGGTTTATGTAGGCCGCACCGTAGCTCAGTGGTTAGACCGCTTGGCTCTCACCAAGGCGGCCGGGTTCGATCCCAGGCGACCGCAAAGTGAGATTTGTGATGGACAACACGGCGCTGGGGCGGGTTTTCTCCAGGATCTCCGGTTTCCCCCGCCATCTCATTCTACCGGTGCTTCATCTTTATCTCATGTATCATCACTGTCATCGCCTGCTGTGCCGTATGTAGTAAAAGCGGCCGTTAAACACTACACATTTCATTTTAGGGTTTATACGATAGGATTATTTTTGGTGCTCTTCTATCATCCGTTATATTTAGGCCATCTTTCCATTTATATCTGATTTTTTTTCCAAACACACACACACAAACGCACACACATATTTTTCTCATTTCTTGTTTTTTTTGTTTTTTTTTATTCAATTTTGTATATCGTAACAATGAGCTGAGGAACCTCATTTCTGTCGACTATACGAGGGGTACATTTATATTTTGAGCCTAATAATTAAAAAAAAAGTAATTTATGATTGAAAACTGCTTTATTGTTGTTTTTTTTAAATTATTCTCCTTTATGATCAATACACTTTTGCATCCGTTTGAACCATTTGTCAAAACGTTCATTGCAGTCTTTTGGAGACACCTCTAAAACATGGTTTTTGAAGACATCAACGGCTTCTTCTACCGACAAAATCGTTGTCCACGGAATTTACTCTTGATGTTCGGGAACAAAAAGAAGTCATTGGGTGCCAAATCAGGTCTGTATGGCGGATGACACATCAATTCGACTTTTTGAGCTTTCAAATACTCTGTTAGACGATATGTGTGTGTGTGTGTGTGTGTGCGCGCGCGCGCGCGCGCGCTTGCATTGTCTTAAAGGTTCCTACGGTTCTTGTTGGTTTTCCTTACTTCACCAAAGACTTCTGGTAAACAAATAGTTGTATGCCATTTGGTATTGACCATGTTAGGTTCCTCAAAAGGCCAATTTGCCACATGGCCAGTTTTGCTGAAAAAGTAGGTGACCTGGAAGCCTGGAAGTGCTTGGATTGCGAACAACTTTTGTTGGATTTGCTTCATCTTGAAAAACCTATGCAGTCGACTGCTCTTTACGTTCCGGATCATACACATAGATCCATGATTTGTCACCTGCTTCAACCTTATATACGTCTTCTGAGGCACCGTCATTGTATTTCTTGAGCAATTTTCTAAACCAATCGACACGAGCATCTTTTTGAAACTGCGACAAATTATGTGGGATCCAACGAGAGCAAATCTTTTTCACGCCTAATGTCTCAATCTCACAATATGTCGAATGAGGATCTTGCATTATTAGTTTTTAAACAGCTTTAATGTTTTCTGGTACAACTGATTTTGAACGATCTTCACGAACTTCATCACTGAGTGAACGGCTGCCACGATTAAATTCGTTATACCAGCGTTTCACAATGGCAAAGTGGAGCTTCATCGCCAAATGTGGGCGTTAGTTGATCTATGCACACTTGTCCTGATAATGCACGTCAAAGGTCGTAATAAATCATTGTAGGAGCATTTTCACGGGTAATTTTATGTTTTTCTTAAAACAAAATTACCAAGTTAATGAAAACAAAACAATGATGCTGTATTAGCAAAGTATCTGAAGTAGATTATTGTCTGCAATGACGAAGTTCCTATTGGAAACAGATGACACTTACAACGTTCAGTTTGCCAAGGCTCAAACCATAAACGGTACCCATCGTGATGTCTTTTTCTCTAATCTCCAGGACTCGTTGCCATATGTCAGGACGGACACTGTCATTACTTTGAAGAACTTTATCGTAGTGTCTACTCTAGTTGTTGTTAATGTTATTTTAATTGTTCCATACATCATTTGATATTTCTACTTATTTGTAATATTACCACTTGGGTTAAATGGTTAGACTTTTCTTACATTAATACTACTATTAAACAAACTCGATTCCACCATGGAGGCAGTTAGCTCTGAGGTATACCGGGGACCTTAGGGAAAACTTACAATCCTGCGGGAACACGTAAGTGGGAATAACACGTACAAGCCGAGCGGGATGCCTCAGACGGTTTCGTCCGTAGCCCGCAATCGAGAGGTCCGGGTTCGCTTCCCGTGGCCGGTCTGTCTGATCCATGGGTTTTCTCCGGTTGCTAGGCAAATGCTTGGTAGGTTAATTATTACATTCCCTGAATTACCTGTCCCTCCATTTCATATCATCTCTCATCTGGTGGTCTCTTTCAGGGTGGAAGTGTCGGCGGGTGTTTCGGCGGTGCATGGCTGGATGCTATGCTCCTGGTAAACACTTCATTCTCCTGTAGGACGGTCTCTGGTCTCCGGGCCGGTCTGATGGGGCCGTTTCAGAACTACTGCAGGTGAGGTACCGGCTGTACTAGAGTGCCGAGAATTTCCAAACTCTGGCAGGGAGGTCTCCGAGTCGGCTTAGTTGGCTGTTTGAGGACCACGACAGGTGGAATGGTGGCTGGGAGTTCAAAACAATAGCAGGTTCCCTGTCCTAAGCTCTGTCGTGGCTTCTTCAGCCGCTCTCTGTCTCCTCTCGCCTCACCCTTTCTATGTGACCAGTCTGGCCGACATACCGAATCTCTTCCGTGAATTCCTCTATCCTCTCTTCTGTTATATGCTCTCCAATTTTGGGGCTGAAATAGGGGCAAAATAAAGCAACTCTTCCTTGTGATTCCTCCACGCAGTTTACACACAATAGGGTTGATCCTGCAGAGGTCTACAGTTCACTTATTCAATATATCCTAATTAAATAACAATACAAACTAGATATACTCAAATAAGGTGTCTCTGCCCGCCTCGGTAGCGCTGATGGTAGCGTGTCTGCCTCAGTTTAAGAGTTCCGAGTTCTAATCTTGGTAACGATGGTTTATCTGGATAAGTTTTCTTCCTCCGGGAATTTCCATTATCCTGAAAGCTGAATTTATGGTAACTCTAACCTCTATGGACCCTGTACTCATTTGAGCATCATTTCACTCATCGTCCGATATGATATAACTAGGGCCCGGAGTTTGGTGAAAAGTCATCTTTTTTTCTGAGTAGTCACAGACGATGCTTATTGGAAATTAAGTGCATTCTGGAACAAATACGTTAGATATATATGGTTTTTATACGTCATGAAAATGCATTTTGCCATATTTTTAAAACAAAGTCATTTTTTAACATTTAGATGCATTTTCCGGTCATTTTCTTTCTTTTTCACGATTTTTTTTTATCTGTAGCCCACATTCCGGAGGCCCGAGTTCGATTCCCGTGGCAGAGCTAACCCTGACCCATGGTTTTTTTTGGAGGGGGGGGTTAAAATAATCTGTGATTAAAAGTTCATATCGTGTAAGCCAATATCCTGTCAGGAGAAAACTTCAAAACTGATATTTTTGAACAGGATTTAACAGGCAGTGACATAGTGTTTTTCAAGTATGCACCTATATCATCTGTGGAAGTGGAGAGAAGTTTCTCAAAGTATAAAACCGTTTTAGCTGACAATCGCCGTTCCTTTACTTTTGATAACTTGAAGATGAGTGTAGTGGTGTTAAAAGTTAACCACTGGCGCAACAGCCCTTAGAGGGCCAAGGCCTACCAATCCGACTGCCGGCCTCACGCCCACTTACGCACGGCAGAGCTAGACGGTTATCAGAGGAGATGTGTTTAGCATCTCGGCATCCCCCAGCCAGAATGTTGGTTTCCGTGACCAGGGCCTAAGCACGTAAGCTCCTCACTTTCCTCACGATGCTGAGTGGGCACCGGTCCTATACCTGGGACCTAAAATCCCACCCAATAGGTGGGATCGACGCGCGGCCGCTTTCCGTGGCCAGGGACCAAGGCATACTACCTTAGCCCGCTACGCCACGGCGCAGGACACCGTAGTGGTGTACTGCAACGCTAAGTAAGGTATGTCATGGCTAATGAATGCAGTAACTTATTTTTTCTTATTTTATAAAATTGAAAATTACCTGATTAATTTTGAATTTATTTACTATTTAGTAGCAATAACTGCATTATTTACTAAGAAATTCAATTGCAAAATGTGGTTACTCGAACCATATATTCATTATTTGTCTGTGACAATTATTAATTTATTATTATAATAATATAATAATATTTATTGAGGTACTAAGCTTTTACAATTTTTTGGACTGCCCTCTGTTTTGGCCCAAGCCACTGCTACACAGGGCAGTCCATTAAGTATATTTACAGACGTGTTATAATATGTGTTATTACAGAATAGTCACTTATTATTCCTTCTCTCTTTTTACAGTCCATATCCACTAGTTTTGTACCTTACTTAAAAACTGACCTATGTTTTTATAATTTTTACTTAAAACCTTGATTAAGCTGATTCTCTTATTCATTTTTGATATTTGACATTCTTTCCTCCACATCTCTGTTTCCTTACAATCAAACAGTATATGTTTTATATCCTCTTTGTCCCCACACAATGGGCACTTGTCTTGCGGGTATCCATTTCTTTGACCTCTTAATCTGCATATCCTTGCTCTTAACCATGCTAACTCCTTTCTTCACTGTTAGTACTGTCTATATAGCTCTCCCTCCCCCAGCTATTTTTCAATGGAATATAGAAAACAAGTGATCTCTTCTCTGCTATTTGACTAAACAGTTTCTGGATCTCCATGTCTTCAAATCTTATTCTAGCCCCTTTCCAAAAACCTTTATAATTAGTTTCTCTCTTTCTCCAAATGTCACCCATACTATTATCTTCTAAATTATTTCGTAAATTACTTACCCATCCTTTATTTGGTAAACTTAGTTCTTGATACTTCAAGCATTGTTTCAATATATTCCCCTCCTCTAGATTCAAATCTCTACACCAATATTTTAGTGCCATTTCTATAACTAACCCTTTTCTTGGAACTCTCCCCATTTCAATTAGAGCTACTTCATTTGCAGTTGATATTGGCAGCCCTAGAAATTCCTTACAAAACCCCTGTGTACATGATCTAAAACTTCCCATCCCAATTTATTATTATGAAAGAAATAGTTAATTTTTGCTAGGCCATTTTTTTTTACATTTTAGGTGCATTTTTTATATTTTATTGGCATTACATAGCTCATTTTTAGACAATTTTTAGGTCATCAACTTCCGGGCCCTAGATATAACGTTGGAGGACGTAAATTAAAAAATAGGCGTCTGCGACAACTGCTGTTATCTTCCTCTGAAGTTATTCCCAGCTCGTGATTCTCTTAAAATCGATGAGCAGGTGTTGCCGCGTACTCCCAGTTGGTGTTGATGTGGAATAAGCAGACTACAATGTGCTTCCTATGCACAAGCGCCACGGAATAACAATGTGCTATATCGGCGTCCATACTGAAGGAAATTAAAGTGAGCATATTTGTGGCTTGCTTCATTAACGCAAAGAACTAAAGATACGTTGTATAACGGACGGAAAACTAATTTTTACCTTCTCTATATAGGCGGTAGAAAAGCTATTACATCTCGCCCAAAAATTGTATACTGTAACGCGAGCGCTGGAACACCCTATGAAAGCAGCTGAGAGCGGGAGATGAGGGAGGTCCGTGTTAGCTACGCCCTCCCCTCGTTTGTCTTATAGTGGTGACAGGCGGTGGTGACGGAGGAAAAACATGACTGTGCCGTCTGTTTCTGTCCACCTGGTTCCAGAAATTACGGGATCGTTCATCATCTGGAAACGTCCAGAAGACGGCGAGATGCCTATAAAAAGGGCTGCAGCTAGTCAGTCAGTCAGTCAGTTGGTTAGTGAGTGTGAGCGAGGAGACAGTCGCAGTTCTTGGTGTAAGAGTTAGTCAGTGACGTGTTAATGAACGAGAAGATTGTGCAACGGAAGACTGTACGTAACTGGTATGTGCATCGGAGTTTATGTAATCGCGAGTACAAGTGAAATTGTAACGGAGGAACTGGTGAATTGTAATTGTGTGCAGCAAGTAATTCTGTGTAATTGGCAAGTGTTAAACTGTAAGTCGGTGGAAATAAAGAACACTTTTGAGTGGTGAAATTGGACTTTTCATTTCACGAACCCACAAAGTCACAATACGTTGCGTCACTAGAAGTTCCCTGGCGAGAAGAAAAAGCATTTTTAGCCCTCTTCTGCCGCGCCAGCCTACCGTCAATGTAATCGACTGTGCTATACCGAGCGAAGATTGCAATCATCGATCTAATCGACGCAAAGTTTATGACTCTGTGAACCTATTTTTGAAACGTCCTATAGGGATGTCATTTATGACAATGAAAAGAGTAAACCGTCTTCTTTCTAACGGCGTGTTTCCTGATCGTTAAAAGTGATATTTTGTTGTTAGAAGGATGGTATTTCCAACCCTCATCATGTCCTGCTCAGTTCTCTTTATAACTTGTAAAAATGAACATGACAAGTTATTCTCACGATGCGTTTATGTCAGGGAGTAATAATGACAAAGTTATTTCATATTAGGACGAGTGTGACATCGATACATTTTGTCACCCGAATTCCCGATAGGACCAGCTGGCAGGAAGGGACCAGACCGGAAGCATTCAGTCACGCCTACCCATTTATCTTGTAGCGCTAACGAGGGGGATGGTTGCAAAAACATCACTAGCTATCTCTTTCCCCCCTCTCTGACGTCTGGAACAGTCGGGATGATTCACTGAACCGCGAGACTTCCAGAAACGGCGATCTTCTCTATATAAGACCTGCTGTGGACGAGAGCGTCGCTTAAAGCGATACCGGTTACCCCGCATGTCTTGCGGTCACTACCGGTAACCACATGATCTCCATTCCAGCCTAAATTAAATTTCAGCTAATCCAAAATTTTTATTATGGTACATTCAAAATTATACATACCTTCTTCCTAGTTTATTAACTAACCCACCAGCGGTGCTCGCTGTCCGTAGCACTCGGTTCATCATTCCCTGAGGAGCAACAAGCTACCTCCCTACACTAACCCCACTTAAAATACACCCGTCATTCTGCAACATCCACATCCCGCCACTACGTGGTTAAGCTCTTCCCAGAGCAGGTACACGATTTGACCACCCTTCGGGCTGTTCCATACAGCCCGCCAGCATGGAGTTGAGTTGAGTTGAGTCAGTTCATTTCTTGGCGAGCAGCGTGAGGAGTGCCGTGCTAGTGAACCGACTGGAAGACTGTGTACGTCTATCAGAGGAATTGCACGTAATTGTGAGTGTAGAGTGGACCTGTGACAGACGAACTGGTGAATTGTAATTGTGTGCGCTACGTAATTCTGTGTAATCGGCAAGTGTAATTCGGTGGAAATAAAAAACATTTTGAGTTTGCGCAATTGGAATTTTAATTTCACGAACCCACAGTCACAATATAGTCTGACAGTGAGGGATTGGGATTGGGATTTAATTTCGGAGGGGATTCGGTACGTAGGCCACCATGTCGGGCCCGATTGTTCCTATGCCTCCCAAATGGGGGCACACCCTGGAGGAAAGATGAGGCGAAGTAGACAGAGGGCGGCCGACCCAAGGAGCCACGACAGTACAGAGGACAGGGTCGCTACAATTTACTTGGTTAGAGACCTCCCCCGACAGGCCAGGAAACGAGCTCACTTCCCTACAGCGGGACGGCAACGAGCCCAGCAGCCGAGCCCTAATGGTCCCAGGCAGGCAGGCGATCCGAGCCCCAAAGGTCTCTGGCTGGCGGTCCCAAAATAGTCCCAGCAGAAATGAAATGAAATGTGTAGTGTTTAACGCCCGCTTTTACTACATACGGCACCGCAAGTGATGACACTGATGATACATGAGATGAAGATGGAGCACCACTGGAATGCGATGGCGGGAGAAACCGGAGATCCCGGAGAAAACCCGCCCTAGCACCGTGTTGTCCACCAAAAATCTCACTTTGCGGTCACCTGGGATGGAACCCGGGCTGCCTTGGTGAGAGCCAAGCGGTCTAATCACTGAACCACGGCGCGGCCGGGTCCCAGCAGAGGAATGCAGACCGGCAACCAACCTACCGGAGGAGGAAGTAGTTTTCCTCAGAGCATATCATCCTGCCATGCACCGCCGAGACACCCGCCGACACTTCTATCCTGAAAGAGACCACCAGATGAGAGACGATATGAAATGATTTAGGAGATGAAAAGGAGGGACAGGAAATTCGGGGTATTTAATAAAACAAACCAAGTATTCGCCTAGCGACACTGGAAAACCCCTCCATGATCATTTCACATCGTCCCTTATTTATTTTATTTGTAATTAGGTACATTCTTTGATATTCATGGAATGGTCGATGAACATATTTGTATTACTAAATATCATTCGCGTTACTTTAAAAGAAATATGTAACATCGCACTTCAAATTACAATAACAAAACATGCGTAAAATATATACTTGCTATCTGTCGATTCTCTTAGTTAATAGAACATTCAGCAGAAAGTAATTGGCAAAATTCACATTTTAAATTTGTAATTTTGTTTTAAAATTGCATTTGCTGTCCTACGGGAGAATGAAATGTTTACCAGGAGCATAGCATCCAGCCATGCACCGCCGAAACACCCGCCGACACTTCCACCCTGAAAGAGACCACCAGATGAGGGACGATGGTTTATCAGCGTGTTGTACCTGCACACACATCAGTAACTGGACAATACTACAGGGATGTCCTGAAAACATTGCAAGTGCATATCAGGCGCAAAAGACCACATTTCCGTGAAGCAGGCTGGATGCTGCACCACGATAAAGCGCGGCTGCATATTGTCAATGTTGTTGCTGAATATCTTGCATAAGTCAACGTGAAGTGTATCCCTCACGCTCCCTATGGTCCGGATTTAGCCCCATGTGGCTTTTTTCTATTCCCTAACTTGAAGAAACGCCTTCGTGGGAGGCATTATCCATCATCAGAAGCAGTGGTGAAGGCTGCGGAGGCGATTTTGAAGGATCTCTGAAAAAAATTGTTTCCAGCATGTCGTTGAAGACTGGCAGAAATGCTGGGACGAGTGCATTGCATTCAGAGGTGACTATTTTGAGAAGAAACATCAAAATTATGAGGATGAGTAAAGGTGGGTTGTCAAAAAAAATTGTGATCCTTCTTTTTTGAACAGCCCTCGTAAAATCAAGTTGAGATGCTGAGTTGAGCTTTCAGCTTAATAATGAGATAAAGCTGGAGAGGATGTTGGGAAATTATCTCGCCTAAGGCAGCCAGCATCTCACTTCTGTGGTTATGTAACAGGCGAACAAGTTGTTCAGCCAAATTTAATTTGTTTCAACAAGGAGTGTGTTCATACTGTAAGCGTAGTGTCTCTGTGTTACTACAACAAACGGTGTGTTTTGACTTTAATTTCACATGAAAACTCTATGAAGTGCCTGCCATGTACATAGAATTAGAATAGAATTGGATTTATTTATAAGCTTGCTATTTACATTACATATTTTACTTAAGCAACAGGGTGGCGCAGGAAATTTATTTATTATTATTTATTTATATATAAGGGCGCTCAACTACGGCGGTCATCAGCGCCCTTTAAAAAACTAGTCATGGCAAAAACCAGATATAAAACTTTCTAAAAACTATACAAGTGTAACATAACCTATTAAAAATACACGTACATAAAGAACATCAATCAAAACATACTAAAATTTCGTTCACTAAATCCTAAACTCTAAACTAGACAAGAATCTAAAAACCATCTCCACGGGTCTCCACGCACAGCCTACACGTGGGTGGGCCTGTTGACCGTCTCCCTCAACCACGAAGAGGAGCCCACACGAGGGAGACTGTTGGCTCGGGACCCCGGGTGCGCCAAACCCGTACCTACCGAAGTAGGCCCCTGGGGGGGGGTGGTGCAGGAAATGTCATACATTGAAGTTGTATAATAAATATGTTAATTGTGGGTTGGCAGCGCTGGAATAATGTGACAATTAGCCGTAGTTCGTGCATGGTTCAACAGATTGTCGGTATCGCGCATGCGTGATTCCACCGCTTCAGTTTAGTAAAATGGCGGACGAAGGCCGGTTGACGCTAGAACAAAAAGTGATAACTGTGATGTTTTACGTGGAAAGGAAGAGCGTAGCAGAGACGCAACGACGTTTTCGTGTTCATTTTCGTACGAGGTGGACCACCTGTAGACAGACAGTGTATAGACCAACCATACAATTTGAAACTGACGGCCATATTTTAGAGCAAAAGCGACCTTGTGTCAACTCCATACTCCAGAGAATATCAAGACTGTGAGAGTGGCTTTGACACGAAGTCCCAGGAAATCCACGAGACGAGCTTCGGCCGAAATGGACATCTCACGTCGTTCACTGCAAAGAATACTTCATGTTGACGTGAAATTATTCCCATACAAAATGACAGTGTTGCTCAAACTGATAGAACATGACAAGGTACGGCGATTTCAGTTTGTGACTTCGGCTATTGCAAACGATGAGGCCGTGATTCATAACGTATTGCATACTGATGAGGTTTACGTTCAGTTGAACGGTAGCATCAATAGGCAGAATATCACATTTTGGGCGCGAGAACCTCCTGGTGTTGTACACGAGATTGAATATTACGGAGAAAAAGTTAGTGTATGGGGTGCCATATCCAGCCACGGAATCATTGGGCCAATCTTTTTCAACGGCACAGTTAACAGTGCGTGCTACTTGGACATGTTGCAGAACAATTCTCTTCCGCAACTTTATGTAATTGGTTACCAATGGAGACCCAATGGTTAATGCAAGATGGAGCTCGTCCACATACAGCAAACGTTATTCTGGATTTCCTGCACCAACATTTCGGGCTCCGCGTGATATCCCATCAATATCCTGGACGATTTTAGGGTGGTTCAGTTTGGCTGCCCCCCAGCTTGGATATTAATCCCTGTGATTATTTCTTATGGCGATATTTGAAGGACACAGTCTACCGCAACAAACCACGCAACTACGAGCGGCTATTACAAACTTTTCCCAGGGAATAGCAGAAGACATATGTCCTAAAGTGCTCGGAAACGTCACAGTTCGTCTCGAAGAGGTGGTACGTCAACAAGGTGAACATATGAACATGTATTGCACGGTCACTGAGCATACGTATTATGATGATTAATGTAAAACAGATAATATTAACATGCTTTTGTTATTAAAAGTTATATCAACCTCTTTCAATGTATGACATTTCGTGCACTATCTTGTAGTTGTATACATTGCCTAGCTAACTGAACTAGTTTGGCGCCCGCCTTCTAACACAACATCCACTCTGTCATCTACGCTAATTTCCTTGCTGTCTCCCCTTATTGTCCCAGAATTTATTCTTTTCCAATCTCCATTTTAACTTTTCAGAATAAGTTCCCCATATTCTTTTTTCTACTTTTATTTCCCCCCTTAGCCATTCGTATAGCTATCTCCTCGCTTTGCATATGTTCCCATTTCTTCTGCCAAACTTTCTGTCTCGATACTGCTAGTTCTCTGTACTCTGTCAAAATATTAACTGTACTTTCTGTTTCTCCATATAACTAACATATTACGGTCCTGCTATATCTTTGTGTTCTTAAGAACATTGTTCTTATCCAAGCCATTCCTCCCGTTCCTATCCAAGTCATTCCTCCCTTCTTCTGCCTGTTGCATTGTCCCACGTATATTTCTCCTTTTCTCTCTTTGTTATCCTATAAAATGTAATTATTTTAAATGTACTAGCCCTTCCCATATCATATATTTTCCGAAAACCATCTGCATTCTTATTTTCTAGTACCCATATCCCCACATTCCTAGCTTTTTCTGCTTCTGATCATCTATTTCTACTTCCCATTCTCTTTTGTTGATTCATACATACCTTTAGGCTTCCATCCTCATCTTTTGCCAAGCATTTATACAACGTTTCAATATTCTTTCAATTATTATACCTTTTCTTCTGGTTTCCTGTAATTCTACTAAGGCCACTTGTCTTGCAGTCGATGTAGGTGGTCGTAACATCTCTTTAGCAAAATGTATACCTGATCTATTTTATTACTTACTTTTGACACCTCTATAGTTCTTCAGCGACATCATCTTTGACTCTACCAGTGTTTCATACATTCTCTCTAGTCATTTGTTTGACATATCAAATTTCACTATGTATATCTTTGTTCCTGACATTGTTACCTTTGCTTTGTCTGCCATCTTCCTGCAATGTTCTTTCTATTCTCCGTTATTATTCATCCTAACTCCTAGATACTCAAATTCTTTCACAGTTTCTAAATACCATGTCTCCTTTTTCTTTAGTTTTGTCCCTCTTCTGAAAACCATCAGTTGTGACCTTTTTTATTTATTTTAATTCCCCAATTATTGCAGGACTTTTTAATTTATTGCTCTTCTATTCACTACAAAGTACGAAGAATTAAGGGTTTTAGGACTCCATGAACATGTAACAACATAACTAAAGGCACAGGCCCTATGATGTCCAAGAGGGGGATAGCTCGCACACTGCGGTCTGCATAGATGTATTGTATTTAACAAGAAAGGGATGAAATAGAACAACCACCATCTCTGCGTCATAGCTGGTGGCTTGCCTGGCACGCTCTGTGGTACAGTAGGCAGCGTTAGGCGTTTGTTTTAAGCCGTCGTAAACAGCTGTGCTTGAATGTACTCAATTAAAGGACCTAACTATATTCTATTACATCAGTAGATATTGTTTTTCCATTGGACATCACTTCAGAAGGCATTTATCTGAAATAATAAACTATTAATGCAGTTGAACAGCGGAAAATAAAAAATAAAATACATATAAGTTACAAATCATTGGTAAAGGCGGAAAACAATAATGTAAACACAGAGGATATTTGTTATTTAAAATTTATAATTTACATTAGCATTTTATACCGAATGCAAGTTTTAAAATAAATTCCTTGTTTGAACTTTCATTCTTAACCTTAATTTTGTAAGACTTGTTTGCATATGAAACACATTACACGACTGTCTGTAAGTTTTGAGACAAACTGTTTTGCTAATTTCTGCTAGCAGTGTTCCTCCCTCTGTCCCAATATTAGAAGTGTCTAGAAACCATTAAAATAGAAAATTCGTGTTAAATGTTTTTCATAGAATAAACCATTTCCTAGATATTCCTTATTATTGGTATGCATTTTGAAATACACTAATCTCAAATAGGGAAATCGTTATGCTTTTTAGTATCTTTAGGCTATGCTAGGAGAACAGAATTTCATATGCATCACATAGCAACGAGCTTTATAATATCTGAGTATATATTAAAGTCTATTTATTCTCATATGTACTTGTACCTACAAGAAAATTAGGAATAAGATAATGCCTATCTTGTTTAACATGAAGTAGACAGAGGAATACGTGTTAGCAAGAGTAGTTTGTATAAGAGTAGAGAAAGAGAGGTTGGACCGACAAATTAGAGAGGCTAGTCAATGCCAGCTATTTATGTCTAGCTTTTAGGAAGTTATTCGGTTCGATTAATTACATAGATAAAGGGATAAGTGTTTGTAAGAATAGTTTGTACAAGAGAGGAGAACGGCAGGTTGGACCCACAAATTAGAGAGTTTAGCCAAGGTTAATTATTCATATCTAGCCTTTAGGAAGTTATTTAGTTCGATTAATTACATAGATAGAGGAATAAGTGTTTGTAAGAATAGTTTGTGTAAGAGTAGAGAACGGCGGGTTGGACCGACAAATTAGAGTGTCTTGCCAAGGTCAACTATTCATGCCTAGCCTTTAGGAAGTTATTCAGTTCGGTTAATTACATAGAGGAATGTGTTTGTAAGAGTAATTTGTACAAGGATAAAAGAAGTCATGTGAGTACTGTACATGTATTTTAAAAAAAGCTTTGATAAATGTTATCTAATCAATGGTATCATTTTGAATAAGTCGTATCTTACTTAATAAACTAACTTAATTTATAAAGGTATAGAATTAATTTAGCAGACATTTGAGTGTCATATTTTCAATATTTTATAAAATAATGCATCGTGAATTTAATAGATTTAACATAGGTGATATAGGACCTTTAATTTCCTTTCAATGGGAGGTTACACTGAAATTTCTGACAGTTGTATTTCAAGACTAAAAATATTTATAAAGCACGAACTAATAATCTATGTGTTTCTTTTACTTTTTATATTGTAAATACTGTATTTTGGTAGTGTAGGTTAAATTTTCAGAATAAACTGTTTCACATTATAAAATATGAAACTTTTGGAAACCTTTTTCAATACTCCCACTTTTTCCAAAATATTCCTTAAGATGCAGCTTTATTCCAGGTTTTGTGAATTTTATCACATAAATTTCCAAAATACACTCAATTAAATATCTTTATTTTTCATTTGAACGGTTTTGAGGTAATTTTTAAAGCTACATGTAACAAGAAAGGGCTAGGAATTTCAAATGATAGAATTTAAGATGTACTCTATCGTGAAATAAGGCTAGAGAAATAAAATTCAATGACTTCTTTGTTATTATAATAAGATAGATGATGTTAAAATAAAAATTGCTTGTGTTTAAAATTAAATCATGTTAAGATTTTGGTGTAGAGTGATTAAGTTCAGCTATAAAAGTGCATAACTCGCAAACTAAAAGGGATTTGGCATTGAAATTTAAACTTATATAAAGAATTATTGAAAATAAAGTGTTAGTTTGGTTTCAAATACGTACACTTTCAGAGCGGCAACTTCTTAAGCGCGCTTTGTTACAAAAGAAGCGTACGAAGAAGTACATATATTTTATATTTCGTGTTTTGTTTTTTCTGGACATCTGCAGATGGGAGAGAAAATGCCTCAAGGAAACGTCCACACTTTGCATATGCCCTTCAGGCGTGTGCTGTTGAACGGTGCCCTAAAAAGTACCTAGGCGATCATTCAGCGCTGGTAGTGGATGACCACTGAGAAGGGGAGAGATGGAACACAGCACCATAAGCACGTTTTACCTTCCTCATCGCCCTATCAAGGGGGTAATTCAATGGATCAAGCACTGCACCAGCAACTAGTCATTTGGCACCGCAGCGCTGTTTAAGCCATAGCGAACCCCGAATATAACTCGCCGAAAACAGCAACTCGGCACCGGAAATTACAGGGAAATTAATAAATTTATAAACAAACGTTACGATGAGAGATAAATAATTTAATTAAAAATTTTCCTATGGAAATTAATTCTGCTTTCATTCTGGACGTGTTTAAGATAAGACTTGCAAAGTCATAGCCGAAATTTAAAACATGGATTTCCCAATCTGTGTCTCCACTGAGCTACCGTGACAACATGCCAGCACGTCATCAAATTCTTCGATTGACTCACATTTTTCGAGATAATCACTATATTATAATGGTTTAAAAACAATATACATAGAGTGAAAAATATGCTAACTATTAAAGTAAGAACAAATTACACTTTTTATCTAAGTTGTAATTGTCCTAATGGCTAATTTCTGATTTTCAGTTGTAAAATAATAATTCTGAAGCACCAATTTTTAGGTGTTAGCAAATGTGTGTCTTTGACATTTAATTAACAAATATCAAAATATATATTCGTCCCAAAGTTGCTAAAGCTTGAAACGAATATCTCATGGATTTATAAAAGGCAGATCTGCAGTTAACATCTTTATCATTAAACATCTGATTTAAAACATGGGGGATTTAGTAAAGAAAAGCATATGCTTTTATCGATTTTGAAAAGGGGTTTGATGGAGTAAACCAATTTAAAATGTGGAAAATATTGTAGAGTTTGCCAAGCTCAGTTTGGGTAAGCATCCTATGAAACAATTTGGAAAGTAATGGCTTAGGAGATATTTGGATAAATTGCAACAGGATTTCTTCGTTGTAGAGGTGTTTCCAAAGTTTGAAAGCCATATGTAGCATGACGAAATGCTCTCTCACCTCCTTTGTTGTTCGAGTGTCGTCTTTCTATCAGCCGTCCAGGATATCGTCGACTATTCCACAACTAGTTGTTAACTCTTCTATTGTATCTGCTTAAATATGAGTCATAAGATCTCTTCTTTTCAAAGGTGGTTACGAGTGAAAGAAATAAAATTAGAATAAGTTAAATTTTGTAATATATATCTAATTTAAGTTTATTTTCCACAACTTCGATGTTTTCAAATGTAATCTAAATTAATTTTCCACCATTTTAATACAATGATACTTCACAATACAATATGAATCCTTTAACCACTGCTAATCCCAAATATAACTTAAATCTTTAAAAGATTATATTGATGGATCAATGAAAAGAAACCTCTGTTCACTCCTGAGTACGTTGATCGAAAGATGATTTCTCTTCAAGCTTCTTCAGCAAGATTATTGACTTTTTCTTCCGAACACTGAATATACATTATTATACAATATCTTTTCTTTTAGATCACTGTCCTGCACGTTCACTCACTCATCACTATACAACTTTCATCTTATCCGCGTTCCTTTTCCATCACTCCGTCCGTCCACAAAGTAAGTTCTGTTTGGTTATAAAATTAAATTGTGTACAGATACAGAACAATTATTTATTGCACAAAATTTTACAACTCTTAAACTACTTTTCCACATAACTGTCGAAATTTTGCAGGCATTTGTCATAGTGAGGCACAAGTTTTTGTATACCTTCTTCATAGAAGTTTGCCACCTGTGTCTTCAACCAGTTGGAAACATTTTCTTTCAGCTCTTCGTCATTGTTGAAGTGTTGACCGCCAAGGAAAGATTTGAGATGCAAAAACAAATGAAAGTCGCTAGGAGCGAGGTCACGGCTGTACGGGGTTGGTCAAACACGTCCCAGCCAAATCCCTGTAGGATTTTTTTCGTCGCATTTGTAGTGTGTGGTCGTGAGTTGTCGTGAAGAAACACAACACTTTTTGACAGCATTCCTCGGCACTTATTCTCTATTGTGCGGCGCAATCCTAGTATTCAGAAAACGAATCACAGATCTGATTTCACAAGCGGCGGGATTTTCAGTCAACTCCGACATTGTAAACAAGCACAACAAAGCGTACGTGGCAGACAGCGATCCCACAATGGCGCCTGTTTCTTCTCCTTGATACAGAGCGTCTACCACGCACGTGCGGAACTGCGATCGCAGCGCTGCAGCGGAGAGAAATTGTAACAGAACTTACTTTCAGGACGCCCCTTGTATATATACGAGGACTGTTCAATAAAGAAGGGTAATAATTTTTTACGATCATAATTTTTCGCACTAAAATTTAATCTTATTATATTCTGTTAGCTTAATGTGTAGTAGTTTCATTGTTGGTACTCCTGGTTCCCGCCTGTGAAAACCAGGCAAGTTCAGACGTGTTGAGTATCGCCTACCGCTGCATTGGAGGTAACATGCAGTTAAAGTTGATGTTAGAGGAAGATCCGGAGTTTCTTTCAAACGTAAACACTGCTAATGAAACTTGGCTACATAGTTTTAATCCTGAGAGCAAACAACAAAGCTCAGTGTTGAAATCTCCTTCATCACCAACCCCCAAAAGAGAAAAAGTGGTTGCTTCTGCTGGCAAAGTTATGGTCGTCTCATTCTTTGATATTCATGGAATGGTTTTTGAGCATTTTGTACCTGCACACACATCAGTAACTGGACAATACTACAGGGATGTCCTGAAAACATTGCAAGTCCATATCAGGTGCAAAAGACCACATTTCCATGAAGCAGGCTGGATGCTGCACCACGATAATTCGCGGCTGCATATTGCCAATGTTGTTGCTGAATATCTGCAAATATCAACGTGAAGTGTATCCCTTACCCTCTCTATAGTCCGGATTTAACCCCATGTGACATTTTTCTATTCCCCAAGTGGAAGAAACGCCTTCATGGAAGGCATTATCCATCATCAGAAGCAGTGGTGAAGGCTGCGGAGGCGATTTTGAAGGATCTCTCAAAAATTGATTTACAGCATGACTTTGAAGACTGACAGAAACGCTGGGACAAGTGCATCGCATTCAGGGGAGACTATTTTGAGAAGGACCATAAAAATTATGAGGATGAGTAAAGGTACGTTGTCAAAAGAAAATTGTGATCATTCTTTATTGAACAGCATTCGTTTATATATTAATCAAATCCCCAAATTTCCAAACCGATTTCGAAATAATTTTATATTTTCTGGCGTTCAAACCTAAACAACTGTTACAAAATAAAGAAAGAACTTATTAAAGGTCTCTGGAAGTGTGTTAGAAATGGATTGAAGGTATAGAGATTCAAAAAATTTTCAGCCAATTGCAATTAAAATTGTTGGGGAAGGGAGGGTTGTATAGATAATTCTGGCAATGAAGAAAGGAAGGGGCTGAAAGCAGGAGTTTGGAGGCCGAAAGGGCAGCAATTCTTACAAGGTGAATACCCATTATACCCATTATCCACGTCCTTTTTCTACAAGGAAGATTATTGACTTTTTACTTCCTTTAGCATCACTACCAAAATATATATTTATGATTGATCAATGTCACATACTACGTCATTACATATCCCACTAAATTTCCTTATTTTTTTCATCCTTCCTTTTTCCATATTGTCACCCAACTGGAGCTGCGTAGGGGACAGGAAGCATTCAGGACACGCCCACCCATTTATCTTGTAGCGCTAACATAGGGGATGGTTAGAAAAGTGTCACTAGGCACTGTACCGCCTCTTTCCCCTTCCCCTGACGTCTAGAACAATCGGGATGATGTTTCTAGCCGCGAAAGTTCCAGACACAGCGATCTGCGTATATAAGGAATGCAGTAGACGACTCAGGCAGTTCTTGGGGAGCAGCCGTGAAGAGCGCAGTGCTAGCGAACGGACTGGAAGACTGTGTACGTGTATCAGAGGAGTTGTACGTAATTGCGAGTGTGGAGTGGACCTGTGACAGACGAACTGGTGGATTGTAATTGTGTGCGCTACGTAATTCTATGTAATCGGCAAGTGTTTGTAACCGCAGTCAGTATTAGACAGCGATTAGGAGGCAACAAATTAATAGAAATCTCGATATTGAAGAAAGAAATAGTAATAAATAAAAAATTCTTTGATAAACCAATTTAAAGAAATCTTATTATATTAATATGACAGTAGAATGGTTAGGATGATGAATAAAATAGCGGTTTAGTTAAAGAATGAGGAAGAAAGAACATAATTTAATATAGCAAGGCATGCAGCATCAAGGCAAGGTAGGAAGAATACTCGGGTAAAATCTACACGCTGTAAGCGACAGGAAAGAGGACCGTTACCTTCTTTGTGTCAGAAAGGGTTGAACGTCTTAGAGCCATAGATCGCTAGTACCAAGGAATGCATTGAGACAGAAAGGCTTTCAGGGTGCGATGAAGCATGAAGGTTAGTTTGCTGATCTGATAAACATGTATACCGTTACAAATAGCCCAGGGTAGGCGTGTCCGAACTCAGGGTAGGCGTTAAGTAAATGAGTTAGATGAGTTTTGGAAACCAATGAAAAATAAATCGATATAAATCAGAAACCAATAATAATGTAAGATTTGAAAAATGGAGAGAAGGGTGAGCTATTTTGGTCATGTGATGAGTGAGAGTGGGGAGCAGAATTAGGTTCGAACCGAATCGCGAAGTCGAGGAAACTTAATTGCTATATCCTCCTTCAAGAGGTGAGACGTGTTAGTCGGAAGAAGATGTAATATCCTAGTAAAACTTACTTGCTAGATCGTCCTTCAAAAGGTGAGACGTATTAGTCGGGAGAAGAAAATGTAACATTTAGTAAAAGACTTGCTAGATCGTCCTTCAAGAGGTGAGACGTATTAGTCGGAAGAAGATGTAATATCTTAGTAAAACTTACTTGCTAGATCGTCCTTCAAGAGGTGAGACGTATTAGTCGGAAGAAGATGTAATATCTTAGTAAAACTTGCTTGCTATATCGTCCTTCAAGAGGTGAGACGTGTTAATGTTGGTCGGGAGAAGAAAATGTAACATTTAGTAATAGACTTGCTACATCATACTTGAAGAAGTCAGACGTATCAGTCGGGAGATGAAACTATAATACGTTGGTAGAATTTAACTGGAAGTGGTCACCGTTGCAACTCAGTCTTAATGGAACAAACACACTACAAGATAATTAAACAAAATTTCACAGTCATCTGAGAATTATTGATTCCACTGGACAACCTAGATCTACAAACCCATTTTCCTATAACCATTCACCTGAGAAGAGAACTCATAGCTCCAAATTTGAACCACAAGAACCCAAACAATTTATATAATATGCGGTTTTGCAACTTAATGGCACTGGAGTATGCCGCATGTTCCAACTGTAATTCGGTGGAAATAAAGAACATTTTGAGTTTATGCAATTGGACGTTTAGTTCTACGAACCCACAAAGTCACAATATAATTTATATTATTTTAATTAAATCCCTAAATTTTCAAACCAATTTCGAAGCTATTTAATATTTTCTGTGGTTCAAACCTAAACAACTGTTACAGTGTATTTATACCTTTTCTTTTGGCTTTTCCTAGTTTTTTAAGACTACTTCACCTGAAGCTGACCTAGGCAATACCAACATCGCTTTAGCAAATTGCTTGTATAAATGGGTTTAAGTAGTTAGTACAGCCCTTGTATGCAAGACACATTTTTGTTTTAAAAAAGAAAACATTCTTTGATTAGAAAGTTCAAATCTGTGATAATCTGGAATGTGTCCAGAGAACAAATTGCTGGGTCACATTCGTTTAAGCTGCAGACCATTCGTCAACACAGTCGTAGTATTGAGATTATAAAAGTCATAAGTTCAGCATTACATTGAGAAAAGTATACAGGAAAATTTCCCCGAGAACCTGCGGCATTAGCATCTATGACGTCATATTCCGTTGAAAGAAAATTTTCTTCGTGGAAGTATGCATTAAGTGAAAATAAGAAAGTCTTTAGGATACAAAATATTTGTGTGCCATGATACCGAAATTAAGGGATGCAATGCATAAAAATCGTAATGGATTTCTAAGGAATATATATTTTTTGTGAAACGCGTGCATGTGCAGTTGAGTCGAATAGCAATTGGGGTGAATAGTGTTTCAGCAAAAGAAACGTAAGAAACAATGTTCTTAGCAGGGTTCTAAGAGGTAGTACTTGACTTTTAAAAAGTATTCTTCGGACCCTTAATAATGGCATGACCGAGACTAAAAATCACAATGGACAAAATAGTCACAAAGAGAATCTTTGTGTGAAAAGAGGGTTTCCGGAAGTGAAAGTTACACACCCACGCACAGCTGTGTATAGTGTGAGGACAGACAGTCCGCGGCTGGGGGCTGATTCAGTCGATTCTCTCTGGTTCTGTCTTGTTCGAAGGCAGACCAGAAGCGATGAGAGAAGGTACGAGGCATGTTTTTTAAGTCAGTACCGTTTTGCGATTCCGCCGCCACAGCGCTACGGTCGGCGTTCTGCTTATGCGCGCTGGTTACCTACATCTCTTATCTACGCACTGACGCCATTACAGTCTGATTCTTCATTGTATACGTTGGTTACTGAGTGTTTAAGATGCCTCCGACAATCGTGAGTCCCGCCAATTGTGAAGTACGGGCTGTTATACGATTTCTTAGTGCTAAAGGCGTAAAACCGATCGATATTCATCGTGAGATCTGTGAAGTTTACGGACAAAACATTATGAGTGATGGAATGGCAAGGAAATGGGTGAGAGCATTTAAAGATGGCCGCACAAATGTAAATGAAGAAGAACGGAGTGGGCGTCCTTCGGTCGTTACTGAAGATTTGGTGCAGAAAGTGGACGAAAAGGTGAGAGAAAATAGACGCTTTACAATTGCATCATTGTGCCACTATTTTCCTCAATATTCTCGTGGTGTTTTGTATCGCATTGTGACCGAGAACTTGAAGTACTGGAAATTGTGTTCACGTTGGGTTCCGAAAATGTTGACGGATTTGCACAAAACCCAACGTTTAGTCAGTGCATTGACTATCCTTGAGCGGTACCACAATGAAGGTGAACAATTTTAGACCAAATTGTTAGTGGTGACGAAACATGGGTGGCCTACGTCAAACCAGAATCGAAACAACAATCCATGGAATGGCGACATTCATCATCACCCACAAAAGTGAAGTTTAAGCAAACAATTTCTGCCCGGAAAATCATGTACACAGTTTTTTTTTGGGACAGAAAAGGAGTATTGTTAGTGGAGTTTCTGCCTCGTAATGAGACAATCAATGCAGCGTCTTATTGTAAGACATTGAAGAATCTGCGCCGTGCAATCCAGAACAAAAGACGTGGCAAGTTGAGTAAGGGTATCGTTTTGCTGCATGACAATGCCCGTCCACAGGTGGCTAATCACACCAAAGATCTCATCAAATATTTTCAATGGGGAACTCTAGATCATCCTCCATACAGCCCTGATCTGGCGTCCAGCGACTACCATTTGTTCCTGCACTTGAAGAAGCATCTGGGCGGTCAGCGTCTTCAAGAATATAACGAAGTCAAAACAGTTGTGATACAGTGGTTAACACGTCAGGCGGCAGAATGTTATGAGGAGGATATTCAAAAACTGCTGCCACATTATGACAAGTGCGTTAGCATTCACGGAAATTATGTAGAAAAGTAGATTAATGTACCAGCTTTCATGTAAATATAGAACTATTGCGATATCTATGCACGATTTTTTTTTTAAATTCCAAAACGGTACTGACTTTAAAAAAAAACATGCCTCGTATTTTTCGGTTCATATGTTCTTGAAGAACGAATTAAGTTTTATCGAGTAATAAGCATTCCATATAGAGTAACTCTAAACAGTGATATTGGTAACCCTTGGTCAGCAACTTTGAGTTTGATGTTATGATAAAAAGAAGCAGTCATTAAACCAGTTTGAAACGGACATTCCACTGTCATTAGAACCATCCTTACTCATACATACCCACGCCACTACAGACGTGTGCAAATTATTAGCAATTTTCAGTTTTATGCTGGTAGTTTTATTTAAATTCCATCTGGTACAGCTATTAACAAAATAATACTCATTTTTATAATGTTAATGATTTTTATTTTATCATTCTAGTATTTAGTATGTCCCCCTTTAGCTTTTATTAGGGCAGAAATTCTTGCAGGCACGTCCTCTATTGAAGTCTTACACATTTTGTGAATTTCTTTATCATTTTGCCACACTGACAGAGTTGTATTCAGCATTGATTCCTTTGTTGTTGGGTGAAAGCTTTTAACTTTTTTTTTTCAAGACACTCCACACAGACTCAATGGGGTTCATATCTGGGCTATTACCAGGCCAATCCAAAACAGATATGCCATGTTCATCAAAAATATTCATTACACACTTTGCTTTGTGGCATGGGTCACCATCTTGCATGAATATTCCATTTCCTGATGGAAACCACTCATTCATCATAGGCCTAATGCACTTTTTTACCACTTCTGAAAATTGCTTAGCATTCATGGTTCCCTCTACAATGTGAATTTTCCCCACCCCATAAGTAGAAATTCCACTCCATATCATCACTTTTGTTGGATGCTTCACATTCTGCACCACAAATTCCTTTTTAAATGCTTCTCCTGGCCTCCTTCTGACGTACTGTGGGCTTTCTTCAACTATTGAAACCATTGTTTCATCACTGAACACAATCTGGAAACAAAATGTTTGGCTACAATCCTTAGAATAAAAAATAAAAATCATTCGGAGAAAAAGATAGCAAAAGCTTTTTGAATGTCCAAAATGAATTTCTGAAAATAAAACAATCTATGAACTATTTTTATAAATTTGAATAATTTGCATACCTTTGCTCAGTCTTCAGATGTCCAGTCCTTTAATGTGTTTGCCCAAGCAAGACGTTTTTTCATCATCATGGGCGTTAGTTTTTGTTTTTTGCGAGGTCTTCTTGCTTTCAAACCGGCTTCAAAAAGTCTTCGTCGCACTGTGCTTGATGAAACTGCACACCCATGTTCTAGTGCAACGGCCTGAAGTTGTGTAGAAGTCATGCTTCGATTTTTAAGCTGTTCTCTGACCAATACACGTTCCATATTTGAAGTTAGCACTCGTTTTCTGCCACATTTGCCCACTCTTTGTGGTGAAGTCGCTTTGTTTTCATTCAGCTTACGTGCAAACCTTGTCACATAACTTGCATTTACGCCTACTATTTTGCTTATTTCCTTCTTTGTTTTATCTCCAGCACTTAATAACACTTGAATTTGAGCTCTTTTGCGTGGTGTGATATCTTGGACCTTACCCATCTTCCTAACAGCAAGGTTTCGTAGCAAATGTGAGAGTAACCTTTGCTGTCCTCATCCCCCACCCTCAAAAAGCCCAGGAAAGGATCTACCTGCCAGGAGATGACTTACCTGGAGTGCCATTAGGTACCAAAGAACAATACACAAGCAGTGGTAATGAGCTACTGGGCAGAAGAAAGGAATTTACCTTTCACTGCGCAGTGAAGGAAATGGGAAAAAATGAGCATAAACATTCTAAAGATGAAAAATAAACCAAGATAGCCAGAAATATCTGCAAAATAGCATGTCAGATTTTAGAAGTAATATGTATTAGCCACAGGAACATTTAAAATAATTATATAAAAGTTATGTGAAGCATGTAAGGCCTATTGAACTAGAATTCGAAGCATTCAAAACAAAATTGCTAATAATTTGCACACGTCTGTACAGTAGCGGCAAAAATAATCTACTAAAGAAACAGTAAAGTATATTTTCCGTGTGGAAATATAAACTTATTGGTGCCTGTATTAATCCACAAAGGAAAACCTAAAAACGAAAACCCACAGAAGAGACCTAATATAATGTTTGTTCCATCAAAAACTCCAGCCCTCAGTAATAATACAGCCATTGTAGCTTTATTCTACC
Source organism: Mantis religiosa (assembly GCA_030765055.1). Classification (NCBI taxonomy): domain Eukaryota; kingdom Metazoa; phylum Arthropoda; class Insecta; order Mantodea; family Mantidae; genus Mantis; species Mantis religiosa. The sequence continues at coordinate 53,623,675 of CM060960.1, read as the reverse complement.
CTGCTGTTTTTCTTGTTCTGTTGGTATGACTAAAGCGGCGTTCTAAGTATTGAATTAATTAAAATTTCACTATTTACTCACTCCGTATCTATTCTCGAATGACTGCACTGATGCGCAGAGATAATATGAACATTTCATGCATGCCAGGCAAAGCAAGTGCATTGGGTGCGAACGGTATCTCTAGGATACGCGTTCAAGCGTTCGGCACACGCTTCACTTTTGTTTGTCTTGTTAAACAAGCCGTTTAGTAAACCAAAGCTACGCGCGAATTACGAGGTGCCTAGGAAACCAAATAAAATCAACAGCAAATCTTCAAGGGGAGCACATCAGTACGCTAGCTTTTGTTAGAACTTGTAGTGACATTAGGGGAATTGCTTGCCCTGCACTGTGATGTTTGTATGAGCGCATGAGCTGATACTTCGTCGTACCGAAGTTAATATAGTGTGAAGATGTTCAAATTAATGCATGGGTTACAATTTTGTCATGGAATAATATGTGCCTCTGTGGGGTGGAAGTAGCGTGCTTGCCTCATCTTCAAGAGATCCCGAGTTCGAATCTAGGTCAGGGCAAGTTATATGCATAAGGTGTTTTCCGAGGTTTTCCCTTATTCTGAAAAATGAATGTCTAGTAATTCTAAGCTCCATGGACTCCGCACTCATTTGAACATCGTCCGATATTATTTATTGTTGGAGCTTATCCCTTTTCTTGAAATATGAATGTCTGATAGCTCTAAGCTCCATGGATCCTGGACTCATTTAAACATCATTGCATTCATCGTCCGATATGATTTAATGTTGGAGGTTTTCCCTTATCCTGAAAGATGAATATCGAGTAACCCTAAGCTCCATGGACCCTGCACTCATTTGAACATAATTTCATTCTTCGTCCGAATTGACTTAACGTTGGAGGCTCTCCCTTATTCTGAAATATGAATGTCTGATAGCTCTAAGCTCCATGAACCCTGGAGTCATTTGAACATCATTTCATTCTTCGTCCGATATGACAACGTTGGAGGCTTTCCATTATTCTGAAATATGAATGTCTGGTAACTCTAAGCTCCATGGACCCCAGACTCATTTGAACATAATTTCATTCACCGTCTGATATTACTTAATGTTGGAGCTTTTCCCTTATCCTGAAATATGAATGTCTGGTAGCTCTAAGCTCCATGAACCCTGGACTCATTTGAACAGCATTTAATTCATCGTCCGATATGACAACGTTGGAGCTTTTCCCTTATCCTGAAATATGAATGTCTGGTAACTCTAAGCTTCATTGACCCCGGACTCATTTGAACATCATTTCATTCATCGTCTGATACGGCAACGGCGGAAGTTTTCTCTAATCCTGAAAGATAAATGTCTGGTAACTCTAAGCTCCATGGATCCTGGACTCATTTGAACATCATTTCATTCTTAGTCCGAAATTACTTAACGTTGGAGGCTTTCCCTTATCCTAACCCTTATGCTAACTCTAAGCTCCATGGACCATGAACTCATTTGAGCATAATTTCCTTCATCGTCCCGAATTACTTAACGTTGAGGGTTTTCCCTTATCCTGAAAGATAAACATCTGGTTATCCTAAGCTCCATGTACAATGCACTCACTTGAACATCTTTGCATTCATCGTCCGATATGACTTAACGTTGGAGGTTTTCCCTTATCCTGAAAGATGAATGTCTGGTAACTCTAAGCTCTATGGACCTTCAACTCATTTGAACATCATTTTATTCATCGTCCCATATGGCTTAACGTTGAAGGTTTTCCCTTATCCTGAAAGATAAATATCTGGTAATCCTAAGCCCCATGTACCCTGTACTCATTTGAACATAATTTCGTTCGTTGGCAGATAAGAGTTAACGTTGGACAAGAAAATTACTGATGAGCTAAGGCAATTAGGCATTCCGTAGAGCTCTGACTGCTAGATACATTAGATCAAGTTTCCAGTACCTGAAACTTAGTACATTCAGAAGTGAGAGAACTGCAAATGTGCCAGTTTTGAAAATTAGAATAGGAAAAGTAATTATAAGAACTTAGCATATCAATGCAAAATTGGTTTTAATGTGATAAAGAGTTACAGATGGAATTATGATATTGTCATGGCAACAGGCATAAAAGTTTCGGCACAAATAAGAAAACAGTCGGCGGATAAAGTTTCATGGTAATAATGAGCCTTGCTAAGCAGTTAATGATAGCGCGGCTATTGTAAACAAGCGCCGTCAAACAAGATAACTGAGGTAACGGCCTTGCCGGCATAGATTAAGTTACGCTTCTAGAATGTGATAGAATATTCGGATTACGTCATTAGATGCCTTGTTTTCCAGAAACATCTAGTGATGGACAGAACAGTCTGGTAATCATGAATAGGTATATAAAAAGAAGCCATGGCTGGTGATGAGACAGTTGTAAACAAGAGTGAGTAAGCAGAGTTAGTTGCGTTACAAGAGTGTTGTAAAGAGAGCAGTTATCATCGACCTTGGAAGATTGTGTTGTGTGATGTAATGTTGTAACTTGAGAATTGAACAGTGTATTTCGGCGACAATAAAGGAGATTTTAATTTCTGCAACTCGGCCTTTTAATTCTACGAACACACAAAGTCAAAATATAAGTATTTTCGTAGGTACTAATGAAGTACGGGAGGGGGGACGTGAGGACTTATTTTGTTAACTACGTTACGGAATTTTAAAATATAACTTTTAAAATATCACGTTTTTAAGCTAACTAAAAGTTTACAGAATCCTAACCCCACACTGATCGTTCTTACAAGTTAGGAATGCAAATGTTGAATAGCTATGAAAACAGTTGTAAAATTTAAAAAGAAAAACATATGGGGCATGCAATATACTAAATTGATGCATTAATAGTTAACCTAAACACTAATAGTTTTATTGCATTGTAAATAATATGAACTGTTGTGGGAAATTTTTCAACTGCTTTTACTCTCACACACTTTACTCTGACACTTCCATGTGTAGGTAGTTCATATTGCGGCTGTCTTTTTGAAAACAAGTGAGTGTTTCATTGTCTTCCAATTCTGAGCTGTATTTAAAGTTTCAAGCCTCTAGCTGATTGAAAATGTTGTTTAAAATTGATAGTGGAATTTTTACAAACAGTGAGTTAGTAAAATCATTTTAAAAGAGAGCGTGTTAAGCTCCCGAGTTTTCTGTGATAAACTTTGGGAGTTTATGGGGTCTATATATTATGTTACCGGATTTTGTGTTCAGATCTTGCAATGTAGGTTTTATTTCGCTAAATTCATAGAATTAGTGCAACACTGGGGAATGTACGAGGGCTGTTCAATAAAGAATGATCATAATTTTTTTACGGTCATAATTTTTCGCACTAAATTTCAATATTATTATATTCTGTTAGCTTATTGTGAAACAAACACGCCGTAGTAGTTTCATTGTTCGTACTCCTGGTTACCGTCTGTGAGAAGCTGTCAAGTTCCGACATGTTTAGAATCGGCTACCGCTGCAATGGAGGTAACACGCGAGGAACAATATGTGACTTGAAATTCTGCTTTCGTCTCAATAAATCTTCAGTTGAGGCCTATACAGTGTTACAGGAGGCCTATGGAGAGTCTGTTCTTCCCTACAGCACAGCTCGAAGGTAGTTTAAAATGTTTAAAGAGGGGAGACAATCACTTTCAAAGAAAGTGGACCCGATGCTCTAGTACTGCTCTTACGGAACAAAACATCAAAACTGTTGCTGCCATTGTGAGAAAGGATTGACGAATCACCTTAAGACCACTTTCTGAAATACTGAACATTTCATTGGATGCCACCCACACGTTGGTTACAGAAACATTACACATGAGACCCGTTTGTGTGCGATGGGTTCCAAGACTGTTGATTCCCGAACAAAAGGACATTCGCCTGCAGGTCTGCATGCAGTTAAAGTTGATGTTAGAGGAAGATCCGGAGTTTCTTACAAACGTAATCACTGCAAATGAAACTTGGCTACACCATTTTGATCCTGAGAGCAAACAGCAAATCTCAGTGTGGAAATCTGCTTCCTCTCCAACCCCCCAAAAAGCAAAAGTGGTTGCTTCTACTGGGAAAGTTATGGTCATCTCATTCTTTGATATTCATGGAATGGTTTATCAGGATGTTGTACCTGCACACAAATCAGTAAAAAAAAGGACATTGAAACATTGCAAGTCCATATCAGGCACATTTCCGTGAAGCAGGCTGGATGCTGCACCACGATAATGCGCGGCCGTATATTGCTAATGTTGGTGCTGAATATCTTGCAAAAATAAACGTTAAGTGCATCCCTCTCCCTCCCTATTTTCCGGATTTAGCCCCATGTGACATTTTTCTAATCCCTAACTTGAAGAAACGTCTTCGTGGGAGGCATTATCCATTATCAGAAGCAGTGGTGAAGGCTGCGGAGGCGATTTTGAAGGATCTCTCAAAATGGTTTCCAGAATGTATTTGAAGACTGGCAGAAACGCTGGGACAAGTGCATTGCATTCAGGGAGACTATTATGAGAAGGACCATCAAAATTATCAGGATGAGTAAAACGACGTTGTCACAAAAATTTGATCATTCTTTATTGAACAGCCCTCGTATATGCATTTTTATAAACTCCTGGGAAGAAAAATCTTCGGTTAACCATAAGAGAAGAATACGTGGATAAAAACACGTGCGTAAAATAAATAATGTTGATGAGATACTTACTGGTGTAGGAGAATGGTAAGCCATCAGACCAGCGGAAGTCACCCTCGTACGTCTTATCGGAGGCTCCAATCCAATAGGAATTGTAGTCTCGGTATCCCGGGCTGTCAACAAGTAAACAACATATTAGCAATAAAAATAATAATAAAGCTATTTAACCTAAGCTGAGATACAAACATGGCAGTGTTGTGTACATTCTTTGTATTGACATAATGATTTGAGAGCAGAGGTGCATGGCAAAGCGTGGAAGCTTAACAGGAAATATGCGAACTGAGATGTTTACTCAAGGCTATCGCTTTCACATGGTAAGGCAGTGTGTGTACACTGTGTTCAGATGTAATCACAGCAACATGTTATACGACGGAGTGTCCTAAAGTTTTAATTATCTCGCGGTAGTTTTCATGCTAGAGTGATGAAAATTTGTCAGTGCCATCATTGATCCCTCGGGACATAATGTTGGTAGTTACAGTGATTTGAGTCCTTTGGTTTTTACAGTGAGTGCCAGAAGTGACTGAGGTGTAAGAAATAATTGAGGCTCGCAGTGTGATCAAGTTCCTGCATTTGAAGGACAAAACTGCCCTGGAAGTCCATGATGAGATGACGGCTGTATATAGAAATGATTGCTCATCGTATAACACTATTGTGAGGTGGAAAATGAATTTTCAAACTGGTCACATGTCCCTAACAAATGAGCCAAGAGCTGGTAGACCGTCAATGACAGACGATGCTGTCACAGTGAAGAAAGTGGAGTGTTTAATACTGGAAGACAGACGAGAAACCATCCAAATGATCATTGATGAGACACGTCTTAACTATGGTAGTGTGTGGAAAATTATTCATGATGAACTGCACATGTCTAAGGTGTCTGCACAGTGGGTTCCACGTTTGCTAACCCCTTTCCGAAAGCAAGCATGGCGTGACCTTTCAAGACAGATGTTGATGCTGTTGGAACAGGATGGAGATGACCTTTTTGATCATCTAGTAACCATGGATGAATCCTGGATCCATCAGTATGATACAGAGACAAAAACCATGAGCATGGAATGGAAACATGCCGATTGCCCCCGTCCCAAAAAGACAAAGGTAGAGAAGTCACATGGGAAGGTCATGCTTTCAGTTCTCTGGGACTGTCGTGGAGTCATCCTTACAGATTATCAGATTATCTTGTCAAACCATTACTGTCAGATACTACTGCAATCTTCTGGACAAGTTACAAGCTTCTCTGATTAAGAAACGACGCGGTATGCTCTCCAAAGTTGTTCGTCTTCTGGCTGACAATGAACCAGCTCATTCATCTCAAATTGCAGTTGAAAAAACAAGAGAATGTGGCTTTGAGACCTTACAGCTTCCGCCTTATTCACCCAATCTCGCACCAAGTGACTTTTTCTTGCTGTCGGAAATGAAGAATCCGTCGCGTGGTCGCCGATTTGACAACACAAATGAGGTCATTGAAGTGGAAGTGTGGTTTAAAGAAAATTCTGCAGACTTCTATAATCAAGGTATTTGGAAGGTGACTACGTAGAGAAGAACTAACAAGCACATATGAACACAAAGTCTCTATCACATTTTTTTTAAAGGGTGATAATTAGAGCTTTGCGACACTCCCTTGTACATCAGCTGGTGAGATAAGTTGTATATAACGTGATTGAATATTGTGACATGAAGAAAGAAAAGAGAATGATTCCTTAAATCCTTAAATGATTCCTTAAATGATTGAAGCGATTCCTTAATAGATACTGCTGGTGAATTGTCAGGGATAGCACGTTAATCCTCCAGGTACGATGAGTAATCAAAGCTGTTTATCTTTTATTTCCGTGGCATATTATGCATAACGCATTTATCATTCAGTAGCTATTTCAGGGGGGGGGGGAATTTATTTTATAAAATGTGATGTAAACCAAAAATATGAATAATGTGTCATTTTTATTTACCTTTTTATTAAAATATATCTTTTTTAAACTAACATGAGATTGTATTTCATTAGTAATTGCAATAGTAATATCTAAAATTATGTGCTCATACTTTGTATAGCTTAACATTGTGATGCATTAAATCACGTGGTTCATATTATGGCAATCTGCGCCATGGCGTAGTGGGCTAAGATATCATGCTTTGGTTTCCTGCCACGGAATGCGAACCGGGTTCGATGCCACTCCTGGGGTGCGGATCTTAAGTCCCGGATATAGGACCGGTGCCCACATAGCATCGTGAGGAAATTGAAAATCTTGCGATCGGGAAGCAACCTTGGTCCTGAAAGCCAACATTGCGACTGGGGATGCCGAGATGCTGACCACATCTCCTCCCCGTATCGGTTGGATGATTGACCACCTCGACCGTGCGTAACTGGGCGTGATGCTGGCAGTCGGTTTGGTAGGCCCTAGTTTGATATGGACTATAGAGGCACGGTTTTAACTCCTACATTATGGCAATGACCTATTTGTATAGATTGATCGCGCTTAAGAAAATTAGTTGTATTATCCATACTTCCTATAATCACAGAAATTATTTAATTAGAAAGCTTTCCGTTTGTGTCAGTTTTTTTGTTTGTTAGTTGAAGATTAAAAGAACTGATAATAACTATGGCCCGGATTTTGATGAAAGGCCATCTTTTTCTGAGTAGTCACAGACGATTCCTATTGGAAATTAAGTGCATTCTGGAACAAATACGTTAGCTATATATGGTTTTTATAGGCCATCAAACTGCATTTTCCCCACATTTTATAATAAAGTCACCTTTTTAATATTTAGATGCATTTTCCGGTCATTTTGTTTCTTTTTTACAAATTTATTGGGCATTTTTATGTGTAGCCCGCATTCGGTATGCCCGGATTCAATTCTTGTGGCCGTCCTGACCCCGACCCATGGGCTTTTTGGTTTTTTTTTTAAATAATCTGTGATTGAAAGTTCATTTATATAATTTTTTATGAAATAGTAACTTTGTAAGTGTGGTAAACATGCAGTTAACACAGGTCAGCGTCCTACCCCCCGGCACCAATTTTAACACGCTGGAGTACATGGTTAAATGCACTTATATACCACTGTGTCAATGTTCAAATAGTGAGAGAAGTGGTGAATAGCTTTGATAGAGTAGATTCTACGGCGATTAAGAGCGCAAAGGATCTGTTTTCTGATACTCAAATCCAAGGTATTTATAATTTATAATTATATATATAATTTACGTCCTCCAACGTTAAGTCATATCGGACGAGTGAAATGATGCTCAAATGAGTCCAGGGTCCATGGAGCTTAGAGTTACCCAACATTCGCTTGAATGATAAGGGAAAAACCTTGAAAAACCTTATCCAGGTAACTCACCCTAACCGAGATTCGAACTCGGTACCTCTTGAACGTGAGGCAGACAGGCTACCATCTAAGCTGCCGAGGCGGACAAGGTAAATTAGCTTTCATTAAATCAAAATTTGCATTTTTGGTGGAAATCATAACCTGTCTTGAAGAAAGTGGCATGACATTGGATAAGTCGATTGAGTTAGTGAGGATTGCGGAAAAGAGGATACAAAATGTGAAAGATGAGATTGGGGACAAAATTAGACACTAAAATTTGTGTTGGATGAAAATAAAGAATACCAAACAGTTTGTCAGATTGCCCATATCTTGTCAGGAGAAAACTTCAGAACTGATATTTTTGAACAGGATTTAACACGCAGTGACAGTGTTTTACAAATATGCATCTATAACATCTGTGGAAGTGGAGGAAAGTTTCTCAAGGAATAAAACAGTTTTAGCTGGCAATCGCCGTTCCTTTACTTTGATAACTTGAAGATGACCATGGTGGTGTGCTGCAACGCTAAGTAATGTGACTTTGTGGGTTCGTGAAATTAAAAGTCCAGTTGCAGAAACTCAAAATGTTCTTTATTTCCACCGAATTACAGTTGGAAAACTTGCCGATTACATAGAATTACGAAGCGCACACAATTACAATCCACCAGTTCGTCTGTCGCAGTTCCACTACACACTCACAATTACGTACAACTCCTCTGATACACGTACACAGTCTTCCAGTCCGTTCGCTAGCGGTGCGCCCCTCACGGCTGCTCGCCAAGTACTGAACTGACTCGTTCACTGCAGCCCTTATACAGGAAGATCGCTGTTTCTGGAAGCTTCGCGGCTCGGAACATCATCCCGATTGTTCCAGACGTCAGGGGGAGGGGAAAGAGACGGTACACTGGCTAGTGATGCTCTTGTAACCATCCCCTCCGTGAGCGCTACACAGATAAATGGGTAGGCGTGGTCCGAAAGCTTCCCGTCTGGCCCCTACTTGCCAGCTGGTTCTCTCGGGAATTCCGATGTTCGGGTGACAGTAAGATATGCTTTGGCTAATGGGTGCCGTAGCTTATATTTTCATATTTTATAAAATTGAAAATGACCTGATTAATTTCGAATTTTTGTATTACCTTGTAGCAATAATTGCATTATTTACTAAGAAAGCTAATTTTAAAATGTGGTTATTCGAACCATATATTCATTATTTGTCTGTGACAGTTAATAATGTATTATTATGAAAGATATGGTTGATTTTTGTTAGGTCGTTTTTTTACAGTTTATGTGCACCTTTTTATAGTTTAAATGCATTTTATAACTCATTTTAGAGAATTTTTAGGTCAACAACTTCCGGGCCTTATAATAATAACTGTTGGGAAAAGGGATGGATTACTGAAACAAGTTGCTCTGGCTTTATGATTTGTATAAGATAGCGAGACATCTTTCACTGAAGAAACATTGCTGATATAGTTGATATTACGCCTTTAGCAGTTGAGTTCATCACCTTTCAATTATTTCCCTTGTACACATTACACACTAGAAAATTAATGATATTACCGTACACTTCCTATAGCTGTAGTAATCATTTAATAGCAAAAGTGTAGTAACTAATTTAGTTGGCATTCTGTTTAGTTGTTTTCTTTATTAAATTACAGAAGATATGCCTGTTTAGCCTCCTTCATATTCTTTGAAGAATATAATGTGATCCATATTAAACATGAACCATTTCAATAGGCTATAACTTTTGAACCAATAATAGGACACACGTGAACATTTGGGAGACTATACGAGGGCTGTTCAATAAGGAATGATAATTTTTCTCTGTCGTAATTTTTCGCACGATAATTACATCTTATTATATTCTGTTAGCTTAATGTGAAACAAACACGCCGTAGTAGTTTCATTGTTGGTACTCCTGGTTCCCACCTGTGAGAACCAGGCAAGTTCAGACATATTCAGTATCGCCTACCGCTGCAATGGTGGTAAAATACACTTAAAGTTGATGTTAGAGGAAGATCCGGAGTTTCTTTCAAACGTAATCACTGCTGATGAAACTTGGCTATATCATTTTGATCCTGAGAGCAGACAGCACAACTCAGTGTGGAAATCTCCATCACCAACCCCCCACCACATACAAAAAAAATGTTTTATCAGCATGTTGTACCTGCACACACATCAGTAACTGGACAATACTACAGGGATGTCCTGAGAACATTGCAAATCCATATCAGGCGCAAAAGACCACATTTCCGTGAAGGAGGCTGGATGCTGCATCACGATAATGCGTGGCTGCATATTGCAAATGTTGTTGCTGAATATCCTGCAAAAATCAACGTGAAGTGCATCCCACACCCTCTCTATAGTCCGGAGTTAGCCCCATTTGACATTTTTCTATTCCGTTACTTGAAGAAATGACTTCGTGGGAGCCATTAATCCATCATCAGAAGCACTGGTGAAGGCTGGGGAGGCGATTTTGAAGGATCTCTCAAAAATGGTTTCCAGCATGCCTTTGAAGACTGACACAAACGCTGGGACAAGTGTATCACATTCAGGGGAGACTATTTTGAGAAGCACCATCAAAATTATGAGGATAAGTAAAGGTACGCTGTCATAAAAAGGTGACCATTCTTTATTGAACCGCCCTCATATTACACAAATGGGAGTTTATATTACACTATTTACATCTCAGAGAAAATGTTGGAAGTGTCTTCCACCAGCATCTATACATGTTTGCACTCGTCTCACCATATTCTCTGAAGTTTTACGGAGATGATATCGAATTGAGAGAAGGTTATTTCCAGCAAGATGGAGCAACGTGTCATACACCATGCAACGTATAAGCAGTTTATTTGATAATCGAATAATCTCAAAAAGTCTGTAGCCTCCCAGATTCCCTGACCTCAGCTCACCAGATTTTTTCGTGGGGGGATCTAAAAATAAAGTGTACAAGAATAGGCCACTGACAATTGATGTTTTCAAGGAATCCATTCGAACCGAAATAAGTAACATTGGGGAGGATACTCTCCGTAAAACTTCAGAGAATATGGTGAGACGAGTGTAAACATGTATGCTAGTGGAGGACACTTCCAACATTTTCTCTGAGATGTAAATAGTGTAATGTAATCTCTCAGTTGTGTATTATATTCTCCCAAATCTGCACGTGTGTCCTATCATTAGTTCAAAAGTTATGGCATATTGAAATGGTTCAGGTTTATATGAATCACACCGTATTACAATAAATAATTACGTGAATACGTATATAATGCATTTATAATCATTAAAGTTATTTTTTATTATTAACATTGTACTGGCTAATCTTTAACATTGGACACACAGCTCCCAAGTGTTTTTTTATTTCGTTACTATATACAAAGCTGCCAATATTTCACTCTTCTAATGAACAAGATAGCAATAACAAGCAGTGCAGCGCTGATTACTGAAGGTCTATACGCCTCAACGCTCTGTCATGTAGTACGAGATGAAGGTACTGCAGGAGAGATATGGGCTATATGAATTCATTACGAAGCGGCAGACACTCGGGTTCCCTAGCAGATACTGGCTTGAAACGCTTTACTTTGAGGTACACTTAGCGACCTGCCCAAGAGACTCCTCCACCGGGAACGGAGGGGGAAAATTTGTCAGGGGACTCGGGACACAGCACAGCAACATGATGAAGAGGAAGAAGAAAAAGAAGAAGAAGAAGAAGAAGAAGAAGAAGAAGAACGCCGCAACACGGAAGCAGAGCCAGGCAGTGAAGCCACCTTCACCGCAGTCCTCGTCAGCCAGCTCTCGGGCACCGTCTCCCGCCTCGCTGCCGGTACCGGCAGACGAGAGGGAGCCTCACGCGGAGCCGCCGGGGAAGTTTTGGGCAGCTCATCCCTCTTCCCCTACCACGCCGGACGCTCGCCAAGCGCCCAGGCAACCGCCGGGGGAAGCAGCACCTGAACTGCAGTTCGCAGTTTCTTCACCTGCAGAAGTACAACCACAGCAGCCGCCAAACGCAACTGATCAGCGGCTTTCCTACACTGCTGCAGCACAACAGACACCAACAAGATCTCTGCACTCCTCACCAGCGCCAGCCACTTCCACAGGAGCCTACACCGTGGTCATCAGTGGGGTACTCCGTGATCTCCCGTGCAGGTTTGTTCTCTCCGCCGCAGAATAGAGGTGGCCCTCTGCTTGGAGAGTCAGCCGCATAACTTCGAGATTAGGCACCACCACACTAGCGCGCCTGCATCTAGCCGACAGCACGGTGAGGGATGCTGCCTTGAGGACGGGACTGCCCTTATTAGAGCACTGTTTCAGAGTCGAGGCAAGCAAGTTAGAGCGACACGTCCCCTGTCGGCGATGCTGCAACTATGGCCACTGTGCCTCCACTTGCACCGCTCCACCTAGATGCAAGTGGCCACAGTGCCTCACCGCCGAATGCAGGAAGCATGATCTACGGCACCGACGCAGATACTGCGCCACCTACAATGGTCTCGCCCATTTTTCAGGTCAGGCGCAGTGCCCTCGCTACCCCAGAACGAGGCTTCAAGTTCAACGCAGCACACCGGCGACCAGGGAGGAAGATGCTCCACACTTACCATCTACCGTAGCAGCAGCTGCCTTCTTTCCCGAAGAATGCCTGGGGGAAGCCCTGCAGGATCTTCGGAGAGAAGTACAGACCATTGGAGTCCGTCTTGCCTCGCTTGAGAACGCCATTGCAGACTTACAGTCCTCCAGAGTGGACATCCATCACCTCCACTCCGAGGAGCTCAACATTGCTCCACTTCTGGACCAACTAGAAGAAACAATCGCCACAAGCATCGCATGACGTCACTCAGAACAGACTGAACAACTCAGGAAGTTAACAGCAATCGCCCAGCGCTCTTCCGACACCACATCTGACCTCCAGACCCAACTACACCTCCAACAACAGCTTCATCAACTCAACAGCAGTGACCAGTCATCTTCTGTGAAGCGCAAGCTCTTACGCTTGGAGGAGAGTCATTCACATGCAGTCTCCAAACTGGACCAGCTTCTAGACCTCAACCAACAGCTCCGCAGCATGGTTGAGCAGCATATACAAGCCCAGGCGAGCAACTTCAATGTCTCTCTACGCGAAGAGACTACACGGACTCAACAGCTCCCAGCAAAAAAAAAAAAAAAAACTACCCTTAAACACCAAAACGATGTACGCCCAGTCCCCTTCGTGCCATGCTCAGGATATCGGTCATCGTCATGGCCAAGGAAACTAACCCCTACGCGCTCCCGCACACTGTGCGGCAGCATATGATGACGATAATGACGGAGGTGCTAATGCGGAACTCCATAATAGGCAGAAGCATAACTGCCATCCCAAACTCCATCCTCAAATCTCTTCTTATAACTCGTTATTGTTAATAAAAAATAAAAAAAGGAAATTTGACTCAAAAAAAGAAAAAAAGGGGGAACGGAGGGAAGTTTTATCGACAGTGGAGACACGAACGGGCACCCTCTGATGGACGGAGAAGCTCAAACTTGCAGACAGTCCCCCAACTATCGTATAGCCTGAACTAGGAAGATAAAGTGGAAGAGAGAAGAGCCTTGGTAAAAGATACCACTTCGAATTGTCGATCAGAGAAAATGAATATCCAAAATCAGAGCAGACGGCCGCTACGGCACATTTCATTCGGAAGGGAAGTAAAGACATGGTTCCGTCGCAGATTTATCGCACATGTAGGAGCCTCAAGCCTGAAAACGAGATCTCTTAGCAAAATTAAGCAGCCTTTCATGTCCAGTACAGAATGGGAGCTGAGAACTACATCATAAGTAACTCAATTTTGCTCTATGCAAGGTTTGAACCTGTGCCCTGAGCTTTAGAGAGGATTACATAGGACTTTTGAGTCTCCTTTTAAAGACGTTGTCCATTTTGTATTACCTTTTCGCTCTATAGACATTTTAGAGCTTTCTATCTTCCACGAACTTGCAGAGCTAACCCACTTAAATATTTCCAATATTCCCTGTGAAATAAGGTAGCGGAAGTTGGCGTTTGTTTTGCAGTCTTAACACTCCAGTTCTCTTATTTACATAATCATCTCCTTTGATCAGATTTTATCCGATTTTAAACTCTCTGAGCAGAAACTGGCAAATATATCTGCAATAATTTCACAAAGAAACAGCTTATTCTGTACTTCAAGGCCATGTGCTCTGATCACCTCTTCACTCGCATTCGTGGAGTATCGTGTTCGATTCTCAACAACGGTCCTATCTCACGATGGGCTGTCTGTCTCACCATGCTCTCACGAGCAAGCATTAGGTCTCATCTTATTACATCAACTTATTTAACGCATTCTTAAACAAAAGCACAGCTTCCTTTTTTAAGAAAAAGCAATACAAATGCAGCTCTTGCTACCAACATAGAAATAAATAGAATTCCGTTAACACTTTCCATCTCGAGGGTTTAGGATTAACATATCTGTGTAGGTTGCAGTGCGTAAACTGCGCCACTTTCATTATAGAGAATGCTTTACCATCTATTCATATATAATGAAAGTAGGAACACCTGATGGCACCCTAATGCTATTTGGCTGTCACATGTAGAACCAGTTGTCTAACAATAACGTTTAGGTGAATACAACACGAAGCAAGATGGTTATGGTACAGGTATGAGACGGGGAGATTAACTGTCCGTAACACATCGAAGACTTCTCTAATAGTCACGTAACATAAAGGCAAGATGGAGAAAGAAACAAATAAAGTCGAAGATTGAAGAATAGATAGATCGATTTTATTTATCGTCAAGGACATGTATCGTATATTACATGGATAGAGGAATATTTGTAAGAATAGTTTGTACAAGAGTAGTGAACGCAGATTGGACCGACAAATTAGAGAGGCTAGCCAAGGCCAACTATTCATGTCTGGTCTTTAGGAAGTTATTCAGTTCGATTAATTACATAGATAGAGGAATAAGTGTTTGTAAGAATAGTTTGTACAAGAGTAGTGAACGCAGATTGGACCGACAAATTAGAGAGGCTAGTCAAGGTCAACTGTTCATGTCTAGTCTTTAGGAAGTTACTCGGTTCGATTAATTACATAGATAGAGGAATAAGTGTTTGTAAGAATAGTTTGTACAAGAGTAGTGAACGCAGATTGGACCGACAAATTAGAGAGGCTAGTCAAGGTAAACTGTTCATGTCTAGTCTTTAGGAAGTCATTCAGTTCGATTAATTAAATAGATAGGGGAACAAGTGTTTGTAAAAATAGTTTGTACAAGTGTAGAGAACGGCAGGTTAAACCGACTAGTTAGGCTAGACAAGGCCAACTATTCATGTCCAGCCTTTTGGAAGCCATTCAGTTCGATTAATTACATAGATAGAGAAACAAGTGTTTGTGAAAATAGTTTGTACAAGTGTAGAGAACGGCAGGTTAAACCGACTAGTTAGATAGACTAGACAGGGCCAACTATTCATGTCCAGCCTTTTGGAAGCCATTCAGTTCGATTAATTACATAAATAGAGAAACAAGTGTTTGTGAAAATAGTTTGTACAAGTGTAGAGAACGGCAGGTTAAACCGACTAGTTAGATAGACTAGACAGGGCCAACTATTCATGTCCAGCCTTTTGGAAGCCATTCAGTTCGATTAATTACATAGATAGAGGAATAAGTGTTTATAAGTATAGTTTGTGCAAGAGTACAGAACGGCAGGTTGAACCGACTAGCTAGATAGGCTAGACAAGGCCAACTATTCATGCCTAACCTTTAGGAAGTCATTCAGTTCGATTAATTACATAGTTAGAGGAATAAGTGTAAGAATAGTTTGTACAAGAGTAGAGAACGGCAGGTTGAACCGGCAAATTAGAGATAGTCAAGGTGAAATATTCATGTCTAGCCTTTAGGAAGTTATTGAGTTCGATTCCTTAAATGGATACAGGAATGTGTTGTAAAAATTGTCAGTACAAGAGGAGAGAACGGCAGGTTGGACCGACAAATTAGAGAGACTAGCCAAGCCGAACTATTTATGTCTAGCCTTTAGGAAGTTATTCAGTTCGTTTAGTTACATAGACTGAGCAATAAGGGTTTGTAAGAATAGTTTGTACAAGAGCAGAGAACGACAGGTTGATCCGACAAATTAGAGAGGCTAGCCAAGGCCAACTATTCATGTCTAGCCTTTTGGAAGTTAACTAGCTCGATTAATTGCATAGAGTAGTAAATGTTTGTAAGGATAGTTTGTACACGGGTTTAGAACTTCATGTTGGACCGACAAATTAGATAGGCAAGTGAAGGCCAAATATTCATGTCTAGCCTTTAGGAAGTTATTGAGTTCGATTCCTTAAATGGATACAGGAATGTGTTGTAAAAATTGTCAGTACAAGAGGAGAGAACGGCAGGTTGGACCGACAAATTAGAGAGACTAGCCAAGCCGAACTATTTATGTCTAGCCTTTAGGAAGTTATTCAGTTCGTTTAGTTACATAGACTGAGCAATAAGGGTTTGTAAGAATAGTTTGTACAAGAGCAGAGAACGACAGGTTGATCCGACAAATTAGAGAGGCTAGCCAAGGCCAACTATTCATGTCTAGCCTTTTGGAAGTTAACTAGCTCGATTAATTGCATAGAGTAGTAAATGTTTGTAAGGATAGTTTGTACACGGGTTTAGAACTTCATGTTGGACCGACAAATTAGATAGGCAAGTGAAGGCCAACTATTCATGTCTAGCCTTTAGGAAGGTGTTCGGTTTGATTCCTTAAACAGAGGAATAAGTGTTTGTAAGAATAGTTCGTACAAGAGTAGAGTGCGACGGAATGGAACACATTACGTTGTTTTAAAATGTTTGGAGCTTATGTTTGATACTTTGCTTGTCAAATGTATTTTGTTGCTTCAGTATAAAGGAATGTGCTTGTACATATCAGGAATTATCAAACCGAGTATGCATAATGAAAATATCACGGAATATCTAATTTAACTTCACGTCCCTTGGTATTTCGTCGAGGGAATTCCACGTCTATTCAACTGAGCTTCCCGCAGCTCTCCAGGGAGAACGGTTTATCCACGTTACTGTCATGGAAGGGTGTTGAAGCCCCGTATACCGGCTTAGAGATGCCCATTAGTTACAATGGTCAAGGGTCTCCTGGGGAAAACCGATAAAGCTGCACTGACCATTTCTCATGGGACAAGGTGCAGTGTGGATATTTCACATTTCTGATCGAACGCAGTTCTGATTTCACTGAGCCCGTCTCTCATAGCAATTTCTTGACAGTTCTTTACTTAACAGGTCTAAGGTTACCCATCTCTCTCTTCCTCTTAATTTCATGGTTTTAAGCCAGGTGGCCTGTTCTGGCCTCATCTCATCTCTGCCTTGGTCATACTCTTGTTTATATCATGGGATTATTTTTGGTATTCTTCTGTCATGCATTCTATTTAATGTGTTGTTTCTAATTGTTTCTGTATTGGTCTGTTTTTTCATTTATTGCATATATATCCTCTAATATAATATTTACTCTTTCTCTATACCCCGGAATGCCATGATTTTAGCTTTAGAAATAGATGGTAACGTATAATCAGACTGAAAAATTCAATGCCATAGCCGGGATTTGAACCACGGTTCTTCTGGTTTCCGTCCAGTCGCACTACCATTGTGCTACTATGGCCAACGTGCCGATATGACATTAAATTCTCCAACTGACTCGTATTTTCCCGGTAAACCACTTAGGAGTTCTCATACACACATGAGACAACTACCTTAATGGCGACTTACATATTGTAAGTACTTTAAGGCCCGGGCCAGTGTGAAAGAATAATTAATTTCCACTAATTAACCTAATAGTGGTTTACTATATGAAGCCCGGGCCTTAAAGTACTTACAATATGTAAGTCGCAATTAAGGTAGTTGTCTCGTGTGTGTATGAGAACTCCTAAGTGGTTTACCGGGAAAATACGAGTCAGTTGGAGAATTTAATGTCATATCGGCACGTTGGCCATAGTAGCACAATGGTAGTGCAGCTGGACGGAAACCAGAAGATCCATGATTCAAATCCCGGCTATGTCATTGAATTTTTCAGTCTGACTCTACGTTTCCACAATTTAGCCTACACACGGCCAGTGTGAAAGAATAATTAATTTCCTTTAGAAATAGATATTTTAAAGTAGTATTTATTTACAATTTGTTATGGTAAGTGATACTGAAATTAAGGGATGCAATGAGTAAAGAATAGTAATGGATTTTAAAGGAAAAATGTTTCTTTGTTACAACACGTGCAGGCAGGTGGTTGAGTTGTATAACAAAAGGCACGGGAGAAAGAGGGTTTTCTTAACCGAAATTCTAAATGGGTAACACTTGACTACGTTTGAAAAAGTATTGTTCGGACCCTTATTACTGGCATGACCGAGACTAATAATCACAATAGACAAAATAGTCAAATTTAGCATGATCTGCTAGCAAACCTAAAATACAATAGAAACACTGAGTAAGTTGTGAGAGTCGCCTATTTAACCTGTGGAAATGACTTTCCTTGAAAAATCTGTCAGTCATACCTTTAATGTGTTGACAGAGTCATGAGGGGTAAAAGAATTTCTTATCGTACATTCATCTTTACAGGATAAGGGAATACTTCTGAAATAAACTTCATCGGGGTAATTCACCCTAAATGAAATATGAACTCAAAACCCATTGAATTTGAGGACAGACATGCTACCCTAGGCTGCGGACGTAGTGAAGATATTAAAAAAAGTGCCGACTTTGTATGCTGGTCAAAGCTAAGGAGAAAATGTACGTGTACAATCTATTTCGTGATACATATTTTATATTTTAACCAGTAAAATGACTCAACAAATGACTCGTGGATGTCCACAAGTTTCAATTTGTAGCCCTGTTTTTTGGGTTCTACTATATGATGATTTAATAACAACGATTACCAGAAAATTGCCAGTTATACGCATATGCTGAAGATGCTCTATTACTTATTAAGTATCCTACTTTTCAGAAGTTACAGATGACAGCCAATGAAGCTCTCCATATCATTCATTCCTGGGGTGTAACTAACAAATTGAACTTTAATGCCAACAAGACATTGGCTATGCTAGCCACTAAGAAAAAAATTTGGAAGAATTATCTCTTTACATGAACAATAGAGAAATTAAATTAGTGGATAATTTGAACTATCTAGGAGTTATTTTAGACAGACGTCTGACGTTCCGAAGTCATCTTGATTATGTAGCCAGGAAGGCTAGTAAACTCCTTACCGCACTGACTGCTTTAACGAGACCAACATGGGGCCTAAAATCTGCTTTATTGAAGTTAATGTATAAAGGGGCGGTTGAACCTATGGTTCTCTATTGTGCAGGAGCATTGAAAAGTATTTTTCAGAAGAGATGGGCACAGACTAAATTATTACAGATACAGCGTGGATACATCTTAAGAATCATCCGAGGATACAGCAGCATCTCCACTCCAGCAGCGCTCATTATTGCTAATATTGAACCCATCTTTCTTACTGGTGTATATAAGGCAAATATCAACAACATTAGAAATGGCCGAGCTTTGCCACAATATATTTCACAACTGCAACTTGAACAACCCAGCCACCTGTGTCTGTAATCTTCTTGAAGATTGTGCAGCAGAATACCACCAGTACTCCATTTACACAGATGGCTCTCGGATAGCTGAAGGGCTTAGTAAAAATACTAAAGTAGGATGTGCGTTTGTGGTATTCTCTCGTTCCATAGAATGCCATTCTTCCACGTTCAGACTTGCCAAGGAGTGTTCAATTTTTCAAGCTGAATTATTAGCAATCCGTGAAGCAGTGAAGTGGTGCAACAACTTACAATGTACCGCTCGCCTTTACAGTGACTCACAAGCAGCAATTGCAGCTGAAATAAGAAGTCAATTATTATGTAGTTCTCATCTGTGTATTAAATGGGTCAGAGGACACGTGGGGATTGCCGGAAATGAACGTGCAGATGAGTTAGCAAAGAGAGCTCTGACTTCAGATCTTCCAGAAATTTACACTCTATGCCCCATTTCTTATGTGAGGCAAACATTAAAGGAGATTATCATCAACGACTGGAATGAATACTGGTTAAAAAGTGATTGTGGTGCTTTGACTAAGGATTTATATTTCTCAACAGTTTCTGACAGACATAAATGTAATTTCGTTAATCCTATGTTCTCACTCAATTCTTAACTGGACATGGCAAATTTTCAGCTTTCTTATTTCGATTCAAAATCAAATCCACATCTGATTGTATTTGTGGAAATCATCTTCAAGATGTCCCTCACATTTTATTTGATTGCCCGTTTTTCTATTTTGAAAAATACGAACTTGAATTATTGCTTCAATACTTAGGTTACACTTTCTCAAAACCACTTACACATATTCTGATGAATTACAAAACTTATCAGTATTTCATGGCTTTCTTATACAAAATATTTCTTAAGCTAAATAATTCATCTTGATGTTTACTGTTTGTCAGCTTGATATTGAATTTTTTATGTTTTTTGTAAATTGTATTACATTCATAAATTTGTAAACTATATTCCTAATATACCTTTTGGGTAAAATAGGAATAAAAATTGGATAATAAATAAACCAGTAAAATATCCCGAGGATTGTCTTGTCAGAATGGAATACTTTGCGACCACAAATTCTTTAACTTTTTGGACAGTGAAGATGTCAAAAAATATGATTGTTCTGTTATAGAGTGTGTAACAAAAGGACATGTAAAAATTTCGAAAAAAAATTCTTGTGGACGCAGGATAAAAATGTTATGTGAATGTAGGTCCAGAGATTGTTTATTTCCTTTTTAAAACACCATTTTTTCCACATCTGAACCCCATACAACATGCAATGATAGAACCGAGGGAAAACAGAAAATCGCAGCACATGTTAAACATGGCCTCCATTACTTACAATGCACGCCTCGGTAGCGTGGATGGCGGCATGTCTGCCTCACGTTCAAGAGGTCCCGAGTTCCAATCTCGGTCGGGTTGAGTTGCCTGGATAAGGTTTTTTTCTGGAGTTTTTCCTTATCCTCAAAGACGAATGTCGGGTAACTCTAGCCTCCATGGACCCCGGACTCATTTGAGTATCATTTCACCCATTTCATTCACCGTGCGATATGACGACGTTGGAGGACATAAATATAAAATAACTTACAATGCATCCGTCAACCCGCCATCGCATGGACGCTCTAAAGCGCTGAGTTGGTCCTGGAGAATTTCGTATTGTCTGCCAGTGTTCCACATACGAACACGAAGAGTCTCTACATCTGGAACTGAAGTTCCATAGAGAGGAGATTTTAAATGTCCCCACAAATAAACATCTGGTGGGTTTAAGTCAGGCGTGCGTGGAGGCCATGGAATTTGTCCACTTCTTCCTATGCATCTACCAGGAAATCTGATATTCAAAAATAGACAGACAGAAAGCCTGAAATGAGGAGGAACTCCATCGTGTATGAACTGAGTACCGGTGCCTAACAAGCGGTCTATGTACTGTACTGTAACACAATGACAACAACGATGAAATGTATCACCCAACGAATGTTTACTACTGTACAATTAAACCACTGTTCTGTTGTGGAGTTATAGCCACACGACAGCTACATATTACATATCTCACCATGTAAACAGAGTTGTAGAAAAGTACCTCTACCATGGAAATAAAGAATTTCCAACCAATGTGCACATTATAGTTTTTAAACGGTATATGCAAGAAATGGTTTCCGAAGTTTTCACATACCTTTTTGTTACACCTGTATACATTTCAAGGTTTTTGTGTGAATGAAACACTAGCAGCACTACCAACATTGTAATGTTTCATCTATTGCTGCATTACTTATGTATCTATCTAACTTTTTGATACAATTATTAAATCTATTAAATTTTGGTAAGGCACCATTTTATCCCAGTCAATTTAATTTGTCTCCAAATTTAGAAAGAGTCCGTTTAAAGATGTTTTATATTTTAACAACATTCCAAACAAAAAATTTCCAAGGAGGAAAATAAGGCAGTTTCAGTTACACGTACTAAAATTTTATAACGAGATATAGAGATGAAAAAAGTTGTTCTTTTATTGGTCGTAGAGGTCGCTTCCACAGCCTGCTGTTGATGTAATCGCATTTCCATGTTGGAAAAAAGTTAGAGAGTTAAATATTTACACGAAATGAGGTGGTGCCGAGCCGAGCTTTTCCCTAAACTGCGTGTCCGCTGCAGAGGTTAGCGCAAAAGAAAAACTCGTTATGACTGTTTGCTGGCATTCTGTGTAAGTCACAGGACGCCCCTGGGGAGCTCTTTCGGAACTATCGATTCGCAGGGAACATCCCTCGGGAATCGTGAACAGAATGTGGTAACGCGATTAAATTTCAAAAACACTGAAATTAATATTTCTCGTAAACTAGATATGGAAGCTGCTGGAAACACTGCATCCAGAGAAACTTCTCCGCCTTCTACAAACTAGAAGCTATTCCTTCTAAATCTATCTATTAATGTAGGTAATTTTTTTCGTCATGTTAGATAGGCGCTGACCTACTAGTCGCGGGTTCAAACGCGGCACATACCGATGGTGTTTAAGTGCCGTTAAGAGCGACAGCCTCATGAGCACACTAACTGGCATGTAAAACTCCTATGGGACGAAATTTGAGCACACCGGAAGCGCTGAAAGATCCTAGTAATGTCACCGTTATTAAAAAATGAAATATTCATTTTCAGATGCACTTTCGCTTCACATATAGACAGGATAACGATGACGAGGAAGTAATACCGAATAGCGAGTTATCGCATGAAAAAGTTGAAGTATTTCAGATAACTTTCTACAATATTTGGAAAATTTCGAAAATTTATAAATGAAAATTCGAGAATTTTATGTGAATGTCCACGAAGTTCTCTTCATCCGAGATGAACTTTGTATAACGGGGAAATCGTAACAGATGCAGAACGTGTAGGTCTCGGTAAAACAATGTAAGTACTCATACATTCTTTTCGTGAAATTAACCTCCTCCGAGATATTCCTTGTAATTTCTCTGAATTTTCCAATACTTAGATGAGAGTAGGGTATTATGTACAGTAGACGCAAGATAAGAAGAGCGCTGTATTTACGGCGTTGTGAGGGCAGAGGGGAAGTAGTGAAAGCTAACGCTCTTTTGTTTCTGCAGTGTGGTCAACCTTGAAAAGCACAGTTCAGCAAAATAGCGTGTAAGATAATTGAATATATCACAAGTAATGTTGCATACTCTGAAAACATTCCTTAGTTTTGCCCACGCCAGCTCAATTGCATTCAGATCACAGATATACGGAGATAGACGAATAATAATGTGTCCCCTTTCGAGAGCCATAACATCCACAAATGTTCATACAAATATAAATCATTTTCAAGTAAATGCTGATGTACATTACCACCACACTCCTAGCAAGGATAAACTGGCAATTCGAGCGCACCAAACGAGCCTTTATGAAGAAAGCTTTAACTACGAAGGAATAATGTTATATAATAAACTTCCAAATTCATTTAATGATGCATCATTAAAACACTTTAAGAATAAGGTTAAGACATTTTTGCATGCACACTGTTGTTATACGGTTAATGAAGTTTTAGAATTATAACCATGTAAATGTGTACTGGGAGCATAGTACTTTCACAAACCTGTAATATTTATATTATGACATTTCTTGTAGTAAATTAGTCTATGCAAATACCACATTAAACCATAGAAAAGCTGCTTACTGTGTATATTGTATGTAATCAATTTGACTTTATGTGTATACTGTATTTATATATTTTTAGGCGGCTCATAAGATGTATATGTTGCCAAGGACGAACTAAAATTCTAAATCTAACATACGATTGTTGTAAACTGGTTAGCTAACTAACCTCGAAATTGATCAAAACTAAATATGGCGGACATGATAAAGCTTAGCGTATTAGTCAGTGTATAGCGTATTTCAAATTACAAAGGCTAGCCAGGGTGAACTATTGATGTGTAGTTTTTAGGAAGTTATTCAGCTCGATTAATTACATAGATAGAGGAATAAGTGTTTGTAAGAATAATTTGTACAAGAGTAGAGAACGGAAGCAGAACAGGCAAATTACAAAGGCAAGTCAAGATCAACTATACATGTATAACCTTTAAAAAGCTATTCATTTTTTTTTGTAATTTACGTCCTCCAACGTTAAGGCATATCGGACGATGAATGCAATGGTTGAAATGATGCTCAGATGAGTCCGGAGTCCATGACGCTTAGAGTAACATCAGGATAAAGGGAAAACCCCGGAAAAACTTTATCCAGGTAACTCACCCTGACCGAGATTCGAACTCGGGACCTCTTGAACGTGAGGCAGACATGCTACCGCCACGCTACCGAGGCGGGCCGCTATTCATTTCGATTATATACATAGAGAGAGGAATAATTGATGAACAATAAACATGTACCCTTAAAATTACGATTTATGGGACATGATACGATTTATGGGACATTCATGTCCACAATATCCATTACAGAAATACCAGATACCTTTCTGTGAAGTTCAGTGTTAATTCAATTTAGCTTAAATTGAGTTTTGATTTCTTCTTCATGATATACTTTTGTGTTTGCAGAATTGGCATTCTAATGCACTACAATATATTTTCTGAAAGTTCCAAGAGTAATTCTCCTGCAGTTCTCACTTAAACAATGTTTATTTGAAGGTGTACTCGAGGTCATATGATGGCAAAGTGTAAATACGTGTACAACTCATGTACTTGTTACTCTCAGGTGGACTGTTAAACAATTCCTTTACTACACATATGGTATTTGTGTAGCATTACAAGGGGCAGGAGCTACACTCGTATTGAATACAGTTAACCTGAAGTGTCCAAATTTCCTTTCCTGCTATGTACGGCAGTGTTTCAATTACCATTAAATACAATTCGCTCAAGCTGTTCATCAACAATCATGCATTTATTTTTCCTTACGAAACATGGCAACAGCAGTTTTTTAAAAGAGTGCTTGGACAGCATAGCAATAATGAAATGGACTGATATGCCGCAGGGAATTATACATACATTATGAAAATACATATTAATGAAGCAGAAAATGTAGTGGCCTGCATAAATTTATTGAAACATTTTTATTGCATTCATATACATACATAATTTAAATGGTGCGATAATGATGGTAGCATTAAAATGCCAACATGAAATGCCTCCAGATACAAAGAATAAAATATTAGAATTGCCTTTCAAACAAATGAGTCAAGCATCACTGAAATATGACAAAGTGCCAGTGGTAGAAACTGGAGAGTGCACAAAAACGTTGGAAATTCTTTTGGCTTTGTTATGGCATTAATTTTCTAAAGCAAATTCTCTACAAATGGCATAAATATTTGGCAAACGCCTTTTTAATACATTTCAGCCTATAATTTAATTTGCATATAGTAATATTGAATACGAATATCTGTAAGAATAGTTTGTACAAGAATAGAAAACGGCAGGTTGGACCTACAAATTAGAGAGCCAAGCTAGCCAAGGCAAACTATTTTCTCTGCCCGCATCGGTAGCGTGTTGGTAGCATGTCTGCCTCACGTTCAAAAGGTCCCGAGTTCGAAACTTGGTCAGGGTGGGTTAACTGGATAAGGTTTTTTCCCTTATCGTGAAAGACAATTGTCGGGTAACTCTAAGCTCTATGGACCCCGGACTCATTTGAGCATCATTTCACCCATTCCATTCATCGTCCGATATGATTTAACGTTGGAGGAGGTAGATTGCAAAAAAAAAAAAAAAAAAAAAAAAAAATCTAGCCTTTAGGAAATTATTCATTTTGATTGCTTACATAGAGGAAAAAGTGTTTGTAAGAGTAGTTTGTACAATAGTAGAGAACGGCAGGTTAGACCGACAAATTAGAAAGCCTAGCCAAGGTCAACTATTCACATCTAGCCTTTTAGAAAGTTATTCCGATTCATTAATTACATAGATAGAGGAATATGTGTTTGTAAGAATAGTTTGTACAGGAGTAGAGAACGGTAGGTTGGACCGACAAATTAGAGAGGCTAGCCAAGGCCAACTATTCACATCTAGCCTTTTAGGAAGTTATTCAGATTCATTAATTACATAGATAGAGGAATAGGTGTTTGTAAGAATAGTTTTACAAGAGTAGAGAACGGCAGGTTGGACCGACAAATTAAAGACTAGCCAAGACCAACTATTCATGTCTAGACTTTAGGAAGTTATTCAGTTCGATTAATTACATAGATAGAGGAGTAAGTGTTTGTAAGAATAGTTTGTACAAGAGTAGAGAACGGCAGGTTGAACCTCTAATTAGAGTGCCCTGTTTAGGTCAACTATTCATATCTAGCCTTTAGGAAGTTATTTATGCTTTTCAAATGATAGGAGTTGTAGACTCTGGCCACTGAAATGTGCTAGGGCCCTTAGCTTTGCTAGTGCATTACCCCCACTCTTTTCATTTATCCCACTCTGTCTTTATATCCTGGAACATGCAGGTTTAATTGGCGTTAAACGTAAGGGAACCCAAGCTAAATTTTCCAAACTTTTATAATAATGCAGTTATTGAAATCACAATTGCAATATGGTTATTCGCCTATTATGCACAAGTTTTGAATCCTGGAGCTGTATAGTTTATACATTTCTCGTTGGTTTAGTCCATCGGAACTTCCAGTGGTGCATTCATATACCTGTGAATGTCATGAAACAGTTCGTCATTTTGACTGTGTTCACTGTCCGAGTACTGCAAATGTAGGATGATAAGCTCCAAAATCTCGCCAGGTGCTATTTCTCTCGCAAAGTCGTCTTCTTGTAGTTTATCTGCGTGCCTCACTCAGTTTTCCTAGTCGTGTGTTACCTTGTCCATTTCTTCGTGAATAAGTCGTTCATCGTCAGTCAGTTTAAAAGTATTATTTCTGTTTATAGCATAATTTGAGGCCATATTAACTCAATTGGGTTGTATGTACTGGAAGTGGAGAAAGGCGGATTTCCTCGTGTCTCATTTCAATATTGCATGTTGAGCCAATAGATACACTTTTCCTTAATTCTTTAAACGGAAAAGCAACTGAATAGTACTGCTTTGAACTCTGGAGTAAATAGTGACTACGAACATTCATAGGCATACATATAATGTGACGATTTACGTTCTGGGATACAGTATTCTACAGACTAACAGGAAGTGAACTGTTTGCTCTCTCTTAAATTTAACAAACACCTTGGCTTATTCGAAATGATTCTCCTATTTCGTCATGTCAAACGTTCGGCTGATTACAAATATATGTACACGCATACATGATGTTCATTACAGTGCCTACGTCGCGATGCAGTGTTATCATATATTTGTATTTTTGTATTAGGAAAAGTATTTGAGCTAAAGATATGGGGGTTTTACGGTTATATTAGAAACATTTTTCTGTCCCTTCCTCGGGGATAGCTTCTAACACAAGCTGAAATTTTGTGTTAGCGCAAATAGTGTTAATTAGAGATGGTTTCACTGGTGAAATGAAATGTGTAGTGTTTAACGCCCGCTTTTACTACATACGGCACCGCAGGCGGTGACACTGATGATGCATGAGATGAAGATGGAGCACCGGTGGAATGAGATGGCGGGGGAAACCGGAGGTCCCGGAGAAAACCCGCCCCAACGCCGTGTTGTCCACCACAAATCTCACTTTGCGGTCGCCTGGGATCGAACCCGGGCCGCCTTGGTGAGAGCCAAGCGGTCTAACCACTGAGCCACGGCGTGGCCTTGGTTTCACTGGTGCTTGTCATACCCCACTAATGGGGTATGCAATATGGCAACAGCGCAGGACTCGGATTGTTTGCCCATAGCCCGCTTGCATCCCTTTAAGCCTCGGCACTCGCCAGCTAGAGTGTTATGACTAAAAGTTACAGATTTCTCCACTGCCCACCGTATGGCGCTGGCTGATGACCCCTCTGCCACCCTGTTCCAGCGTACAGCTGCAATGTGTTGCCATTACAAAAGCAGAACTTTCCGAAGCAGTGGTTTACAGTTTAGGAATTTACGTTTTTCAAACACCTCCGTTGTCGCAGAAGCAATGCACCTTAATATCACAGGAATATAATGTTTGCATATCAGTTCACTAAGTAGTTCTGAATGCTTTCAGTTCTCTGCACACACGAGACAAGAACAATGTTGCATTGCTGGCATTATGTCTTCCTCTAGGCTTTCTCTCACACATACTTTAGGTAGCTTAGGTACAGCAGTTGTTATAAATTTCTGTATAACTGCCAAAAGAGAAACAAACTCTGGAGATGGGTAATAGAACGTGGAGTTTTCGTCCATTTTTAATATTAGATTTACAAGGGATGCTGTACACTTGGCGGTAGACACTTTAGTAAGACAGATGTCACAAGAGAATTCGGCCGCTATTTTTTTAACTATAAAACCTCCTATATATGCCAGTGGTAAGTGGACTGTTGCATGAAACGAGGCTGTCTAGGAAGAAAAGAAAAAAACTAAGTAAGTAAACAGTTAAAAGCAGTTTAACAATGTACGTTAGTAGGTCTTATAAGATAGAAATTCACATTACCTTTAATGTTATTCAATTCGCCCAATATTACGATTATTGTGTCTGGAAGCTGTGTTGCAGTGTACAATGGTGTCTTTTATCAATAATTGAATTGATTTATGAAAATTATTGGTTTCATAATAAAGTAATCTTTCTTCCTTTGCTTGCTGCTTGTTTACAAATTCTTTGTGCCTTTTTTCTTCTTTTGCTCCCCATAATTTACATCTCAAGGTGTTATTCCCCTTTCCAATCTCTTTAATTTGGAAATTATGTCTTCCTCTGTCTGAATTACAGCGCAGTCGTCCTCAGTAAAATGCAAACTGCACACGACTGTTGAATTAGATTTATCATTTACCACGAAATTATAGCGCGATATAGCTTTTAGCCATTGTTTACGTAGTTCTTCTTCTACTGGAAATTCATGGAAATTGATCCCTTTCGATTTTCCTTTCTTACTTTTACAGAAAGGTACGCAACAATACACCATCTGAAATATAAAGTATTGAGCTCATAATTGCTGCTATGCTGTTTGTTGTAATTATTGCTATTTCTGCTGTTGTAATGATGATAATGATGATAAAAATAATATAATATAATACGTAATTCTTACATTTGGAGCACTGCTATGTATGGTTCGGGGGACCTGGACTTTGGAAAAACGGAGAGCTTAGAAATATAGTGCTGTCTATTGTAAATTTTTGTACTATAAAGCTGTCATGGAAAATCTACCTTTTAAGATAATGAACTGCCATCATTTACGGCACAACAGTAAAAGTAATAATAATAAACAATGAAATGTTGTGCTCATACTTATGATTACTTATGTTATCTCTTATTTATACCCACTTTTCTTATTGTCTCTTATTTATGCCCAGATTGGTGTCAACAGCACTTCATGTAAAATTCACTTTCAATACTAATTGAGACCATAAAATTTGTTCAACTCTCACCACAAAATTAAATGTCGGCAAGGCCACTTAGGGGTCAGCTTTGAGAGCTCCAAGCAGCAGAAAAGGCAAACACCGCTCGGTCGCTTAAATGCGTAGCAATCCGACTGAGTGCCGAGGCTTTAAGGGATGTGAGCGGGCTATGATTTGCCGGAATGGTAGATTTCAAGGACAAACATAATCCCATTTGAAAGCCACAGTAGTCTGATTCATTACACAGAGTAGATAGAGAAACATGTTTTTGTAGGGATAGTTTTTACACGAGTAGAGTCCAAATGTAAGATGTCATTAGTTGCCATTAATTTATTAGTGAATGTGTGTTGATCACCCAAATACAGTGCAATCTGTTTTGATATTTAGTTATATGAATCAGAGTGAAGGCGTGTTGTGTCTAAAATTGTAGTGGAAAAGGTAATCATTCAATTTATCCATGAAGTAGGTTAGTGCGCAAGAAGCTAATTTGAGTAGGAATGTACTATTTCGTAAGTTGGAGAGGCAGAGAAGCCACGAGCTGTGCTGGATACAAAAGAAGCTGTGGAATCTGGGTAATACAGACATTCCAGGGGAGGGATATTGCTGCAGCAGCGCCTCGTATCCTTGCGCTCATTTAAGGCTGTTTAATCTCTCCAGATTCACTTGTAAACTACTCGCAATCTTCTCTTATGTTCTTAAGAAACTCAGTTTCCTCACCTTGAACACTTATTCTTCAGGAAAGAGGCGGAATTAAGTAAGGAATTTACCAAGCGAGTTGACACCAGTAATGTGTGTGACTCCGATTTGGCAGGTCGTGGGTTTTCCTCCCTCCTTGTCCATGGTAGTGTGATTGCCCACAGATAATCCCTCTCGGTCGCAATCAGTCGAAGTTGTAACCGAAATTATAGGCCAGTTAAATAATTTATAATTTCGAAGGAATTTAATAAATGAGTGGTTTTAATTGTGATTATAATCTTCGGAAAAGTTAAAGCCATATGGAGGCGGGACTTACTGCAGGTTCCAGCCAATCCTAAGCTTGCCCCGCCTAGCAGCGCTGCCGAATATGGTACACGTATCTCGCGCGCCTGAACTGAGAAAAAACATTAATTACGCTCGGATAAATGTTTGACAAATGACAGATGCCAATCTAATAATAAGAAATAATTTTATTTTCTGATCATGGCCATACAAAAATCCTGTCTCTACGATACTTAGAACACGAGCTATGTACCTGTTATCTTCACATGTTTTGGTTAAATGTTAAGGATAAATATTTGAATATTCATCATCATCATCATCATCATCATCATCATCATCATCATCATCATCATCATCATCATCATCATCATCATCATCATCATCATCATCATCATCATCATCATCATCATCATCATCATCATCATCATCATCATCATCATCATCATCATCATCATCATCACCTTCAAGATAGGCAAGATAGGCCTGTTTAGACTCAGAAGGGATCTTCCCAGCGTCTCCGTGTTCTTCCAACATCTCTAATACCAACTGGTTATACTGCAAGGCCTGTTTGGCGAGTCTTTCTTCTGGCATTCGACAGAGATGATCTTGCCATTTCAGTATGTAGTCCCTGAGTTTGTCATTTAAAGTAAATATTTTTAATTGTTCTCTTATTGTTTCACTTTTAATGTGATCTTTAAGACTACAGCCAGCTACGTACCTCAAAGATTTCATTTCAGCCGTTTCAATTATTCTTTTATCAGTTCTGTTCTTTGATTAATACAATAGAGGGGGAGGAGAAAACTCCATAGCCTTGGTCGGCAATCTCCTAGGAGAGAGCACTCCGAACCTTAAACTCTGGTCCTCCTGGTAGGGGGTTTTGCAATCGGGCTGGTAACCCATCCAAGTAAAAATGTACTTACTCAAGCAGCTCAAAATATTTAAATGCTACACATGCCAGTCTTATAACAAGAAAGAATTTTGGAAATTAATTGTTCTTTCACACTGGCCGTGTGTAGGGTAAATTGTGGAAACGTAGAGTCAGACTGAAAAATTCAATGCCATAGCCGGGATTTGAACCACGGGTCTTCTGGTTTCCTTCCAGCCGCACTACCAATGTGCTACTATGGTCAACATGCCGACATGACATTAAATTCTCCAACTGACTCGTATTTTCCCGGTAAACCACTTAGGAGTTCTCATAAACACATGAGACAACTACCTTAATGGCGACTTACTACATGTAAGTACTTTCAGTCTGACTCTACGTTTCCACAATTTAGCCTACACACGGCCAGTGTGAAAGAACAATCAATTTCCATTAACTGACCTAATAGTGGTTAACTATAAAGCCCGGGCCTTAAAGCACTTACAGCATAGTAAATCGCCATTAAGGTAGTTGTCTCATGTGTTTATGAGAACTCCTAAGTGGTTTACCGGGAAAAACACGAGACAGTTGGAGAATTCAATGTCATGTCGGCACGTTGGCCATAGTAGCACAATGGTAGTGCGGCTGGACGGAAACCAGAAGATCCGTGGTTCAAATCCCGGCTATGGCATTGAATTTTTCAGTCTGACTCTACGTTTCCACAAGAAAGAATTTTACTTTCTGATCATGACCGTATAAAAATCCTGTCTCTACGATACTTATAACGCCAGCGATACACTTTTCATCTTCACATGTTATGGTTACCCAACATCCATCCATTCAACACAGATAAGCCTGAAAAACAACACCATTCTTTCCTCATAATATTTATCTCAAGCATAAATAAATAATGCACCTGCTATTAACACAGAAGTCACGCAGTGTGAAACAGAGTTAATTGTCAGTTCGTTTTCAGAGCAGAGGTGTTGTTTTGTTAAAGTGAACGACATCGTTAAGTCGTGTGTTGAACTACAGCTGAATAATTGTTAATACTACATTAAATTATTATTATAGACATATCTTTTTCCAGTGTTTGTGATCCGAGTACGTGAAGATGTCCCTCAAAGCTGGGACAAGTGATTTTTCGATCAACAAACGTGAAGCGATTCATTACAGGGCAGAAAAATTATATTTAATGTGAATAAGTTTTTACGAAACTTCTCCGATCCAGAATATAGGGGAACTAGATTTTTCAAAATCCCAGCAATTAACTCTGTAACCTTGTAGTGTAGGTAGTGTACACACAGTGTCAGGAATTTGAAGTGAAGCAGCTTCATCCTTAGAAAAAGGGAGCGTGCCTGTGTTTCAATCTCCGGGAAAGATCCATGAAGTCGGAAAGATGGTTACTGGATTGGAAACCGTGATTGATGTTCCACTGTTGTGACGTGTGTCAAGATAAGATCTTAATGTTTTAGGAATATTTGTTGTGTTGTTTAATTACGAGAAGAATAGACATAACCTTTGCTGGCGGGTAGAACTGCTCTTATGTACACGTAACCTCTGCAGGTGCGTGCACTACGCTTGGCAGCAGCGCTACGCTTGAGCATTGGCCAGCGTTCATATGTCTTTAACTTTTGCGAACGTTATAATAGTCCATACAGAACTAATAAGAAAAAGAAAATATTATGTTAACCGAGTGGAATGTTTCAAGCGGTTTCGATAGGCTGGGTACTATTCCCGTGGGTGACCTACCCGACCCATGGGTTTTTCGGTGTTTCTCGGTTCGCAGGCGAATGCTGGGTAGGTTGGATACTTCCTCTGAATATCCCGTCCTTCCATTTCACCCCATCTCTCATCTCTCAGGGTAGAAGTATCGGTGGTTGTCTCGGCGCTGCATGGCACGATGATATGTTTGTGGTAAGCACTTCCTCCGGTGGGACGGTCTCCCAGCCGATCTGGTGGGCCATTTTAGGCCCACGGGTCCTGATGCGTCCACCATGCTGTTCACACTCATACACCCTATGTACCTGTACGAAAATTGTTTTCATTCAAGGAGCTTAAAAATGTAATTTTTAGTTAAAATGTGATTAACATTACACAAATATAAATATTTGCCACTAAGGCTCCACTTATCTTAAGAAATTTGTGTTAATACTTCTTTCTAATGGAGATCACTTTTACAAACAAATCGCTTGCGTCCTTAGTCCACAAAAACAAACTCCGTTGTCAAGGAAGTCTCGGTTACCATGTTTTCCTTATGTTTTTTTAGTATTAACAACATCTGAAAACGAAACAAACCTAAAAACAGAATCAACTACTGGTATTTCAAAATTCACTACGCGATGTTTATTTTTTAAAATAAATATATTTTCCCAATCTAGTAAATGTATCGGACCATTTAATTGTTTTATTAATTTAACTTCGAGATTTATTTCATGGTTAAATGACCAAAATGATCTGCTACGGTCGATTTATCACTTTGTTTATACTTAATGTTACCAGCAGTTGATTCTGTTTTTAGTTTTGTTTCGTTTTCAGATGTTGGTAATACTAAAAAACAATATCTTAATTTCTTAAGAAAAGTGGAGCCTTAGTGGTAAATATTTATATTTGTTAATATTTATGGCTTCACTGTAGCGAGCTTCATTTTCTACGTAATCTTGTTATCATGTTTCTAGATGGAATGCAATGCCTTCTCTACTGGTACAGGAAGCAATTATGCTTCTTTTCTGTTTCAGAGTCTCGAAGATATACTTTAGGTGATAAACTTCGATATTTCTGCTTTTTAGACCTATAAATTAGAAATATACTACAGTAAAACCTCGTTAACCCGGACTACTTTATCCTGGACGTTCAAGTAGATACATTACTTGAATTCTCTTGCCAGTGGACGAATTCATTGCACTCACCCTACCTGCTTGGGATCAGGTTGGAAGAGACACTGATAAAATCTGGTAAAATGTGGCCTGGTGTGTATGACTTGTCAGAAAACCAGATTGAAGAAGAAGAAAAAATAAGAGTGGAAGAAGATTTTATACACATATTTAAAAATATATTTGGCTGCTCTGATATTGATGAAGATATTGATAGGTGGTTGCAAATCGACAATGATGAAGGTTATAAACCGATTACAGAGAAAAGCCATGCAGTGTTTCTGAAAATTAAAAGTATTCAGATTCAGACACTGTTGATGAAACAGCTGTGGTTAGGACCCTTGCACAAGCAGTAGCAAACACAGAGAAAATGATGTTTTATTTTGAGAGCCAAGCCGAAATATTGCCAAACAAATTTCTAATGTTAAAGCGGATGAGAGATAACGCTGTTCGTAAGTGATACAC
This sequence comes from Mantis religiosa, assembly GCA_030765055.1. NCBI lineage: Eukaryota > Metazoa > Arthropoda > Insecta > Mantodea > Mantidae > Mantis > Mantis religiosa. The sequence continues at coordinate 53,589,148 of CM060960.1, read as the reverse complement.
TAATCCGAGGCAGCAGAAACTCACTGCCTCTTTTTACTACCGACTAGTTTGTGGCCATATTGTGTACAGTGCAATTTCTTAGCTGTTATGGTACATACAATGTATGAACGTTTAGGTAAAACTGTTGTGACAGTGCCCGCCTCGGTAGCGTAGATGGTAGCGTGTCTGCCTCACGTTCAAGAGGTCCCGAGTTCGAATGTCGGTCAGGGTGAGTTACTTGGATAAGGTTTTTCGGGGGTTACAGATTATCCTGATAGACGAATGTCGGGTAACTCTAAACTCCAAGGACTCCGGACTCGTTTGAGCATAATTTCATCCATTACGTTGTAGGACGTAAATTAAAAAAGAAATGTGGCGACGGTAATTTCTAAATTGCATTAAAATATTTCGTGATTCTGTGCATGATTTTTTTAATCTTTCTTCCACCATTCTCTGAATAATCCGCATTTTCGTTAACTCGGATCGACCCTGGTTTCAGTTGATCCGGGTAAACGAGTTCTATTGTATTTAAATGCATCATGTTGCTACATTATTCGAAATGATAAATAACTGTGGAGCTATCCTTAATTCAAGGATAGAGTGGAATCGAATCTAGCTTTATGGAATAAAAGAGTATGCTTAATTTCGAAGAGGAACTCAGAAATACGACTCTCTGTTAATATGGCTTTATACCTCTATAAGCTTTATAGCCAGTTCATGTGACGTGATATAAGCCAAATAATGATTGCAGGCAGAATATACGGTCATTTTGGATTAAAGAACAGTGCATTAAGTGGGATGATTTCTAGAGCCCATTATATTGTTCATATAATTCCATGCTAAGCGGCCATATCATGGGATTATACCTTCAGTGAAATTTGTGACTAGCTTTTGAGATTAACCTTGCAACTGACATGAAAAATGGCAATCCAGAAGAACCTGTATTGCAGCGTAGCAGTGCCAGCTATATAGCTCTGGAAATGCAGAATGGAATGTGAACAGTACTAGCATTCATTAAGTTTTCATATGAATTTAAAGACATCTTTGACCTCGAACGCTCGGAACCGCACGAAAAAAATGCTTACAATAACAATTCATCATTAATAGGGCCGGAAGTTGTTCATCTATAAATAATGAATATATGTTACTAAAATTAGGCAAGTGAGTCAACCTTGTATATACTTTTCTCCACTTACAAGTTTTTTATGAAGACTATGAGACTGTGTCTACCACAGAGCTGACGATAGGGGAGAAGTCCCCAGAAACTAGTCTTCATAAAAAACTTGTAAGTGGAGAAAAGTATATACAAGGTTGACTCACTTGCCTAATTTTAGTAACAATGGCACTCCACTTTCTGAAATACTTCTTTTTATTCTATATAATGAATATATGGTTCGAATAACCACATATTAAAATTAACTTTCTTACTAAATAATGAAATTGTTACTAAATAATAAATAAATTCAAAATTCATCAGGTCATTTTAAATTTTATAAAATATGAAACAATAACTTACTGTGCCCATTAGCCAAAACCTAACTTACTTAGCGTTGCAGTACACCACCATGGTCATCTTCAAAGTTATCAAAAGTAAAGGAACGGCGGTTGTCAGCTAAAACTGTTTTATACTTCGAGAAACTTCTCTCCACTTCAACAGATGTTATAGGTGTATATTTGAAAAACACTATGTAACTGCCTGTTAAATCCTGTTCAGAATATCAGTTCTGAAGTTTTGTCCTGAAAGATATTGGCAATCTGAAAAACTGTTTGGTATCCTTTATTTTTGACCAACACAAATTTTAGTTTGTCTAATTTTGTCTCCAATCTCACCTTTTACATTTTGTATCCTCTCTTCCGCAATTAACATTAACTCATTCGACTTATCCAATGTAATGCCACTTTCTTCAAGGCAGGTTATGGTATCCGTCAAAAACAGAAAATTTCATTTAATGAAAGCTAATTTACCTTGGATTTGAAATCAGAAAGCAGATCCTGTGCGCCCTCAATTGCCTTAGAATCTACCCTATCTAAGATATTCATAACTTCTCTCACTCTTTGCAAATTGTCACAGTGCAGTTAACCATGTACCCCAGCGTGTGGGGGGGCAAAGCTATATTAGGAGCTTTATCTTTGAAATACATAGTTCGGGTTGGCGCTTTCGAAAATATTTTCTTTAGTGTGGAAATTAGTGTATCTACTTCTGGAAATGCTTATGTGACCTGTTCCGCCATTACGAATTCGATGAAAAGCATGGGCCAAACCCGTAACATGCACCATCTTACTGTAAAATAATTGGATCGATTTTGCCTCCTTAAACCATGTAAGGCGCCGAGTCTGTTAGGAAGAGGAGCACGTTGTCATGTGTATTCCACTAGGCCACAATAAATACATGGATTTATCGAACAGTTTGCATAGCTTCCATAACTTCTGAGGTCAGAAGAAACATTTGTAAAGTACTAGTAGCTTCCAGCATACCATTGGCCACATAACGCCCCTCTGAATCGGTTGTCTCATTAATTGATACATAAATTCTTTTTCTCATTCACACATTCACGTATTCGGTTTAAATTGTCTCCATAACATTTTTGCGTGTAACTTTTACGCATTTAGAATTGTATGACTAGTGTGACGTTCAAGAAAATCACGTAAAACGGTGAGAAATGGAGTGACAGAAAATTTTGAGATGTACGAGGGCTGTTCAATAAAGAATGATCACATTTTTTTGAGAACGTACCTTCACTCATCCTAATAATTTTTATGGTCTATCTCAAAATAGTCTTCTCTGAATGCGATGCACTTGTTCCAGCATTTCTGCTAGTCTTCAAAGACATGCTGGAAATCGTTTTTGAGGGATTCTTTAAAATCGCTTCCGCAGCCATCACCACTGCTTCTGATGATTGAATAATGCCTCCCACGATGGCGGTTTCTACAAGTTAGGGAATAGAAAAAAAGTCATATGGAGCTAAATCCGGACTATAGGGGGGGGGGCTGAGAGATGCACTTCACGTTGATTTTTGCAAGATACTCAGCAACAACATTGGCAATATGCTTCACAGAAATGTGGTCTTTTGCGCCTGATGTGGACTTGCAATGTTTTGAGGACATCCCTATAGTATTGTCCAGTTACTGATGTGTGTGCAGGTACAATATGCTGATTAACCATTTCATGAATATCAAAGAATGAGATGACCATAACTTTTCCAGCAGAATCTACTTTATTGCTTTTTGGGGGTTTGGTGATGAAGGAGATTTCCACACTGAGCTTTGCTGTTTGCTCTCAAGATCAAAATGATGTAGCCAAGTTTAATCAGTAGTGATTAAGTTTGAAAGATACTCCGGATCTTCCTCTAGCATCAACTTTAACTGCATGCAGGCTTGCATGCGAATGTCTTTTTGTTCGGGAATCAACAGTCTTGGAACCCATCGCCCACAAACACGTCTCATGTGTAATGTTTCTGTCACCAACGTGTGGGTGGTACCCAATGAAATGTTCAGTATTTCAGAAGGTGATCTTAAGGTAATTCTTCGATCCTCTCTCACAATGGCAGCAGCAGTGTTGATGTATTCTTCTGTAAGAGCAGTAATTGGAGCAGCGGGTCCGCCTTCCTTTGAAATTGATTGTCTCCCCTCTTTAAAATTTTAAACCACCTTTGAGCTGTGCTGTAGAGAAGAATAGACTCTCCATAGGCCTCCTGTAACATTGTATAGGTCTCAACTGAAGAGTTGTTGAGACGAAAGCAGAATTTGAAAGCCGCATATTGTTCCTCGCGTGTTATCTCCATTGCAGCGGTAGGCGATACTGAACATGTCTGAACTTGCCTGGTTCTCACAGGCGTGAACCAGGAATACCAACAATGAAACTAATACGGCGTGTTTGTTTCTCATATACCTAACAGAATATAATAAGACTGAATTTTAGTGCGAAAAGTTATTACTCTAAAGAACTATGATCATTCTTTATTGAACAGCCTTCATTACTAGAAGTAGTTAAATCTCAGCATTGGTATTTAAGTTCAACATCTTTCACAAATGGGACACGAAGTCTCTTCAAGGAAACCTTCTCTACTTCACTTTCAAAAACTATTCAAAATATTAGTTTTGTGACAAATGTCTAATAATTTTGTTTAAATTTCCATATGTTTTAAGATATTTTATTTATGTTTTAAAAGTGTATCTTCAACTTTAAAGAATACACTGTTCATTCTGCATGACTTTTGCAGAATTTGTGCAGTGTAAGATAGACAAGAGCTTACTAAGTCACGCAAAACAGACAAAATTTCACCAATAACTTTTTTGTGGGGATTCCGTTCCTAATTGAGCTTTAAATTCAGATCTCCTCAAATAAACTGGTCATCCATTTTTCTGTACTAGATATAGAGAATTTCAAAGCTGTCAGAACGATCAGATATTAAGAGGTCTATCACTCAAATGAACTATACGTTATACCTTTCCTAAGGTCTACGGTTCTCGTACTAGAAAAAGCAGCAATGAAACTACCCTAATTATACTCTTGAACCAGGCTGTATAACAGATATTTGAGATTCTACATAACAATATACGAGCTGTGTGCAGGATACATTATGCGCAAATCGATATTCAGTATAATTCAGCTGAGAAAAAAATGTGAGGTACAGCGTTGCTTGGGGCGCATTTCACTTGTTATTTATAGCTGTCTAGCGCTTCATACCGGGTTCGCTAACAGCATTGTCCACATGCAAATGAACTTGTCACAGATGACATTAGAAGAGGGCATAAAGTACAGCAAGAAATAAAACTGCTGTTCCCACCTTCCTTAAGGCTTCACATTTCCCATGTGGGTGGAAAGCTGTGTAGGAAATAAAAATAATTTAATTTTACGTTTCATACAATGTACAAGATTCGATATAGGAATTTTATCTAAAAATTGTGCTTTGAGCCTTCCTGAAACAAAAGTAAAAAAGAAAAGTTACAATTTTTGATGTTACACCCACACGACTTCTACTTTTGTACAAACTATTCTTTCAACTCTTATTCCTCTTTGTAGGCAATCAAAGTGAATAACTTCCTAAAGGCTCCACATGGATAATCTTGGCTAGCCTCTCCAATTTTCCGATCCAACCTGTCGTTCTCTACTCTCGCACAAACTATTCTTACAAATACTTATTCCTCTATCTATGTAATTAGTTCAACTGAATAACTTCCTAAAGGCTGGACATGAATAGTTGGCCTTGGCTAGCCTCTCTAGTTTGTCGGTCCAACCTGCTGTTCTCTACTCTTGCACAAACTATTCTTACAAACACTTATTCCTCTATCTATGTAATTAATCGAACTGAATAACTTCCTAAAGGCTAGACATGAATAGCTGGCCTTGGCTAGCCTCTCTAGTTTGTCGGTCCAACCTGCTGTTCTCTACTCTTGCACAAACTATTCTTACAAACACTTATTCCTCTATCTATGTAATTAATCGAACTGAATAACTTCCTAAAGGCTAGACATGAATAGCTGGCCTTGGCTAGCCTCTCTAAGTTGCCGGTCCAACTTGCTGTTCTCTACTCTTGGACAAAGTATTCTTACAAACTCTTGTTTTTCTATCTATGTAATTCAAGTGCAGGTAATGAGAGAGGATTTTGGAAAAAGGTAAGGACAAGAATGGAAGACATAGAAAGGCAAGAGATATGGGGAAGTATGGAAAACAAAAGTTAATTGAAGTTTTATAGCATTTTGAAAAGGGACTGGGGAAGAGAAGGTTATATAGACAACTGTAGCAGGATTGAAAGAGAGGGATTAGCATGGATGAGAACAGGTGCAATATTTATGAAAAGATTAAGGTGGAGTGAGGTAGGAATATGCGAATTATGTGGGGGGAAGAAAGTGTAGAGCATTATGTAGTAAGATGTGACGAAGTTCAGAAGTGGAGGAAGGAGGCATGGGAGAAAAAAATGGGACAAAGTTGTTGACAAAATCGTAACAATAAGAATGCTCACTGGGAATTAACGGAATAGGAATAAAATTGTAGGAAAATTTCTTGGTAAAATGAAAGATAAATGGTTGAGGATAGTAAGAAGCAAAATATATGAAGGGGGGAAGGAAGTAGGAGCGGAGGAAAGATTTTGTAGTGAAAAGTAAAAGATACAATCCCTAAGTGAAGCATAAGCTGGCTGAGGGGTTATAGAAGGTAGTCGTTCAATTCTTGTACATAGGTTAAGGAAGAATAGTATGTAAATAATAGGGTTCTCTGCAATATAATTGTAAATCTTTTCTTGTGTATAGATAAAATTTCAAAATATCCTAAAAATATCATATCTATGTAATTAATCGAACTGAATAACTTTCTAAAGGCTAGACATGAATAGTTGGCCTTGCCTAGCCTCTCTAATTTGTCGGTCCAACCTGCCGTTCTCTACTCTTGTACAAATTATTCTTACAAACACTTATTCCTTTAACTACTTCATGTTAACCCAGGTAAACCATATCTTATTGCCAATTTACTGTAGGTACAAGGAATTATGAGAATACAGTAGACTAAGTGATAGTGAAATGTCTTGAAGTGATCACTATGTAACGAATCTGAAATTCCTTTCTCTTTGTATGGCCAAGAGGTAAACGATAAGTTCCATATGTGGAACAGTTTTGGCTGCAAAATGAAATCTGTACCTCAGATTTGCTGAGAATGTTCTCAGAAGTCTTCTTGGTTCTGTATGAGATTTGTACAACTTGTGAACTTTAAGGCAGATAAAATATTACTTGAAGTATCTTTAGAAAATGCAATTTGTCTCATACATCCTTAGTTCCCTGGAATGAGCTATTTAGAAATACTCTTGACATTTCTTTGAATTTTAAAGTACTTATACTTGCATTCGATAAGAAGCCAATATTATTTTGTCTGGATGATGCAAAGGTAATGTAATTTCAGAACTATCCCATAGTGATCAGTCTTGAGAATTTTATTGCGAGTTAAAGTGTTCTCTAGATTTCTATATTTACTTGTACCTACAAGAAAATTAATAATAGGGTAATGTTTATGTTGACTAAGATTAAGGAGATAAGGAAACAAGTGTTTGTAAGAATAATTTGTACAAGATTTGAAAAAGCCTAGTGAGTGCAGTCCATTATATTTTTGCTAGCTAATAATACTTATGATAAATATAATCTCAGTGTTGAACATTAATTATATATTAAACTTGGTGTATTAAATATAGATTGACTTATTTAACCCCCAAGCCCGCTAGATCACTCTAAAGGATGCTGTTCGTAAGGGTTGCTGCAAAGCGCATACTCTGGGTGACGTATAATGACTTGGAAGCCAAACTGAGCCAGGCGGTTGCGGTTTAGGGGGCAGTAGATGGGAAGGGAATTCCCTCAGGGAACCCTCAGCAGACCCACAAGCTGCAGCAGAGCGAATTGTGGCTCCACAAACTAATCGGAAGTATTTGTTACACACATCCATGACAGTGACACATTCTGACACGTTTTCTCGAAACATCCCTCACTGTAGGACGTTTTATGGAGCATTCGTCATGCAGTTCGTCAAATTAGTAAAACGCCGTTCAGCACAGCATTGCAGTATATCATTTAGCAAAATGCTGCGAACTCCGGACAGTTAAAACCGCACATCAGCCAACAACAGCTGCCGAATCTGTAGACGACAAATGAGTCAATAACTGTGGATCTCAACTTACGGTATAAGCAAAACACATGGAAGGACCGCAGTAGTAAAACCGACCAGAGAAGAACAGAAACAAAATGTTGTCGTTCTCTGCTCTTGCACAAATTATTTTTACAAACACTTATTCCTCTATCTATGCAATCAATCGAACTAAGTTCCTAAAGGCTAGACATTAATAGTTGGCCTTGGCTAGCCTCTTTAATTTGTTCGTCCAATTTGTCCTTCTCTACTCTTGTACGAACTATACTTACAAACACTTATTGCTCTATCTATGTAATAACTTCCTCAATGCTAGACATGAATATTTGACCTTGGCTAGCCTCCATAATTTGTCGGTTCAACCTGCCGTTCTCTATTCTTGTACAAACTAATCTTACAAACACTTATTCCTCTATCTATGTAATTAATCGAACTGAATAATTTCCTAAAAGCTAGACATGAATATTAGACCTTGGCTAGCCTCTCCACTTTGTCGGTGCCACATGTCATTCTCTATTCTTGTATAAATTATTTATAAACATTTATGCCTCTATTTACTTCATGCTCATCAAAATATTGCTAATTTTAAGTTTTTGCTAATTGCTTGTAGGTACAAGGGAAGATGAGAATACAGTAGATATTAAGTGATAGTCAAATGCTTTAAGATTTGTGATGTCTTTGGTATTCCTTCTGCGTAACCAAATTCAAAATCATAGTAAAAGTTCTTATAAATTGTCCACGAAATAACTTACATGGTCGTTTTGGACAGAAGTTGAGTGCTTTAATGGTATCTAAAAGTTTTATTTGGTAATGCTTTTGTCATCTCCTACGATTTGTTAAATATACAGAAGGATGTTAAAATGAAGTCTTGGTAAGCTAGTTTTAGGATATATATTAGTATTTTTATAAAATGAATTAGAGATGTTATTAAGGAAAGTAAAAAGGAATGAAGCATTTTCAACATTTAGATTTGTCTGGCGAAAATTTTCAAGATTTCGTAAAAATGTTTGTGACATTCTTGAAAGATGCTGAAAACCTGTATAGCAAATTTGGTATTCGACCGGCAATTTTCATTGAGGAACTTATAGGTCAGTCACTTTCTAGAAAGTTCTCTGCATGTGGTAGTCAAAATGCAGCATGCCTGCCATTAGTGGCACACAGGAAGTCATACTCATTGTTTTGGCCCCAAAGTAATGTGTGTCTTGTTTCATATACGTAGAGTTGCAATCAATACGGATCTTTACTCTCCACAACTGGAACGAATTATTCAAAGTTTTTAGGCAGAGGTACAATGCAAGACCTCATACAGCTCAAATAAAAATAAATAAAATTTATGAACTCGAAGGAATGGCACAGCTATCACATCCTACAAAAAAGCCCTAACCTTGTGGCTTCAGATTATCGTGTTTAGATGCTTGACCCATTTCCTATATGAAAGAAACTTTAAAAAACATCGAAAGAGTTTAAATGGTTGTGAATCAATTCTTGGCACAAAAAACAACAGGAAACTGAAGATAACAAGCCTCTTTAAAATTAGGCATAGGATCTAGTGGTCTATACCTTGAAGATTAGAAAAATGTTTAGTAAAAATACGTTTGAAATAAAGTTCTGTTTTAAAACACATCCCCCATACTTTATGTTTCTGGCTTTAATAGCAGTTCCAGAAGTTTTAAATTAATGAAGTGTAATATCGTGGGATGGGATTTTCCATAACCATTATGTTCGCTTCTGGTTTAATTCAATATTGACGTCAAAGGACTTCATTCTGCTTTAAATCGAAAATATTTCGGGTTTTGCGTTTATTAAATATCTGCGGGACAAAGGGGATGTACAACTCTCTAAACTTTAATATCCGTCATTTATCCCTGAATTATTATTTCTACGTATTTCTGTGCTGAGCAGGATGGCTTCTGTGACTCGTAGGTTCGAATCCTGTTCCTGAACCATGTGTTTTTCGTGGAGTTTCCCAATTCGCAAGGTCTGGGAAGGATAAAACTCTAGAATTTTCTGTTCCGTTTGGCGGGAGTTTGGCGTTGCATGGCAGGGAATTTGTTACTTTAAATGCTCCTTGCCCGAATTGGGAGAAGTCTTCGGTTTCGGAGTTTTTATGTCTCTCCTCTGGTCGGCGTTTCCTTAGTATCCTTTCATTTCATTCTTTCTTCCAGGGGTTGCCCAATCATAGACAAACATTTCACTAATTTATGATCTATTTTCACTCCGGACCTTGTCATAGTCAACTATTTGAGTAGTTCAACCCTATAATGGAGTCTTGGCAATTCGTAAATTTATAAAGAAGTGATAGAGCAATACACAAATAATGCATGTTAATAGGCGCATATCGTATTAATACAGTACCTAACCGCTGTTCCCTTATGCCCGATTTCAACAACAGATGTTAAGACTTAAAACCAGTTTAGCAATAGTTAAAAAAATTGCATTTCACCAACAAGTGTTAGCGTAACACATGTGTTAAATCTCTTGTTAAACTAACAAGCCAAATTTCTGACGTTAAGTCCTTAACAATTGTAAATAGTCAAGATGGCGAGCATGAACTCAGCTGTTGATGTCGATTTTCTATATTTAAGACCGTCTAAATGGCATTCGTAATAGAGTATGGTCTATGAGGAGAAATGATTTTGAGGTACTATCCGAAGAAAATGTTCTACAGAGGTTATAGACTGTCGAAACGTGTTACTATGAAGGTTCCTGCGGAAGAGAAGAGAGGTTAGAACATGCATCGGAAGGAATATGCCGATCTCGCCTTTGCTGCACCGAATTATGTGGATAATACACTGTCCACCTCCCGTCTTGAAACGTGCAAGTCACTTGTCCTTCGTCGCACCTCGTTTTAAATTTAAGTAATACTGACGTTAGAACATGCATCGAAAGGAATATGCCGATCTCGTCTTAGCTTCAAGTATTAATAACCTTGCGATTTTATAATTCACTGAATTATTTGGATAATACACTGTCCACCTCCCGTCTTGTAAAGTTCAAGTCACTTGCCCTTCTTCGCTCCTCGTTCTAAATTTAAGTAATACTGAGTTAGAACATGCATCGAAAGGAATATGCCGATCTCGCCTTAGCTTCAAATATTAATGACTTTGCGATTTTATAATTCACTGAATTATGTGGATAATACACTGTCCACCTCCCGTCTTGAAACGTTCAAGTCACTCGTCACTTGCCCTTCTTCGCTCCTTGTTTTAAATTTAAGTAATACTGATTTAGAACATGAATCGAAAGGAATATGCCGATCTCGCCTTAGCTTCAAATATTAATAAGTTTGCGATTTTATATTTGTGGATAATACACTGTCCACTTCCCGTCTTGAAACGTTCAAGTCACTCGTCACTTGTCCTTCGCACCTCGTTTTAAATTCACGTAATACTGACAAATTGTTTGGTGCTTGTAGTAGTGACACATGCATTTGAATTAAATTCGTTTCCAACATTTTCCCCGTGACATCTTTCTCTTTTACATTTACCGCATCCGGCCTCTTACTTTCCACAATATCCTTACATTCTCTCACCAATTCAATTAACAATTCTTTCTCCATCGATGACAAATTTGCCTCACGGCTTTATTTATGATTTTGTTCATCCGCCATTTTTGAGCTTGTGCAGACGAAAATGAAAACAAAAGCGCATCGTAGTACGTTCAGAATATAATACAACTCATCCATAGCCTTCTATAGATGAGATATTTACAAGTTTCTTGGCGTAAACACAGGTTTGTTAACATTTTCAGAAAACAGGTTAGTGAAATGCAAGGAATTTAACAGGAGCGTTAGCGATGGGACAATTGTTATGTTACGTTTTGTTACGTCGATTTTAACATCTGTTGGTGAAATCGGGCATTAAAGTAAAATTTCATGTAAACACATGGCCTCCTTAACTAAACTGTGTTAACCGGGAAACGAAAGTATTACATGACAGAGCGTTGAGGTGTATTGACCTTCAGTGACGAGCGCTGCATTCGCTTAAGATATTGTTTATAATAAGATCGAAGTAGTAACCTGGTGTACAGTATGTGACGGAACATAAATAAAGCACTTGGAAGCTGTGTGTCTGGTATGAAAAGTTAGCTAATTAGTTATTATTAGGGTCTAAGTTCGTGAAGCTAGTTGTGCACGAGGTATAGTCAAATGAGTTGGCTATCAACTCATGCTGTTGGCACAGAGAGAAAGAGAGAGGAATATGTACCTTTAGCGTCTAACGTTAATGAAGACAGCACAGTAGTTTTTGTCCTGATCTGTGCTACATGATGGTGGGAGCAAACATCCCCTTCTGGAAAGTAGAAGTTATTTCAAACAGTGTTTAGAAAAATATACAGTAGAATTATTTCCGACCGAATCCACAAAACACAAGGAATACCTAAAGCTGTGCTACGAAGACGTACCTACTTCAGGATATTAGAAACTCTGTGTCCTGTAACAGAATATGGGTTTCCATAGACGAACCGGACTGTAGCGCATGCAATTTTGGTACACTGCGGCATATGTATGTATGTATGTATGTATGTATGTATGTATGTATGTATGTATGTATGTATGTATGTATGTATGTATGTATGTATGTATGTATGTATGTATGTATGTATGTATGTATGTATGTATGTATGTATGTATGTATGTATGTATGTATGTATGTATGTATGTATGTATGTATGTATGTATGTATGTATGTATGTATGTATGTATGTATGTATGTATGTATGTATGTATGTATGTATGTATGTATGTATGTATGTATGTATGTATGTATGTATGTATGTATGTATGTATGTATGTATGTATGTATGTATGTATGTATGTATGTATGTATGTATGTATGTATGTATGTATGTATGTATGTATGTATGTATGTATGTATGTATGTATGTATGTATGTATGTATGTATGTATGTATGTATGTATGTATGTATGTATGTATGTATGTATGTATGTATGTATGTATGTATGTATGTATGTATGTATGTATGTATGTATGTATGTATGTATGTATGTATGTATGTATGTATGTATGTATGTATGTATGTATGTATGTATGTATGTATGTATGTATGTATGTATGTATGTATGTATGTATGTATGTATGTATGTATGTATGTATGTATGTATGTATGTATGTATGTATGTATGTATGTATGTATGTATGTATGTATGTATGTATGTATGTATGTATGTATGTATGTATGTATGTATGTATGTATGTATGTATGTATGTATGTATGTATGTATGTATGTATGTATGTATGTATGTATGTATGTATGTATGTATGTATGTATGTATGTATGTATGTATGTATGTATGTATGTATGTATGTATGTATGTATGTATGTATGTATGTATGTATGTATGTATGTATGTATGTATGTATGTATGTATGTATGTATGTATGTATGTATGTATGTATGTATGTATGTATGTATGTATGTATGTATGTATGTATGTATGTATGTATGTATGTATGTATGTATGTATGTATGTATGTATGTATGTATGTATGTATGTATGTATGTATGTATGTATGTATGTATGTATGTATGTATGTATGTATGTATGTATGTATGTATGTATGTATGTATGTATTTATTAACTGCAATTGGGTACTACCCGGTGGCAGAGCTAAGAATACAGATCCAATTACATTTACTAGATTTACAACAATAATACAGTAAATAATACAAACATGATATTATTTTACTTTAGTCACTTAAAACACATCTAATTACTCCTCTATTTACATATTATATACCATTATAATTCAAAAGTTAAACTATAAACCATCTAGATTTTTTCTAAATTTCTTCAACGACAGGGGACAGCCCTGAAAGACTGCTACAGGCAATTCATTCCATTCTTCAATTGTTCTATTAACAAAAGAAAATTTTCCTACGTCGGTTCTGTATCTTCTACCCTTAATTTTATACCTATGATCGTTTCGTCCATAATAATCCGGATTATCTAACCTTACACTAACGTCCACCCATGCCTTTACACCAGCATTAGCTTTGAATAACGCTACCAACCTATGTTTTTTACGCCTAATTCTTAATTCCTCCCATTTAGTCTCATCTCCTTTTATAGGCCCAAAATACTTGCCTCTTTTTATGAATTTTATTGCCCTCTTCTGTATCTTTTCTAATGGATCGATTTGGTTAGCTCTATACGGGTCCCAGCATGCTACTCCATATTCCATAACCGGCCGCACTAAGGCCTTGTAGGCAATTTCCCTGGACCTAGCGCTCCCCTTTTTCAATATTCTCATTACGAAATGTAATGCCTTCCACGCATTCCTAGATGTGGAATTTACTTGTTCGTCCCATCCAGCATAATGCACAGACATGATGTAGCATTATCACAATGAATTGCCTTTTCATTTACTGTGTACATAGTAAACATTAATTCTTTTGTTTATATCCATATAAGTGGAAAAATAAGTTGTTTTGTATAATTTATTAATAAATGTACAATATATTCTGATACCGTTCGTTGTATGACTGATACATTACCGATGCCCGTGGCCTTGGTTGTATTAGTACATGCGCGACTGCATGGCACTACACCTGCTCCCCTATGTTTACGAGACGCAGCTAGCGTATAACCCTGGCTATATTTCTGGGCCCTAATTATGAAGGTTCATCTGATTTAACTTGAAATATGACATACTTAGCGCCACCCATCCCTGTGACAAGGGAGGGGTGTAAAGTTTTGTAAACGCATTGCCACTGCTATCCGCGACTGCCTAGTTAGTATCCGTCAGACAGTGACAGGTGCTGCAGCCAGTGCAGGGCTTGCTCATTTGCAAGCAGTGCTTTATATTGACAGTGAAATACGGTCATAATGGAAATATACCATTAAAACTGGTGTTGAACCAGATAATTAAGAGAAACAAAGATAAGTTCAAACTGTATACATAGCTGTATTAAATGGACATACATTACCTCCGCGTCATTGTGATACGAATGCTGTCAAACTAATAGGGCACAAATCAATGAAGGAGGTAGAAAAGATGTACTGGGTAAAAGAGGGATTAATTGATGCGTGGGACAGTTGCATCATAAATTTAGAAGAAAGTTACTCTCTAAAAATTACCTAATGGACGGTATATCTATACTACCGCCATCTACCAATATACTTTAAAGGGTTGGGCTTGAAAGTATTAAAGCAATAGCTACAATATAATCACGCGAAATTGAGCTAGTGCGACTTGGTATTTAGCAGTCATGGATTAGCTACGCGGGCAATAATGAGTTCTCTCTCTAATTTCCATGTTTTAAGATAAACTAGACAAACTGTAAATAGAAGTGATGCAATGTGGGTTAGGTAAAGCAAGATAAGTTGAGAGCTGGATTTACGGTGTGGTGCGGGCAGAAGGGAAGAAGCGAGAGCTAACGCTCTTATGTTTCTGTAGCTTGATCAACCTTGAAAAACACAGTTCAGCAAAATAGCGTGTAAGATAAGCGAAGATATCACAAGTAACGTGGCATTCTCTGAAAACATTCCTTAGTTTTGCCCACGCCAGCTCAATTGCATTCAGATCACAGTTATACGGAGGTAGAAGAATAATAATCTTTCCCTGTTTTCGAGAGTCATAACATCCACAAATGTTCATACAAATATAAATTATTTTCAAGTAAATGCTGATGTACATTACCACCACACTCGTAACAAGGATAAACTGGTAATTCGAGCGCACCAAACGAGCCTTTATGAAGGAAGCTTTAACTACAAAGTGATAATGTTATATAATAAACTTCCAAATTCATTTAAACCAGCTGCATCATTAAAACACTTTGAGAATAAGGTTAAGAAATTTTTGCTGCACACTGTTTTTATAGGTTAATTAATTTTTAGAAGTATAACCATATAAATGAGCACCGGGAGCATAGTACATTCACAAACCTGTAATATTTATACTATGGCATTTCTTGTAGTAAATTAGTCTATGCAAATACCACATGAAAGCATAGAAAAACTGCTTACTGTGAATATTGTATGTAATCAATTTGACTTTATGTATATACTGTATTTATACATTTTAACGTGTCTCATAACATGTATATGTTGCCAAGGACGAACTAAAATTCTAATTCTAACATACGATTGTTGTAAATTGGTTAGCTAATGACCTCGAAATTGATGAAAACGTAATATGGCGGACATGATAAAGTTTAGCGTATTAGCCGCTAGATGTCAATGTATAGCGCATTTCAAATTTCAAAGTTGTCATCTATGTTTACGGATTTAAACGAAACTTACCGAATGAGGACTTGGAACCCGATCGCTCTTCTTATTGCGCGAGTATAGTAGTCATGGACAATAGTGCGCGCTCTCTCTAATTCCCGTGTTTCAAGATAAACCAGACCAACCGTATACACAAATGTAAGCTACCATTGCAGTCCCTGTTTGTCACTTGACACAAAAGGATTTTGAATCCCTTTTCTTTATAATTGTTACAAGATTCAATCACGTTATATATGATTTCTCGCGTATGTATGACACGTTACTGTGATGAAATCTGGATAGAGTGTACATACACTGACTTGGCCTTTATGTGCGATAGGCTTGCATAAACAACACCGTTGTTACACATTCCTTCCGACACTCTTCCACGCTTTATCATGCACCTTAAATATGCATATTTCAAGAACACTGTTAATGTATCATAGTTCGAAATTCGATTACGTGAAATGATGGAACTCAGGAACGCTGTAGGTCTTGTTTACTTCTGTGTGGTGTCGCTCAGGTCTCTTCATGACGAGCGGTAAACATGGCCGCTTCTACAAGTGCTGTTAGCTCGCTTAGTGGCAGGAAGTGAACGGTTGTAAAGCAAAGCCATTGAAAGCGGCTGTAAACTACAGGGGATAGGCAAAATAATGTGAACATTGGTAGTAAAAGGATGGTCGTATTTGGCGGCCAACAGGTTAGGTAAGGCATGTGTCGCACTTGGCTGTGCGTGTTCCAGTAGTGTATATTTCGTATTTGCATTCAGAGGATACAGGTAGAGTTACAATGAAAGACTTAACAGAGTTCCAAAGAGGGCAGTTTGTGGGTGCTTCATTAGCTGCAACAATAATAACCAAGACAGCCAAGTTTCAATCGAAACTGTTTCAAAAGTCAGACAGCCTAAACAAGTCGTCATCATGTAAAAGTAATTACAAGAGAAATCAAATGACAGAGATCGTCCTACACTAACAAGATGTGTCAAAACATCATAAAATTATTGTGGTTAAACTGAATGCAGAGCTTAATAGTCACCCTGTAGTCAACTCCATGGACAAGCTGC
Source organism: Mantis religiosa (assembly GCA_030765055.1). NCBI lineage: Eukaryota > Metazoa > Arthropoda > Insecta > Mantodea > Mantidae > Mantis > Mantis religiosa. The sequence continues at coordinate 53,572,251 of CM060960.1, read as the reverse complement.
TATATTTAATCTGTTAATGACTAAAACCAACGTAAAGAAGCGTAAAATATTGTATCAGGAGCATAGTGGTAACGAGTTAAGTGGTCCTAAGAGTAAACGATTACGTTTTTTCCAACACCAGGCCGGATTTAGGTCTGTAAAAGTTCAAAAGGAGCTTACAATTCTGATTTCTTGATTGCAACCATGTCCCATCATTACTCTCAAACGTCATTGTTACAGTCAAAGAGTATTTGAACATTTTAGCGATCAGGTGAACACCATGATTATACAAATGTTGTTCCCCAACAACGATGCCATATTTCAAGACAATAATGCAACCATTCATACATCCGGGAAAGCACTACCTTTCAAGAAAGTAAGTATAAGTTTACGTGGATCAATATCATGATAAATTTAAGAGTTTAAGGATTAGAAATTCTTTTGAACTAGTTAATAAGATTGATCGGAGCTCCGTAGTAGTGGAAGAAGAGGGAGGTTCATTTAGTCACCAAACAGCTGAGGATGAGATCGAATGATCTTGAAAACGTTTCAGTTATACAACAACAAGTAAGTGAAGACTGAGTGTAAACATAGTGACTCATAAATTCAAACTTAAATATGAAGAATATTTCACTGTTAATAATGCTTCTGCTTTTAATATTTAAGATTGACAGTGTTGTATTATCTAAAACTGATAAACTTGCTTCTTTATGTAAGTGCCTTATTTCCTAGTATTCCTAGAGAAAAACTTTTGATTTAAAAAACTGGTTAAATTCAATAAATTTACATGAGAATTTAATAGTTGATTTTGTTAAACTTACTACTTTTTGTTTGGATCAAAATTTTTTCACTTTTAATGGTGAATTTTTTCAACAAACTTCTGGCTTAGCAATGGATAATCCTCTTTCACCTTCTCTTGCTGGTCTTTTTATGAGGTTTTTCGAAATGCAAGTCACTAAAGCATTCCCTTTAAAGTTTAAAACATGGTATAGATATGTTGAAAATTTTGCTATTGTTCCTGATAAATAAATAAATGATCCTTTAAAATTACTAAAATTACAAGATAAAGCTATAAAATTCACATAATAAACTGAATTGAATCTGAAGATATATAAGAAATAATAATAAATTGGATTTCGGTGTTTATAGGAAATCTACTCATATCGATAATTACATAAAAAATAAAAGTTTTAAGCCTTTTCCACATAAATTTGCTCTTTCTAATAGTTTGATTTATAGATTAATAAATATACCCCTGAAAAAAGAGGAATTTAATAAAGAATATAAACGTATTATTAATATGGCTTTAATTAATGATTTTAATAAAGACTTTATACACAAGAAGATAGAAAAATTTAAATATAAAACAACTGTTAATGACATTTTTACCCTTAAAAGATAAAAGACGAATATAATTTAAAAAAAATTACTTGCTAACCTTGGTTTAATTAACAATTTCAAAAAAGTTTTTATAGAGTTTGGTATAACTTTGGTTCCTCAAAACAAATATAGTATTAAAAATTTACTACAATTGTCTAAAAAAGATGAAATTCCTAATATGAATAAAGTCTGGCATTTATCAGTTTGATTGTTTAGATTGTGATCGGATTTACATTGGTAGGACGAAACGTGATTTGGAAACCAGAACAGCCCGCCTTGGTAGCGTAGATGGTAGCATGTCTGTCTCACGTTCAAGAGGTGCCGAGTTCGAATCTCGGTTAGGGTGAGTTATCTGGATAAGGTTTTTTCCGGGGTTTCCCTTATCCCTCAAGATGAATGTCGGGTAACTCTAAGCTCCATGGACCCTGGAATCATTTCAGCATCATTTCATCCAATTCATTCACCGTCCGATATGAATTAACGTTGGAGGACGTAAAAAAAAGAACAAAAGAACATTTTCGTAACATTAAGTATAAACACATGATAAATCGGCCGTAGCAGATCATTTTTGGTCATTTAAGCATAATATAAATCCTGAAGTTACATTATTAAAACAAATGTCCCGAGAGATTTAATGATTTGGGAAAGTATATTTATTTTAAAAGCTGAACATCGCGTAATGAGTTTTGAAATACCATCAGTTGATTTTTTTTTAGGTTTGTTTCGTTTTCAGATTTTGTTAATACGGAAAAAACCTAATAACATAGTAGTAGTTCTCGTGTAGCAAGTAGTAGTTCTCGTGCATCTAAGCTATCAAGTACATGGCGTTGAAAAGTATACAAGGAAACGGAAAATAATTGGAATTATGACTTTAACAGAACCAATATCTATATTGTGTGTACTAGAGGAGTTGTACGTAATTGTGAGTGTGGAGTGGACCTGTGACGAACTGGTGAACTTTAATTGTGTGCGCTACGTAATTATATGTAATCGACAAGTTTTCAACTGTAATTCGGTGGAAATAAAGAACATTTTGAGTTTGTGCAATTGGACGTTTAATTTCATGAACCCACAAAGTCGCTATATGTTTTGGACGGCTTTGCAGCTATATTCTAGTGCGTTTTGTTTTAATTATCGTGTATTTTTTTCAACTCTTCTTATATTCCGATTATTATTATTGTTATTATTATTATTATTATTATTATTATTATTATTATTATTATTATTATTATTATTATTATTATTATTATTATTATTATTATTATTATTATTATTATTATTATTATTATTATCATTATCATTATCATTATCATTATCATTATCATTATCATTATCATTATCATTATCATTATCATTATCATTATCATTATCATTATCATTATCATTATCATTATCATTATCATTATCATTATCATTATCATTATCATTATCATTATCATTATCATTATCATTATCATTATCATTATCATTATCATTATTATTATTATTATTATTATTATTATTATTATTATTATTATTATTATTATTATTATTATTATTATTATTATTATTAGCATGCAGAAACCTTTTATATTATTTAAAGGACTGGTCTATAATTCAAAATTTTAAAGGCCTGAAATGGCGCTTCAGAACTATTTTATGTTAGGGAGAATGCATAGAAAATAGATCAATCATTTCATTATTTTCATTTTGCCAATTTCAGCAATTCTTGGGCACTAAATCTTATTCCCAGAAATCCGACCTCCGTGTTTCCAGTTTTAATCTTTAAGGAGAAAGAAGTTGGGAAGTTGGCAAAATCCCGTATGCTATCTCAAAGTTACTTTTACCCCTCCGCTACTAAATCCTGATCGTATCGTCACGCTTGCCAAATTCAACGATTTTCTTATAAATCGCCTTCTTTCTTTCGCCTTTCTTCCAAATCTTAAGTAGCTTCCGACTGAAAAAGCTGACAAGGGTAATCTGCGTTGCAATTCAATCTCTCTTCTTCGGTAGCTAACAGGGTCTTACGTAAAATCGCATTACCTTTGTTCTGATCCCAAGTTCCGGGGATCACAAACAATAAAAGGTTTATTTTCTAAAAATTCATCTTCTAGGAGTATGGAAACCAGATATTTCTGAATTCTACTCTCTTAAAATAAATCATATTTCAGAGAATATATTTCAAATACATCGAAGTGGCATAGGTAAAAAGGATATGCAAAGCGAAACTCGATATGTCAGGCAAATGGTTAGAGAGAATATATGAAACAGTATTTTCAAAGAGGTATGCTTTAGAGATATGGCGAATGTTAAAATTAACTAGTGATTAGGGCTAGGAAGTTGAATACCTATAACTTGTCTAAATAGAATATCTAAAAAGACCTAAAATATGTCAAAAATGACCTAAAGGTTGGGAAAAAGTAAGTAAAGATTGTTTAGTAGGCTTAGTTTTTGACATGTTTGCGGCCAGGATTTCTTTCAGGAACTGTGAAACTACAGTAAAACTAACCCACTACCTATTCCTGTTAATGAATTTAAAATAATCTAAGCCCTATATGTGGCATTTCCCCCCTTATTTTTCTTTTACTTTTTATCTTTTTTTGTGATTTACGTCCTCCAACATTTAGTCATATCGGGCGATAAATGAAATGGGTGAAATGATGCTCAATGCGTCCGGGGTCCATGGAGCTTAGAGTTACCCGACATTCGTCTTTCAGGAAAATCCCGGAAAAACGTTATCCAGGTAACTCACCCTGACCGTGATTTGAACTCGGGACCTCTTGAACGTGAGGCAGACACGCTACTATCTACGGTACCGAGGCGGGCATATCGGACTTAATGGCTGAAATTATGTTTAAATGGCTCCAGGGTCTATAGAGCTTAGAGCTACCTGACATTTATCTTCCAGGATAAGGAATATCTCCGGGAAAAGGCTCATCTACATCACTTACTGTGACCTAAATTCAAACTCGGAACCTCTTGAACGTCTAATAGACACGCCGCAAAGGCAAGTGTGCACAGATTATTGAACTTAAGGTCCTCAGATAGCGATATCCTCTTTAAACATTTATCACTTTATAAGTCTCCTTAGCTTCCGGGGAGGGCCTCGTCATTTTGGTCGTTGTTGCCGATGTTTCCTTCATCATGTCTTGAGCTTCTTCTGGGCTCTTGTCCGATCTTTGAGCCATGAGCCATGAGCAAATACAGGTCATCCGGGTGCTACCGGGCGGTGAACAGAGCGTAACGGTACCTATCTGCTATACAGTTCCGGGATGAGCGTCCAGAACGGAGGCCAGCGCCCGATGCTGCCTCACTAGGAGCGGTCAGCTTGCAGGGTCCGTCCAGTACGGCGGGGCCAGAAGCGAGAGGTCTTGATAGAAAAAGGGGAACTGTTAGGGTTCGGCCGTGCTCTGGTCACGCAGGAGGGATTTGACTGGCGGTGGTCACCCGACGAGTCGTATCCAGCCCCAATATGGCTACGTCAGGCGGAATTTGGCGGTGAAGGGATGAGAGGCTGAACTCACTCAACCGCATCCTTAGGGAGGCGATAGCTCTTTGTCCTTCTGGGTGCACGGTGGTCGTATTGACCCAGCGTGTAAACCAGTTGGTTCGGGTGAGGTGTAATTTTGGCATACAATGTGCGCAAACGTTCACGCACAACGTCCTCAACATAAGGTCCGATCTTTGTGATGTTGTCCAGGCTAAGGCGGTCCGGCCCGTAGCGAACCACGTCGAGATTTCCCTTGTGCTCAACGCCTCACAATTAAGGGTTGGTGGCGTGCGGATATTCAGGATAGGGAGATTGATTCCGGTTCGAGGCACCTTGTGATGTAGCTCTTGCGTGAGCACTTTTCTGAGTCTCAGGGAGTGGGTGTGTCCTGACTTGACTGAAAAAGACACCTGGAATCTTGTGGATGAAAATTTATTGTTGTCCTTGGACTCCTTTGCTCGCCACCGTGAAGTTGTTGTCAGTGTGGTTGCTGTGTTTAGTGCCACAGTATCCCGCGGCAGTATTTCGATGTGATGTGTACGATTAACGCGGGGTAGCTGTACCTTACATATATCGCATTCGTTATATATTCACCTTTTCACTAATTCACAATAGCACGTCTGTTACGTGCTGTACTTTGTCTTTGGCGTGATAGCGGATTTGTCAGGTGATGCCGAATATGCGTGCGTCTGGTGTAGATCACAGGACCGAAATGTTCTTAACAGGAAAACTTACTTTCAGCCATTACTTTGAATTTCCTCCACTCTATGTATTTTTGTGAGTTTGACAAAATCCCGTGGCCAAATATTAATTTTTATTGGCTGGCACCTATCCCCACTTATGATCAATGTTCAAATATTCCAGTTTTGAACCTAATCTAAAAGTATCTTTCTCTTTTCTCAGGGTGAGATACATTATGCCAGATCATGTTTGCAAAAGGCCCGGGCTAAATCCTGCTGCTTTTGTTACTACCACGCTTGCGAATTCTAAGGAAAAACACTGACTCGAAAAGGACTGCCTTGGGCTAAGTCAAACAGGAGGTTATGTTTCCGGTCCGGTTAGGGTGTGGGAACCAGAGTGTCCAGAATGTGCAGAGACTTGAGATTGAGAAAGACATTTATATTAGATAAGTATCGATGTATTATTTATATATCTAAATATGATTCTTGCTTATAGCTTTAATGTTCCTGTGGGTTATTATTATGCTTATTGCTATTATTACTGTTAATTATTGTTATTATTACTAATTATTATTGTTCCTGCCCTACACGGACCGCGTCAAGGCTTATATCCTTCCGGTTTTCCGGTGGCTCCACCCCTCAGTTCTTGGTTTCGACGTTTGAGGGAAAGGTCGGCAAATACGACCAAAATGACGCTGCCTTCAACGGAAGCTAAGGATACTTATCAAGACACAGGCCGTGGAAGCCTACGCATCCATCTTCATCTTATTTAGTGTATCATTAACCGAAATTTGCAAATGAATTGAAAATTTAATCAAACATTAAGTAGGATAATATGTTTGTAGCATAAATTATGGGGATGATTAGCGGCACGTTGACTATCTCGAAGCCCCAGGTTGGGAAGCCATTTTGTAGCCGGAATTCCCTTTACGTACGTGTAAGATGTTACCCACGTTGCTGCGGGGTCGTGGTATGTCTGCTATCCTCCTGGATGTTGACGATGAAGCCAACAAACTGCCACTTCTTTTCGATATAAGTCCTTGGTTCAGATCTGGCACTCAGATGTATCGATGTACTCGTATATACAAATAATCTCCTGTGCTGCTTCAGTCTTTACATGAGTACCCTTTTCCCAGATGTGTTCGCGAGCGAAAGAATCATTTTTTAAATAAACTTAGAAATAAGCGAATTTGGTTCATTTATGAACATCCAAACTTGTAATTTAGTTGCGATACTTTATGGAACTTTTATACAACACTTTACAAAAGAATGATATTTCTTAGATACAATTTGCTTTAAATCACTTACAATTATTGCTAATGTTTTAGTCCGTTCACTTCGACATTCCACAATCCAAAACACGTCTGTTCTCTTTGACGTTACACAATCGAAAGATGCATTCTTTCCTAGCTCTTCTCCCAAAATTATTCATTTTTCCTTCTCTATTAGCCATCACTACCAATCAAACTTAATTTTTACTGGTTCACGTCACATATTACATAATCTCATTTTTAAAACTACTAATGATAAAAATTCACGTTTTCTTGGATTTACGGTGTGGTGAAGGCAGATGGGAAGAAGCGAGACTAATGCTCTTATGTTTCTGCAGTGTGGCCAACCTCGAAAAACACATAGCGTGTAAGATAAGCGAAGATATCACAAGTGACGTTGCATCCTCTGAAAACATTACTTAGTTTTGCCCACGCCAGCTCATTTGCATTCAAACCACAGTTATACGGAGGTAGACGAATAATAATGTGTCCCCTTTCGAGAGCCATAACATCCACAAATGTTCATACAAATATAAATCATTTTCAAGTAAATGCTGATGTATATTACCACCACACTCGTAACAAGGATAAACTGGCAATTCGAGCGCACCAAACGAGCCTTTATGAAGGAAGCTTTAACTACAAAGGGATAATGTTATATAATAAACTTCCAAATTCATTTAAAGAAGCTGCATCATTAAAACACTTTAAGAATAAGGTTAAGAAATTTTTGCATGTACACTGCTTTATACGGTTGATGGACTTTTAGAACTATAACCATGTAAATGAGCACTGGGAGCATAGTACATTCACAAACCTGTAATATTTATATTATGGTATTTCTAGTAGTAAATTAGTCTATGCAAATACCACATGAAACCATAGTAAAGCTGCTTAATGTGTATATTGTATGTAATCAATTTGACTCTATGTTCATACTGTATTTACACATTTTAACGTATCTCATAACATGTATATGTTGCAAAGGATGAACTAAAATCCTAATTCTAACATACGATTGTTGTAAACTGGTTAGCTAATTAACCTCGAAATTGATCAAAACGAAATATGGCGGACATGATAAAGCTTAGTGTATTAGCCACTAGATGTCAGTGTATACCGCATTTCAAATTTCACAGTTGTCATCAATGTTTACGGAGCTAAACGGAACTTACCGAATGAGGACTTGGAACCCGATCGCTCTTCTTATCGCGCGCATACTGTACATGTTTCGTTATCTCTTGACCTACTGAATTTTAACACTTTTCTTACTCATTTAACCTGCCCATATCGAAACAACCGATAAATGTTTTAAAATTATTTTGTACAACTGAGAGAAAAAGTCATGTGAGTGCCTTAGAATATTTTAATAATGAAAAGCGATGAACTATATAACTCAAATATTTTTTCCTCCTTGGTTTTAGCAATAATGGTAATTTAATATGTTCTTTTCTTTATTGCATGTTAAATGTCACCCTTTACCGAACACACATGAATCTGCCAAGCGGCTTTAATTAAAAATCTACAGAGAACCGTTGCTGGCGCAGTGGGATCCGTGATTTCGAGTGATGGACCGAAAGCATTAGGGATATTAAACTATTGTTCTTGGTAGTACAAGGGGTCATGCGAGGAAGGTAGACTATTTGCATACGCTGGTTCATTTCATTAAACTGCATACCAGCTTGAGATGTAAGGGCAGTGGGGGGTGGGGGTGGGGGTGTAAGCATCCCCTCATGTTAAGGCATTCGACGTAATACAGCAGTCTAAACATTCCGGCGGTGCTGTATTACACGATTAAACATAAAATTGCCATAAAAGCAGTCTCCGAATTTGATGTATATAATTATAACATCCTTTATTTCCTGATTCCAAAAAAGTGTTCCAGAAAACTTGCCCTGTCTGTTTTTTTTAACTTACGTTCTCCAAAGTTGTCATATCTGACAATGAATGCAATGATGTTCAAGGATACATGGAGCTTAGAGTTACCAGACATTCATCTTTCAGGATAAGGGAAACCCTCCAACGGCGATGAATGAAATGACACTGAAAGTAGTCCAGGATGCATAGAGGTTAGTTACCAAACATTCATCTTTTAGGATAGGGGAAAACCTCCAACGTTCAGTCATATCGTACAATTAATGAAACGATATTCAAATGAGTCCAGGGTACATAGAGTTTAGAGTTACCACACATTCACCTTTCAGCATAAGGGAAAACCTCCAACGCTGTCATATCAGACGATGAATGAAATGATGTTCAAATGAGTACCGGATACAAAAGCCTTAGAGTTACCAAACATTCATCTTTTAGGATAAGGTAAAATCTCCAACGTTAAGTTGTATCTGACGATGAATGAAATGATGTTCATATGAGTACAGGGTACATACAGCTCAGAGTTACCAAACATTCATTTTTCAGGATAAGGTAGAACCTCCAACGTTAAGTTGTATCTGACGATGAATGAAATAATGTTCATATGAGTACGGGGTACATAGAACTTAAAGTTACATAACATTCATCTTTTAGGATAAGGGAAAACCTCCATCGTTAAGTCATATCGGACAATTAATGAAATGATGTTCAAATGAGTCCAGGGTACATAGAGTTTAGTTACCAGACATTCATCTTTCAGGATAAGGGAAAATCTCCAACGTTAAATCAGTGAATGAAATGATGTTCAAATGAGTACCGCATACATAAAGCTTAGAGTTACCAAACATTCATATTTCAGGATAAGGTAGAACCTCCAACGTTAAGTTGTATCTGACGATGAATGAAATAATATTCATATGAGTACGGGGTACATAGAACTTAAAGTTATATAACATTCATCTTTCAGGATAAGGGAACACCTCCAACGTTAAGTCATCGGACGATGAATGAAATTATGTTCAAATGAGTACAGGTACATAGAACTTAGTTATATAACATTCATCTTTTAGGATGAGGGAAACCTCCAACACTGTCATATCGCACGATGAATGAAATGGTGTTCAAATGAGTCTAGGTTACATAGAGCTTAGAGTTACCAGATATTCATCTTTCAGGATAAGGGAAAATCTCCATCATTAAGTCATATCGATCTATGAATGAAATATTGTTCATATTAGTACAGGGTACATAGGGCTTAGAGTTCGCTGACATTCATCTTTCAGGATAAGGGAAACCTCCAACACTGTCATATCGCACTATGAATGAAATGATGTTCACATGAGTACAGGATACCTAAACCTTAGAGGTACCAGACATTCATCTTTCAGGTTAAGGGAAAATGCCCATCATTAAGTCATAACGGTCTATGAATAAAATGTTGTTCATTTGAGTACAGGGTACATAGAGCTTAGAGTTACCTGACATTCATCTTTCAGGATAAGGGAAAGCCTCCAAATTTAAGCCATATCAGACAGTGAATGAAATGATGTTCAAAGGAGTACAGTGTACATAGAGCTTAAAGTATAGATATTTATCTCTTCGAAAATCCCGAAAAATATTTCGGATAGCTTAACCTGACCAAGGTTCGAACTTGGGATCTCTTGAAGCTGAGGCAGGACGCTACTATGTGGGCTACAGAGGCAGGTTGTTTGTTTATATGTGAAGCTTAACCGAAAAAAAACCGAGGTTGTTCAGCAGCTCCCCAGTCTATTGCTTATCAACAATAAATAGGTTATGAACTTGAAAACGTCATCCTAATATTGCATAGTGTTTAACTAAACATTTAGAAGTAATATTTTAATTCTAAAGGCAGTGGTATCTCGATGATTTTCAATAAAATCCTTCGCGGTGGTTAAACCATATATAGAACACTTTTCAAAACATTCTGGTTCGTAGCGAATGGCAGTAGGTTTTTTGGATCGTAAAATTCTTTAGATTGGCTTCTTTCGGAAGGAAGTAACGCTGGTGGTACTGTGTCTTAGCTGGAATGGTGCTTTGAAAACCATAGCAGTTAAGGAGTAACTATGTGGTTTTGGCAAGTAAAATAAGGGCTCTTGAGGAAAGTTACATAGTGTGGGAAGAGAAAGCACAATATGTACGATTGATAGTGAACGTTAGTAAAACCAAATATATGAAGATGGAAGGGGATGGGGATGCAAGAAGAGAACCTACAGTTAAATTACATGAGAAAGAATATCAAAGAGTGGAGAAATTTAAATACCTGGGATCTATAGAAACAGTAGATAATAAAACATCAGTGGAAATTCAAGATAGAATAGCAAGTGGTAGCATATGTTTCTATGCCTTACAGAATATGTTTAAATCAAGGAACGTCAGTAGGAATACTAAATTAAAATATATACAACTGTACTGAGATCAATAGCAATGTATGGTTCAGAAAGCTGGGTGTTGAAAATCAGAGAACAATGGTTATTACGGAGGGAAAAGAAGATTTTGAGAAATATATTTGGAGTGATAAGGGACTTGGACGGATGGAGAGTGCGGACTTGCTTAGAGTTATGGTCCGTTTAGTGAACGCGTGCGCAGTATGCTCCTCAAAGAGAACTCACCCTCCCGCCCACTAATGACCGTCATAAATCTACCTCCACACTTCAGAAATGGAACGCTGTCGTTGAAGACCAATAGCAACCCTGATTTTCAAGATGTGGCAGCCGCGTGTCTACTCCACGAGGAGTCTCAGTTGCCAAAGTTCCGATTTCCAGTTGATCTGTTTCATTACGTGCAGAAATTCGTTGTGTGTCACCATGTGGAGACGGTGGGAGGGAAATGCAGTGGTAAATGCAAATGACGTAGTAGATAACTTCCAGTCAAGTAAAAATAACCAAAGTGATGATAATAGTGTGAATAACTGGGCCGAGTTATATTACTGGAAAAGCCTCAAAAAACAAAGTTATAACGGGAACTGTTTCTAAGCAAATTCAAGCGCTTGTTTTGAACACACATAAATATGTGCTGAAAAAATAATCTTTTTAAGGGGTCATGCAATAAACTCTGGGTATTCATAGAAATACATAAGAAATATTGTCACGAAAGGAATAACAAAGACGCTGATCAAGTGTGAAAACAAAAGGAAACGTTTCTCTAAAGTAGATAATTTCACATGTGATTTAATTTTCCGAGAAATGTATAGATTCTATGCAAAAGGGAGAGCGCCCACCTTAGACAAATTGGTTGCAAATTTGTAAGAAATTTGTGATTTTCCTTATGGGCACTGCACTTTGCGTGGTCTCCCAAAGTACCTGGGTTTCAAATACTGCACATTGAATAATTTAAGGGTTATTACGGAATCCATAGAATTGTAGCTTGGCGATATATATGTCAAAACTAAGAAAGTTTTGCAGTAATGCATAAGATAATATATTTAGACGAAACCTCGTACGATACCCATGACGTATCGAGAAAGGTGGCAACCTTGTAGAAAGGTCTGCGACGAGGAGGGCCAGGATTATAAGGATTTGTCAAAGGCAGCGACCGACTGTGCATGAGTTAACTAAACAGACAGTGGAAAACCAAATAAAGTAGTGAAAATTGAACAAGGAAAAATAAGGTGGATTGACCATGCGCAGAGAATCCCGGAAACCAGTGTAGTTAAGAAGATTTTCATAGGAAAGCTGGATAGCAGAAGGAGAAGAGGAAGACCCAGGAAAAGATGGGTAGATGATGTAGAAGACGACTTGAGAAAGTTGGAGGGTAATGGCTGGAGAAGAAAAGCAGGGGACCGAGTAAAATGGAAGAGCGGGTGGGGGGGGGGGGGGAGTGGTTAGGGAGGCCAAGGGCCTACATGGCTTTTAGAGCCAACTATCATCATTATCATCATCATCATCATCATCATCATCATCATCATCATCATCATCATCATCATCATCATCACCATGTGATTTTGGTTGTGGTTCTGGAGAAACTATTGTATAGAATATTTTTGTGGAATACAATACTTTATGTACTTACTCTAAGTACGCAGCAGACCATAATAGCGTGATGCCACATAAGAGAACAATAGAACTACCTCAGCGATTATACTTGAAAGCTAATGGGATCGAGGACATTTCGCGCTTTCTTGCTTGGATGTTATCAAAATGACTGTTGGCGTTATAGGTGTACCATATAGCTGAGGTCCCAGAACAATGCCCTGTGGCACATATTCAAGATGATGGTCTGTTTACAAGATAAGAAACACCATTTCATGTCCTATAAACAGGAAAGGCTTCCAAATTTATGAAGAGATACACAGCTTCTAGAGCACATACACCAGATAACCAAAGTTAAGGGAAGAATCATTTTGTGACGAAATGGAGACAAAAGTACTGGAGTATTTCAAAACTACACCGAACGAACCTATAGAAGTAGCTGCTCAGCTTCTGTCTGTCACATATAGATAGTTTTTACCGCCAATAGAGCCACTGCTGTGGATTTGTCAGGGACAGTAACAACGACGCGTGCCTCACGCTGTCGGAATTCGCAGGTATAGGTCACACGTAATGTCGCGTGCTGTAGCTGTTTGTAAACATACCGGCATACTCCGCATTAGCTTGCTACTATTAAGAATTTCTTTGGGTTATTGCTTATGAGTAGGGCCCGGATTTTTATGAAATGTCATCTTTTTTCTGAGTAGTCACAGACGATCCTTATTAAAAATTAAGCACATTCTGGAGCAAATACGGTAGATATACTTATATGGTTTTTGTAAGTCATCAACATGCATTTTTCCATATTTTTATGATAAAGTAATTGTTTAACATTTTAGATGCACTTTCCGGTCATTTTCTTTCTTTTTAACGAATTTATTGGGCATTTTCATCTGTAGCCCACATTCGGGAGGCCCGGGTTGTATTCCTGACCCTGACCCTTGAGCCTTTTGGGATTTTCTAAAATAATCTGTGATTAAAAGGTCATATCGTGTAAGCCGATATGATGTCAGGAGAAAACTTCAAAACGTTTATTTTTGAACAGGATTTAACAGGCAGTAACATAGTGTTTTTCAAATGTGTAGTTATAACATCTGTGGAATTGGAGAGAAGTTTCTCAAAGTATAAAACAGTTTTGGCTGACAATCGCCGTTCCTTTAGTTTTGATAACTTGTAGATGACCAACGCTAAGTAAGGTATGTTTTGGCTAAAGTGTACAGTAACTTATTTTTTGTTAATTTATAAAATTGAAAATGACCTGATTAATTTTAAATTTATTTATTATTTAGGAAGAATATATTCATTATTGTCTGTGGCAGTTATTAATTAATTGTTATGAAAGAAATTGTTAATTTTTGCATGGTATTTATTTTCTTATATTTTATGTGCATTTGTTATATTTTAAGGGCATTATATGACTCACTTTTAGAGAATTTTTGGGGTCAACAACTTCCGGGCCCTACTTAGTGTTTAACGTGTTCCAAAATTCCGTTATTTTAGTCCATGTTGGCAAATAAGCTGGTGGACATATGTAACTTATACGTTTTAGAGGGAAGTTAATGTTAGTGAGGTTGAGGATGGAAGCATTAAGTGATAAACAGAACAGAAAAGAACATCAAAGAATTGTAGATACCTTAAGCAAAACTAAATGGCTTATACAGTGAGAGAGCGTTTTGTTTCACGTGTTTGATAATACTAAATAAAGCATTTGTAACTGAAAAGGAAGCTGTTGATATTTACAGTAAGTGGTTGAAAGTATTGTACAATTAAGATCATAACAGAGTGCTATGAAGTTAAACAAATAAATATTATCATTGATGTAAGTGCTTTTACAACTCATATTTGTAATGAAACTAAATTAATCGTGCGTTCGTTTAACATCCTTCAGCTCTTCCATCTATCAAAATCATATCCGTCATCTTGGCGTTCGTATAGCGCTCCATATTGCTTGAATTTGCTATCTAAGTACATGCAAAATCCTCCCTGTTAGGACGGAATGTGTAGCTGTACACTGAAGAGCAACCTTACAACTGTCCGAGTTATTAGTCGACTTTTGAACAAATTACTGTCTTTTGTTCCATTACCTGAAAGGTAGGCTAGGTTCATTGATAAAGAGCAAGGAGTAATGTTTTTGTTTTCGTGGCCAGTGCGTCCCCATAACAACTTCTGAGGTTTACACACCAGTGGTTCCTGCGCTACCTAATCACAAGATCATGTAATATTTAATGCTGCATAAAATTATACCTAACAGAACTTCGAAGCTACGACACCGAAATTTGGACTAGATAAGTTATAAATTACGAAACGCTATAATAGTTTGGTGACGTTTTGGAACAACCTGTATAACTACTGCTACCTGTTACATGGAAAAATAAAATCTGGTATATTGTCCTCCTGGTATATTTTCTGCTAGTTTTCCAAGACATAGTGAGAAAAATGAACAGCGACAACACTTACAAATAACAAAAGTATAACAAAATGACAACTATGAAATTCTTAACCAAAAACAACCAGACATGAACTGTGTATTTTGAAAAAACTAAAGTTACAACAGCGAATCAATAGTATATGATAAATAAATTACAACAATTTGTAACAAACTTCACGTATCTGCTTTTTTAATTGAGGAATCCTCCAGGACCAGTTGCGCGATATGCTCATCACAGCTTTAGCTGGTAAACATGACTATATTTTATGGTTACTTTCGCTAAGTGACGGTAGTACGCTATCGGCTTGCCCTCCACAGAGGGCACAACAAACTTATTGACCGAGTTGATTGGCGGTATATCAAAATTCATCACGCAATTTCTAGTTTTCAAGTTTTTCTCTCAAACCAGTAAATATATAGATTTATTCTATTGATTTAATCATTTATCTTCTGAATTTATTCCATGGTTAAATGATCTGCTACCGCTGACATCAATTTCTTTATTTAACATTCCTGAAATGGAAATTAATTGTTCTTTCACACTGGCCGTGTGTAGGTTAAATTGTGGAAACGTAGAGTCAGAATGAAAAATTCAATGCCATAGCCGGGATTTGAACCACGGATCTTCTGGTTTCCGTCCAGCCGCTCTACCACTGAGATACTATGGCCAACGTGCCGATATGACATTAAATTCTCCAACTGACTCGTATTTTCCAGGTAAACCACTTAGGAGTTCTCACAAACACATGAGACAACTACCTTAATGGCGACTTACTATGCTGTAAGTACTTTAAGGCCCGGGCTTTATAGTTAACCACTATTAGGTCAATTAATGGAAATTAATTGTTCTTTAACACTGCCCATTTGTAGGCTAAATTACGTTTGATGCTACCAATGTAAATCCGATCTCAATCTAAGCTGTTAAATTAATAAATGCCCGATTTTTTAATCAGAAATGTTATCCACTTTATATTCAGCCTTTTGAGGTGTCAGTTCAAATATACAGCTTGTATGTGATTTTCCAAGTGTCTTAATGTGGCGATGTATACACCAAGCTCTCCTGAAGGCCTACAGGTACTTTTCTACGGATTTTCTCAAAAAACTTGGCATGTAACCTCATATTCCATACTTTAGATCTTCTAGAACGTGTAAATATGGTGACTTTGTGGGTTCGTAGAGTTAAAAGTCCGAATTGCAGAAATTCAAAATGTTCTTTATTTCCGTAGAAATACACTTACAGTAGCAGAATTACGTCACATACACAATTACAATCTTCCAAGGTCGCCGTCCACAAACAAAAGCGTTCACACAATTCAGTTCTGATTACACTCTCTCATTACGACACTGGTTACTACTTTTCTTTCACTCCTCCTCTGGCGTGTCGCCTGTTATATATACCACTACTGATATCACTAATCCGGAATATTCTGTAGCAATTAAGAAATAGAATGTTTTGTCACTAGACGAAACTCGAACGTTCCAGACGCGTAAATTTATCTGTGTCGGCCAGCCTTTTATCTCCGCGCTATCTTTATCTGCTTTGGCAGGCTGTTTATCTCCGTGATACACTATCCGTCTGTTATCTCTCCGAGCCGCACGCTATCGTAAATAATGCGTTCGCGACAATATTTAGTGCTTTCGTCTCCATTGTTGAAGTGTTGGAAACATCGTTGTGCTACACGCTTACTAATGGCACCTTCTACTTCCACTTCACATATTCTTCGAGCTCCGGCAGCGGCTTTATAATCTTGTTTCAAGTGGTCTTTTTGAAGGGCTGTAACTTCCAACTTTATCTCCAGTTTGAGATTGTTTATTAACAACTGAAGACTGATATGGCTCGGAATAAACGTAACACTAGCCACGACCTCCTGTAAATAGCACTGCCAAACCAAAGAAACATAGTAAATTTTCCTAAACACCAGAATATGAAAACCCACTTTACTTATGGAACCATCTAATATATACCTACGAGGGCTGTTCAATAAAGAATGATCACATTTTTTGTGACAACGTTTCTTTACTCATTCTTATAATTTCCATGGTTCTTCTCAAAATACTCTCCCCTGAATGCGATAGACTTGTCCTAGTGTTTCTGCCGGTCTTCAAAGACATGCTGGAAACCATTTTTTGAGAGATCGCCTCCGCATCCGTCACCACTGCTACTGATGATGGATAACGGCTCCCACGAAGTCGTTTCTTCAAGTTAGGGGATAGAGAAGGACACATAGGGCTAAATCCGGACAATAGGGAGGGTGAGTGATGCACTAATTTTTTGCAAGATACTCAGCAACAACATTGGCAATATGCGACCGCGCGTTATCGTGGTGCAGCATCCAGCCTGCTTCACGGAAATGTGGTCTTTTACGCCTGATATGGACTTGCAATGTTTTCAGGACATTCCTTTAGTATTGTCCAGTTACTGATGTGTGTGCAGGTACAACATGCAGATAAACTATTTCATGAATATCAAAGAATGAGATTACCATTGCTTTCCCAGCAGAAGCAACCACTTTTGATTTTTGTGGGAGTTTGGTAAAGAAGGAGATTTCCACACTGAGCTTTGCTGTTTGCTCTCAGGATCAAAATTATGTAGCCTAGTTTCATCAGCAGTGATTAGGTTTGAAAGAAACTCCGGATCTTCCCCTGACATCGATTTAACTGCATGCAGACCTGCATGCGAATGTCCTTTTGTTCGGGAATCAACAATCTTGGAACCCATCGCGCACAAACACGTCTCATGTGTAATGTTTCTGTCACCAACGTGTGGGTGGCACCCAATGAAATGTTCAGTATCTCAGAAAGTTGTCTTAGGGTAATTCGTCGATCCTGTCTCCCAATGGCAGCAGCAGTGTTGATGTTTTCTTCCGTAAGATCAGTAACTGGAGCTCCGGGTGCACATTCCTTTGAAATTGATTGTCTCTCCCCTCTTTAAACATTTTAAACCACCTTCGAGCTGTGCTGTGGGGAAGAACAGACTCTCCATAGGCCTCCTGTAACATTGTGTAGACCTCAACTGAAGATTTGTTGAGACGAAAGCAGAATTTCAAAGCCCTATATTGTTCCTCGCGTATTACCTCCATTGCAGTGGAAGGCGATACTGAACATGTCTGAGCTTGCCTGTTTCTCAAGGCGGGAACCAGGAGTACCAACAATGAAACTACTGCAGCGTGTTTGTTACACATTAAGCTAACAGAATATAACTTTGATTTTTGTGCGAAGAATTATGACCATAAAAAATTATGATCATTCTTTATTGAACAGCTCTCGTACTTCTATGTTAATGGAGATAAACACTTGAATATCCTACATATTTCTTTATTGGTATAGTGGGAATATGTGATTACGGCAGCTTTAAGTGAAATACAAATCTTTTTTAAACCTCAGCGCTATGTAATGACTTTAAATTGCTTTCATTTTTGACCATATAAGGAAACCCGGATTAACGACGTGGATTTTGGTAAAGACGTATTGGAAAATATCAACTGAT
This sequence comes from Mantis religiosa, assembly GCA_030765055.1. Lineage (NCBI taxonomy): Eukaryota > Metazoa > Arthropoda > Insecta > Mantodea > Mantidae > Mantis > Mantis religiosa. The sequence continues at coordinate 53,553,699 of CM060960.1, read as the reverse complement.
AATAACGAATATCCTAGAAATGTTTGAGTTCACAAAGGAGAGAAGGAAAATATGTTTGACACAAATTCCTATGTTTTAATGAGATAAAGCTTCTTAGTTTTTGTGCAGTAAGGTTGTCTGTCTCATTTACAACAGAATATATAAGATATGCATTAATTTATCGTGAAAATATCTAGAACAGTAAGAAGTTTTAATGAAAATCATTAGAGCAATTTTATATACATTCATGGCTTTCGAAATTTCCAAGCAAATGTTGTTTGGAGTGGCTGGATGTTTTAAATATGTATTGCATTCTTGGAAATAATAATAACAAGGAAATCACTAGGGTATAGCTAAAGAATATAAATTTGGTATGGGCTGAAATAAACAGAGGTGATTAGAGATAATAACAGAAGCGAAGGCAGGAATGTAGGGAGGAAGAATTCTGTTGAAACGTTACAAGGAAGCTCAGTGCAATAAAATTCATTAGATGGAAAATTGCTGAAAATCTTTGAAATAGGAGATGAGTTTGTATCACCTCCAGGAAGGAACAAGAACATCAAAAGCAATCTTAACCGTACAAAAGATAACCTACAAAAGCCATGATCACGTAGAGTGGAAAAACGTAGTCTATTCAAAGGGACGGGTTGAGTATGTAGCTTCGGCTTTCTTTTTCTGTCCGATTTAAGATAATGGTCTTTGAATATCTAGGAAAACTAGTTTTGTACTGACATTTGAACTTTTATGTTCTCTGCCACCCACTTACAGTAACTAGGGGAAGTCTTGTATCCCCCAAAAATTGTTGAAATTTTAGGGATTTTAAATATCTATCGGGATGCTCTAAATGAAATAAGCATTATTGTGTGGGGGGGGGGGGGGTGGGGGTGGTGGGGTGTATCTCTGTCTGTCTGTGACCGAACTTAGTATTTAAGTATATTCTTTCCAGAAAAGGTTTAGAAAATCCCCTCTCAGAAAACTAATCTTTACATGGAACAGTTTTTAAATATTAGGACCCCTTTTTTCCCAAAAATTGCTGTGAAGTTTTGATTAAATTACTTCATATTTAAGATACTTTTCTGTCAAATAGCATCTATATATTGTATTATCAGGGATAGTTCTCAGAAATCCTTTTCGTTCTGAATAACTTTGTGCATAACTCGTAAACTAATACATAGGCAAAACTCTTTTTGGAGGATATTTGGCACTTCGACCAGTCTTGGTTTATTGTACCTTATAACCCCAAGTGTGGTATACCTGGGAGGAATGATGAGACGAGAGGGGACGGAGGACGGCCCCAAGGAGCCACTATATTGCAGAGGGCAGGGTCCCTATAATTTATTTAGATGGAAACCTCCCTGGTTCGAAGACGGTCCCAGCAGTCAGGTCGGAGCCGGCAAGCGACCTACCGGAGGAGGAAGTGATTAACTCAGAGCATATCATCCTGCCATGCACCGCCGTGCCACCAGCCGACAGTTCTACCCCAAAAGAGAGAACCAGATGAGAGATGATATAAAATGATAATGGAGATGGAAGGGAAGAACAGGAATTTCGGGGGATGTAATTAACCTACCAGCCATTCGCTTGGCTACCAGGGAAACCCCGAGTAAAACATGGGTCAACTAGGTTGGCCAAGCTAATCGTACCCGGGCCCCCCGAATGCAGGCCATAGACGAAACCGTCTGGCACATTCCGCTCGGTTAGATAAAACCTTACTACACAAAACTTAAGTTCTTAATACACAATTTAGAGTTTTTTTTTTTAATTTTCAAAATTAATACATGCCTCTAAAGCGAATATGTTATTCGTTAACTTTCTTTTTCTTCCTCATGCTAACTAAATGAGATTTAAGCCATCATATAGCGATCAAATCTTTAAGCATCTGACTATGACCTAAAGTGTGCTGTGTTCTATATTACCTTGCACTTAAAAAGAAAATTACCAATAAGAATATCTTTATCCTCATTGACATGAAGGAGACAGATGCACAAGTGTTTGTAAACAGAGTTTGTACCAGAGTAGAGAACGAGAGGTTGGATCGACAAATTAGAGAGACTAGCCAAGGACAGCTATTCATGTCTGGCCTTTAGGAAGTTATTTAGTTTGATTAATTACATAAATAGAGGAATAAGTGTTTGTAAGAATAGTTTGTACAAGAGTAGAGAACGACAGGTTGGACCGACAAGTTAGAGAGGTTAGCCAATGCCAACTATTCATGTCTAGCCTGTAGGAAGTTATTCAGTTCGATTAATTACATAGATAGAGGAATAAGTGTTTGTAAGAATAGTTTGTACAAGAGTAGAGAACGGCAGGTGGGACTGACAAGCTAGAGAGGCTAGGCAAGGTGAACTACTCATGTCTAGTCTTTAGGAAGTTATTCACTTCGATTAATTACATAGATAGACGAATAAGTGGTGGTAATTATAATTTTACAAGGATGTCATTTGAATACAATGTGGTGTGGAGAACCGTTTCCATGCATAATACAGTAAACTTGATAGATAGATTCAACATGAAATATTCAATGCCATGGCCGCGGCGCCGGGGCTCTTAATCTTTGAGCTACCAAGGGCAACATGCCGTTCTGACATTAAACTCTCCATTTGACTCATATTTCCACGGTAGATTACTAGGGACTCTCGCATTCGAGATACACCGTTTGTGGCAACTTACTATCTTAAGTACTTAAGTCCCAGGCTTCATCATTCAACTCTTATTATTTTAGTTAATTGATGGAAATTAATCATTTCTCCACACTAGCCGTATATAGGCTAAAGTTCTTAATAGATAGAGTCAACATTAAAAATTCAATGCCATGGCCATGATTTGAACAACGGATCTCCTGGTTTCCGTCCAGTCGCTCTTGACCTTTGAGCTACCATGGCCATGGCATTGAATTTTTCATGTTGACTCATCTATTAAGAACCTTAGCCTATATACGGCTAGTGCGGAGAAATGATTAATTTCCATCAATTAACTAAAAGAAACTTGAAGCTTAAGTTCAGCGACTTTGGAGCAGGTGTGTTGAAGATTTTCAAGAAAATTCTGCCAACATGAAGTGTTTCTTCACATGGAAATATTTTCCCGCTGAAATATTTCTACTATTTCAGTTAAAATACTAAATATGTAAGATATTTTAATGGTAAATTAAGTATATATTTTGAACTTACAGGAAATGTCCTAAGTTCTTTTCATACTGGATGAGTTGGTATATAACTCGGAAGCTATAATAGATAAACGAATTCTTCCTTCACAAAAAATGAAGGCCTCATTAAAGCACAATTTTTTATGGATAGAGCTATTTCGGAAATATTTTTTGTTATTTATTTGAATTTTGAAGTGCTTTCCTTACTGGGAAGTTATTATTTAAGCTTTGGTCTCTTAGACGTGCAAAGACAATGGCCATTTTAAAGCCACGCTTCTTTGTTGAAGAGGGTGTATAGAATGAATGTCATGTGCATTCAACACAGTAGTGGTTTTTCTAAATAATCTTCCTTTTTTGCTTTGGGTACCACTTAAGTGAATATTTGATATGTTTAATTGGAAATATAGAGTAACACTAATTGCAGAGGTCTGAATGTTTGCCTGATTTATCAACTGGTACCTGATCAGGTTTCCATGGCAGCCGTAAGGCGATATCCATTAACTCATCAATGTTTCCCCCATCTCTGCTCTGATGAGTTAGAGTCCTCCAATCTGACAGGTAAACACTGAAATACTGCAAGGGAACACGTTTAGTAATTCTGCAAATTGATCAAGTCATTAATGGGCCAAGAACACCAAACTAATCCAAGAGCATTTATCACGCACGAACAAATATAGTAAACAAAGGTTTCAGCGGTGACGTCATTGCTGTAGATTCTAACAAACTCTGAAGCGCACACAAAGCCAGATTTGAAATGTTACGAAAGGGACTGAAATTTTGCATAAATGTCGCAAAAATTTTCATGACTGGCCTTGATAAATCAAAATGTGTTTCGAATTTTAATATTGTATTATCATAATCATCATTCAAGTTTTGGAACATAGGATCCGTTCCGTCCTCGTCAATTTCTCTCCAAATCTTCCTCGGTCTTCCTACGATTCTTTTACCAATTGGTGAAATGAAACGTGTAGTGTTTAACGCCCGCTTTTACTACATACGGCACCGCAAGTGATGACACTGGTGATACCTGAGATGAAGAAGGAGCACTGGTGGAATGAGATGGCGGGGCAAACCGGAGATCCCGGAGAAAACCCGCCCCAGCGCCGTGTTGTCCACCCCAAATCTCACTTTGCGGTCGCCTGGGATCGAACCCGGGCCGCCTTGGTGAGAGCCAAGCGAGCTAACCACTGAGCCACGGCGCGGCCCTATTTACCAATTGGTACGTAGTCGGTCACTATTCTTGGGAGTCAGTCCTTATCGATCCTCTGTACTTGGCATCTCCAGGATTCGTATTTTATCCCGGTAAAGCTCTATGAGATGTCACATACACGAGACAATTAACTTAATGGTGACTTAAAGCTTGCAAATACTTTTAAGTCCCAGGCTTTATAGTTAGGACCACTATTGTTCAGTCTAACTCTACGTTTCCATCAATTTTTTTCAGCCTGGCTCTATCTTTTCAAACTTCCACCTACACACGGCTAGTGGGAAAGAACAATTAATATCCATTAATTGAGTTAATAATTAAAGTACTTACACGTTGCAAGTCGCCATTAAGGTAGTTGTATCATGTGTTTTCGAGAGTTGCTCAATATGGAATGATCACAACATTTTTTGACAACGCTCCTTTACTTATCCTCATAATTTTGATGGTTCTTCTCAAAATGATCTCCCCTGAATATGGTGTACTTGTCCCAGCGCTTCTACCCGACTTCAAAGACATGCTGGACACCATTTTTGAGAGATCCTTCAAAATCGCCTCCGCAGCCTTCACCACTGCTTCTGATGATGGATAAAGTCTCCCACGAAGGCGTATCTTGTAGTTAAGGAATAGAAAAAAGTCACATGGGGCTAAATCCGGACCATAGGAAGGGTGAGCGATGCACTTCACATTGAATTTTGCAAGACATTCAGCAACAACTTTGACAATATGCGGCCCCAATTATCGTGGTGCAACATCCAGCCTGCTTAACGGAAATGTGGTCTTTTGCGCTTGATATGGACTTGCAATGCTTTCAGGACATCTCTGTAGTATTGTCCAGTTACTGATGTGTGTGCAGGTATGGCATACTGATAAACCATCCCATATATATCAAAGAATGTGATGACCATAACTTTCCCAGCAGAAGCTAATACTTTTTATTTTTTGGGGGTTAGTGATGAAGGAGATTTCCATGCTGAGCTTTGCTGTTTGCTATCAGGATCAAAATGATGTAGCCAAGTTTCATCAGCAGTGACTACGTTTGAAAGAAACTCCGGATCTTCCCCTAATATCAACTTTAACTGCATGCAGACTTGCATGCGAATGTCCTTTTGTTCGGGAATCAACAGTCTTGGAACCCATCGCGCACAAACACGTCTCATGTGTAATGTTTGTCACCAACGTGTGGGTGGCACCCAATGCAATGTTCCGTATTTCAGAAAGTGATCTTAAGGACATTCGTCGATCTTCTTTCACAATGACAACAGCAGTGTTGATGTTTTCTTCCGTAAGAGCAGCAACTGGAGCACCGGGTTCACCTTCCTTTGAAATTGATTGCCTCCTCTCTTTAAACATTTTAAACCACCTTCGAGTTGTGCTGTAGGGAAGAACGGGCTCTCCATAGGCCTCCTGTATCATTGTATAGGCCTTAACTGAAGAATTGTTGAGACGAAAGCAGAATTTAAAAGCCGCATATTGTTCCTCACCTGTTACCTCAATTGCAGCGGTAGGCGATACTGAACTTGCCTGGTTCTCACAGATGGCAAACAGGAGTACCAACAATGAAACTACTACGGCGTGTTTGTTTCACATTAAGCTAACAGAATATAATGAGATTGAATTTTAGTGCGAAAAATTATGACCGTAAAAATTATGATAATTCTTTATTGAACAGCCCTCGTATGAGAACTCTTAGTTGTTTACCGGAAAAAAATAAGTCATTTGGAAAATGTAATTTCATATTGGCATGTTGGCCATGGTAGCTCAATGGTTTAGAGTAGCCGGGCGGAGACCGAGACCTCCGTGGATCAAATCCCGGCCCTGGCATTGAACTTTTCAGTCTGACTCAAGCTTTCCAAACTATAGATCTTTTAAAACTATACTCCAATGTTGACAATTTCTTAACTTTTAAAAGCTGTGGATTTTGTTGGGTATAGAAGGTAATACTGTTTGTACAATAATTTGAGATTAACATATTAGATATTCCTTTATAAATATTTTTGAAACTAATTTATTGTTAATGTTTGTTATGAATATTTTTAAAGCTGCAATATGAGTCGACGCTATTTCACCGCCGAATTTCCACTGTTCCAGATCGAAGCCCTCAAAGCGAGAATGTATGCCCACAGGATTCCTCTTTGCCCTCTGAAGGCGCGTTAGAGAACGTCTGCATCAGGTGAAACTTCTCAGTAAGTTAGCATTTACAGTTCTTATTTATTTTAGCTTTACTTTGACCTTCTGTGGTCGAGTGAGCTATATATTTGTAGATGTTAAGATGTGAATTATTTGTAACATCATGATCTTATTAAACTTATGGCTTATAAATAACACGGTTACAGATAAGAAGGTCATAATAAAAACTCTGGTGGCTTTCGGCAGTTCTAATTTAAATTACAGTATTAGCTTTGTGATTCACCAATATTCATAGTCACCAGCTACCCATTTTCTGCATTTGAGCGAAGAGTAGGATGTTTCCTTCGACAAATTCTCACAGGGAGCATTTAAACCTACGCAATGCTTCTCCAGGTGCACCACAAGGTGTGAGATTTTGTCCTCCTAGGAGAGCTATAGAATCTCTTTATTTAGATTGATCAATACTACAGATGTATTATTTTATCTTGACAGGAATCCTGCGCGGTAGTGATGAGTAGCAACTGTGGTCGGGATAGTGCACCTATCGCTACAATGCGTCACACGCGTAAGATTACGAGAGGGGAGGGCGGTGCATAAGGTGTCTAAAAACAAATTTCATTTTCGAAGACAGTTTTGCAGCTCTTATAAACTAAGTTGTAATTCTTACTATGGTAGTAATCTCCACGCTTTTGTTGGATCTTAAATAGTACATAGGCATTTGGAACAAAACCCTGTTCTCCTCCAGCAGGCATGATAAACAACTGTCGGCCTTTCGTATCGCTGCAGAGTCCCTGTAACGTATTTCACTCCAGGCATATCGTCTAGTATGTGCTGTATTTATATAATTTTCATCCATATAAACTATATAAACTTCACTTCGATATCTCCGAATATTCCGTAAATACTTAAGCCTTTTTGCACGTATGGTGCGATGTTCGATTAAAATTTGTCTGTCACGCTCAGTGTGTTTTTTTTTTTTTTCAAATAATCCTAGCTTCAAAAGAGCTCTTCTTAATATTCAGACACTGTCTTGGAAGTCAGTAGAATTTTTAGCTTCATAAGCACTTTCTTCAAAGTTGGTCTTTGTTTTTCTGTGCTTTAAAAATTATTCATAGTTCGCCTAACTATTGCTGAATTAAAACATCCAAATTAGATTTTGTGCATGTTCTTAATCTTCGTTTACTGGGCATAGAGAAGGACGTTGTTGCACTAGCACCAATGGCTTTCCTTTCCTTGATAACTCTCCTAAACTGCTTTCAGACACAACTGTTGCCTCAGATACCCTTCCCGAGATTTTTATAGCTGACCCAGACCATTGTTCCTCTTTTATAAATGTATGGACATTGGTTATTACTTCTCGTGTTTTTAAATGAAGCACTTTATTTCCTAATGTGCTGCTAGGAGGCGTCATTTATAAATGCTCTCTTGGAACCAGGAGAAAAGCACATTTTGAAACAAGCTGTAATGTTACCGAGTTGCTCTGCACGTGTTCACTTGCTCGCAACTGGTACGCAACTGACCTGCCCTCCCCTCCAGTAGCAACCGTTCTGAGGTGGACTCGTCCAGATACCACTGCGCATCCCTCTGCACTTTTCAAGATAAAAAAATACATCTATACCATTTCACCGTCAGATGTCCATAGTTTTGAAACAAAAGCTCCAGTGACAAACAGGATTCCACTCCACACGGGTCTTTTGACCTTCTACAGGCGCACACGAACCAACAAATAAGGAACAGCGTGGATGAAGAATCTACCAAGTGTAAGCTGCAACTTGAAATCATGCTATCATCAACACATTTCAGTAGAATGAGCTTGTGTTGTGCATTCTGATTACAAAGTACTCCCTTAAAGAAATCTTATTCTCGTTTTTCCCCTTGACATTCTCTGTTTCCGCCTTTTCACACAACTTCCTTACTGGTACAGTGTAGCAACTTACACAATTTATGTCCCCTGCATTGCAGAGTGCTTCACTTTGTCTTCATGCGAGGCTTCCAATTGGAAAGAGGATTGGGCACTTCCCCAAATTCATCCACTCATCTCTGGGCGGCTGTTCAAATATTATTTCCCTTTTTTCTTGCTGTTGATAAAGGATGCTAGTTGTTCCAAACAAAACCATCGTGCCAATTTCTTTGGAAGCCTTGTGTATGCTGTGGCTATGAGTGTTGTAATGGATATATTTAGTTCATTTGCTGTTACTTTCTGTATAGTAATTCTTTTTAATTTGTAATTTATTTCTCATCTTTTCTTTTACATCATCAAATGGAAATACAAAATCAAGATTACAATTAGAAAATCCATATTGGAAGACGCCATGTGTTCCTAAATCCTGAAAATCCTACCATGTTGCCCGTCATTGAATCATAATTCGGTCCCCATACACCTATCCCTAGGGTTTTTGTGTATTGGAGGCCCTCTACTCCTTTTTACATTTCACCTAACCTAATCTACATTTTTTTTCTTAATTGTTCTTAGCCATCTCTCTTTAACTTTCCCTAAATAATTCCTTATATTTCTCCTGTTCTTTTCTTCTTTTACTAACAAATTTTTTCTAATTACTACTTCCCCCCCAAATTGTTCCATTTACGTAGCCAGACCTGCTCTTTCCATATCTTTGTTTGACTACAATATAATATACAATAAAGTCTACATTCTCTTCTCCACACAATGGACATTTATCTACCTCCCTCTTTTGACGTATACCTTTCTAGTTTCTCACTCCTCTTCTCGCACAAGTAAAACCCTCTCGCCCTTACTTATCACATATCTCTATATATACTTCTCTACCACAGGTTGTTTTTAGATTAGATTGATTTGCATTCAGCAGGTTCACTTGTAGCCAGAAAAGGCTGTGAACATTGAACTATCCAGAGGTATAAAGTTTAATAGCATACATATGCACAAAAGTTAACATAAGACACATATTATAGTATACAGGCAGTATGAACAACAATATGGAAAACAAAGCAGGGATAATTATATATGATACAAAATAAAATACTTTTTAAACCAGCTTTCACTTGGCTTATGCCAGTATGTCTCAACCTTTTTGCAATGGATACCATTCTTGTTATTTCTTAAATACATATACATTAAAAATAAACTTTCAACTTGCATCAAGTATTCATTAGTAATGATTTGTCGTTGGAATAGTTAGATACTACTTATAGAGCTACAGAAGCATTATCAGAATAATTTGTCATTCAGATAATCTTGTACAGAATAAAAAGATTTTGAGCAAAGGTACTCTCTAACAGCTTTGTTAAAAGCACCGAAATTATCAACTTTTTCTTTAAGAACATTAGAAAGTGCGTCAAATATTTTGATAGTTTCATAATACACACCTTTCTGGAAGCAAGAAAGTTTTGCACTGGGATAATGGATATTATACTTTTGTCTAGTGTTTATTTTGTGAATTACATTATTTGTTGCAAATAAGGCACGATTGCATTCAAAGAATTTTAGGATCAAGAATATATACATGCAAGGAAGCGTTAATATCTTCAATCTTGTAAAAAGATCTTTACAGGAGCATCTGTTGTGGGTGTTAGTAATGATTCTTGTAACCCTCTTTTGCATTATTTCTCTATATAACCAGTGAGCTTTTGTCACTTGTATTGGCCAAAATATCTCGTCTGTCAATATCTTCTGATCTATACCCATACTTTGCATTTATCAAAAAAAAAAGTTATTATTATACATCGATCAGCAAATATGCTTTACAGGTGTTTGTTATTGAGCCACTTAGTAACAGTACACATAACAATTGAGGTAGCCGTGAACGACTCCTTTAGCTAAATATGGCAGGATCACTGTAACACAAATTGAGGACTTTAAGTTTGATAGTTATAACTCGTCTGGGTCGTCTGTGCTGGAGAGGTCACTCAGGAGGAGACCTTGAGGCGAGTCGGTTGGCGAGTGCGAGCGCCGAGATTGTAGGTGGCAGCTCCAGGGACCTCCTGGAGATCGTAAAAGGAAGGTCGTGACAGCCGTCGGATGTACTGGTGAACGGGTAGAAGACCAAACTCGTGATGAAGTTGTTGGTTTCTGATGAACCATGGCGCATTTGTAGCTGTACGGCGCACCCTGTTTTGTAATACCTGTAGTCGGCGGAGATTAGTCTTGCTGGTGCCACCCCAGACTGGGGCTGCATAGGTAAAAATGCGACGGGTACAGTAAAGGGTACAGTTAGCTGATCAGACGCAAGTGTAACAGACCGACAGATGTGGGCGTTCCAAGTTTTATCCAAGAATGACCCACACCTATCTGCTTCAACACGTCATTCATTTTATGTGCCCAAAATCCCCAGCTACTTTTCCTTTGAATACGAAAAAATTCTTTAATAATATTGCCATCTTCCAAGTTAGTGATTCTGTATACATATTTCATTGCCCTTGACATTTGAATTTTAGTAGAATGCCTGCCCAGTTCCAATTGTTGCCCCGTTAGGTGATGCTATCGGTAATCCCAAAATATATGTACAAATATATCTATCAGTGTCTCTCCAAGTCTCATGTACTCCCCATACCTCTGATCAATGTCACATTCTATTTTCTACTACTGCCGTATTAGTTCTCTCCAACAATTTGATATTTATATCTGGCAGTTTACTGTAGCATGGTCCTATCACCCTCATGGCTCTTTTACCTTTTGCCACAGACAGTATGTTGTTGTTTTCAAATGCTAGGCTTTGGCAATGAAGCCATTAGCTCTCTTGCTCTCCAATATTTCTGTGTAGTGGGTCCGGCAGGTAGGGCTTCACAGGTTAAAAGATGTTCTTCATTCATTTCCTCTTCTTTGTTGTCAAATGCTAGGCTTTGGCAATGAAGCCATTAGCTCTCTTGCTCTCCAATATTTCTGTGTAGTGAGTCCAGCAGGTAGGGCTTCACAGGTTAGAAGATGTTCTTCAGTCATTTCCTCTTCTTTGTTGCACAGAGGACAATTTGGACTTGTGTAAGTGTTTGGCCAAATAATCATGTTCCGTAAGTAATCTAAAATTTGCTACTACAGCTTTACGTGGGATTTCTGGAATAATTTCTGGATTTTTAATTAAAATGTTCCACTTTTTATCTTTGGCTTTGTTAGATATTGATTGGTTTTGTTTTTAATTAATCTTGTTATGGGTGTAAAGGGTAGGTTTTTACTGTTGTTCTGAATTAAATTTGCGCCTTTCTGGCAAGAAAATCAGCTGATTCATTTCCAGTAATTCCACAATGTGCAGGTATCCACAGAGAGTATATCAAGTGACCAAAGCACAATATTCCAGCCAAAAATTCGAGGAACTGCATGTTTTGGGATTCCCTGATTAAAAACAAAATATATGAAGAAAAAGTTCCTGTTTGGGTGTACTGGGTGTCTTAGATTTATGGCATGTAAAAGAACCTCCAGCCTGATAGAGACCTCTGAGCAAAATTAAATGCTCTTTTACGTCCAATAATGGTACGCTGAGAACCATAGCAGTCCATAAATAACTCAACTTACTTTGCCCTTCAAATATCGACCTTTTATTTTTATGCTAAGCTACCATTTTGGCAATATTGGTTTGACTGTTGACCTTCGTCCCAAAGTTTTATAATAATGCAGTTGTTGAAATGATAATTGCAACATGAATATTCGTATATTACGCAAATGGTTTTAATATTTAGTTTAAAATTAATTATAGTTTATGAATTACTTATGTTTCTAATGGAACGAAAATATCAGCGGTATATCCGTATAGCTGCGAATGTTACTTACGTTAAGAGATAATTCGTCATTGTCGTTGTCTTCATCGTCTGAGTACTGCATATTTATGATTATAGGTTCCAAAATCTAGTTACGTGCTATTTCTTTCCAAAAATCATCTAATTCTAGTTTATCTGATGTCTCATGCTGTTTTCCCAGTCTTGTGTTCCTTGTCGATTTCTTCGTAAATAAGTCGTTCAACGTCAATGAGTTTAAAAATATTATTTCTGTTTGCAACGTAATTTGAGCCCACATTAACTCTATTGGATTGTTTTGGCAGTAGTAAGGGGGGAGAGGTGGATCGCGTCTTATTGATCCAGCTGATACACTTTATCATGGAAGAGTAACTAAATAATGCTCCTTTGAAATCGCTAGAATAAATAGACTAGGAACCATTCATAAACAAAGATATAATGTGACCAGACACGTTCTGCCAGACTAGCAAGTAGTGTATCGTTCCCTCTCATCGAATTTAACAACCACCTTGGCTTATTCAAAGTACATATTTCTTTCACCACGTCATGTCAAATGTTAACGTTTCAGTTCTGAGTAATCTGAAATATACGTTCACGCATACACGCCAACAATAATGATATTGACTACAGTGCCTACGTCACAATGCATTGCTATAATATAATGGTATCTACTTTATTTATTTGTATTAGGAAAACTAGTTGAGCTAAAACTATGGGGTTTTCATGGTTATGTTAGATACATTACTTTCTACCTTCCACATGGGTTAGTTTTCACAAAATATGAATTTTTGTCCTAGTACGAATAGTACCTATTTCATACAGATTGATTAGGTTGGCGTTCCTCACACAGTACATAGGGGGAATGCAGTATGACAACACCGCAGTACTCCGATTGGTTGCTCACCTAGTAGGACAAACACCTTCCTATTTGAAACACATAATAAATTCATTCATTTCATTCATATTTTGTCTTGAAAGTCTTCATGTCGCACCACGGAACAGTTTTTTTTTTTTTTTTGAATTTACATCCTCCAACGCTGTCATATCGGACGATGAATGGAATGGATGAAATGATGCTCAAATGAGTCCGGGGTCCATGGAGCTTAGAGCTACCCGACATTCGTCTTACAGGATAAGGGAAAACCCCGGAAAAATCTTATCCAGTTAACTCACCCTGACCCAGATTCGAACTCGGGACCTCTTGAGCCACGGAACAGTTCCGAAAATAATTTTTTAGATTCAGATAGTCCCAAAAACAGGTATTTTCTATGAAATAGCGGTATCAATACTTCGTTTACAAGCTAGATGTACTAGAGAAATTTAAAATTGGTGAATGCATTATTTCCAAATATTTCTACTGTGTGCCAGAAGGGTTTAAACTTAACACCAGTAAAGTAACGTAATACAGAAATGGAACTCATATCCATGCAGCTGACAGTGCCACAAATGCTCGAGATGTATCGTAGTTTATGTTGGCACGTGATATGCATGCCTGGACCCGTATGCCGCAATGCTACCTAACGTGATCGATGGGGAAGACGGACTGCAGATTTCATGGCGCTATCTTTCACAGTTTCTTTCTTTTTTACAGACAATTGAGCGAGTGGAATCGCGCTTATATAATGGTTCATGTTGGTAATCGAATACTAAACGGCCCCTTACCTGTAGCACTCAAGAGACTGTTTGTTTACTCCCGATTGTTTTATGCTTCCTGAGTCTGAAACCAACCAGAGCTCATAGGTCAGTGTTTGAGTGCAGACGTTTTATACGTGGCAGTTCAGGGTTAGCGTGAACCGTCGCTGCGAGGCAAGCCTTCCAATCACTCATGTGAAATGACACTTCTCCGACCGCTTCTGTAGTGTTGGTAGTGGGTGTCTGTCCCACGTTCAACAGATCCGGAGATCGAAGGTTGTCCAGGATGAGTTACCGGGATAAGGTTTTCTCCGAGGTTTGCCCTTATCTTGAGAGATGAATGTCTGGCAACTCTAAGCTCTATGTACCCTGTACTCATTTGAACATCATTTCATTCTTCGTCCGATATGACTTAAAGTTGGAGGGTTTCCTTTATCCTGAAAGATGAATGTCTGGTAAATCTAAGGTCTATGTACCCTGGACTCATTTGAACATAATTTCATTTATCGTCCGATATGACTTAACGTTGGAGGTTTTCTATTTTCGTGAAAGATGAATGTCACGTAACTGTAACCTCTATGTACCCTGAAGCAGTTATTTTATATTTAATTCTATTTAAAATTACTTGTGGTTATAGTGGATAGGGAACCAGGCTAAAGTTAACAAATGGAAGTGTGAAAGTGATCAGATAGATAGAAGAAAAGGAAACTGAATATTAATCATGATTTTTATAACAGCAATATTATTGTAAATTTGAAAAAAAGTATTTAGTGTTATATAATATGAGACATTGATTAAGAAGAAAAATTCTAAAAAATACTATTAAACATCACAACGAACATTGTTATAATCAGATGTGACATGTATCAATAGAAAGATATTGTGTTACCACAGCAATGGCAGGACCAGTAACTTGAAATTGGCCGAAGCTGGCGTCCTTCTGCTTTTAGCCACAGTAGAGATCGGACGTGTGTGTTATTCCGTAAGTCTGCAGAAAAGATGCGTTGGAGAAAACATTGTATACGTAATACAATTGCTTTAAAATTACGTAATATTGACGCCCATAAAAGTGATTATTTGTAAAGTGTTTCAAAGAGTTGTTCTAAGAGTCTAAGTAAATTAAAATATAATTTTGGAAAAGAAGGTTATACAAATGATTTAATCTTCGTAGAAATCCATCATCGCTTCTTATCCGCGACCACAGCATGAAAAATAGATCTTCATGCTAAAACGACTGCAGCTGTGGTGAGTTCCAGAATCCTACATAGCCGACACAACAAACATTTCGTTCCAACCCTGGACTCATTGAAACATCATTTGATTCATCATTTGATATGACGTAGCGTTAGAGATTTTTCCTTATCCTGAAAGATGAATGTCCGACAACTCTAACCTCTATGTACCCTGGACTCATTTAAATATCATTTCATTCATCGTCCGATATAACTTAACGTTGGAGGACGTAACTTAATAAGAAATCATACTCCTTCCCTTTTGTCGCTCGTCTATCTAGCTCATCTAGACTAATGTGCGTGTCCTGGACTTGAATCTAAACCAATTAGATATTGTAGCACAGTGTAAAACACTCACGGAGTTTCTGCCAAAGTTATATGTAAAAACAAATTGACATTTTTTGTGCGGTCGACGTGCACATTCCTATTTTGTTTTAATTACCCAACTTTTAATCTCGAATCGTGATTTGTTTAATTTATTCTCTCTTTGAAAAAGTACACACGTTCTACAAGCGTCGAGAAAATCAATATTCACAAAATTCTAATTATAAGATTTCATTTCACTGATTTCTAAATTTGCCAATTTCCCTTATTTGATGCAGTTATACATTGTTCTGGTTTAAAAAAACTTGTTTTATTTCCTTTCGTAAATTAAGATCTGCTTGCATGAGGGTTATTGAGGTTGGGATTTCATTACATAGGGGATTCGGCACGTAGGCCTTCATGCTGGGCCCATTGTTCCTATGTCCCAAAGTGGGGGCACCTCCGGGAGGAAGAATGAGGTGAAGGAGACAGAGGGTGGCCGAACCAAGGGGCCACGAGAGTAAAGAGGGCAGGGTCCCTACAGTTTACTTGGTTAGATATCTCCCCCGACAGGTGTGGACTACGAACCCGCTCCCCTGCAGCGGGACGGCAGCGAGCCCAGCAGCCGAGCCCTAATGGTCCCAGGCTGGCAATCCGAGCCCCAAAGGTCTCTGGCTGGTAGTCCCGAAATGGTCCCAGCAGAGGAGCGGAGACCGACAACCGACCTACTGGAGGAAGAAGTAGTTTTCCTCAGAGCATATCATCCTGCCATGCACCGCCGAGACACCCGCCGACACTTCTACCCTGATAGAGACCAGCAGATGAGAGATGATATGAAATTATAATGGAGATGAAATGGAGGGACAGGATGTAACATGAAGGTTATTAAACTTATGAAAGGGTAGAAACCAGACTGAAAAATGCAATGCCATAGCCAGGATATGAACCAGGGATCTTCTGGTCTCCGTCCAGCCGCTCTAAACCATTGAGCTACTATGGCCAACGTGCCAACATGACATTAAATTCTCCAGCTGACTCGTGTTTTTCCCGGTAAACCACTAGGAATTCTCATAAACACATGAGACAACTACCTTAATGGCGACTTACTATGATGTAAGTACTTTAAGGCTCGGGCTTTATAGTTCGGACCACTAGTAGGTACAATTAATGGAAATTAACTGTTCTTTCACACTAGGCGTGTGTAGCACGCACTATGAAAGGGTAGTGCCAGACTGAAAAAGAAACAACAATTGTGTGAACTACTAGAATCCAGCACTAGATCTTCAACAAGGTTCATCATCATCTTTTCCTCCACAAATTTCTCACAACACCAAGTCGTTACACGCGTATTCCGATGATTCCAATGGATTTAATTTTTGATTTAAGCGTCTACAATATGGCGTGCGTTTGGCCTTTGTGATGACCATAAATATTTCGCACTGTTTGAAAAACATTGTATGGCATTAGTCAATCAAGAGTTATTTATATACTCATGGAAATTTACACACGTTCATGAGTTATGTAATAGTGAAGGCAAAAACCAAAATTAGTATTATAGAAGCTTTAATATTGGTAGCTCTTATTTCTGATTATAATGCACCATAAATTAAGCGCAGTTTGGCCATTATTCAGGTATAGTAAAGCCGGTTAAAGGCAGTAATGAGTTGAAACGCGCCACCGGACGTTATTTCACAACTGGTTTGTTATGAAGTGCTTTGTTTTCCTGGCACGTAACTGTTTCCAGTTTAAGATTAAATCCCTTTCAGTGGCAGCGAAACCCCTTCTCATTAATAATTCCCTCAGTTTCTCACAGAAACATTTTTCAAATTACGTTTTGTTCCTCTTATAGTTTATGGCTCGCTCGGTGGAATATCACAGGGATGCCAATTAGAACCGCAATTCCAATGTTATAATTATGACTGTTAGGGATTTCATTTCAAATAGGACTAATTGACGAAAATTGTAAAAATTAAAGATTTACTTTACACCTTACAGCAAGTAGGAAAATGTGTGTTTCACCTAAAATCACAGGAGGTACATGAAAGAAACAAAAAATAAACATTTTTAGAAAACGGCCTCTGTGCTGTTTTTTTAATTATTAGTAGTGCTGCGTGATTTAATCGATTAACCGAAACGATTAATCGATTCATTAAATAACACTTCTGTTGTGAAATATTCTAAGAGGTAAATAACTACATACAGATGCTGACAGAGAGGTTTCTTTCCTTACAGTTTGTGTGTGACAACATATCGTATACAACTGATAGTCGCTTGCTAGCATAAACTGAACTGTACAACCTTGGACCGAACACTTCGATTACGCAGCTGTGGAAACAATAGCTGATCCCTCTTCTCAGGGCTGGCGGTGGTGTAAACTGCAGTAAGCTAGTAACGTTTCTGAGTCTGCGACAGTGAGTGAAAGTTTTGTGTTAAAAAGTTAAAATAGGGAAAAAGGTTGTAAGAACAACTGCATGTCATTCTCACAAATCTTAGTAGATATTTATATAATACATTACTAAATAATTACTTACAAATATATTGTAGATCTAATTCAGTACATATATAAAGCATGTGCACTTGATGCAAAAAAAAATGTTGAATCTAAATATTTAAACGTTTCATAAATAATAAAATGTACAGAGTATTAAAGTGCTTTATATAATCCTTACACCTAATTCTTGAACAGATATCTCGATTAATCGATAGATTAATCGACTAAAGTAACACGGTTAATCGATTAAAATTTTTGATCGATCTGTAACACCAATTATTAGTATTCAATGTCATGTCCCATAACATTATGTAATATTACTTCATTTATACATATATTCTAGCATAAAGATTATACAGTTAGACTGCAAACAAAATGCGGTCGATGTGCGGATGAGTGAGGAGAGCCTTCTCGCCATCCAAGCATCACGTGACTCCCACCCCTCCATTCCTGCATGCGACAGAGCGCGCAAACCACACGAAACGGGTGTATTTTAATACTGCTTTGATTTTCAAAGTTAACAGGAAATAATTACCTTTCAAATAATAATTACCAAGATTTTGAGGAATCCTTCCCAAACTACCTTTTACATGGACCATTCTCAAAAACTTAGACATTATAAAAAAAATAACTCCAGCAATTTTGATTAAAATACCATATGTTTAAGACATATTCATGGCTAATGTTATTTATATCTTTAAATTTCGGGAATATCCTCAGACATCCTTTTTATTCTGATGACTTTTGCATAACTAGTAAGAGATAAACAAAATTCACTGCACAAAAAAGTACATGTAAAATAAGATTTTAAGCTTTCTTGTCGACGAATATGCTCAAGTTGTTCACGGGAAGATACCCAGGTGAAAAGACGATTAGAAATAGACGTTTCGGGTGTATGCATCTCTCCCATCACGATATTTATTAAATCTTATAATAACAAATGAATCACTGGATATAACACAAATATAAACCAAGACAAAACACTATCACAATTCGTATTACTGAACAAAAGACTGTTTCAGTAAATTAAATGCCAGGCCAGGAGATGGCGTGAGTATAGAAAATTAATTGGGTGAAAGAAACGTAACTATTTAACTGGATTATCAAGCTGTATTGATATCTGCTACTTATGTCAAAGAATTTTCATTTTTAAGGCCTGTTTCTAAGAGGAGCTGAACTGAAATGCAACATCAAGATTAAGCGTGCCTTTCTCTGAGGAAATGGCCAAAGCCTCCTTAATTCTCTGCTCCCAGTAACTGTTGCATTTTGCCAAGATGGTCACCTCCCGGAAGTTGGCTCTATGGTCTTTATCAAAACAATGCTCTGCCAGCCCAAACTTCTCAGGTTGCATT
Source organism: Mantis religiosa (assembly GCA_030765055.1). Classification (NCBI taxonomy): domain Eukaryota; kingdom Metazoa; phylum Arthropoda; class Insecta; order Mantodea; family Mantidae; genus Mantis; species Mantis religiosa. The sequence continues at coordinate 53,534,537 of CM060960.1, read as the reverse complement.
AAACGAATGCTCTGTTCATGTTCGTTTATTCTAGAAGCGATGGTCCTTCCGGTTTGTCCTATATACGGTGTCCCACATTCACAGGGAATGCGGTACACTCCCGGAACTTGGAAGTCCAGTTTGTCCTTCACCGGTCTCAACAGATGCTTAATCTTCGAAGGTGGCTTGTGATGTATTTGGCGAGAATTCTGCTGATTATGTCAGATAGGTTGCCAGTGAACGGGATGCAGGCTGTAGCGGTACGCTTATCTGACGCTTGCTCTATTACAGGTTTCCCTTTCCTAGTTTTGGTGATCGAGGTTTCAACGTCATATTCGGAGTAGCTGTTTTGACGGAAAGTGAGTCTCAGGTGCTGTAACTCCCGTTTTAAGTGACTGGGATCAGAGACAGACAGAGCTCTGTGGGCCTGTGTATTGAGAACTCCCAGTCGTTGAGACTTATGATTAAAACTATGAGCGTTCAGATAGAGATCGGTGTGTGTAGGCTTGGTTCTCGAGAACAGCTTGGAACAAGTTATATAGAATTTGTCCAGTGTAATTTTTGTAAGGTTAGCCATTTTCAACGCATATTCCGTTTTAGTGGTTTAAATTTTGCAATACTTGTACACTTCTCAAATGGAATTAACTACTTCGTTCCTTTATCTTTGCCTTATAAAGAAAACGGAATTCCAAAGCATCACAGAGCAAGCAGCTCTTTAAAACATCTGACTATAACTTAAATGCCTGATTTCACCAACAAATGTTAAGCCTTAACACGAGTTTAGCAATATTTAAAACAAAAATTGCCTTTCACCAACAAGTGTTAGCGTAACACTAGTGTTAAATCTCATGTTAAAGTAACAAGCCGTATTTCTAATGTTAAGTCCTTAACAATTGTAAATAGTCAAGATGGCGAGCATGAACTCAGCTGTTGATGTCGATTTGCTATATTTAAGACCGTCTAAATGGCATTCAAAATAGAGTACGGCCTATGAGGAGAAATGATTTTGAGGAACTATCCGAAGAAAACTGTTTTACGGAGGTATAGAATGTCGAAACAAGTTGCTATGAAGGTTACTGCGGAAGTACAAGAGAGGTTAGAACATGCATCGAAAGGAATATGACTATCTTGCCTTAGCTTCAAGTATTAGGAACCTTGCGATTTTATAATTCACTGAATTATGTGGATAATACACTGTCCACCTCCCGTCTTGAAACGTTCAAGTCACTCGTCACTTGTCCTTCTTCGCTCCTCGTTTTAAATTTACGTAATACTGAGTTAGAACATGCATCGAAAGGAATATGACTATCTCGTCTTTGCTTCAAGTATTAATAACTTTGCGATTTTATAATTCACTGAATTATGTGGATAATACATTGTTCACCTCCCGTCTTGAAACGTTTAAGGCACTTGTCCTTCTTCGCACCTTGTTTTAAATTTACGTAATACTGACAAGTTGTTTGGTGCTTGTAGTAGTGACACATGCATTTGAATTAAATTCGTTTCCAATATTTTCCCAGCGACATCTTTCTCTTTTACATTCACTGCATCCGTCCTCTTATTTTCCACGATATCCTTACACTTCGTCACCATTTCTCCGTGAGAAATTTGTCTCACGGCTTTGTTTATCATTTTGTTCATCCGCCATTTGTGCAGACGAAAATGAAAACAAAAGCGCATCGGAGTACGTTCAGAAAATCATCGATAGCCTTCTATAGCTGTGATATTTACAAGTTTCTTGACTTTAAAACAGGTTTGTTAACATTTTAAGAAAACGGGTTGATGAAATGCAAGAAATTTAACATTAGTTTTAGCGCTGTGAGAATTGTTACGTTACATTTGTTAACATCGATTTTAACATCTGTTGGTGAAATCGGGCATAAGTCTGCTGTATTCCCATATTCTCCTTTAATCTACAAGGAGTGTGAGTGTGTGGTGTTTTAGGGCCCGTCGACAACAAGGTCATTTGGGCCCGATCTACAAGGAAATTATCAATAAGATAATGTTTATCTTGATGAAGGTGAACGTGATTGTGATGAACGTGGAGTAGATTAAGAAATTTGTGTTTATAAGAATAGTTTGTACAAGAGTAAATGAAGTGAGGTGAGTGTAATGCATCAGTTATTTTGTTTTCCTTTCTGATGTATTTCTCCTTGGTTTGTTGAAAGCTAGATAATGACGGTTTGTTGCTAAGCAACACATCACAGCGAGGTCATCTGGATCTGCCATTCCATTTAGCTACGCTTGTATTATGACGGATATTGTGCCTTCCAGTCAATTTGCTCTGTATACAGCTTATGTTACCACATAATATGCCCTACAGGTAGAGACCGAAGACTAATTCCCTGCCTTGACATCATTTACCTCCTTGTGGTTCTTAGCTTGGCGTAAATCGAGGGCGGAAATTACAATGGAAAAGGGATATTTTCTTTAGGGAAGGAAGCCATCCTTCTTAATTAAAATTCCCTGATTAAAACTGTTAATAGGATATTCGAGAAAATCTTGAGCTAACATTTGACCAACATAATATAAGGATTCAAAATTTTAACCTTTAAGTTCGAAAAAAAAGTTGAATCTTAAGTCTTAATTCATACTATACATTTTTCTCTAACAGGGCATGCTCTAATGTCCCGTAATTACCTCTAATATTTTTCTAAAGTTCAATTTTCGTTACAGTTTTATGCTTTTTTAAGGTACATGATGTAGCTTTTAAACAGTCTTGTTCACAATTTGAGCAGAAAATGAGTGATAGTGCCACTATAAAGACTGGCATATACCTTTGCAACCATTAAATTGCTCAAAATGACATAATTTCATCACCGATGGTAGTTGTTAGAAAAATAAAATTACGTTTTTCTGAAACAAAGTAGAAGAGTGGGGAGAAAAATCTGTACACTAATTTCCTTTAAGATTTATGTGTCGCGAGGCATATTTGCGGTGGGCGCGGCCGACGTGTGCGAAAGAGACAGATAGGGCAGCGCGGAGATAAAAGCTTACCGAAACAAAGAAAGAGACAGATAGACATCTGAAAGTTTCGTCTTCCTCCTGCCGTCTTGATTGTTACAGAGCATTCCACTAATTTCGAGAAACGTGACTGGAGATATAAAAGTGCTACGGCTGTCCACGCTGTTGTTCATTTGTTAATGGAGTTATGAGTTGAAAGTAGAGAACTGATAATCGTGTAGTGATTTAAAAGAGAATTCTTTTGTTCGTTTATGTGTGGTGAAGCAACCAGAGACTACTGTGTGTATGACACGTCACTTTTAGAACCTGTAAGGTGTGTACAAAACGTCTTTCTACTAAAATTAAGAGCATTTTGAATATCTGCAAAAGAGATTTTTAATTTTACGAACACAAAACATTCACAGTCGTTTTAATCGGTTAGACCATATCGGACGATGAATGAAATAATGTTCAAATAAGTACTGGGTTCATAGACCTTAGAGTTACCAGTCACTCATCTTTTAGGATTAGAGAAAACCTGCAACGCTGTCATACCGGACGATGAATGAAACATGTTCCAATGAGTAGAGAATACATAGAGCATAAAATTACCAGATATTCATTTTTCAGAATAAGAGAAAACCTCCAACGTTAAGTCATATCGAACGATGAATGAAATGATGTTCACGTAAGCAAGGGTTCATAGAGCTTAGAGGTACCAGACATTCATCTTTCAGGATAAGGGAAAACCTCAAAAGTTAAGTCCTAAATGACGATGAATTAAATTATAAACAAATGAAACCAGGGTCCATAGAGCTTAGAGTTGCCAAACACTTATCTTTTATAATAAGGCAAAACCTCCAAGGTTATCATATCGGAAGATGAATGAAATGAGCCCGGGGTCCATACAGCTTAGAGTCACCAGTCACTCATCTTTTAGGATAAGAGAAAACCTCCAACATTGTCATACCGGACGATGAATGAAACATGTTCCAATGAGTAGAGAATCCATTGAGCTTAGAGTTACCGGATATTCTTCTTTCAGAACAAGGGAAAACCTCCAACGTTAAGTCATATCGGACGATGAATGAAATGATGTGTAAATGAGTACAGGGTACATAGAGTTCAGAGTCCCAAATATTCATCTTTCAGGATAAGGGAAAACCTCCAACGTTGTCATATCGAACGATGAATGAAGTGATCTTCAAATGAGTGCAGAGTACATAGAGCTTAGAGTTACCTTACATTCATCTTTCAGAATGTTAAGTCATACTGGATGATGAATGAAGTGATCTTCAAATGAGTGCAGAGTACATAGAGCTTAGAGTTACAGACATTCATCTTTCAGAATAAGGGAAAACCTTCAAGGTTAAATCATACTGGACGATGAATGAAATGATGTTCAAATAAGCCTAGGGTACAAAGAGTTTAGAGTAAACAGACATTCACCTTTCAGGATAAGGGAAAACCTCCAACGTTGTCATATCGGACGATGAATGAAGTGATATTCAAATGAGTCCAGGGTACATAGAGATTAGAGTTACCAGACATTCATCCTTTAGGATAAGGGAAAACCTCCAACGTTGTCATATCGGACGACGAATGAAGTGATGTTCAAACGAGCCCAGGGTCCATAGAGTTTAGAGTTACCAGACATTCATCTTTTAGGATAAGGGAAAACCTCCATTATTAAGTCATATCGGATGATGAATGAAACGATGTTCATATGAGGTCAGAGTACATATAGCTTAGAGTTACCAGACATTCAACTTTCAGGTTAAGGGGAGAAAACGGGGAAAACTTATTCAGATAACTCAACCTGAGATTCGAACTCGGGATCTAACTGAGGCAGTCACGTTACCACCTACGCTACAGAGATGCATTATACCTATTTTGTTTTGTTAGACATCTCTTTTCATTTGTAATTAAAATATACCAAGTTTATGATATGTTAATCGGAGCTTTAAAACACTTTTTTTAATAATCGTCATTTTGCAAAAATATTAATATTTTAGTTGTTTTGGATTCAGGGTATTTTCTTGAAAATTTTGTTATCAAGTCCTTGCGAAATGCTTAACTTAAGTACTCGGTTTGTTTTAAACACGTATTGGTTTCGGAGTTATAATTTTCAAGCACACATATATATGTACCTTTTCTAAAATATGAAAATTTCTTTTTCTGGATTTGGATATCGGAAAGCATGTGCGTATTTTAAATCTTTACATTGAAGTTTTGAGGTGACATGGAATATTTTCCTTACTCTTTACACGTAGAAGAGAAAGTAGAACTTACCTCTAGTCACTTTATTTTATCATTGACTGAGCACTCATTTACTCTGATGGAACTTGTATATTATTAGAATTCGCGAGGCGATGTCGAGATAGGGGACACGTTGAAGTTCTATCACAGGCTGGGATTCAGTTTCCAGGACTACCTGTTGATAGCTCTGGTTGTTGATTTCCGGCAAAATGCTCCAACTTCATTACGAGAGAAGGTAAGCTTCCTTTCCATAGCCTCGAGCAGTAACTTGAAATATTTCTGACGCGACAGATACAGAAAGTTTCCACTACATGAATCATCCTCGACCAGCCTATCTTTCAGAATGCTCTGGACACTTTGTTCCAGAGTTGATCTTGCAAAAGTCTTAAACATCTTTAGCCTATCTCGAAAGTATATTGGCGATCTTAAACATTTTGTGTATGCAATAGGGTTCATATTTATATCAAACAGCAAAATTCATGAAGAATACTAGACAAAAGAATAACTTCCGTTATCCCAATGCAAACCTTTGTGGCTCTGCACATATATTATGGAGCTATACAAATATTTAACGCTCTTTCTAATTATCCTAAGACAAAATTTAACATTTAAATGCTTTTAAAATTACTCTGAGGAGCACCTATACTTAAAAAGATTATTTGAATGACAGATTATTGTGATATTCTTATGTAACTGTGTATGTAGCAACTAGCTGTTTTAATTATGAAATATTTGATGCAATTGTACGCGTTTTGAAGAGCTACTATGCTTTCTAAAACTAAAATAAAATAATCAGACCTATCGGATGTAAAAACCTAGTAAAGGTGCATAGTACATCTGTCTTATGACTGTAGGGAAGTAATGTTCAATACTCATAAGCCTTTACGGCTACTAGTGAACACACTCAACACAATACAATCCATTCAAAGTCAGTCCAGTAGAGCAAGAACCTAATCACATTAACGCATATTAAAGAAATATTGGCATGGGCTTCACCTGTGTAGCGTGGCATTGAAAAAGATTCGATTTCTTAGTTCGCTCTTCTGTCGTTTGAAGGAACGTCAAAACGAGGTTTCTCCTATGAACTACTGTAGCAAACATAATCTGATGTATTTCACTCACATGTCTTTCTCTACTCTTGTACAAACTATTCTTACAAACACTTATTCCTCTATGTAAGGAATCGCACTGAATAACTTCCTAAAGGCAAGACATGAATAGTTGGCCTTGGCTAAACTCTCTAATTTGCCGGTCCAACCTGCCGTTCTTAACTCTTTTACAAACTATTCTTACAAATACTTATTCCTCTATGTAATTAATCGAACTGAATAACTTCCTATAGGTTAGACATGAATAGTTGATCTTGAATAGCCTCTCTAATTTGTCGGTCCAACCTGCCGTTCTCTACTCTTGTACAAACTATTCTTACAAACACTTATTCCTCTATATATGTAATTAATCGAACTGAATAACTTCCTATAGGTTAGACATGAATAGTTGATCTTGAATAGTCTCTCTAATTTGTCGGTCCAACCTGCCGTTCTCTACTCTTGTACAAACTATTCTTACAAACACTTATTCCTCTATGTAATTAATCGAACTGAATAACTTCCTATAGGTTAGACATGAATAGTTGATCTTGAATAGTCTCTCTAATTTGTCGGTCCAACCTGCCGTTCTCTACTCTTGTACAAACTATTCTTACAAACACTTATTCCTCTATATATGTAATTAATCGAACCAAATAACTTCCTAAAGGCTACACATGAATAGGTGGCCTTGGCTAAGCTCTCTAATTTGTCGGTCCAAGCTGCCGTTCTCTACTCTTGTACAAACTATTCTTACAAACACTTATTCCTCTATCTATGTAATTAATCGAACTGAATAACTTCTTAAAGGCTAGACATGAATAGTTGGCCTAGGCTTACCTCTCTAATTTGCCAGTCCAATCTGCCTTCCCTACTTTTCTACAAACTGTTCCTACAAACACTTATTCCTTTATTTAAGGAATCGAACTGAGTAACTTCCTATTTGGCGTTGACTAGCCTCTCTAATTTGGCACTCCAACCTATTGTTCTCTCTTTTACAAACTATTCCTACAAAGAGTTGTTGCTGGGTCTGCTTCATGTTAATCAAGATAAACACTATCTTATTGCTTATTTTCTTGTAGATACAAGAGGATATGGGCACACAGTAGACTTTAAGTGACCGTCAAATGTTTTAAAGTGGTCGTTGTGTGATGACTCTGAAATCTATTCTCTATGTATGCCAAGTGATTAAAAAGGTTAACAATTTCTGAGTGGAAAATGTGGATAAATAGCCAGCAATATCTATGAAATGGTTCCTTGCACAACATGGAAAGGAAGTATTTGAGATAAATTGTGTACTTTAAGATCTTATTTTCTTTCTGTGCTATTGGTTTGCCTATCACTTTTGATTTACAGCTTATATACATGTTATCCAACACGAAGACGACTTCTGAGGACATTCCCCTCAAAATTCAAGATATACACTTCATTATGATGTAAATATGTTACATATGATATTTGAATCAAATTCGATAGTGCCATTAAAGAAAAAATCAGGATTTGTGACAATGTTCTATGTATAATGTGATAATGTTACTGGTATTTAAAATACTTTTAGTTTTTTAGTCACGCTTTTCACATGCCCACACACATCTTTTAAAATTGTAGAGTATAATATATAACTGTTTAGTAGCTTTAATTTATGCATTATAAAATATGTTTTGTGGCAGTTTTATTCCATGGATTTTATTTCATATCGCAATCTGTTTTATAGTTGTTTCTGCTTTGCATATGAGCATATGCTTTACCGTAACTTTTTATCTGCCTTTCTGACCAAGTAGTTGACAAATGATGTAAAATACATCACCTAAAAAGTTGCATGTCACGTTATAACAGCACTAATATCTCACAGGTTTGTCTATTTCACAGGAGCGGCATGTAACACAGGTGTCACACAATACCGAAATAAATTCCAGGAGATATTTGCATAAGTCGTTTTGCATAGCAAATGGTTGTGTTCGACTATTTTTCCGATCAATAACAGAGTTGTGAAACAACCGACATTCATTTATATAAAAATATATTTTGCTTTGTTCAGTTTTCAGTGCTGCTTCATTAACTAATTCAATTCAGTTTTCATGAACTTCACTAATATTATTTAGTTCAGTTTTCACTATAAGTTCACTAAAGTGATAAACAGTCCTGACCTTACTTCAGTAAGGGGATGTACTTCAATTTTTAGATCCGCTTCATTACGTTTTGCGGATGATCTATAATCTTTAGTTCCGTAAAATCTATCTGTGATTGCAAAATTTTTTAAAAAGATCTTAATGCATTAAGTAAATGGAGCAAAGACAATGATATTCCTTTTAATATATCAAAATACCAAGTTATTGTCTTCTCTAGTCCTGCAAAGAATATAATTTTTGGCTATAAAGTAGATGGAGTTAATTTAAATTTTTTAGAAACAATTGATTTAGGAGTTATTTTTAATAAGGATCTATCTTTTAATAAACACATTAACACAGTGATCAGTGTAACATATAGAAATCTGGGTTTCAATATTCGTAACTTGTCCAACTTCAAGGATATTAAACTTTGTTACATTATATAATTCATTTGTAAGATTCAGACTCGAACATGCTTCACTAGCATGGAGTCCTTATATCGCCAAATTTATTAAATTTATTGAAGTTATTCAATACAAATTTCTAAGGTATGTGTTTTACAAAACTTTTCATTATTTTCCTAAGTTCATATCATACGAGGGCTGTTCAATAAAGAATGGTCACAAATGTTTTTTGACAAAGTCCCTTTGCTCACCATCATAATTTTGAATGTCCTTCTCAAAATAGTCTCCCTCGAACTCGATGCACTTGTCACATCGTTTCTGTCAGTCTTCAAAGACATGCTGGAAACCATTTTTGAGAGATACTTCAAAATCGCCTCCGCAGACTTCACCACTGTTTCTGATGATGGATAATGCCTCCCACGAAGGCGTTTCACCAAGTAAAGGAATAGAAAAAAGTCACATGTGGCTAAATCTGGAATATAGGGAGGGTGTGGGATGCACTTCACGTTGATTTTTGCAAGATATTCAGCAACAACATTGGCAATATGCAGCCGCGCATTATCGTTGTGTAGCATCCAGCCTGCTTCACAGAAATGTGGTCTTTTGCACCTGATATGAACTTGCAATGCTTTCAGGACATCCATGTAATATTGTTCAGTTACTGATGTGTGAGCAGGTACAACATGCTGATAAAGCATTCCATGAATATCAAAGAATGAGATGACTATAACTTTCCCAGCAGAAGCAACCACTTTTGCTTTTTGGGGATTGGTGATGAAGGAAATTTCCACACTGAGCTTTGCTGTTTGCTCTCAGGATCAAAATGATGTAGCCAAGTTTCATCAGCAGTGATTACGATTGAAAGAAACGCCGGATCTTCCTCTAACATCAACTTTAACTGCATGTTACCTCCATTGCAGCGGTAGGCGATACTGAACATGTGTGAACTTGCCTGGTTCTCACAGGCGGTAACTTAGCAACAGTGAAACTACTATGGCGTGTTTCTTTCACCTTAATCTAACAGAGTATAATAAGATTGGCTTTTAGTGCGAAAAATTATGATCATTCATTATTGAACAGCTCTCTTATAATTCATTGCTCCATTACTTCGACTTTAGAAGTCTATCACATAAGAGAAATTTATCAGTTATTGCCTCTCCTTTACAAATTACTTCATAATATGATGACCGTAACCTAGGACAATACGTTTTTAGGTTCCAAATGTTGCACCTAATAAATACAATGTTTTCCTTACTCAGAAGGTTAACACTGATTCCTATAAGTATTTACCTATGCATAGAATAAATTGCATCCCTTAAACATTGATATATTTAGTATGAAAATCAGAAAAGTTGTTTTATCCTGTGATTATTTAATACCAAAATTAGAATGATTGACTTAGTGTACATGTGAACCAATGCTACCAACTTGTTTGTGTTTGTTTTCTTATCATTTATTCTGTAATTAATTTTGTGGTTTTTGATAGATTTTGTTTATATTGTAACTTAATAATGAACTTTGTAATTGGGGAAATCTGTAATGTTCACATCGAATAAATAAATAAACACGGCATATTTCAGTTTTCACAGTTCATTTATTTCATTGTTGCATCATATTTTGACATTTATTTAATCCTCTAACTGTTGATGGATATATTTCATTGCTTCATACGTGCAATTTAATCGTATTTAATAATTATATTTTTTGATATGTCTTACCGTTATTACTTAGGTTTATTAGCTTTTGCTTATGATTTAAATCATGCTGCAAGCAGCCATATTATCTTCAATACTACCTTGTGTGACTAATCTAACATGAATCTATCATAAAACCGGACTTTTCGACATTAAGAACATCTAACTAGCCTGTCACTGCACTCGGTTATATATTGTCGATGCAGTATTTGTTCTACAAAGGTCCAAAGTGTTTGCCGGAAGCGGAGAAAAGTGAGCGTTTTGTGTGCGATAACTTACGACGGGTGATCAAAACCTAAGGTTGCAAAACCAATATTGGAGGAATTTCTTCCGTTATAGAGAAATTAATTGTGTGCGCTAATTCCAACACATGCGGTTGACAACTAATAAGAGTTTCATCCACACGCCGCCCCCTGCGGTAGCTGTAAATAAACACAAATAGTGACTCGTTTGGAAAACGGTAAATTCGTTCAATTATTCAACTGAAGTTCACTGCCAGCTGGTAGAGACTATAAATCTCACCAGCCGGTCCCAGAATGTTGTCGAAACTTTGTGAACAGTAGAGAGAACGTCGAGGATCGTTGTAACTGGTTCAGCACGGCATCAGCAGAGCTCACGTGGAGAAACTGATTCACATCAAAAGGATCAATAATGATATAACTAGGAATGTCATTTATAAGCGTTCACTACATTGTTCATGATATCCTGGAGTTTGGTAAAGTATATTTTTTTCGTTGAATTCCACGAAATTCATTCAACCAACACAAGAAAAAGAATATGGCGCAAGTCTGCCACAATTGGCACAAAATAGACTGCACCGATATAGACATATCCACGATTATTATATAGAACTACAACCAGGCAGTATCCGCCCTCGTGCTGTAAATAGCACTACAGTTAATCCGAAATCAAATGTCTCCCTACATCGCTGCCTCGTTGTAAATTTTAATAGTAAATAATTTTTCCCACCTCACTATAACATAGGCGTGTAGCTATGTCAAAGTAGTAATGAGAAATACCTGATGTATTGTAGCCACACGACATGCTCTACTCTTATATAAACTATTCTTAATAACACGTATTCCTCTATCTAAGCAAACAATCGAACTGAATAGCTTCCTAAAGGCTCGTCATGAATAGCTGACCTTGGCTAGCCTCTCTAATTTGTCGGTACAACCTGCCGTTCTCTACTCTTGTACAAACTATTCTTACAAACACTTATTCCTCTATCTATGTAATTAATCGAACTGAATAACTTCCTAAAGGCTAGACATGAATAGTTGGCCTTGGCTAGCCTCTCTAATTTGTCCGTCCAACCTGCCGTTCTCTACTTCTGTACAAACTATTCTTACAAACACTTATTCCTCTATCTATGTAATTAATCGAACTGAATAACTTCCTAAAGGCTAGGCATGAATTGTTTGCCTTGGCCAGCGTCTCTAATTTGTGGGTCCAACCTGCCGTTCTCTACTCTTGTACAAACCATTGTTACAAACATTATTCCTCTATCTATGTAATTAATCAAACTGAATAACTTCCTAAAGGCTAGACATGAATAGTTGGCCTTGGCTAGTCTCTCTAATTTGTGGGTCCAACCTGCCGTACTCTACTCTTGTACAATCTCTTCTTACAAACACTTATTCCTCTATCTATGTAATTAATCGAACAGAATAACTTCTTAAAGGTTAGCTTGGAAGTTTTGTTCTGTTTACATGGCCAAAGGACAAAAAGGAAAGGACAATGATTTGCAATTTGGGAAATGTATAACTTTTTGAAAATTCAAACAAGTAACAGGGAATACCAGCGAAATGGTTTACTCAGAAATCTAATATACAAAAATAATGTGTTTTGTCCGTATGTGTTTTGAAAACATTCCTAAAAAGTCCATACTATCTCATTTGACAAATGTTGAATATGTGGATTCAAAACAAAAGTATAAGAAAATTTTGAAAACATAATTATTTTTATAATTTTTGTGTTCAAGGTAGTCTGGGGTGGAAGGATTTTCTTGAAAATCATGTCGCATGCTTGGAAGATTTTGAAATTCAAATATGAATTTTGTTACTTAAAGCTCTGTTTATCACTTACACAGTTCACAGACACGGTGACAGTGCTGCATCTATAGCGTGTTCAAGATATCCAGAGTTCGAGTCTCGGTCAGGACGGGTTATCATAATAAGGTTGTTTCCAGGCGTTTCCTTTGTCCTGAAATATGAATGTTTATTAGCTCTAAGCGCTATGGACCATGGACTCATTGGAACATCATTTCACCCAATTTATTCATCGTCCAATATTATTTAAAGTTGGAGGACATATAAAAGAAAACAAAAAGCACAAGAACTGTTTTATAAAGATGTTTATGGGTTTCAGAACCTATATTAGTGCTGAAACTTCGATATAGAATATTTGTGTTGGTTGCAAATACTTCCCGTATTTACTGTACGCAATGGAGATGGTAGAGTTGCGTATTTAAATAATTTATTAATGTTAATTGACATATTCCTAAAATTGTATGCCAAAGCTTGGAAATTGGTTATTCCGTGAAGTGAGATTTGGAACGAGATTGCACTCTCGGCGTTATTTCATGGAAGGGAGCTCCCGTTAATCTCTCTCCGTCCACAAGCAGAACGGCCCCTCTACAGCATATTTCGTCTTAGCCAGCATTAGAGCTCCTCCCCTGCAGATCCCCTAAGAGGATTTCAAAAAGCACAGGTTACTCCCTTTGTACTCCTTTGTTATTTTAGTGAAAAAACAAACTTTTGTAAGCAGAAATATAAGATATGGGTAGATGGGTCGGTAGGTTAAGGTAGATATGATGTAGAATAGATTGAGTAGATACTAAACAAAATACATATTGTGCTACTTTTGAACTGGTCCTTAACCTTTTTGCCATTTTTTAAATTTACGATCTTCAACGTTAAGTGATATCGTACGATGATAGCAATTGGGGGGGGGGGGGATGAAGGTCAAATGAGCTCAGCGTACAAGGAGCTTAGTGTTATCCGACATTCATATTTCAGGATAAGGATAAACCTCCGACGTAAGTCATATTGGACAATGAATGAAATAGTGTTCAAGTGTACCCAGGGTCCACAGAGCTTAGAGATATCAGACATTCATCTTTTAGGATAAGGGAAAATCTTGGAAGGAAACTTTATCAGGATAACTCACCCTGACCGAGATTGGAACTCGGGACTTCTTGAACATGAGGCAGATGCGCTTCCACCTACGCTACAGAGGCGGGCATTTTTACATTGGACAACCCGTTAGCATATACCATAAACATCAATAAAGTGTAAATTAATTGTTATTTCACACTGGCCTTGTGAAGGCTTAAGTATGGAAAGGTAGAGTCAGACTGAATAATTCAATGACATAGCAGTCAATGCTATTGAACTTTTCAGTCTGACTCTACCTTTCCATACTTAAGCCTACACAAGGCCAGTGTGAAAGAACAATTAATTTCCATTAATTGACCTAATAGTGGTTAACTATAAAGCCCGGGCCTTAAAGTACTTACATGTTGTAAGTCGCTATTAAGATAGTTGTGTCATGTGTTTATGAGAAATCCTAAGTGGTTTACCCGGAAAAACACGAGTCATTTGGAGAATTTAATGTCATGTTGGCCATAGTAGCTCTAGGGTTAGAGCGGCTAGACGGCAACCAGAAGATCCGTGGTACAAATCCCGGCTATGGCATTGAATTTTTCAGTCTGACTCTAACTTTCCATACTTTAGCCTACACACGGGCAGTGTGAAAGAACAATTAATTTCCATTAATTGACCTAATAGTGGTTAACTATAAAGCCCGGGTCTTAAAGTACTTACACGTTGTAAGTCGCCATTAAGGTAGTTGTCTCATGTGTTTATGAGAAATCCTCAGTGGTTTACCGGAAAATACACGAGTCAATTGGGGAATTTAATGTCATGTCGGCATGTTGGCTGTAGTTGCTCAAGGGTTAGAGCGGCTGGACGGCAACCAGAAGATAGGTGGCTTTAATCCCGGCTATGGCATTGAATTTTTCATTCTGACTTAACCTATCTATAAAAATGTGTTTATATTGCACATTCTTTATTATACATGATGATTAGAGAAAGCGTTGTACTCCACACGACGTTTAGTTATTGAAATTTTATTGTTTTGAGAACCCCGGAATCTATAAAAGGACACTTATAGAAAACCGTTCCTGTGTGTGTGTGTGTGTGTGTGAGAGAGAGAGAGAGAGAGAGAGAGAGAGAGGGAGGGAGAGAGAGAGAGAGAGAGAGAGAGAGAGAGAGAGAGAGAGAGAGAGAGAGAGAGAGAGAGAGAGAGAGAGAGAGAGAGAGAGAGAGAGAGAGAGAGAGAGAGAGAGAGAGAGAGAGAGAGGGAGCAGTATAATTCAAGCAGGAAATGTTAGCTAATACCAAACTTGGTTCGGCGTACTCGAAGATTTTCCATAAAACCCCAAGGTATGAAAATTCTTGATCAGCTATGCCTAAGCCCCAAGTGAGAGAAGCATGAGGCAATAGGAAACGGAAGACGGCTGACTCTAGGAGTCCCAACAGAACAGAGACCAGGCTCCCACTTTTTACCAGTTGTAAACTCCCCGGCAGGTCACTGCAACCGGATCCCAATGTAACCACTGAAACGGCCCACTAGGCCGTCCCTCAGACCGGAGAGCCTCCTGCCGAAGTAGGAAGTGTTTACCAGGAGCATATCATCCTTCCATGCACCGCCGAGACTCCCGCTGACATTTATAGCCTGAAAGAGACCACCAGATGAGAGATGATATGAAATGATAATAGAAGAGAAATTTGGGGCATGCAATTAACCTATCCAGCATTCTACAGGCGACACGGGAAAACCCCAAAAATTCCATGGGTTGGGCTGGCCAAAGGAATCAAACCCGGACCTCCCGAATACGGGCCAGCGACGAAGCCGCCTGAGCCAAACATCTCGATTCCCTTCCCCCATACTATAGTTAATATAAAACATTTTTCAGAAATAATGATTTTCTCAGAAGTGACTAAAATGGCTAAAATACCCAATTTCAAGGTATTTTTATGACATGAAAATTTCTTGAAATTTCTGTGTCTTCTCATTTCCATTTAGGATGTAACATAAGTTTTAGAAACAAAGCTGATATAGAAGAAAAAGTAAATAAATTCCGAGCAATATGTGGGACAATCCAAAGAACTTTTAAAATCAGTGTGAGTGACAAAGGATACAAAAATGAAAATGTATAAGGTAATGGCTATTCCAACTTTACTATATGGAAGCGAAACCTGGGTGCCAACACAAAAGGATTTAAATAACATACAGACTGCAGAAATGAAATGTTTAAGAAGTGTTAAATGTTGTACAATATTGGACAAAATAAGAAATGAGGATATTACAAAAGAATTAGAAATCGAACCAATCCATGACAAAATATCAGAACGAAGGCAACAATTGCATGAACATATATTAATAATGTAGGATGGAAGATATCCAAATGCAGTGTTAAACTATAATCCAAAAGAAAGAAGAGACAGGACGACCCAGGAAGCGCTGGAGAGATCTATGAAGCCGGAACGCGCAATATGCCCAAACCTTGGAGTGAAGAACAAGACCAGGAAAAAGAGAATTTGAGTAATTTAGCTAATGAGAATAGAAATTTACTGTTTTTACTACGCTAAGCAACCTAATCGCTTTTTTATTACTTTCTATTTTTTTATTTTTCAAAACTGTTCTGGGTTAAAGAGGTCTGGTTAACGAGGGTTGACTGTACTTACAAGAAAATTATCAGTATGGTAGTTGGTTTATCGTGATTAACATGAAGTATAGAGCAATAAATGTAAGATAAATTTGTACAAGAGTAGAAAAAGTCATATGAGTGTAGTACATCAGGTAAAACAATTTCTGCAAAAGTTTTTTAGAGGGTGGAAGATAAGCTTTTCGAAGAATAATTAGTACAGGAGTTGGGGAGAGAACACAATTTCTTTACTTCAGCCTAGAAGTAAATCCATCACTCAATCAATAATGAAGAGCCCTTTTAAGTGCTATATATCTTTATACTAATTAGAGAAAGCTTCAAGCTTCGTCGAGGGTTCTAAAGATCCCTGGGGATGGATGGATGCCGAAAGGGCAGGAGATTGCCCGTGATATACGAGGTAACGTCACCTGGAAAGTCCCACAGCCTCCCTACATCCGTTTTTCCTATTATCGGCGTCGATCGGTGTCCTATATCTTTCCCCTTTCTCATCAGGCCTTCAAGTCACGTGCCAAATGAAAGGGAAGCCCAAAGAGGCCGGTCGGTCTGTGCAGCTATCGCTTTGTTCAACAAAGCGTGGTCGAATATCCCTAGTGAAAGAATGCTGCACCGAAACGAAATTTTCTGACTGCTTAGCTTTATTGTGAGTCCCTTATGAGAATCCTTAATGCGTGTGTGTGTTTTTTTTTATTTCAACCTTGTTATAGTCGCTAACTACATGGTCATATTGCGACTGTACACAAAGTAATTATATAATATCCATGTTAACACAATAATACATCATGCTACAATGTTTAAAAAGTTATATGAACATAATATTGGCTTAATATATAACACTAAATGTAACATTAGTATAATTGATACCATTGTTTGGTAGGTTTACAATAGAGGGACTGAAGTATTGTTTTAGCCATTTTCGTGTAAAAATGGAAATTTGTTTTTTCTTTTTTTTTGTTGAAAAATATGTACCGTAATTTAATTTACTTGTTTACAAAGTTTCAGGCCGGTAGGACAAACGCAACACCTGTTTTGGATGCCATTTTTAAAACTGTGTGCTGATTAAATGTCTCTGCACACCCATATGTTTGAATGCAGAGAACTTACGGACGATTTGATTTTAAAATACGCGTTAAAATAGTATTAAACCACCGTAGCCTATTTTAATAAGCTTTCATATGAATCCCCTAGACGGCAGTGACTTTTTGGGATGGCTTTAGTAGTTTCCTTGATTATAATGCCTGAATAATGGCGCGAAATGTTTGTTTATGTTTTCCTTTGTTGCTCCAGTGTTTTAGAAGTGATACTTGGCGTTTAAAGTTATTATTTTTAGGTTTTCTCCTCTTTGTATTATATTTATTATACTCAAGTGTCCATTTGTGCCTAAAATTACATCGTAAGTTGTGATATAAGTTTATTTCAGTAAACCTAACTAGAAAAATTATATATTGTGAAATTAAAGAGGTTAAGGTACCTATATTCATTTATATGGTACTACATTATTTTAATGTTTTAGAATGCCAAAGATAAAGGCCATTGGAGCCGCTTTGTGTAAATTAATGAATAAGAGCAGATGAGTTTTTCTTTTCTTTGAGGATTTCCATCTCGGAAGTCCTCCTTACTGTGGAGTACTTCTGCATAAATCGTAATTAATAATGTTTTATTTATTTATTCTTATTAACATAACAGGTCTAAGCCCAATAACAATGTTCATTATAAATATGTGGATACATAGAGTATTAACATAGCTAAACGCAAGAAACAAACAAGGAGGATATAAATTAACACAAATTAATTTATAAAGAGGAAAGTAAGGAATAAAACAATTATATAAATAAGATAATGAAAAAGAGGTTAGCATCAGTAATTATTTTATTCTTTCTAATTACAATGCTATTATGCTAATAACGTAGTTTCTACAAAAAGTTAGTAGGTATGACAGTTTTTAATTGAGTTTGAGACATATTGAAAATATCTACCTCGAAACAATGAAGTTCATTGTATAAATACACAATTCTCTGGAATTGTGTTTGGATTTTTATATGTTCTGGAGGTTAAAAATTGTACATAAAATAATGTATTTGCTGGGTAATATTAATACCATTAATAATGGAGTGTAATATTTTATAAGGAAATACTAATCCCGCAATATCGCTTCTGAAATGAACAGCATTAAATTCAAATATTCCTAAAAGTGATTCATAATTTGCATGTCTGTTGTAATATCAAGTTCTTTAAGCCGAACATATTTTAAAAGTTTTGAGTGTACTTCTCTATTACACTGGCATGCTTTATATGCCAGTGTTCCAAATAATAGATACTAATTTGAGATTTTGTCTAACAAATAAGTTATAAAATCGAATTAAAGTGTTTCCTTTAAATGAATAAGAATTTAGAAAATTGTACTACAAAGCTAATGAATATTTTATGACATGAATAGTGCATTTGAACGAGTTCTAATTCTTTTTTACTAAGCTTTTGTCTATACTTAGTCTGGAGTTCAGAAAATTCGAAATAGGCATTTTTATTGTTGTGAAAATACTTGTAAGCTGGTGGTATTTAAAAAAAAAACACACACACAAATTTACGATTAAACTTCTATTTAAAGAGTCCTTTAGCAGGAAGGAATGTTCTTCAAAATCTTCGTGTTGTATTCTTTGCAGATTAATGTTGGTATCTAATTTTTTCTAAAGGATTTTGAGGGACACTCAATATTGTCGCGAATCCCTGGCGGCGTACGCGCTAAAATAGTTCGCGCGGCTTGTTTACACAAAGGAACTGATAGGCAGACAGTGTGGAAATAAAGAGCCTGCAAAAACAGATAAAGATAGCGCGAGATAAAAGACTTGCCGACACAGATAAGTGAGATAATTGGAACATTCTGGTGACGTCTTGTTTGTTTAACAGAACCTTAGATGTCTTCTTTATTCCAGAAATATCTAATCTCTGTTTCATATAACCTTGTCCCGCTGACATGTATCACTCCGCGTACAACTACCTTCCCCCTCATCCTAATTGCCTAATACTTTCGCGCCATAGGCCATAGGCGGTGCCTTACTGTCACATTGAAACCTGCAGTAAACGTCATAATCATTGCCAGGAAGATATACATACAAATAAGAATATGAATGCATGCAAAAATAATGAAGTTTATAATGAAACTGAGCAGGTTGAAGCTGAATGAATGAGCAGTGAAACTGGAAAAGTTTATAATTAAAGGCCTTCGGTCTTACCCACTGGGAGTTTTTAAACCAATACACATACCTTGCAAAATGCTTGTCTTTCAGTTTTAAAAGTCGTGTCACGCCATACTTGTCGTGTGTCCTTCATTCACCAAAGTGTCGTCTAGGTAGTATATTTTGCGACTTGTATCCCGGTACAGTCTGATTGTCCTTAAATAACGTCTTCGCCACACAGCAATTTCGCCGCTGGAGTGATAAGTTTTCCTGTTGTCTCAATTTTATGTCGCGATGCTCTTACGCGTCTAACACACCTGTAAGTTCAGAGCACAGCTGTTCGACTTCTCTCACTGACAAAGACGGATTCTTCTCTGTGAGTGCAGTAAACACATGCACCACCATTCTTTTTTCGCCGCTTTGTAAAGGTTTTCCCTTGCGATGCTTCAGTGCAAAATTGGCGCTAGGCCCTGCCGTTGTACATATAGGTACACGCACAATAAACGATCAGTAAAATAATTTAGCTCTCGCATTCCGCATAGCACACCGTCGAATGGCGATATATGACTTATCCAGTTCAAAACAAGGTCAGTGATAAAAGTCATATAAACAAATATGTCATCACTACCGCTAAATCACGTGCTATTGTGCCATGTGATTGAGAGCTAAGGAACCTCCTCTTTACTTCGTTTAAGAATTAACATGCATTTCAGATAAATCAACTCCGTTGCGTAGTATATTTGATTAAAACAGTTAGGAAAATATAAATTTGACAATTCTCTTCCAACATATTAAGACATATCACCATGTTAAATAACGAACTAATTTTTACCGCACAAGTCTGCACCACAATAGCAGCCAATGAGATGTGATAAGGTCACGTCAACGTTAAGAGATACGGGGCAAGCTTATGTGAAACAAGGATTAGTGATTGTTACAGAAATCTCTCGAATCTATCAATGAGGTATCGCCAAGAGTCAGTCGTAGAGAGTTGTAAACAGCTGTAGAGTATTGTTATAACGAGAGCTGATGTAATCAGAACGCTGTTTCGTCATCGACCTTGGTAGACTGTGTGTATGTGTCGGAATGCTGTTACGCGAGAATTGATCAGAGTGTATTTCTACGGAAATAAAGAACATTTGTAATATCTGCAACTCGGACTTTTAATTCTACGAACCCACAAAGCTACAATATACATTTCCAATGACATCTTGACATCTTCCTTTCTGGTGAAATATGTATAATTATTCTCCAACTAAAAAGGGTTGAAATTGCTCAGGTGTCTTTAGGGATGGGTTTCTGTAAGCCAAAAGATGTCTCAATGTCTTGCAGCATCGTTCCATTAAACTCCCATCACCTACCTGCACGTAGAGAGCTATTTTACTGAAAGTGAAAGTGTGTCTGGCTAGTTTTCTACGCCATAAAACCAATTAGCTAAGTGGAAGTTGACCTCTTAAGCTTTGCTCGTAAGTTTACCCGAAATGAACCCCGTTCAGTGACAGTGGCGGTTGTGTCATGGGCTGGCACGCCCTCTCCAAACAACTGTATACGTTGTTCAGTTTTATCTTTAATTTTAACGCGCAAAATTTGACGTCATTGTCGATAGAGGGAATTTATATACGATTCCCCTTGCGGCTTTCGATCTATTTGATGTGCTGACAGCAGCTTTCAGGCCTCCCTTTACCGGCAGGTCTTCTTCTTCACTACATGGTTTGGGCATATCTCCCGTTCCGGCTTCATAGATCTCTCCAGCGTTTCCTGGGTCGTCCTCTGTGTCTTCTTCCTTTTGGATTATAGTTTAATACTGCATTTGGATATCATCCATCCTCCATTCTTAATAAAAGTTCAGGCCATTGTTGCCTTCGTTCTGATATTTTGTCATGAATTGGTTTGATTTCTAATTCCTTTCTAATATTATTATTTCTTATTTTGTCCAATATTGTACAACCTTTAACACTTCTTAAACATTTCATTTCTGCAATATGTATTTTATTTAAATCGTTTTGTGTTGGCACCTACATTTCGCTTCCATATAGTAAAGTTGAAATAGCCATTACCTTATACATTTTCAGTTTTGCAACCTTTCTCACTCTGTTTTTTAAAAGTTCTTTGAATTGTCCCATATATTGCTCGGAATTTGTTTACTTTTTCTTCTATATCAGCATTGTTTCTAAAACTTGGAGCGGTTCCCCTCCTTGTGGGTTGGATTTATATCACACGATGCGGTGACGTATCTGAAGTAGTATTCGCCCCTTCGTGAGCTCTACGCCACACACGCGCTAAAGTTTCGCACTCCCTCGGTGTCGCGGCGCATGTAGAAGCCAAATGATGAACCTTTCGTCTAAAAGCCGTGAAGATGATGTTCTCGAAGATTTCTATAAATCCTCTCTCCGGCAGCTGCGGCGAGCGATGAGATGTGAAACTTCTCAGGCGTGGTATCGATACAAAAGGGATTTCACTTTTGGGCAACTATGGAATAAAATAATTAATACCATTTCACTTTCCTTGGAATTATATTTCTCAACATCATTTTCTTCTTTACATGCGACTTTTTCCACTGATGTATATAGCTCTTTGCTATATATTAATTTTCTCCTTTTATTTATAAATGATGCAACGGTTTTTTTACTTAAATTATTTATCGTAGCGTCGCGTCTTCGGTGTATATTTTAAACGTTTACTAAACTTTCATAAATGATGAACTCCAATAACTTCTCGTAGTTACAAGAAGTCTTTTACCGAAAACAAGTCTATCCTCTTGGAGAGTTAAAGCCAGAAGAAAAAAAAAATCAGAATAAAATCATTGGTTCTTTTTTCTGTTTTTGTTGCTAAGCCACCGCAATACTTAATTCTGATTGGTCCTACGTCACAATTTGGGATTTAAATAAACCTAAGCATTTGTTGCATCATCTATATGGCCTGCTTGGATATTAACTTAGTTGATTAGTTGAATTACAGATGGCCATGTTTACCTAACATGTCCATGTATGCAATATCAGCTTCAAACTTATGTTACACTCTAAATATTTAAAACTCGATATTTGTTCTAAAATCTTATTTCTTAAAAAAACTGTGATCTTAAATTATAATTTCCATTAAAAGCCATAATTTTTGTTTTTTTCTTCTGATATTTTAAAATTATACTTTTGTACTATATTATTTAGAGTATAATTGATCTCTGCAGTTGATTTTCATTCCGATGAATCAATATTTGGTTATCCGCAAACAGCAGGGAGTTAATATAAACATTTTCTTTAGTTTTGATTCCTGGGTCTACTAAAATCTTCCATTCATTTAGAATATCGTCCATATATATATATATATATATATATATATATATATATATATATATATATATATATATATATATATATACTAAAAAGAGTAGGTGATAAGCTACACCCTTGTCTTAGTCCAGTATTGGTAGAAATTTGTTCTGTTAACCTATCCCCAGTATCAATTCTAATAGTTGTGTTTGTGTATATGCCTTTAATAGCATTAATGATATGTGGTGGGTAATCCTTACTTTCTAATATTTGCCACAGTTTTGATCTATATCAACATTTATTCTACCGGCAGGTAAATATACTATTTGAGAGGTGGGGCTGCCCGCGTAATATAAAGGGGCATAATTTTGTCTGGTGTGTAGATACGATAAATGTTTATAAAAAACTATATAATGCAATTCATTGCAAAGATAATTATGAAGCCATAAAAGTATACCATGAAGAATGTACAAAATGACAAATGAATGAACACTTTTTTTTTTTTTTTTGCTTGTTTCATTTATACCCCGCCTTTAACTACTATGGTCATATCGGCGGCCGTTCTCCTTTGGAACATACTGAAGGTGTTAACTCGTTATCTTTGGGTTTATTTATCATTACATCACGCACATATTCACAATCTCATTCATACTTCCAGACTTTGGGGAAGATGGGGAATTATCTTGGTCGGAGAAAAATCCCCACCCCACCGCCGGGAATCGAACCCGGGACCCCTAGCACGGTAGGCAGGGGCTCTACCGACTGAGCTACAGGGCCAGCCTCAATGAACACTTCTTTCACAATTAACTTCTGTTTTTCTGTTATAGTAGACATATATGCATATTGCAAACCTGTCACATAAAATAGAAATATTTCAATTTGATCTCAGTTCCTTTCTATCACAGTTTCCTCACAATGTAACTTCATTACAAACCACAACATTTAGTAGAACTTGTTCTAGGAATGAAAAATACAGTTGTGTTAGAATATGTACAAAGCTTTTATCTAAGTCTAAACAAGAAAATATCTCTAGTACATAGTCTTATGCGTCCACCTTCTTATATTTCCTTTCTCTCTTCGCCTTAAACACAATATTGTGAGAAGGTATGCTTGAGGGCTTTCTGTCATAACATTATTTATTGCTTCTAGATTGCGACCAGTCACTTCATAGCGTCCAGTGTCTCTATTTTTGCGAGTAACTGATCCTGTATCTTGGAAATGTTTGACGCACCTATTGTTTTAAAAGACAAAAGGATACCAACATTAATAGACATTTTAATTAAGCGTGAGAATGACAAAAATTTATATCTTATACTGATAAAATGTAAGAAGTTTATGTTGCAAACAAAAGTATGTCAGTTTGACAGTGCCTGGACACTTTTGACAACATTACACTCCGAGAGACTTGTCTAAATGCTGCATAGCTTTGCATAAACTTCTCAATGTAGCAGTTTAAGTTATATTTATATGTCGCACTAATTTTAATGCCAATACGAAAGT
The DNA here is from genome assembly GCA_030765055.1 of Mantis religiosa. Taxonomy (NCBI): domain Eukaryota; kingdom Metazoa; phylum Arthropoda; class Insecta; order Mantodea; family Mantidae; genus Mantis; species Mantis religiosa. Next base: position 53,510,392 of record CM060960.1, on the reverse strand, counting down.
AGCATTCAACCATGAAGACGCGGTGCTCTGTGTTCACATCCAGGGGAAGCTGGTTGTATTAGTTAGAAGCATACCCATACTCAGAGCGCTGTAATTTGCTTACTGTTTCGCAAAAATGACCGCTTCTTCTCCATAGAAAGCACTATGATTTCAAGATAGACTCACCAGTCAACTATGAGGTCATTCTTGCTCAATAGGAAGGCGGGAATAACGAATAAATATGAAACCGTGTATTCATTCGTCAGACAGATAATAATGACCATGAATTCACTTATTACAGTAGTCGACAAACATGGTTTAGAATATCGTTAGTGGGGAAGAATCTTGGATTTGTTGTTTCTATCCTTAAAAAGCCAGTTAGCTAAATGAGTTTCTAATGGTATAAATGAATATTTAAAAAAAAAGGATCGTTAAGAATTTTCAAAAGGTAGTCTTTGACTCTCTAATCGTTTTCAGGTCGTCTTAGTAGAAAATAAGGATTGTTGAACTAGAATTATTGCCTTACCTGTTGACTAGTAGATTGTCGATGACCGCTTGAGCCTGTTCGCTGCGAATGCTGGCGAGGTGACCTCCGCGACGCGCACATTCCTCTTCTGCCTCGTGCCATGTGAGACGGAGATCCTCGACGGCAGAGAGACAGAACTGTCGAATGCTGACCCAGCCATAAGGACACTGCTGCACGATGTCTGGCACTGGTTCCGCACGATACCAGAGCCGCAACGTCGCTATGCCTCCTCCAGGTCCTACTTCCACCCTAAGGGTGACACTATTTCCACGGGACACTACCCTGACATCGCGACGTGGCTCCCCACCCTTTGCGCAATGCGTCCATGTCGAGGTCCCATCCCACAGCCACGTCATGAGACCCGGACACTGTGGTTCTTGTGATACACTTGGCAGATTACCGCCTTCCTCAGGTAGGTGAGTATTCGGATCCTCTGTCGTAGGGATCTGGTTACTCTCCACGACTGTCTGTAGCCGCATAGACACCCTGTACCCATACGGAAGATGAATACGGAAGGTACAGGTGAGTCCAGCGGTTGGCCGAAGGGTAAGCGTGTCGTTTCTTGCAGTTAGTGTCACGTTGTAACAGTAATGGACGAGACGGTAGAAGAAAGAGAATATAGGATTACCGTGCAGACGGGCTGGGGGTGCGGGGGGCGAAGGGTAATACAGACGTCGACCTGAGGGTGGCAGCTCCTCCAGTTTTCCGCACATACGACTGGAGTTAAATTGTAGGAAGCCCCCGATACCGCAGGGAACATTGAGACGGGTGAGTTCGATGACGATACCGCGTCGTTCGGAAGGCGTTGGGAAATGCAGCAGGCAATCTCGGGAATCCCTGGGTACGTCTAGCCAGGATACATTCCCTTGGGAGGGCCACAGCATCAGCTCGCAATCTGTAACAACATAAATAATACCTCATAGATACATTGTAACAACTGACCAAAATGACGAAGGCATTACATCCACATTACAAAACTTTATTATTCCTTTAGATCAAATTTTAGCACAGGTTTATGCATTTCGCTATAAATATAAGCATACAGTAATATAAAATGATATAATGCTAGTAATCTATGCTTCCCTCACGTAATTTTCTCTATTCTTGTACAAATCATTCTTACAAATATTTATTCCTCTGTAATTAATCGAATTGAATAACTTCCTAAAGGCTAGACATGAATAGTTGGCCTTGACTAGCCTCTCTAATTTGTCGGTCTAACCTGCCGTTCTCTACTCTTGTATAAACTATTCTTACAAACACTTATTCCTCTATCTATGTAATTAATCGAACTGAATAACTTCCTACAGGCTGGACATGAATAGTTGGCCTTGACTAGCCTCTCTAATTTGTCGGTCTAACCTGCCGTTCTCTACTCTTGTATAAACTATTCTTACAAATATTTATTCCTCTATCTATGTAATTAATTGAACTGAATAACTTCCTGAAGGTTAGACATGAATAGTTCGCCTTGACTAGCCTCTAATTTGTCAGTCCAACCTGTCATTCTCTACTCTTGTATAAACTATTCTTACAAACACTTATTCCTCTATCTATGTAATTAATCGAACTGAATAACTTCCTAAAGGTTAGACATGAATAGTTGACCTTGACTAGCCTCCCTAATTTGTCGGTCCAACCTGCCGTTCCCTACTCTTGTATAAACTACTCTTACAAACACTTATTCCTCTATGTAATTAATCGAACTGAATAACTTCCTACAGGCTGGACATGAATAGTTGGCCTTGACTAGCCTCTCTAATTTGTCGGTCTAACCTGCCGTTCTCTACTCTTGTATAAACTATTCTTACAAATATTTATTCCTCTATCTATGTAATTAATTGAACTGAATAACTTCCTACAGGCTGGACATGAATAGTTGGCCTTGACTAGCCTCTCTAATTTGTCGGTCTAACCTGCCGTTCTCTACTCTTGTATAAACTATTCTTACAAACACTTATTCCTCTATCTATGTAATTAATCGAACTGAATAACTTCCTAAAGGCTAGACATGAATAGTTGGCCTGGACTAGCCTCTCTAATTTGTCGGTCCAACCTGACATTCTCTACTCTTGTATAAACTATTCTTACAAACACTTATTCCTCTAACTATGTAATTAATCGAACTGAATAACTTCCTAAAGGTTAGACATGAATAGTTGACCTTGACTAGCCTCTCTAATTTGTCGGTCCAACCTGCCTTTCTCTACTCTTGTATAAACTATTCTTACAAACACTTATTCCTCTATGTAATTAATCGAACTGAATAACTTCCTAAAGGTTAGACATGAATAGCTGGTCTTGACTAGCCTCTCTAATTTGTCGGTCCAACATGCCTTTCTCTACTCTTGTACGAACTATTCTTACAAACACTTATTCCTCTATCTATGTAATTAATCGAACTGAATAACTTCCTAAAGGCTAGACATGACTAGTTGGCCTTGGCTAGCCTCTCTAATTTGTCGGTCCAATCTGGTTGGTTGCAGAGGAGGGGTGCACAGCCAACTAGAAGTGTAGCTGGAAGGATGGGGGATCAGATGGTAGGGCAAAATGGTAACACAAGCTAGGAGCTAGATGAGAGGTAGGTAGAGGTAAATGAGACAACACGGAGTTCTATAAACTGACAATTTACTATAGTTTAAATAGGAGATTCCAAGACAAGTCACCCCGGAAGTTTTGAGGAGGCTTGGGGGAAGTGGTGTTAGCATTTATAAAATCAGGTTACTCTTACGCGCTTACCTTAAGGATGCTTTGTTACTTTGTGGCTGAGGATGCGTGGAGTTCCGGCATCACTGGAGGGTGACATGACGTGTCTGGGGTGAACTGACCCTGAACTGAACAAACTGAGAAAGACCCAGGGTGCCTAAACGGTGTTTCAAATCCGGGTCATGTATGACCTTACTAAGCCGACCTGGCATTCCGCGATCTTCCCGATTTAGAAAGCTACGTAGCCATCCTCCAATCAAACTAAGCCAAATTGAAGCAACCGTACGTCATAGTTCTTAAGCTACCTAAAGTCAGCGTCTACCAGAGCTGGTATTTAAAAACACACGTGCAATCTGACAGCTTCTGATCTAATTACTCAGCGTAATTAAGAATTCCTAAACACGTGAATAAGCGAAGTCACAAAAGTGAGCTTTGGATCCTAACATCCTAAAATTTGATAGTTTCCTAAATATTCCTCAGTCATACATGTAACAATATGCTTTGAGTAAACTACGATATGGGATCCCTAGCTATGAAATGTTATGCGCTTATGCTTCCAACAGGGCGCCATTTAGGGAAGGGTGATGTGAGAGAGTACCAAAATTGGTCCGACCTGAAGAGGTAGAAGGCACAGTTACGTATTTAAACTCCCCGGGGTGACTCTTAGCAGCCCAATAGTGACCTCAGACATCCCCTGGGGGACCCAGAGGTTGGAGACCGCCGATTTGGAGGATGCAAATTTAAATAAGACAATGCGTCTGCAGTGGAACCTCGAAATGAAAAGGAAGGGCAGAAAATTTTGGAGATGTAATTATCATTCCCAACCTAACGACTGGAGGACACCCCAAAAATGCTGTTGGGGTCAGGAAGGTTGACTACTGCTTCGATCATCCACTGGTGTTTTCTGTAGAGAATGTTGTATGCCCGGGCAACAATTTACGACGTAGTATACAAAGATAGGCTGCACTTAGGCGGTTCTTCCCCAAAAGTGCATCAACTCCTACTTCTCTCTCTTGACTGGAGAGTCTTCAGAGTTGGAGGGACGCCACCACTTTAGTTTCAAGGGGTAGGAGACCTTCTTTGTTTTAGAACCTAAAGTTTGCTTCCCGTTTCTATGCACAACAAACTATTTAAGTGATTTAACTAAACGTCAGTGTGTGTTGCTCAGGTATCTTTAACAGCTTTGGAGGAATGAAATTACCCATTGAAACAACTTAGGGGGGCTTCATTATCTATCTAGAACGTCATGACATCCCCATTATCCACCACTAAGCATGCTGCCAACGTCGAGATTTGTGTTACATAACATTTAAATTACTTAAAGTAATGAATGCAACCTTTTTACTCTCTCTCTCTCTCTCTCTCTATATATATATATATATAATGTATGTTAAGAGCTTTTAGAAAAATAATTTTCTACACATTTACTTTACGAATATGTCATTTCTGTACAGTTTTCATCAAATGCTTTGATTTGTCACACAATTAAATTCTTCATATTGACGTAGTCTCATGTCATATTATTTTTACGTTTTCTGACACGTTCATGATAGTTTAAGGCGATCCATATAAATCTGAACCATTTCAGTAGGCCATAACTTTAGAACCAATAATAGGACACACGTGAAACTTTGGGAGAACATAATACACAATTGGCAAATTACATTATACTATTTACATTTGAGGGAAATTGTTGGAAGTGTCCTCCACCAGCATCTATATATGTTTGCACTCATCTCACCATATTCTCTGAAGTTTTACGGAGAGTATCCTCGCCAATGTTACTTATTTAGGTTCTAATGGATTCCTTGAGAACATCAATTGTCCGTGGTCTATTCTTGTACAACCTAGTTTTAGATACCCCCACAAGAAAAAAATCCGGTGAGGTTAGGTCAGGGTATCTGGGCGGCCACAGACCTTTTGAAATTATTGGATTATCAAAGAAACTGGTTACAAGTTCCATGGTGTCATTAGATGTATGGCACGCTGCTCCATCTTGCTGGAAATAACCTTCTCTCAATTCCGTATCATCTGCGTAAAACTTCAGAGAAGGTGAGACGAGTGCAAACATGTATAGATGCTGGTGGAGGACACCTCCAACATTTTCTCAGAGATATAGATAGTGTAATGTAAGTAATCGAGTATGTTAAGTAGTAACATAAGAAAATATAGCCATGTAACCCAAGTGGCTCCAATAATATGATTTACTTCCACAGAAAACTGTCCCTTTCTTTATTTCGATCTAACATCCCCTTGTCCTAATTTAAAAAGTACTATTATCTTTTTTTTTTTTTGGGAAAGTAGCCATGTAGTCTTGAAGCGTCAGTTTACTAACTGTGACTGTCTTTCAGCTAACAGGCGAAGAAGTTATATTCTAACATAGAATTTCCTACCGGTTAACAAGCTAAGTAATTAGAGAACTTACGTTTCGTAAGGGTACATTTCACCTCTTAGGATCTGGCGGGCTAACTACATATATTTCCGCTGTTTTGTTTCTGACAGATACATTCAGTTTTTTTATTTCTTATTTTTCAGCAGTCTCCTTGTAACTCCACGCACTTCTCACAGCGATGCTGCCATCTATCTAACCGGTCCAAATAGTACTCGGCGTTTTTCTCTGAAAAATAATTGTTCACGAAGGCGATTGCCTTTTCATTTGACGAACAAAGTCGCTTGGGGCTACAACTGGTGAGTAAGGCGGATGGTCAGGCAGTTGAAACCGTAATTCGTAGATTTTCGCCATTGCAACCGCTGAGGTGTGAGACGGTGCGTTGCCTTGGTGAAACAGAATTATCTTTTCCTGCAAATGTGTCCGCTTTTCCTCAAGTTCTGCCTTCAGCTTGTCAAGTATTGATGCGTAGAATGCTCCTGTAATAGTTTTTCGACTTTGAAGATGATCGATTAAAATAACTCCTCGACTGTCCCATGAAAAAATCATAACTTTCGCAGCTGAAAAAAGAAAGTTTTTGCTTCTTTTGAAGCCGATTTCCCCCTTTCAGTCCTTTGTTTGGACTGTATTTTTGTTTTGGACGTAAAATTCTATATCCAAGTTTTATCTACAGTAATTAATTGGCGCCAAAACTCGGATTTATTGCACCTAAACTGCGCCAACAGAGCGTTGTAGATGTTCATTCGAGCACGTTTCTGGTCTAACGTGACCAAACGTGGCACTCCACGTGCGGACAGCTTTCTCATGACTAAATGTTGATTTAATATGTGACAAACACATTCCTTTGACATGTTCATAGCCTCTGCTATCTCTCTTACTTTAATTCGGCGGTCTTCTAGCACCATGTGGTGAACTTTGGCGATCTTTTCGTCGGTAGTTTCAGTTTTTAAACGTCTCGAATATTCATCGTCCCCGAAGCTCGAACGACCACTTTTAGAATCAGCTGTCCAAAATTTCACTGTGGTAAGTGATGGTGCAGAGTCCCCATACACAAAATGCAACTCATCTTTGATTTGCGTAGGCGTATTACCTTTCAAAAACGTATATTTAATGGCAGGTCGATACTGGATTTTGTCCATTTTCATAAAAACACTCACATCAACTCACTCAAGCGACTGTTACATAACAACTAAGCGTCCAAAATGGTTGAAACTTTTGTGAGTAACTGTCAACAGATGAACAATGAAATGCATTAGCTTTTACTTACGAGTGCTGCCATCTTCATTTTGAGGTCGGGAACTTTTCAGACCACTGTCGTATATCGTGGAGAATAGTTGGTAGAGAGATGCAGTTATTTATAATTTTGTTACCGAGTATCTGCTGCTTGTATGTGGCTCCAATATTTCCCTTTAAGGGTACATGTCTCCGACACATATTAAAATCGAATATTCCCTTACAAATTTTAAATTCGTATCCTTTGTAAGCTTCTATTATTCCTCAAGTAAATTGCAATTTACTTACTTTATTGTTCAATGCAGCCTCTTTTAAGGGCACGACGCGAAGATTTTTCAAACAAATACCCTCACTCGAAACTACTTAATACATGGAAGTATCTTCATGTTCGAAAAAGCGGCTTTAAATTATTTTTATTAAAATAATATTATCATAATAGCTAAAATTATTTTTATTTAGATACTCTCGTAAGTAGTGTCGTTTTTTAAGAAGAACAATTATTTGAAATGTGTTTTGACAAGCAGTTAACTGATTTTTAAAGTATAGACCATTAGATTCTATGGCGTTGAATCATCGTTCAGCGAGGTTTATTATCCTACGATGCTACCAGTCTTGGTTTTTTATGCGAAGAATTCGGTGACACCCACTTGCACTGCTTCAATGTTGTCAAACTTTCTTCCAAGTAGAAAATGGGTCATGGATCGAAGATGATGATAATGTGATGGTGGGAGATCAGGGCTCTATGCTGCGTTTGCTCCCAATTCCTGATTTTTTCCCATGGTTCTTCCTGAAATATGGAGTGTTACAGTGTCCTGTTGAAATAGAACTCTATTTAGGTTAACTAATGCCGGGTATCTCTGACCAAAATATTCATGAACTCGTTCCAGTTGTTGAGAATAAAGATCCGCATCAATCGCCCGCCCGTTTGGAACAAACTCCCAGTAAATCACACCTTCAAAATTCTACCAGACACATTACTTTATGACCGAACTGATTTGTTTTTAACGATGACTTGTGCAAGTTGGTGGGGATCAAGGCACTTTTTCGATGCATCAGGGTTTCGGTAATATACCCATTTTTCATCACAAGTAGCAATTCTCGTGACATATCTATCATACATAGGAGTACACATAAGCTGGCGGCATATATCTACTCTTACGTTTAGCCTGTTAAGGTGTCAGTTCATGAGGTACTCTACAGCTTCTGTATGATTTCCCAAGTGCCTTATGGCATATTTTGATGCACAAGACCTTGTGAAAGCCTACGGGTAATTTTCTACAGATTTTCTCGCAAAACTTGGGTTGTATACTCAACATTCCACACTTTAAGTCTTCCAGAATGTAAATCGTTTGTGTTTTTTTCTCCATTGTTGAAACATTGGAACCATCATTATGACACACGCTCACTAATGACATCTTCTCCTTCCACTTCACATATTCTTCAAGCTGAGACGGCGGCTTTATAATTTTGTTTCCAGTAGTGTTTTAGGACTCTAAGTTCAAACTTTGCTATCTCCATTTTGTGATTGTTTGTTAACAACTGAACACTGATAAATGCGCGCAATGTATGGAATGGCATCCTATAAATAACACTGCCAAACCAAAGAAACCCAAAATATTTTCCAAAACAGCAAAACATCGACCTTACATATTAGACAATAAATGAGACAACCTCATTTTGTCCCGCCTTGGTAGCGTGGTGGCAGCATGTCTGCCTCACGTTCAAGAGGTCCCGAGTTCGAATCTCGGTCAGGGTGAGTTATCTGGATAAGGTTTTTTCCGGGGTTTTCCCTTATCCTGTAAGACGAATGTCGGGTTAACTCTAAGCTGCATGGACCCCGGACTCATTTGAGCATCATTTCATCCATTCCACTCATCGTCCGATATGACTTAACGTTGGAGGACGTAAATTACAAAAAAAAAAAAAAAAAAAAAAAAAAAAAACTCATATTGGATTTCTTTTACGTCCTCCAACGTTAAGTCATATCGTACGATGAACGGAATGGGTGAAATGATGCTCAAATGTCTTCAGGGTTCATAGAACTGAGGGATACCTGACATTCGTCTTTCAGGATAAGGAAAAACTCCGGAAAAAGAAAACCTTATAAAGGTAACTCACCCTGACCGAGATTCAAACTCGGAACCTCTTGAACGTGAGGCAGACATGCTACCACCACGCTACCAAGGCGGTCATTTTCTGGGAATGTCTTCAGAAGTTCCTTAACTGCTCCGTTTATCAGCCTCTTATATATTGGGAGTGAAAATCCACATAATTTTGCTCAGATAACTCTTTATGTTACAGAGGTTCCCTTGCGTTCCGTGAATCTACAATATGGAATTATCAGTCTTACATCTTTACCGAAAAACATAAAAACTTACTACATATACTGTAAGATCGTTAAAGGTAGCATTTTTCTGAAATATAATTTGTTTGCGATTAATCATTCCAATGAAAATGGAGTGTTTGTTTTATTAAAATATTAGATTTGTTGTTGCTGCATGGAAACATAGTGGCATCAGTGTGCCATATCTGTAGATAATGTGTATAAATAAACTGAAATTGTTGGCAAATTGCAGTACCTAAAGTGTTACTGGAAAGTGAAGTCACGGCCTCACACCAGCCGGTCTGACGACATGAGTCAGCGAGTGGAGAACGTTGTTTTGTAAGATCGTCGATTGAGCATTTTCAGATCTTTATGCAGGATTGTGTGCACAGATCCCACGGAAATGCCAATTTTGGAGGCGATGTCTGCAACTGTCTTAATTTGTTGTCACACGATGTTTTGCCTTCATTGAACTGTCGCACCCAAGAACGCACATTAGAGACATCCGTGGTACCATCACCACATGCCTCACTCGACCACCGAAGAATTTCAATAGGTGTCACACCATGAAAATGAAGAAAACGAATGATTACACGCTGCTCTTGCAATGAAAACATCGCCACTTTAAGTATCAAAAACAGTCCTAACTCTTGTCGCTACCACTAGAGTTCTATGCACTGTACAGTACTGCCATCTCTGTCACGCATTCACAAAGAGTCCACGTGTATTTAAAATAAGCAGAAATTCCTATCTGGTCCCAGTCCTGAAAAGTAGGTGTTAATACTTGAACGCACCCCATATATTGTCAATTTTTCCAGTTTTTAATCGTCAATATACAAAGTTCCCACTGTTACACAGAGAGACAGATCGATTTCTAAATTTGTTTGTTTACTAGATTCAGGGAGATCAAAGCATAATATACTTCGTGTGGAATTTTGTTATTTAATCTTTGAGCGGAATGCAATACTTGCTCCACATTTATAAGTACATAGTAGAGAAAGCAAAAAGAAGTACAAATTAGACCTATACTGGCGGGAAAAATGCAACACTGTCAAGTATTGTGTTCTTAAAATATACGTCCTGCAACGTTAAATCATATTGGATGATGAATAAAATAGGTGAAATGATGCTCAAATGAGCCCAGGTTCCATGGAGCTTAGAACTACTTAGGATAACGGAAAACCTGGAAAAAAAACTCATCCAGGTAACTCACCTTCACCGAGATTCGAACTTGGGACCTCTTGAAAGCAAGGCAGACTTTAGTGAAGAGATATTCTGATAACATGATATAATAAAAAATATGAGTTAATGCACTAATACTATAACACCTCAGTACCCACATACGATAACCATGTTACAATGAATATTGTCCTAATATACGTTGTATCTTTTCCCAGACAGTGCATTTGCCAGTTGAGGAATTTTTCCAGTTTCCCTCAAAATTTCGCAAACTTAAGTGACGTATTAGTTGTCTCTATCAAGAGCAAGAGAGATACATAAGAATTTAGCCCGTCGTATACAACCCCTGAAGTTCTTGTAACAGAATCGCTATGCGGATGTTTTCAGAGAGTTAGAGATAACTGGTTCGTGGTAAAGTTTGTTCAAAGTGGCGTTAGCTGAAACAAGCTAATGGCCGTGCTATTTCAAACTTAACTATGTACCAACTACACCAGATTACTTCACTGAGCAGCATTTCTAAGCTATTAATCAAGGAATGCGCTTAAAAGTTGCTCTTAGCCTATCACAAAACATATGTTCCATCCAACTTCTCTCGTCATATTAAGGAACGCATTCATGGGCATTACAATAGGAACTGAACTAAGGTTGGTAATTCCTACCATAACATAGCACCGATTCTACTAAACTTGCTAATTGAAAATAGATAAAATGGCTACACACGCATAACTTCCTTTACTCTTGTACAAACTAACCTTAGAAATACTTATTCCTCTATCTATGTAATTAATCGAACTGAATAACTTCCTAAAGGCTAGACATGAATAGTTTACCTTGGCTAGCCTCTCTAATTTGTCGATCCAATCTGCCCTTCTCTACTCTTGTAAAACTATTCTGACAAACACTTATTCCTCTATTTATGTAATTAATAGAACTGAATAACTTCCTAAAGACTAGATATGAATGGTTGGCCTTGGCTAGCCTCTCTAATTTGTCGGTCCAACCTGCCGTTCTCTACTCTTGTACAAACTATTCTTACAGACACTTATTCCTCTATGTAATTAATCGAACTGAACAACTTCCTAAAGGCTAGATATGAATAGTTTACCTTGGCTAGTCTCTCTAATTTGTGGATCCAACCTGCCGTTCTCAACTCTTGTAAAACTATTCTTACAAACACTTATTCCTCTATCAATGTGATTAATCGAACTGAATAACTTCCTAACGGCTAGATATGAATAGTTGGCCTTGGCTAGCGTCCCTAATTTGTCGATTCAACCTGCCGTTCTCTACTCTTGTACGAACTATTCTTACAAACACGTATTCCTCTATGTGATTAATCGAACTGAACAACTTCCTAAAGGCTAGGCATGAATATTTCAACTTGGCTAGCCTCTCTGATTTGGCATTCCTACCTGCCATTCTCTACTCTTGTACAAACTATTCTTACAAACACTTATTCTTCTATCTATGTTATTAATCGAACTGAATAACTTCCTAAAAGCTAGACATGAATAGTTGACCTGGACTAGCCTGTCTAATTTGACGGCCCAACCTGCCATTCTCTGCTCTTGTACAAACTATTCTTACAAACACTTATTCCTCTATCTATGTAATTAATCGAACTGAATAACTTCCTAAAGGCTAGACATGAATAGTTGACCTTGGCTAGCCTCGCTAATTTGTCAGTCCAATCTAACGTTCTCTACTCTTGTACAGACTATTCTTACAAACACTTATTCCTCTATCTATGTAATTAATCGAACTGAATAACTTCCTAAAGGCTAGACATGAATAGTTGACCTTGGCTAGCCTCTCTAATTTGTCGGCCCAACCTGCCATTCTCTGCTCTTGTACAAACTATTCTTACAAACACTTATTCTTCTATCTATGTAATTAATCGAACTGAATAACTTCCTAAAGGCTAGACATGAATAGTTGTCCTTGGCTAGCCTCTCTAATTTGTCGGTCCAACCTACCGTTCTCTACTCTTGTACAAACTATTCTTACAAACACTTATTCCTCTGTCTATGTAATTAATCGAACTGAATAACTTCCTAAAGGCTAGACATGAATAGTTGAACTTGACTAGTCTCTCTAATTTGTCGGTCCAACCTGCCGTTCTCTACTCTTGTACAAACTATTCTTACAAACACTTATTCCTCTGTCTATGTAATTAATCGAACTGAATAACTTCCTAAAGGCTAGACATGAATAGTTGACCTTGACTAGTCTCTCTAATTTGTCGGTCCAACCTGCCGTTCTCTACTCTTGTACAAACTATTCTTACAAACACTTATTCCTCTGTCTATGTAATTAATCGAACTGCAAATGTTCCCAGCGTCCAGGTTGTGTGTTACAAACGCAACAAAATGAGCCTCTTACACAGTTCGCTTTTTTTTTCTTTAATTTACCTCCTCCAAAGTTAAGTCATATCGGACGATGAATGGAATGGGTGAAGTGATGCCCAAATGAGCCCAGAGTCCATAGAGCTTGGATTTACCCGACATTCGTCTTACAGGATAAGAAAAACCCCGTAAAAACCTTATCCAAGTAACTCACCCTGATTGAGTTTCGAACTCGAGACCTCTTGAACGTGAGGCAGATATGCTACCACCGCGCTACCGAGGCGGGCACACAGTTCGGTGTTCTTATATTCTACTTCAACTCGCGGAGACAGTATGATTGTGTTATAGGGATGCCCGTATCGAAGTTGTCCATTCCGAGGTCGAGTGATGGAACAAGCAATGCCGAACTCTCAGAACTCGAATCTAATGCGTTTTGAAGCGGAGGTCAAAATGGGAAATCTTATACGAAGCTCAAGACGATCAGATTAAGGAGAAAGAGACGCTCCGGGGATTTCTGCCCTTTCTTCAATCGATACCTTCTTTGTCAATAAGAAGGATGAGTGTTAACAACCGCTTGACATTGCTTTGTAGTTCTTACAGCATTCCCATGTCCATTACCTTTTCTTGTTGACTTGACAGAAAGAAGTCCTGACTCTGCAAACTTCTCTTTTTTAACGATATCTGTCTGTTAAAAAACCCGTCAACATTAGGAGGAGAGAATTCGGCACTGTGACGGGTCTAGATCTATTGCACCTGTGCCCCAAGTGGGTTATCCACAGGAGGAAGGATGAGGTGAGAGGAGCGAGAGAGTGTGGCCGATCCAAGGAGCTATGTCAGTGCAGAGGGCAGGATACCAACAGTTGACGAGTTGGAATCTCCATGGCAGGCCAGTACAACCGGTTTTCCATTCACCATGGTCCTGAAACGGCCCACCAGGCCTGCCTGGAAACCGGAGACGCCATACCGGAGGAGGTCTTTACCAGGAGGCGTGCAGCGCCGAGACTACTGCCGACTCTTTTACCTGAAGCAACCACAGGAGACCATTTTGCACAGGTCGGTCGACGTAGGCGACAGAAGCTCCTTACCAGTCTAAACTTGATGAACCGGACACACCGGCGTGTTATTTAGGCTTCTGTACGACAGAACCGTCGAGAACTTGACTCACCAGAGGCGGCTTAGAGAAGGTTGTTATATGATAGAACCGCAAAGATATTTCCAACCAACAAACATTTGTGACATTTGTCACACATCCCCTAGAGTAGGGGAGATGCACCCAGTACCGCACACCTTAGTTTTTTTTTTTTCAAAATATAAAGAAACTGCATTGGAGAACAAATAGCGTGTTGCTATTATCATAAAGAGACAGCATTACTAATGAACATTCATGAACGCAAGTCATGTTAACCTTTAATAACTAAAGTTAATATTAGTCATATTTGCGCATCTCAAAAAGTGTTTCCCAGTACCGGACAGACGTAAATAAATACGTACTTCTAAATAAAGGATGAGGAACTGCATAATAAATCATAAGATAATTATTCTTATCATAATTATTGTATTTTTGAGATAAAAACGGAACACGTAACATGAAAATTTATTTCTCAAAACGTTCTCTAGAGATTATCACAGCAAATAAAAATGTCTTAGAACGAATATTTTTTTAATCACAGTGACCACATCTGTAAAAAATCAATGTTCTCTTGCCCTGTACATTGGATATGTGTCCAACCCTTGCATGATACACACTGAACCCAAGCCTCGTCTGTGATTTCTAAGCAAATGATACAGTGTTAATACAATTTACAAAAACATAACAAATTCAATATCAAGCTGACAAACAGTAAACATAAAGATGAATTATTTAGCTTAATAAATATTATGTTTAAGAAAGCCATGAAATATTGATAAGTTTTGTAATTCAGAATATGTGTAAGTGGTTTTGAGAAAGTTTAACCTAAGTTCATATCTTTCAAAACAGAAAAACGGGAAATCAAATAAAATGTGAGGGACCTCTTGAAGATGATTTCCACAAATACAATCACATGTGGATTTGATTTTAAATCTAAATAAGTAAGCTGAAAATTTGCCATGTCCAGTTAAGAATTGAGTGAGAACATAGGATTAACGAATTTACATTGATGTCTGTCAGAAACTGTTGGGAAATATAAATCCTTAGTCAAAGCACCACAATCACTTTTTAACCAGTATTCATTCCAGTCGTTGATGATAATCTCCTTTAATGTTTGCCTCACATAAGAAATGGGACACAGAGTGTAAGTCTCTGGAAGATCTGAAATCGCAGCTCTTTTTGCTAGCTCATCTGCACGTTCATTTCCGGCAATCCCTACGTGTCCTCTGACCCATTTAATACACAGATGAGAACCACATAATAATTAACTTCTTATTTCAGCTGCAACAGGACTGCTGTTTTTGTTATCATTCAAAGCTGTAATTGCTGCTTGTAAGTCACTGTGATGGCGAGCGATACATTGTAAGTTCTTGCACCATTTCACTGCTTCACGGATTGCTAATAATTCAGCTTGAAAAAACTGAACACTCCTTGCCAAGTTTGAACATGGAAGAATGACATTCTATGGAGCGAGAGAATACCACAAACGCACATCCTACTCTTCTGCTTTTGTGTCTTTTCCTACAATATCAACTTATACAGAGTCGATGTTAAAGTTTCAGCAATATATATTGCTACTCCGACGCTCATTGATCCTTCTATCACATTCTTTATTGCTTGTTTCATATTTTATTCTAACCATTTTAATTTCTTTTTGGCCTCCATGTTGACAGGAATGCCTATATAAATAAAAATTAATCTAATGTCAGTATACGTTCAGGGGGTAAATGTACACCTTTGCGTACGGTACTGGGAAAATTGCTATCGTACGGCACTGAGCAACTCACACGTACGTATATATAACGCCATAGCACGGCCTGATTCATTTTATCCGACACTGTATTTTGTGTTTGTGTAGTCTACTTAATACCAAATAATATGAGTACAATTACTTAATTAGTTCTTCACCGGAAAAGACAGCAACAATATCAGCAAGTTATTAACAGCACAGCTCTAGTTCACCACACGACTTCTCTAAACATTAACTTCTTATTCCACAGACAAAGAGGAGGGAAAATTTTCCGTTGCTAACAAAGGTAGTTGTTTGTCTAAATACACACCATGAGTCTCTACTATCTATCGGCAACTACGAGATACCGACACCGTGCGGTACTGGGCGCATCTCCCCTATATTGATTGTGTCTTTGTGGGTTCGTAGAATTAAAAGTCCAGGTTGTTGAAATTCAAAATGCTCTTTAATTCCGTAGAAAGACACTTGTACAACTCTGATATGAGCAGAATGACGTAATACATACGTACGAAACCTTCAAGTCCGTCTGCCACACGAGGTTTCTCGAAACCACACGAAGCCACAAGAAAGCTACCGAACTAGGACAATCTTTCGTGATGGCAGACGAAGGAGAGAGAATTATCCAGACGTCACTCCGTTTCCCCCTCTCCACCTCTCCTTTACCAAGCGCCAACCAGTCACCCATTTTTGCGTGTTGCTTGGACGCTGTCTGTCTCTTATATCCTGCAAGTTAGCTTGTCGCTACTGCAATGATCGGTTGACAATATCATGCATAAGGTGAGACATGACCACTTTGCTACTACGAGGGCTGTTCAATAAAGCATGATCATAATTTTTCGTACTAAAATTCAATCTTATTATATTGTCTTAGCTTAATGTGAAACAAACACGACGTAGTAGTTTCATTGTTGGTACTCCTGGTTCCTGCCTGTGAGAATCAGGTAAGTTCAGACATGTTCAGTATCGCCTACCGCTGCAATGGACGTAACATGCAGTTAAAGTTGATGTTAGAGGAGGATCCGGAGTTTCTTTCAAACGTAATCACTGCTGATGAAACTTGACTACATCATTTTGATCCTGAGAACAAACAGCAAAGTTCAGTGTGGAAATCTCCTTCATCACCAACCTCCAAAAAAGCAAAAGTGGTTGCTTCTGTTGAGAAAGTTATGGTCATCTCATTCTTTGATATTCATGGAATGGTTTATCAGCATGTTGTACCTGCACACACATCAGTAACTGGACAATACTACAGGGATGTCCTGAAAATATTGCAAGTCAATATCAGGCGCAAAAGACCACATTTGCGTGAAGAAGGCTGGATGATGCACCACGATAATGCGTGGCCGCATATTGCCAAAGTTGTTGCTGAATATCTTGCAAACATAAACGTGAAGTGCATCCCTCACTCTCCCTACAGTCTGGATCTAGCCCCATGTGACCTTTTTCTATTCCCTAACTCGAAGAAACGCCTTCATGAAAGGCATTATCCATCATCAGAGGCAGTGGTGAAGGCTGCGGAGGTGATTTTGAAGGATCTCTCAAAAATGGTTTCCAGCATGTCTTTCAAGACTGACAGAAACGCTGGGACAAGTGCATCGGATTCAGGGGAGACTATTTTGAGAAGGGCCATCAAAATTATGAGGATGAGTAAAGGTACGTTGTCAAAAAGGTTGTGACGATTCTTTATTGAACAGCCGTCGTACTTGACTGGCCTCGGAGCATCAGGGGAGGCGTTAATGACGGTCCAAATGCAGTGAAATGTTGTGACAATCCACTGACAGTTCTCTGTGTTACTTGTACTTGTAATAGCAGTATACCTTTGGCAGTGAAATTAGCAAAATTTCCTGATTTTTTTTTCAGCCGTCTTATTTCGCATTATAAGTGGGTGTTTTGGGAGACAAAGAAAACCATGGGAACCCACATTTTATATAGTAAGCTTCAATAATATATACCGGGCTGGATTGCTTAGGCGGTTACGTCTGTGGCATTTGGGAGGTCCGGGTTGGCTTTCCGTAGCCGGTCAATCTGGCCAGTGTGTTTTTAGGAGCCTTTCCGGATCACCAGGCGTATGCTGGATAGGTTAATTACATATCTCGGGTTACCCATCCCAGCATTTCGCCTCCAGTGTTTCATATCATCTCTCATCTGTTGGATTCTTTCAGGGTAGAAGTGTCGAAGGGTGTCTCGACGCTGCTTGCTAGGGTGATATGCTCCTGGTAAAACTTCCTTCTCTGGTAGGATGGTCCCCGAACCCTGTCTAGTGGGGCCGTTTAGCAGGTGGCCTGCCGGGGCGTGGAGTGTGTGGTGTGGCCTCTCTTGGGGTATAGATACAATAGACCAAGTTTGGACCTCCGTGCATAATCCCCTCCGTAGCGTACTCCAGTCTGATAACTAAGCTCTATGAACCCTGGGCTCATTTGAACATAATTTCAGTTACTTCATTCATCGCCGGTATAACTTAACATTGCAGGACGTTTAAAAATGTTTTCAAAACCTTATAGAACTTTTGGGTCGAATAAACTAATTTCTGATAAAGAAAGTGAAAATGTGTTTAATTTTAGATTTATTTTTATCATTTGTTTTTTTACATCAGTTTGAGAAAGATTTGGACAAACACTTTAGCTCTATGGTAGATTGCAGTTTGTCTCTGTGATCAGCATGGATTACAAACGGCACGCTGCAAAGTTTTATGTCATTCAACTGACAGAACGGAGTAGTTACAAACTTCATTTCTTTCTCTCGTTACAGATGGCCTTTAGCATGAGTATGATTCACCACTAGTTGCTTTTACAGCCCTCCGGTCGTAAACGTTTCAAAATGACCCTGCCTGCATTACCCAGCAGACTTTATGCGTGAGAAATTTGTGGCCTGCTGCACAAGAAATAAATTTGGCTATCGCATGATGATCTTAAAGGAACACTGAGGATAAACTGTAGTGATTTTGTAACCGAAAGAGGGCGAACAAGTGACTCGTCGACTTGACAGCGCTCCAGTGACCGTGGAGAGTGTTATTTACATCGCGCAAGCACCCGCGATATGTCTATATACCAGGAGTCTTAAATTGCAACTGAAAGCTGATATGAAAATTGAACGAAGAGAAATTACGGAAAGGAAACTGTGGTATGAGTGACAAGGGAAATCCAGTAAATGTTCAAAACCGCGACGCCCAGAGTAAAAACTGTAGATATAATTAAGACATCTCATAATTAAGAGTTTCATTTTAACATCATTTCATTCATCGTCCGATATGACAACGTGAAGGCTTTCCCTTATCCTGAAAGATGAATGACTGGTAGCTCTAAGCTCTATGCACCCTATACTCATTTGAACGTCATTTCAGTCGTCGTCCGATATGACTTAACGTTTGAAGTCTTTCCTTATCCTGAAAGATGAATGACAACTCTAAGCTCTATGTACTCTCTACTCATTTGAGCTCATTTTATTCATCGTGCGATATGACAACGTGAAGGTTTACCCTGATCCTGCAAGATGAATGTCTGGTAACTCTAAGCTCTATACTTCCTGTACTCATTTTAACATCATTTTATTCATTGCCCGATATGACAACGTGAAGGCTTTCCCTTATCCTGAAGAACGAATGTCTGGTAACTCTAAGCTCTATGCTCCCTGTACTCATTTGAACATCATTTCATTCATCGTCCGATATGACAACGTGAAGTTTTTCCCTTTTCCTGAAAAATGAATGATAACTCTAAGCCATATGTACTCTGGACTCATTTGAACTCATTTCATTCATCGTCCGATATGACAACGTGAAGGTTTTCCCTTATCCTGCAAGATGAATGTCTGGTAACTCTAAGCTCTATGTACCCTGGACTTATTTGAACACCATTTCATTCATCGTCCGATATGAGGTTTTCCCTTATTCTGAAAGATCAATGTCCGGCAACTCTAACCTCTATGTACGCTGTACTCATTTGACCATTTCATTCATCGTCCGATATGATTTAACGTTTGAAGTTTTCCCTTATACTGAAAGATGAATATCTGGTAACTCTAATCTCTAAGTACCCTGTACTCACTTGAGCATCATTTCATTCATTGTCCGATACGTTTTAACGTTGTAGGTTTTCGCTTATCCTGAAAGATGAATGTCTGGTAACTCTAATGTCTATGTACCCTGTACTCACTTGAGCATCATTTCAGTCATCGTCTGATATAACTTAACGTTGGAGGTTTTCCCTTATACTGAAAGATGAATGTCTGGTAACTCTAATCTCTATGTACTCTGGACTCATTTGAACATCATTTCATTCATCGCCTGATATGACTTTGGAGTTTTTCCCTTATTCTGGAAGATCAATGTCTAGCAACTCTAACCTCTATGTACCCTAGACTTATTTGAACACCATTTCATTCATCGTCCGATATGACTTTGGAGGTTTTCCCTTATTCTGAAAGATCAATGTCCGGCAACTCTAACCTCTATGTACCCTGGACTTATTTGAACACCATTTCATTCATCGTCTGATATGACTTTGGAGTTTTTCCCTTATTCTGGAAGATCAATGTCTGGCAACTCTAACCTCTATGTACCATGGACTTATTTGAACATCATTTCATTCATCGTCTGATATGACTTTGGAGGTTTTCCCTTATTCTGAAAGATCAATGTCCGGCAACTCTAACCTCTATGTACCCTGGACTTATTTGAACATCATTTCATTCATCGTCTGATATGACTTTGGAGGTTTTCCCTTATTCTGAAAGATCAATGTCTGGTAACTCTAACCTCTATGTACCCTGGACTTATTTGAGCACCATTTTATTCATCGTCCGATATGGCTTAACGTTGGAGGTTTTCTCTTATCCTGAAAGATAAATGTCTGGTAACTCTAACCTCTATGTACCCTGGACTTATTTGAACACCATTTCATTCGTCATCCGATATGGCTTAACGTTGGAGGTTTTCTCTTATCCTGAAAGATAAATGTCTGGTAACTTTAAGCTCTGTATGAACTGTACTCATTTGAACATCATTTCGTTCATCGTCCGATACATAGCTTTGTAGGTCATAAACAGTATTGTTCATTCTTACTGACATCATTCATTTTTATCATTCTTACGTTTTCCACTACGTGGAGTAGGCAAGAGGGATGTTGCTTTCCGACATACACGTATATATAGGCTTTTTTTATTCAGGGGATCTAAATGCTATTGTTTCTAGTGAAATCACGGTATTGAACTTTTGGTAGAATACAATACATTCAGTAGCTAGTATGTGAGTAGAAGAGGAAGTAAAAATGCGAGTTGATGTATTGTTTATAATGCAACGAAAAGGGTAACGGGAATAAAAGGTCACAGTTGCCAAGCCAATTATGTAGTTAACATGGGAAAACAAAGCCCCAGTAACACAGAGCAGTTGCAGTTATGCTATCAAACCGTCTATTAGAAGAGTGGACGTGAATTTGCTTTTATTGTTTCTCTTCTGTGGGTAGTTCAAAGGAAATGCCCACAAACACAAAAATAAAGCATATTATGTAGTGTGCTGCACCTGCACTGTTGTAAAATCTAAGTTATTGTTATAATCCCAGCGAGGTGGCTATGGCAGTTTAGTCCATGGCCCGCATTCGGCAGGTCCGTGTTGGGGTAATATGTACCTACAAGTATTATTTTATAGGAAAAATTCCAGTTACTTTCGTAGAAACACATATTGATTTTTTACCTTCTGCTTTCACGTAATGTTACCCAAATACGTAGGGTTGCAGTAAATCATAACGATGCCTGAGGTACTAAATGGGAAATGTATGTTTGGCATTATTAATTCACTCACTAGAGTTAGAACACAGAACTCCTTCCACTTTCAAAATGGCCCAGTTCATTGTCGAACATAGGACTTTTCCACTCTCTCTGCGGCAAACCCGCATACCATTGTTAAATTAATTGGGTTCTAATTGGAGCTATGAGTTCTGTTATTCTCAGGTGAATGGTTGTATTAAATGGATTTTGGTGGTTGTTGGCTACTCAGTCGTATTAATAATACTTTGTTGTAGAATTATTTGGTTTAATTCTTGAATCTATGTTTGTTTATCAACTTGGATCGGTGACCACCTTTCAGCTTTCGAAATCTTCGCTGCTCTTCTTAATGCACATGAACACGTTCATCCTGTCGTAGTATCAACTTGTAAGTAAAGTTTTTCTTAGATAGGGTCAAAACGAAAAATTCAATGCCATGACCTTTGAGCTACCATGGCCAACGTGCCGTCCTGCCATTAAGTTCTCCATTTGACTCATATATTTCCCCGGTAGACCACTAGGGGCTCTCGCATCCGAGATACAAAGGTTAAGAGCGACTGGACGGAAACCAGGAGATCCGTGGTTCAAATCCCGGCCATGGCATTGAATTTTTCATGTTGACTCTATCTATCAACAACCTTAGCCTATATACGGCTAGTGTGGAGAAGTGATTAATTTCCATCAACTAACTAAAATAATAAGAGTTAAATGATGAAGCTTAGGGCTTAAGTACTTACAATAGTAAGTCGCCACAAAAGGTGTATCTCGGATGCGAGAGCCCCTAGTGGTCTACCGGGGAAATATACGAATCAACTGGAGAATTTAATGTCAGGAGGGCACGTTGGCCATGGTAGCTCAAAGGTTAAGAGCGACTGGACGGAAACCAGGAAATCTGTGGTTCAAATCCCGGCCATTGCATTGAATTTTTCATATTGACTCTATCTAATAAAAACCTTAGCCTATATACGGCTAGTGTGGAGAAATGGTTAATTTCCATCAATTAACTAAAAAGTTTTTCTTACTTCACCATTCAGTTCGAAACTTATTCTGATCCCCTCTCTAACTTTATAACGTGACTAAACTAGCTCATCATTCTCAAATGTTACATTATTATTGGTTTCTCATTTTATTCCCAATTTTCGCATTAGTTTGCAAAACTCATACGACTCACTGACGTTCCGCCCACCCTGAGTTGGAGAACACCTATCCTGAGTTGTTTGTAGCAGTATACATCGTTATCAAATCAGCGAAGTAAATCATGCTCAACTGCATTTTGAAAGTCCTTTGTCCCAAAACATTCCTGGCTGAAAGAATACAATAGTTCTCTGACATTGAACTTTTACTAACACAAAGAAGGTGACGGTCCTTCTTTCCTGTCTCTCCGAGGTGTACAGAATTTTACAAGAAGATTTTCTCTTTCTTGCCCGGATGCTAGTATATATGTTATATTAAATTATATTCTTCCCTTATTCTTTAAGCCAACAGCTATTTTAATCATTATTTTATTCATTCTAATTTCATATTATTATAACAAGATTGTTATATTAGTTTAACAAAGCATTTCTATTAATTTATCTTCCTTTTATAATTATCTGACTTCGATTAATTCGCTGCCTCCTAATCGCTGCCTGATACTGCGGCTACATCTCTTACAGCCTCTCTACTTGATATCTAAAACAGAACTACTTCTCTCTGTTACAGATGCTTTTCTCAGTATGGAACACAGAAGTCCTTTTTTCATCGCCCTCCATTTTACACCTGCAGCAGCGGCCGCGCCGTGGCTCAGTGGTTAGACCGCTTGGCTCTCACCAAGGCGGCCCGGGTTCGATCCCAGGCGACCGCAAAATGAAATTTGTGATGGACAACACGGCGCTAGGGCGGGTTTTCTCCGGGACCTCCGGTTGTGCCCCGCCATCTCATTCCACCGGTGCTCCATCTTCATCTCATGTATCATCAGTGTCACCGCCTGCGGTGCCATATGTAGTAAAAGCGGGCGTTAAACACTACACACTACACACACACACACACACACACACACACAGCTGCAGCAGCATTGGGGAAACTTGTTACGCCGCTGAAGAAAGGTCAGTTCTCGAATTTTCACCATTCTCAAGTAGTTTTCGTCATATTTCCTCTCTTCCGTAGGGGAGAGGATCCGTCCCCTTCAGCTGCCGTGGTGCGGGCCGTGGTACCTCTGACGTTACTAGAGGAACCTCGGGCCGAACTGCCGAGCCCCTCCCGTAGGGGAGTTGCTCGGATTGGGTTGGACTCGAGGGGGCAGTGTGTTCCCGACACCCACGGGGAATTGCGTGCCTTCGGTCAGGCTACGGCCGCCCGGAGAGGTTAGAGGGTGGCCTCTTAAGTCCCGGGTAAAATCTGTCTAGTGAACGGGAGTGCAGTTTGCCGCTCAAAGGAAGCTACTCTCCCGCCCACTAATGACCGTCATAAATCTATCTCCACACTTCAGAAATGCAACACTGTCGTTGAGGACCAATAGCAACCCTGATTTTCTCGAAGTGACAGTCGCATGTCTACTCCACGTGGAGTCTGAGTTGCCAAAGTTCCAACTTCCAGTTGATCTCTTTCATTACGTGCAGAAATTCGTTTTGTGTCACGATGTGGAGAGGGAAATGCAGTGGTAAATGCAAATGAAGTAGTAGATAACTTTCAGTCAAGCGAAAATAATCAAAGTGAAGACAATAGTGTGAATAACTGGTTCGAGTTATATTACTGGAAAAGCCTCAAAAAACAAAAGTTATAACGGGAACGGTTTCTAAGAAAGTTCAAGCGCTTGTTTAGAACACATAAATCTGTACTGACAAATAATCTTGGTAAGGGGTCGTGCAATGAACCTGATGATAAATTCTGAGTATTCACAGAAATACAGTAAGAAATATTGTGGCGAAAGGAATACCAAAGACGCCGGTCAAGTGTGAAAACAAAAGGAAACGTTTCTCTAAAGTAGATAATTTCACATGCGTTTTAATTCGTCGAGAAATTTATAGATTCTATGCAAAAGGGAGAGCACCCACCTTAGACGAATTGGTTGCACATTTCCAAGAAATTTGTGATTTTCCTTATCGGCGCTGCACTTTGCGCGGCCTCCTAAAGGAGCTGGGTTTCAAATACCGCACTTTGAATAAGATAAGGGTTATTATGGAATCCGGTAGCATTGTAGCTTGGCGATATATATATATATATATATATATATATATATATATATATATATATATATATATATATGTCAAAACCAAGGAAGTTTTGCAGTAATGGACATAAGATAATTTATTTAGACGAAACCTCGTACGGTATCCATGACGTAACGATAAAGGTGGCAACCTTGCAGAAAGATCTGGGAGAAGGAGGGTCGGGGGTTGTAAAGCGATTATGAGGGTTCGTCAAAGGCAGCGGCTGACGTGCACACCAGTTAACTAAACAGACTTTACTAGCCTGCATAGCTAGTAGAAGGTTTGCTAGAACTCCAGGCGGCCCAACCGAGGTTTTCGGTAGTCTGCCCTGAGGGGTTGAAGCGCGTAAGTGGCGTATCCACTTCCATCCCGTCTTGACGTTGTGCTCAGAGAGGGGGGATTTTTTAAGAAAACAGGTGATACTTGGAGTATCCATCGCTCCCGGGTAGATGGAGGCCCGGTCCTACGGGTCCAGGACTAATAGGAGTATAACATCTGCACTTAACTAACTGTGCTAGGAGTGCCTTCAGTTCTTATCTTTCTCAGACCAGTTATGCGCCAGCTAGAGTGGAAGAATACGCCCGCTATTCACGAAGCGAAGGCTTGCCTTCTTCACGTATGGTCTTCGGCGTCGTCATCATCATCGTCACTGCATGGATTAAACACATTGTCCGTTCTGTTTTTGACAGTAAGTTTCTACAACTCTTCTGAGGTCTGCCCACATATCTTCTCTCTGCTGGTTTATAACTTAATGCTATTTTCGGAAGTTTGTCACAGTCCATCCTTTCCACATGCAACAGCCAATTATTTCTGCAGTGCTTTATTTCTTCATTTATAGATTTCAATTTCAGCCCGGTTCTTACGTACTCTAGTTTTGCACATCCTTTAATTGTCTGGAATTTCATTTCAGATCCTTTATCTTACTTTCCATAGTTTTGTTATAACCCAGGCTTCACATCCATATAAATTCCAAATAAAATTTTAACATGGTCCAATATGAATTAACGTTGGAAGTTTTACCTTATTCTGAAATTTTAACGTTGGCTCTAAGTTCTATGGACCCCGGGCTCATTTAAACCTCATTTCATTCATCTCTCGTGCGAATTATGCCCGATTTCACCAACAAATGTCAAGACTTAACACGAGTTTAGCAATAGTTAAAACAAAAATTACATTTCACCAACAAGTGTTAGCGTAACACAAGTGTTAAATCCTATGTTAAACTAACACGCCGAATTTCTAATGTTAAGTCCTTAACAATTGTAAATAATCAAGATGGCGAGCATGAACTCAGCTGTTGATGTCGATTTCCTATGTTTAAGACCGTCTAAATGGCATTCACAATAGAGTACGGCCTATGAGGAGAAATGATTTTGAGGAACTATCCGAAGAAAACTGTTTTTTCGGAGATATAGACTGTCGAAACATGTTGCTATGAAGGTTACTGCGGAAGTACAAGAGAGGTTAGAACATGCATCGAAAGGAATAGGGCAATCTCGCCTTTGCTTCAAGTATCAATAACCTTGCGATTTTATAATTCACTGAATTATGTGGCTAATACATTGTCCACCTCCCGTCTTGAAACGTTCAAATCACTTGCCGTTCTTCGCTCCTCGTTTTAAATTTACGTAATACTGACAAGTTGTTTGGTGCTTGTAGTAGTGACACATGCATTTGAATTAAATTCGTTTCCAATATTTTCCGCGCGACATCTTTCTCTTTTACATTCACTGCATCCGTACTCTTATTTTCCACGATATCCTTACACTTCGTCACCATTTCAATTAACAATTCTTTCTCCGTCGATGTGAAATTTGTCTCACGATTTTATTTTTGATTTTGTTCATTCGCCATTTGTGCAGACGAAAATTAAAACAAAAACGCATCGGAGTACGTTCAGAAAATCATCCATAGCCTTCTATAGCTGTGATATTTACAAGTTTCTTGGCGTTACCACAGGTTTGTTAACATTTTAAGAGAACAGGTTGGTGAAATGCAAGAAATTTAACATTAGTTTTAGCGCTGTGACAATTGTTACGTTACATTTGTTAACGTCGATTTTAACATCTGTTGGTGAAATCGGGCATTAAAGTTAGAGCTTTTCCCTTATCCTGAAAGATGAATGGTAACTCTAAGCTCTATGTACCCTGCACTCACTTGAACATAATTTCATTCATCGCCCGATATGACTTAAATGTTGGAGGAGGTAAGTTTAAAAAAGAGAGAGACAGAAGGAGAGAGAAATAAGGAATAAAAGATAACAGTGTGTTAGAAGTAGATGATATTAGAAATTCATAGTCTAGCAAAAGTAATCCAAATGCTCAGTGTTATGAAGGGAGCGAGTATAGAGTGGCTGACCAACGGGCACAAAGCACATGCCTTTTGCAACAAATGCAGCAGTACTTCCACAAGGGCACACTCGCGCTTATTACGCCCTGAGGCGCCATAACTTAAAGAAAACAATGTGAATCCAAGTGCCTCAACATCTGCTGTATATTTTACAGCTCTCGAAGTCCACAGACCTTCCCTGCTTCTACGTCCAAATTCAAACAACCAGGTCCCATTGGCGCTTTATTGTTGTACTAAAACGTTTGAATATTTTCATATTTTCATTGCGTTTCCTTATTCGTGAGGTATTATGTTGAGAACAAGTCGTGACTATAACAATAAATGCAGTTGTAACTAGCTGTTAATAATAATAAAATATTTTAAATTATTCTTAGCATAATGTTATTAATATCAAATGCGCAATACAGAGCATATAGAATGGCGTTCAGCGGGACTACAGTGGAGATTATAAAATAAGATCTGAAGCTTTCCTGGCGTCGAATGTGTTCACTTTCTTCTCGGGCAACAAGCCAGGTGAAAAGACGATCAGATATCGATGTTTCGGGAGTGTGCATCTCTCCCATCAGCAGGGTATTTATAAACTGTTATAACCACAAATGAAGCACTGGATATAACAAAGACAAAACACTATCCAAACTCGCATTACTGAACAAAAGACTGTCTTCAGTAACTTAAATGCCAGGTCAGGAGATGGCGTGAGTATAGAAAATTGCGTCAAAGAAACGTAACTACTTAACTTGATTATCAAGCTGTATTGATATTTGCTTCTTAAATCGACGGATTTCCATTTTTAAGGCCGGTTTCCAAGAGGAGCTGAACTGAAATCCAGCATCACGATTAAGCGTGCTCCTTTCAGAGGAAATCGCCAAAGCCTCCTTAATTCTCCGCTCCCAGTAACTGTTGCATATTGCCAAGATGGTCGTCTCCCGAAAATACATCAGGACCATCCACAAGTCACCTCCGAAGATAAGGCCTCGCCGTGCCTCAATGGTTAGACCGCTTGGCTCTCACCAAGGCGGCCCGGTTTCGATCCCAGGCGACCGCAAAATGAGATTTGTGGTGGACAACATGGCGCAAGGGTGAGTTTTCTCCGGCACCTCCGGTTTCCCCCGCCATCTCATTCCACCGGTGCTCCATCTTCATATCATGTATCATCAGTGTCACCGCCTGCGGTGCCGTATGTAGTAAAAGCGGGCGTTAAACACTACACATTTCATTTTCATTTCCGAAGCGTAAACATCTATTCAGACAAGTGAAAGACAAACTGGACTTCCAAGTTCCGGAAGTGTACCGCATTCCCTGTGAATGTGGGACACCGTATGTAGGACAAACCGGATGGACCATCCCTACCAGAATAATCGAACATGAACGGAGCGTTCGTTTAATGGAACCTGAGAAGTCTGGACTGGCCGAGCATTGTTTTGATAACGACCATGGAGCGAATTTTCGGGTGACGACCATCTTGGCAAAATGCGACACTTACTGGGAGCGGAGTATTAAGGAGGCTTTGGCGATTTCCTCCGAGAAGAGCATGCTTAATCGTGATGCTGGATTTCAGTTCAGCTCTTCATGGAAACCGGCCTTAAGAATGGAAATCCGTCAATTTAAGAA
The DNA here is from genome assembly GCA_030765055.1 of Mantis religiosa. Taxonomy (NCBI): domain Eukaryota; kingdom Metazoa; phylum Arthropoda; class Insecta; order Mantodea; family Mantidae; genus Mantis; species Mantis religiosa. The sequence continues at coordinate 53,481,928 of CM060960.1, read as the reverse complement.
GCAAAGATCAATACAGCTTGATAATCAAGTTAAGTAGTTACACTTCTTTGACACAATTTTCTGTACTCACGCCATCTCCTGGCCTGTCATTTAATTTACTGAAAAGTCTTTTGTTCAGTAATGCGAATTTTGATAGTGTTTTGTCTTTGTTTATAGTTGTGTTATATCCAGTATTTCATTTGTGGTTATAACATTTTATAAATATCCTGATGATGGGAGTGATGCACACTCCCGAAACGTCGATATCTAATCGTCTTTCCAACTTGCTTGTTGCCCGAGAAGAAAGTGAGCCTACAGTGGAGTTTATTCAAAACTGAATTAACTCATGCAGACAACCCTTGATTATTCTGTTTTAAATGTAAAGTTTAGTTAGTAAAATAGGTTATGTTTACAACAAGCATATCTATCTTCTTTTTTTTTTCTTTACAGTTGCTTCGCTATTTTCTGAAGACTTCTACAACAAAATGTGTAAACTTGTGATGCAATTTTATTTCAATTTCCAAGAAAATTACACAGGGATAAACTATGAATAGAGTATATTTTGTAAGAATCAGTTTACACTTATTACGAAAGAAAAATATTTACTAGGATGGTGTAGAAAATACACGGATTTGCCGAAGCTAAACATAAATAATTTTTCCCCAGCTGCTCATAAAGTTTATTTCTCGCTTTTAAATGAAACGCGTCAGCCACGCTCTCGCGTCTGTAGTAAATACACTGAAGCAACAGCTTGTCTCACATCGTTATTAAACTCAAGGGTAGTCGAGGGTTTTCGCCTCTCCATGGCGATCAGACAAAATCGGCTTTGACGCTCATCATAGTAGACAGGCTTTAAGCTGTTAGAAAATTGTGATACCAGAATAACGTACATTGCTAAGCTACATCATGATTGTTACAAACTTCTAGTGTTTGCAGAAGGTACTTGAGATAGAGCAGACTGTAACTCTAGAACGTTTAATTTATGAACTCGTTTTGATCCTTAAAATTATTTTGCATCGAAACGATACATTTCTGAACATATATTCCTCATCCAGACATTACTACATATTCGCCTTTACAACTCCTAACACTCCTATACACCTAAACTTGCACTGCCAATACAGGGTGGATATAAATGAATATCGGGGTTTAGCTCTTTATAATTTTTATTACATTAAACATACAGTTATAAATAATATGTACCCACAGATTCAAGTGCAGGGTCCCTGGCAACCTACGCACTACCCGCGAGGTGGAGGACTGCCATCAGTCATTGACTTCGCGATCACAAAACATTTTCCATTCCATCTCACTCTCACGTCACTAAACGCACTTCATTCTGACCATAATCCGGTGCTGACAGAAATCAACACCAGGGTTGCCAGTCATGACACCTCGCTTCAAACGCGAGAAGTCGATTGGGAAGGCGTAAGGAACTGCCTCCGCACTTCCATTCCACCGAACCCAAAAATAACCAACATCTCGGACATTGAAAAGGCAGTCTCATCCTTCACTTCTATCCTGACGCGAACTGCCGAAAACTTAACATTTCAAGGACCTGCACCTCTTCATTCAGACGTTCTTCCTCTAGACATCACCCTCCTTATCCGCCGCTGCTGGGCGGCACGGAGACTATACCAGCGACACCACACGCCACATAATCTCGCGCTCTTGCGACGTTTACTTTGACTGGTCAGGGTCCGACTGCGTGAGCACAAGGTGCAAGCGTGGGAGGACATAATGGCCAGACTGCGCGTTGAAAATGGCGACGTGTGGCGTATCGCAAGAACCCTCAGGAATCGCAAAGGTCAATACACCTCACCCATCCACGGCACACAAGGCCTGGCCTATGAACCCCATGCCAAAGCAAATGCGTTCGCTGACTATCTTGAACGCACTCTATGTCCAAGAAAGGACCCCCAGGACGACATCTCTTCCGAACGCGTTCGTAGGGAGGTATGCCGATTTTTTCGACGCCCTCCCGCGGACGCGGAACGACTTCCCGTCATTCGCCCTAGTTAAGTCCATGGTGTACTCCAACGCCTCAAACCAAACAAGGCGGTGGGGCCGCACGGGCTGACACCCCTCATGCTCCGTCACCTTCCCTTCAATGACCAGGATCTTCAATATGTGCATCGCCTAAGGGCACTTTCCTCGCAAGTGGAGAGAGGCCCGGGTGATATGTATATTGAAGGCTGGGAAGGATCCAGTACATCCTAAAAGCAACTCAAGCGGTTTTGTTTGTTCGCACCAGTGCGCATGTGCGTGCATTGTTTCTGCCGAAATCAGCTAGACAGCGGTAGTAGCAAAGATGGCGACTAGTAAACACAAAGCGTTTTGTGTTTTGCAGTTTGCAAAGACCGACTCTGTAGTTACTGTGCAACGAGCATTCCGCATTAAGTTCGGTTGTGATCCTCCTAGTGATAATAACATTCGCAGATGGTGTTGGTTTGAAGATACCGGCTGCCTTTGTAAAGGGAAGAGCACGGGACTACCAAGAGTAAGTGAAGAGACTGTTGAGCGAATGAGAGAGTCGTTCACTCGTAGCCCAAAGAAATCAGTCCGGAAGGTTAGTCGTGAATTACAAGTTCCTGTGTCGACTGTTTGGAAAGTTGTAAGAAAACGCTTATGGCTACGTCCTTACCGTTTACAGTATTACAGGTTCTAAACCCGACAGACCACGGATTACGTGCCAACTTCGCAAACGACATGTTGTTTTATGGATCATATTGTCTTCAGTGATGAATCGACCTTTCACCCTAGTGAACATGTTAACACTCATAATGTGCGCATGTGGGGCTCAGAAACCTCACGAGATGGTACAAATGCAAGGAGATTCCCCTAAAGTGGATGTTTTTGTGCCGTAACCCAGCGAAAATTTATAGGCTTTTCTTTTTTGGTGAACCTACTGTAACTGGCACTTACCTTGATACACTAGAGCAATGGCTCTTCCCTCAGTTGGAAGAAAATGAGCCACAGAACGTCTTTTACCAGCAAGATGGTGTACCACCTCACTCGCATAACGAAGTACGAGATTGGTTGAACGTCACTGTACCCGAGCGCTGGATAGACCGAAGGGCCCCAATGACAGGGCTTGCTATGCATGGCCTCCACGTTCTCCTGACCTAACGCCATGCGATTTTTATCTTTGGAGCTTCATCAAGGATCGTGTGTACGTGCCTCCGCTACCAGCTGACCTTCCTGAATTAAGAAACAGGATTAAAGCAGCTGTTGCTACAATTACTGAATACACACTTATCAACATTTGGGAAGAACTTGGCTATAGACTTGATGTGTGACGTGTGACAAAGGGTAGTCACATTTTACATTTATAAGGTTCTTGGTAAAACTGAATTGCGTTTTCATTTGACATATCATTTATAACTGTAAGCTGATTTTAATAAATATTATAAAGAGTTAAAACTCCGATATTCATTTATATACATCCTGTATTTCCGAATTAAAAATTGCTATTGATTGGCCGTTTTCACAGCATTGTTCGGTAGTTAAAAGCTCGTAGTTTTACACTTAGATGGTGTATTTCTGAAGCAAGCATACGCTTTTTTAAAACGTAACAATGCCTAATTACACAAAAAATAAAATGTATAATAGATTAGAATATTAACAGTTTTTTTTCACAGGATTCTAGTGCCAGTAGTTCACAATATACCTTATTTTGAATCTTTTACACATCCACACTTGTAATATCTATGATAGCGTATACAAAGAAAAACAAAAAGGAGTGCTTTGCCTCTGTGGATCCTGAAAAGTGAAGAGAAATTTTAACTTCAAAGCTTGTGTTCAAAATGACCATAAATTAACTGTATAAATTAATACAAAATATCCCTGTTTTAAGCGAAAGTTTTAGAATTGAGATGTGATCTACCTTTTTCACATGACAGATGATAAATGAACAACAATTTTATCACTATAAATTAAGCATTTGCATTTTTAACTTATTTATTTTAATATTAGTGAGATTATTGTTTGGTTAACCATAGCCCGCTCACAGCCCTTTAAGCCTCGGCACTCGCCAGCTAGAGTGTTATGACTAAAAGTTACAGATTTCTCCACTACCCACCGTATGGCGCTGACTGATGACCCCTGTTCCAGCGTACAGCTGCAATGTGTTGACATTACAAACGCAGAACTTTCCGAAGCAGTGGTTTACACTTTAGGAATTTACGTTTTTCAAACATTTCCGTTGTCGCAGAAGCAATGCACCTTAATATCACAGGAATATAATGTTTGCATATCACTTCACTTAGCAGTTCTGAATGCTTTCAGTTCTCTGCACACACGGTATAAGAACAATATTGCTTTGCTGGCATTATGTCTTACTCTAGGATTTTTCTCACACGTACTTTAGGTAGCTTAGGTACAGCAGTTGTTATAAATTTCTCTATAACTGCCAAAAGAGAAACAAACTCTGGAGATGGGTAATAGAACGTGGAGTTTTCGTCCCTTTTGAATATTTGATTTACAAGGGATGCTGTACACTTGGCGGCAGACACTTTAGTAAGACAGATGGCACAAGAGAATTCGGCCGCTATTTTTTTAACTATAAAACCTCCTATATATGCCAGTGATAAGAGGACTGTTGCATGAAACGTGGCTGTCTTGGAAGAAAAGAAATAAAACTAAGTAAGTAAACAGTTAAAAGCAGTTTAACAAAATACGATAGTAGGTCTTAAGATGGAAATTCACATTACCTTTAATGTTATTCAATTCGGCCAATATTGCGATTATTGTGTCTGGAAGCTGTATTGCAGTGTACAATGGTGTGTTTTATCAATAATTGAATTGATTTATGAAAATTATTGGTTTCATAATAAAGTAATCTTTCTTCATTTGCTTGCTGCTTGTTCACAAATTCTTTGTGCCTTTTATTTGCTCCCCATAATTAATATCATTGTGTTATTCTCCCTTTCCAATCGCTTTAATTTGGAAATTATGTCTTCCTCAGTCTGAATTGCAGCGCAGTTATAAGTACGTGCATCTGTGACATGATCCAGCGCATTAACATCAGCAGCACTGTTAACACTTTCTCTGATGGAACTGCGGCTCCGTTTTCTGCTTTCTGTGTGTAAGCGTATTTTTTAATTTGTCGCCTTGGTGTTACTTGTTTCACTAATTTATAATCTGCATAGTTTGGAAAATTGCTTGGAATATTTACTGTTTTCAGCAGTTTAATTTTACAGCCTGGCTTATAGTCGTCCTCAGTAAAATCAAACTGCACACGACTACTGAATTAGATTTATCATCTACCACGAAATTAGAGCGCGATATAGCCTTTAGCCATTGTTTACGTAGTTCTTCTTCTACTGGAATTTCATGGAAACTGATCCCTTTTGATTTTCCTTTCTTACTTTTACAGAAGGGTACGCAACAATACACCATCTGAAATATAAAGTATTGAGCTCATAATTGCTGCTATGCTGTTTGTTGTAATTATTGCTACTACTGTTGTTATAATAATGGTGATGATAATGATGATAATAATAATAATAAAAATAATATAAGACGCAATCCTACATTTGGAGCACTGTTATGTATGGTTCGGAGACCTGGACTTTGGAAAAACGGAGAGCTTTGAAATATAGTGCTGTCTATTGTAAATTGTTGTATATAAAGCTGTCATGGAAACTCTACCTTCTAAGATACTGAACTGCCATCATTTACGGCACAACAATAAAAGTATTAATAATAAACAATGATATGTTGTGCTCATACTTATGATTACTTATATTATCTCTTGTTTATACCCAGTTTTCTTATTGTCTCTTATTTATGCCCAGTTTTCGTGTTCGCTTACTTTGGATTGGTGTCAACAGCACTTCATGTAAAATTCACTTTCAATACTAATTGAGACCATAAAATTTGTTCAACTGTCGTCACAAAATTAAATGTCGGCAAGGTCACTTAGGGGTCAGCTTTGAGAGCTCCAAGCGGCAGAAAAGGCAAACACCGCTCGGTCGCTTAAATGCGTAGGAATCCAACTGAGTGCCGAGGCTTTAAGGGACGTGAGCAGGCTATGGTTTAACATACTGTGACTTTGTGGGTTTGTAGAATTAAAATTCCGAGTTGCAGATATTCTAAATGTTCTTTATTTCCGTAGAAATACACTGTTCAATTCTCACGTAACAACATTACGTCACATACACAACACAATCTACCAAGGTCAATGACAGTAAGAAACAGCGTTCTGATTACATCTGTTTTTAACATCAATTCAGCTGTTTACTGCTTACGGCTCCCTCTTGGCGACTCCCTTAAATACCTCACTGATAATTTCTAGTGTTCTAAAACAAACTAGAAACCGAAATATCTCTATCAATCAAGAAGTCACTAGAAATTTCCATTTACCTCACTTATCTGTGTCGGTAAGTCTTTTATCTCCGGCGCTATATTTATCTGATTATCCAAGCTCTTTATATCCATGAAACACTGTCCGTCTGTTGTCTATTTCCGCCGAACCTTTTATGTCCAACACCGCGACAATACGTAGGTTTTGTATTGCATTGGTAGAACACGTTTGACTTAAATGCGAAGTTTGGTATTTAACTAACTCCTGGTTTTGAGTTATACTGTTTACACACACCACAAGGAGCCCGCCTCGGTAGCGTAGATGGTAGCATGTCTGCCTCACGTTCAAGAGGTCCCGAGTTCGAATCTCGGTCAGGGTGAGTTACCTAGATAAGGTTTTTTCCGGGGTTTTCCATTATCCTTCAAGACGAATGTCGGGTAACTCTAAGCTCCACGGACCCTGGACTCAATTAATCATCATTTCACCCAATTCATTCATCGTCCGATATAACTTTACGTTGGGGCGGACGTAAATTTAAAAAAAAAAACTACACCACAAGGACACATATACTCGCCTCGGTGGCGTAGATGGTAGCGTGTCAGCCTCACCTTCAAGAGCTCCCGAGCTCGAATCTCAGTCATTGTGAGTTATCTGGATAAGGTACTCTCCGGGATTTTCTCTTATCCTGAAAGATGAATGTTAGGTAGCACTAGGCTCTGTGGATCCTGGACTCATTTCATCCTTTCATTCATTGTTTGTTTACTTAACGTTGGAGGTCGTAAATTAAAAAGAAAGGCACCCATACTCGTCTTTTTTAATATTCAGCCCCAAAACATACATTTTTGCTAAAACTTGAACATGGTATTTTTCGTTAAATATATCTCCTATAAACCGCATGAAGTAGAGAAGAAAAATATAAAAATGTTTGTGCCAAAGTCCAACACTTGTTCACCAAGAGTGTCTCTTTTGGGAGTCAGTTCCCTAAATTGGAGGAGCTTCCATCACGTCCCAGGGTTTTATTCAGTTCATTACGGACGTCAGACTTCTGGATCGTTGACAAAAGTGGGAATGTGCAGTAGATCCGAAAAGGCTGCAGTGCAGAACAGCGTTGACCTCCTTGCCACACAGTTCAAGTTCAAGCCTGCTATATCTCGTAGTGAAAGTACTTGGGCTTTTCTCTGATAGCCCAAGTTTCATCGGAAAATATTATTTAGAAAATTGAGTAGTTAACTAAATTCTTTAGCTATATCAGTGCCTAAAAGGTATTAAAGACGAGAAGTTAAAAAACTGTACAGGACTTATCTCTTCAACATTTTTGTTCTTTTCTTTGAGACAGAATTCAGTGGGGTGTGGGTTTTAAAAAAAAAACTGTAAAATTACTGTGGCCAGTCTATTCCCTACATGCAGTCCTGTTTGCAAGTATATTAAGGGCAGTCTTGCACTAAACGTATAATCCGGAGTTTATTATCCTACCCCTCAAGTAGTTGATGAACGAAATTGCTTGTTTTAGTGGAAAGCAGAGCTAAATAAGCCGTTAAGACTTAAAGCTTTAGCATTTTTCCCAGTGAAAGATGAGATACAGATAAACTTTATCAGAAAAAAATCTGATCACACACATGAATTTCTCTACTCTTGTACAAATTACTCTTACAAACACTTATTCATCTATCTGTATAATTAATCCAACTGAATAACTTCTTAAAGGCTAGACATAAATAGTTGGCCTTGGCTAGTGTCAGTAATTTGTCGGTCCAATCTGCCGTTCTCTACTCTTGTACAAACTATTCTTACAAACACTTATTCCTCTATCTATGTAAATAATCGAACTGAATAACTTCCTAAAGGCTAGACATGAATAGTTGGCCTTTGCTAGCATCTCTAATTTGTCGGTCCAACCTGCCGCACTCTACTCTTGTACAAACTATTCTAACAAACACTTATTCCTCTATGTAAATAATCGAACTGAATAACTTTCTTGAGGCTAGACATGAATAGTTGGCCTTGCTAGCCTCTCTAATTTGTCGGTCCAACCTGCTGTTGTCTGCTTGAACAAACTATACTTAAAAACACTTATTCCTATATCTACTTCATGTTGGTCGATTAAAAACTTGTCTTACTGGCAATTTTCTGTTTGTGTTAGGGAATAGAGGAATACAGTGGATTTAAGTGATAGTCAAATGTTTTAAAACTTGTGTTGTGTGACGCCTTTCAAATTTTATCCTTTTTGCATGGCAAAAGATAAAAAATTAATAATGACTTGCCATTTGAGTAAAGTATAAGTAGGGGGAATTCAAACAAATAATATGGTCGATCTCGAAAATGGCTTTTCAGAAGAAAGGGCTATCTTTGACATAAATTGCCTGTTTTAACGACCTCTACATAGCTGAGTAGTAACGGTTTGTCTATCTCTTACTTTTACCAACAGGACATTTGCAGGTAATTCAAAATATATCTACATTTCATTTGTTGTGAAAATATCTGAAACATATGGTGCTTTCATAAAATTTTTACGGTCACTTTTTAGAAAATAAGAACTTTTCAAAATGTTTCACGTTAAACGTAGTCTTGGATGAGTTTCAGAAAACCTTCACGTAGCAATCTTGGAGTATGCTGAATTAAACCCTTTTAAATTTAATCATGTCATAGACAAAATACACACGAACTCTTTTTTGGACTCGGGGACCTCAAAATATGTGTTTCCTGTGTAATTTCGGTATCAAAATTTGGGGTGGACTGCAACATTTTCTCCAGCTACTTAATTCGTGGAAAGGAAAGTAAAAATAGCAGCTCAATCTGTGAAATTCGTGTGTTGTTATTAAGGCCATTCTTGAAATGACCCAAATGACTCGCAGTTCTGTCGTAACTCACCGCATGAATTTAGCCCCTGGGTGCCAATCAAGTGTGGTCGCGGTTGGCGCCGGAAAATTGCTCACATGTCTGCATGTCAGCGCTAATCAGGGTGTTTAATCCAAACCCGCCCCTTCCAAATTTACTCTCTTTCGTGTTGCTGAAAATCTACGTAATATATACACCGAATTTGTCAGGAAAATTTGTTTCTCTATGTAGGATAACCTAAAAAGCCACTCGGTTTCGAGAACTCATTCACAATTTTTTGTTGCGCAGCTGGGCTATAAAGTGCTTGCAGGCCGAGATCTAGTACGTAACTTAAGTGCGTGGTTATCCAGTTACTTTTTGTAATATTTAAAGAACCGTAAAGAGCAATAATAATGAACATTGCTTTACGATATTTTAATGGACATTTAGAGAAAATAATGAGTAGAAATGTGAGCAAAGGAAAGGCTACATCTAACTTACATGAGCAGAGGTTTCTTATCCACTCTTTTGTTAATGAATTAATTGAAGGAACACGTGTCTTTTCCTGAGGCTTTCACGGCCGGTGTCATGAAGAACAATAATGTTTTCTTCCGGGCTTGTAGGCCGTGGTCCAGTAGGATTTGAACATCCCGACGTTTCGGCAAAGAGTGTTCTTGGCGTCTTCAAGAGGCATGATACGTGTTCGTAAGAGCTCCAATCGTAAGAGCAGTCGATGTAATGATAGTGTTCCCATCTAGTTGAACTCTTAGAACGGAAGGTATAGCGACAACGCTTTAAGTATCCCCAGGCGGCTGGCTTTGTACGGAAAACTTATTTTACCCCTAACCATAACGTCATAAACATCATGGGATATTTTAGTTAATTGATGGAAATTAATCATTTCTCCACACTAGCCGTATATAGGCTAAGGTTTTTGATAGAGTCAAAATTCAATGCCATGGCCGGGATTTGAACCACGGGTCTCCTGGTTTCCGTCCAGTCACTCTTAACCTCTGAGCTACCATGGCCAACGTGCCGTCCTGACATTAAATTCTCCAGTGACTCGTATATTTCCCCGGTAGACCACTAGGGGCTCTCGCATCCGAGATACACCGTTTGTGGCGACTTACTATCGTAAGTACTTAAGTCCCAGGCTTCATCATTTAACTCTTATTACTTTAGTTAATTCATGGAAATTAATCATTTCTCCATACTAGCCGTATATAGGCTAAGGTAAAATATACTAGTCTACTGGAGAATTTAATGTCACGACGGCACTTTGGCCATGGGAGCTCAAAAGTTAAGAGCGACTGGACGGAAACCAGGAGATCCGTGATTCAAATCCCGGCCATGGCATTGAATTTTTCATGTTGACTCTATCAAAAACCTTAGCCTTTATACGGCTAGTGTGGAGAAATGATTAATGTCCATCAATTAACTAAAATAATAAGAGTTAAATGATGAAGCCTGGGACTCAAGTACTTACGATAGTTAGTCGCCACAAACGGTGTATCTCGGATGCGAGAGCCCCTAGTGGTCTACCGGGGAAATATATGAGTCAAATGGAGAATTTAATGTCAGGAAGGCACGTTGGCCATGGTAGCTCATAGGTTAAGAGCGACTGGACGGAAACCAGGAGATCCGTGTTTCAAATCCCGGTCATGGCATTGAATTTATGTTGACTCTATCTATCTTGGGATATACTTACAGGTTCGGAGGGTTGAAGAATGTCAGGCACGTCTTTACAGCTGAGAATTCCCAGGTTTGTCGTTGTTTACAATAATTGTTAAATTGCATCAGTGTGCATGCACTTGCGAGAAATATTTATTTGCAAATTAAAGAAGCACTTTGGGTATTCTGGTAGTTAATAATAATTTATAAGCAAATACTGCACGTTAGAGCTTTGTTTATTGCAGTTGTGAGCCGATTTATCCTAAAACATATTTCTATATTCTATGGCAGCTACAGGTGGTGAATAAAATTTCAGATGATTTAACAAAGCAGTAAATACCTCAAAAGTTGAACAAAACACAAACTAAGGAATTAAAAAACTGGTAAGGAAACTCTATTACTCTTTTTAAATGCTGGAAGTTTTGTACAATGATGTCTGCTAATTTTACAAGTTTAAATAAAGTTTATCAGTGTAATTTTTGGGGGCGGAGGCCTTCTGTTAAACACCATTTAAATAAATAACCATGTACATTCCGCATAGTAATTAAATGTCGTAAACGCTTTAGAACTCGAGAAAGGTTAGAAATACTGTTAGGTATATATTACAAGTATAAATGGAAATCCATGTTAGCATATTGTTAGCATTCAGACTACGCCTACCCATTTGTCTCGTGTCACTAACTGAAGGGATGATTAGGAAAACGGCACGAGCCCTGTACCGTCTCTTTCCCCTCCCACCAGACGTCTCGAAACCTCGGGATAATTGTGCGCGCCGCGAAGTTTCCAGAAACGGCGATCTTCCCTATATAAGGCCTGTAGTTGGCGAGCCAACTCAGCATCCAGGGAGTGCAGCCAAACTCACCACAGCACTTGAGCGAGCTACCTCCCTCGGCGCTGTCATTCGTGGGGTTCCGAGGAACTTGCCCGACTGGTTCATCTTGAACGCCGCACAACTCCGGTGGCCCTCTGCACTGAGGGACAGCCGCATCCACACGCAGCATGGACCCTCGCAGCTCGTCCGGCTTCAGCTCGCCGACCACCGGGACTACGAGGAAGCCTTGGCAGTGGGCTTGCCCTTGCTAGGGCAGCCCCTCCCTGTCGAGGCAGCAAGAGCGGTGCGTCAAGTTCCATGTCGGCGTTGCTGCTGCTACGGGCACACCGCCGAAAGCTGCACTGCCCGGCCAAGATGCCATTACTGTGGTGCTCCAGCACTAACCGGGCAGTGTCGTCAGCACGACCTTCGCCGCCGCCGTCGATACTGCGCCACCTGTGATGGCTTCGGCCATTTTACAGGACAGGCGCAGTGCCTATACTATCCGAAGTACAGGCAATCACTCGCCGCCACACGCCCTTCACCTTCACCGGCCACGGGAACAGCTGCGGAACCGCTCGTAGAGGCCTTGCGGGACCTCTGCAGTGACATCAGCAGCATCTCAGCCAGACTGACCGCCATCGAGCTGAAGATTGAATCCCACTCCAACACAACTGCATCCACTGGACCCTCCGGCGAGGCAATTCAGGACCTACACTCTGAGGTTCTTAACCTCGGCCCTCGCCTGACAAACCTGGAGGAGGCAGTTACCAGCACTCACAACGCTGACCACACCAGGACGTTGGACGCCATTGACCTGAAGACAAGACAGCTAGAGCAACTCACCACCGACGCAACGACAAACCTGACAGAACTCCTGACCAAGATCAGCAGGACAAACAAAAGGACTTGGTCCACAGTAGATGCCGCAAACACCACACTCGGAGAAATGACAAAAACACTGGACACCACCAGCCAGAATGTTCAGGACTCCCTCCTACACTGACTCAACTTGAGTACAACACTCGGAAGACCAAGGAGACACTACAAGGGCATGCCGCTCAAGTAGTGCACCTCATTGGTATACTACAACAGACGACACAGCGGAATCACTCCGAACTCACAGCACTTTTCGGGCAGCAAACCCCGCTTAGCCAGCACACACAACCGCACTCACGCCGCTGATAGGCCCACAATTGCCTAGTGCCAACACAAGCACCTCTGGTGCACAGACCAATATTATCTTATGTTTATGATTAAATAAATAAATACTTAACTCCTTTCTCTCCACAACCTTCACTCCTCTCAATTTTCACCTTGAGCCTCTTGTGCTATGGTCAGGGCCTAGTGACATGGCCATAGCCAGATAAAACCACGATTCCTGCGCCCTTCCTTACGCGCAGTCAGCATTCACCGATACTAACGGAGGTGCTTCTGCGGAACTCCGCTATCTTTTTTACTTCCCTTCATACCTCTCTTACTTAAAAAAAAAGTCAGCTCAGTTCTTGGCAAGCAGCCGTGAGGAGCGCCCAGTGAGAGAACGGACCGGAAGACTGTACGTGCATCGGAGGAGTTGTGCGTAATTGCGAGTGCAATGTGGACCTGTGACAGACGAACTGGTGAATTGTAATTGTGTGCATTACGTAATTTTTTGTAATCGGCAAATGTTCCGACTGTAATTCGGTGGAAATAAAGAACATTTTTGAGCTGTGCTATTGGACTTTTAATTTCACGAACCCACAAAGTCACAATATCCATGTTAGGTTCGATTCCGACGGTCTCCACATCTTAATTAAATTACGCAAGTGCTAAACGTTAATAACTATTAAATACTGGAGTGGTTCTCCTTGGTGATGGTTAGTTTTATGCCACGCAAGACGGTTGCATACCTGAAGGAGGATTTGCCCCGTCGGGAAGTCTACGTCCCACACGCGCGGGAGGTTTCTCGCTTCCCTCGGAGTGGCAACTGGTGTTGAAGCCAATCCTTACCTTGATGTGGTAGCGATGAACCTTTCGTCTAAAAGCCGTGAAGGAGATTATCTCGAGGATTCCTATTAATCTTCTCTCCGGCAGCTTCGGTGAACGATGAGATTTTAAATTACCTCAGGCGTGGTGTCGATACAAAAAAGACTTTACTTTTTGTGTAATCTTGAAATAAATGATTAATACCATTTCAATTTTCTCTTCTTTTTATTTCTCTCGATCGTCTTTATGTTTTGTACATTCGCGACTTTTTACATTATATTACATTGACTTTCTTCTTTTTATTTATTAAAGTTAATTATTGTCGCGTCGCATTTTCGTTGTATATGCTAAACTTTTGATAAACGTATATAAACAGTAAACTTCAATCACTTCTCAAAGATTCAAGAAGCCTTTCCACCAAAATCCGTCTTCTCTTTTCAAGAGTTCAAGCCAGAATAAAAAATTAGGAATAAAATCATTGGTTCTTTACTTTGTTTTGTTGCTAGGTTACTCTAATACTCAATTTTGATTGGTCCTACATCACAACTTGGAATTCCAATAAACACAAAGCATTCGTTGCATCATCTACATGGCCTGCTTGGCTATTAACTTACAATAAATTACAAATGGCCATGTTTGTCTCATACATCCATATATGTATTGTCACCAGAACGTCGGAAGTCCCTATAGAACCGACCGGCAGTAGGGCCAGAAGGGAAGCATTCAGACACGCCTACCCATTTGTCTCGTGTCACTAACTGAAGGGATAATCAGGAAAGCCCTGTACCGTCACTTTCCCCTCTCACCAGACGTCTCGAAACCTCCCGAGAACTTTCCAGAAACGGCGATCTTCCCTATATAAGGCCTATAGTTGGCGGGTCATCTCAGCCCCCAGGCTCAGAAAAGAAGTCCATTACCCCAACATTGTTCCTTTTCCTCTAGCCTGTTAAGCGGACTGTGCTCAGATGCCTCCCAGGCAGGCGGAAGAGCGCAGCCAGCACTGGGCGCACAACCCCCACTGGGAAACAGCGCGCATAAGGCTAAACATACCACTGCCGAAGACAACCGCCTGAGACATAAGATGACTCTATTATACTACCCAGATAAAACCACAATAAGCGGCTAGGTGCTGGGCAGCAAACACTCCGTCTAGGTAAACCTGGACAACTCGATTCTTCTGCTGGTCAGCTCAGTTCTTGGTGAGCAGCCATGAGGAGCGCCCAGTGAGGGAACGGACCGGAACACTGTGTAAAGTCCGTTTACTCAACGCATATGCAGTTCCGAGTCAAAGGAACCTGACCCGCCCGCCCACTAATGACCGTCATAAATCTATCTCCACACTTCAGAAATGGAACACTGTCGTTGAGGACCAATAGCAACCCTGATTTTCTCGAAGTGACAGTCGCATGTCTAGTCCACGTGGAGTCTCAGTTGCCAAAGTTCCAACTTCCAGTTCATCTGTTTCATTACGTGCAGAAATTCGTTGTGTGTCACAATGTGGAGACCGTAGGAGGGAAATGCAGTGGTAAATGCAAATGAAGTAGGGATAGATAATCAAAGTGACGACAGCGTGAATAACCGGGCCAAATTATATTACTGGAAAATCCTAAAAAATAACAAGGTTATGACGGGAACTGTATCTAAGCAAATTCAAGCGCTTGTTTTGAGCACATATAAATATGTGCTGACAAATAATCTTGGTAAGGGGTCGTGCAATGAACCTGATAAATTCTGGATATTCACAGAAATACAGTGAGAAATATTGTGACGAAAGAAATACCAAAGACGCCGATCAAGTGTGAAAACAAAAGGAAACGTTTCTCTAAAGTAGATAATTTCACGTGGGATTTAATTCGTCGAGAAATTTATAGATTCTATGCAAAAGGGAGAGCGTCCACCTTAGACGAATTGGTTGCACATTTGCAAGAAACTTGTGATTTTCCGTATGGGCGCTTCACTTTGCGCGGTCTCCTAAAGGAGCTGAGTTTCAAATACAGCACATTGAATAAGATAAGGGTTATTATGGAATCCAGTAGACTAGTAGCTTGCGATATATATTTGTCAAAACTAAGGAAGTTTTGCAGTAATGGACATAAGATTATTTATTTAGACGAAACCTCGTACGATACTCATGACATATCGAGAAAGGTGGCAACCTTGCAGAACGGTCTGGGAGAAGGAGGGTCGGGGGTTGTAAAACGATTATAAGGGTTCGTCAAAGGCAGAAGCCGACGTGTACATGCTTTAACTAAACAGACTTTACGTGCATTGGAGGAGTTGTGCGTAATTGCGAGTGCAGAGTGGACCTGTGACAGACGAACTGGTGAATTGTAATTATGTGTGCTACGTAATTCTGTGTAATTGGCAAGTGTTTCAACTGTAATTCGGTGGAAATAAAGAACATTTTGAGTTTGTGCAATTGGACTTTTAATTTCACGAACCCACAAAGTCATAGTAATATCAGCTTAAACACCAATAAATTTATAAACTACACTAACTGCATTAAGTAAACACTGTGTAACTTTTATAAATATAAGCCTAATTAACATATATAAGAAGCACGTGTACACTGTCTAAGCTAATACTCTCACCAAGGCGGCCCGGTTTCGATCCCAGGCGACCGCAAAAGTGAGATTTGTGGTGGAGAACACGGCGCTGGGGCGGGTTTTCTCCGGGACCTCCGGTTTCCCCCGCTATCTCATTCCACTGGTGCTCTATCTTCATCTCATGTATCATCAGTGTCATCGCCTTCGGTGCCGTATATAGTAAAAGTGGGCGTTAATCACTACACATTTAATTTCTAAGCTAATAGAAGGTATTGAAGTTCTGAGGACACAAGAAAAACATGCCACAGAGCTTGAACTTGGTGACAGTAAGAAGGACCACCCTATATGTTTATGGTGAAGGGCCCTTACAATTGCTTCCATGTGGGATCTGTGGTCAGATGTGAAAGCTCTGCTTTCACCTTGATGTCGCTTGTGATGCAAAGAACGAGGCTAGTATATGTTTGATGATTTATATTTACGACGATACCCTTACCATTCTTTGACGTGTTTTTGATGTGCTTCTAGACACCACGTGTCCTCTCTGTTCTATAAATATTACAAACTGTATTAATTGAAACAAAGCAAATGCTTTGGGTAAAATTATTTCGCTTGTTGAAGGAAAACGACGGCCGTAGCGGTGCTCATTCGTCTTTCGATTACGTGGACGAGAGAATCGTCGTTTATATTGGTCGCTATTATCCCGAGGGTGTTATTTAGGATGGAACAACTGACTAGTGGCGATGCGGACGAAGATCTAATAACGCTTGGAATAATCATGTAACGTGTCCAATATATCGATACGCTGTCAATATCTGTTTGTGTTTTAGAGATGAACCATTGAAGCGAAACGCTCACAATGTAACAACAATGCTAAGCTTTCAATGTCAGCTTCTGTAACAGAAGTAAAAAGTAACTAGGAAATAAAAGTCTAACGTATTTCATTCGCAAGGATTTCTCTGACCACATTTCTACAGAGTACTCTTAATTTGTATTTATTTTTAATGCGACAAATCTCCATTAGCCATTTACACGTATATTCAAGATTAGATTTATTGTGCATATTCCAAAATTTTACAATTTACAACTTTAAGCTACATTCATTTGTCTTTACCTTGTTGCTACCTTGGTTTACATGACACCCTGGTCTTCTGCTCTGCCAGGTAGCTCTTAACCTCCATGCCTCCTTGATTACTTAATTAGTCCCTTTCTTTCCCCTCATCTTCTTTTCTTATATTCTTTACATGTTGTCCAATTTTCCTTTACTCTCTGTAAGAACTCACCAATATCTACTTCTTACCTTCTTTTCCTCCCTGCCCGTTAACATTTTTATAGCTACTATCGTCTTCTCTACTTTCTCCCATTTTTCCTCCCAAACCTTTTTTTCTCCACATTGCAACCTCCTCACATTCTGTTACATAGTGCCCTGTGCTCTCTTTTCCCCCACACAATTCACAAATACCCTTTTCCCTACTTCTTATCCCTCTTATAAATATTGTTCCTGTTCTCATCCAAGCTAACCCTTCTCTCTCTTGCCTATTGCAGTAATCTACATATGCTTCTCGTCCCCAATTTCTTTTTATTTGCTTGTAAAATTGTAATGATTTCATATTTTCCACACTTCCCCATATTTCCTGTTTTTCTATATTGTTACCCAATCGGCAAACTGTACGGTGTGCATGTACCGATCAATAAATGCAGGGAAAGGCCGGTGGAGGGGGGCGTGTGGCATCGGTACCGTCTGCAGTGGCGTGACAGAGTGGAGGGAGGGGAAACCACAGGGGTGGCTGAATCTTCGTTTCCGCCTCCTCCTGCCGCGTGAAAGAACGCGAAACCTCCAGAATGTTTTCCCCGCCATGGTAAAGAATTCTCTAGAAGCATTTAGCCACCTATAAATAGAGGGACGATGCGACCATGAGTTCAGTTGAGTTCTTGGCGAGCAGCGTGGGGACCGCCCAGTGAGGGAACGTAACTGCGTGCAGTGAACCTGTGATAGACGAACTGGTGAATTGTAATTGTGTGCATTACGTAATTCTGTGTAATCGGCAAGTGTTCCGATTGTAATTCGGAGAAATAAAGAACATTTTTGAGTGTTGCAATTGGACTTTTCATTTCACGAACCCACAAAGTCACAATATTGTCGCAACCCCGATCGTGATAAGGCGGCCTAGCACACAATAGACGGATAGGTTTCACGGAGATAACGAGCTTGCATAAACAGATAACGCCGACAAGCAACATAACTGAGTCAAAGACCTCGCCGGGTAGATTAAGTTTCGTTTCTGGAAGGTGATAGAATGTTCGAATTATGTAACTAGATGCCTTGTTTCCAGAAACTTCTAGTGATTGACAGAACAGTCTGGTAATCATGAATGGAGATATAAAAGGGATTGTGACACGCTAGCAAGATCCAAGCCCAGCTCCGGGCCATTGGCGAATGGAGCGCAAAATGGCGAATGGCAATTA
This sequence comes from Mantis religiosa, assembly GCA_030765055.1. Classification (NCBI taxonomy): domain Eukaryota; kingdom Metazoa; phylum Arthropoda; class Insecta; order Mantodea; family Mantidae; genus Mantis; species Mantis religiosa. The sequence goes on along the minus strand of CM060960.1, from coordinate 53,463,372 downwards.
AACCGGAGAAGAGCTCTGCAATTCTCCTGGCGAAAACCAGAGCCAACCTGTTGCAGCAGAACTTTGTTTTACGGCGCCGTGGAATCCCATGGATGCAAACGGCGAAGTATCTCGGAGTGACGCTGGACCGCAAATTAACTTACGCTCCGCACGTCAAAGACAAGGTCCAGCTTGGACACGTCGCGCTCAGGAACCTATACCCAATATTCCGTTCAACCATGCCCCTCCGTCTCAAACTCCAGCTGTATCGGGCGATTATCCCGCCCATGATTTTGTACGGCTGTGAGATCTGGGGAACAGTGGCAAATACCACTTTCGTCAGACTCCAGACGCTGCAGAACAGGGCGCTCAGAGTGATATACGATACAGACTGGAGATTCCCAGCCCAGATCCTTCATGAGCACTCCCAGATCCCATACATTGTCGATGTCATCCGAGAGAGGGCACGATCAATGTACGACAAAATCCAAACCCATGGCAACCCTTTGGTGAACTCCCTGGGCAGCTATGACCAGGGGGAGTAAAGACGCTTGCCATCGTACAAACTCCCCAGAGACATCCTGGGGCCTCTTGGTTAACCCAAGGTAAAGCCTATTAACACCAAAATTCATTTTACGCCTGATGGCTCAAGCGTTGGGCCACCCGTAATCAAAATGGGCAAAAACACTAAACCGATCCCCCCCCCCAATGGGGGAGTGCAATAAAACCGCTAAGCTGCTGCCTTCTCAGATTACTCAAGGGCATCCAAACAAAATTTTTTAAACAAAACTACAACCTACCCCCAGCAGAACAATGAAAAAAAAAAAAAAAAAAAAACACATTCCTGACTCACTTCGCAGGTTAAGCCGCAAAGCGGCTAGGTACTGCGGCAGAAGTCACCCGGACGGGGAAAACGAAAAATTGCCCCGCCCGACCTGGACTACCTCTGGACCTTGGGAGCAGGACAGTGTAGTTGTGAAATGAGAGATAGCCAGCTGTGTTGTAACGAGAGCTAAAGATGTAATCTGCTGTCACTGTTTGTTACTGTGATTGACCTTGTAAGACTGTGTATATATGATTTAATGTTCTTACGTGAGAATTGAATAGTGTATTGGTACGAAAATAAAGGAGATTTTTAATTTCTGCAACTCGGCCTTTTAATTCTACGAACTCACAAAGTTACAATATCTTCTATTCTGCATTTTACCAATTTACCCACATCGCTCGTATTCCTTTCTTCTAATCTCCATACATCTTCCTATTTTTTGCATCTTTTTTTTTTGCTCTCTCATGCATAATTTCATAGCTTCCTCTTCTTCATTGGCCAAACACATATACCAAAATGTTATTATTCTTTCCATTATTATTCCATTACTTGTCTTTCCTAATTCTACCAAAGCTACTTCCCTAGGTGCTGATCTTGGTATGTCTAGTAGCTCTTTACAAAACCTTCTGTAGTTTTGGTCCACCGCTTTATTTACCTCTGTGCCCCCTCCCCCCGGATTTCCACTAGTGAGTAAAGTGATATCTCTTCTTAAAGAAGATGTGGCTAAGTGATAACTGTGTATAACTATTCATTATTCACTGTATTATAAACTACAGTAAAACATCTCTAAGGCGGTACGTGATCGTTTCGCCACTTATTTTCCGTTTACACAGGTTTCTGTCTTACAGAGTGTTGTGTTTGAGTATGAAGAAATTACGAAACAGTCACACAGCTTTACAGGAAGGAATACTATAGAATGAAGTGTAGATAGTAATACACTGATATGTATTATGTACTATATTTTAAACTTACAAACAATAACTGAAGTTTATCGCCTAGTATCTCTGTCTGTTTTCAATTTTCCCTTTCCTAACTGCAACTATCTGTATATCAACATCATTTGCTTCACCACACACAGCATTCAGAACAATGTTATGGCGATGAACGCTCGAGGCATCCACTGGAAGCTCTAAAATTGTCTTTGCCTAATTTCCTTGCTGTCTCTAAGGCTTAAGTTTGAAGCAGTGGTCCAGAAATGGGAATTCCTTTAGCGCGCGCTCTGACAAACCACTCGAACACACCACGATTAAGCTCGTCATACTCTTTAGAGTTTGTGAACGTTTCACATGCCCTGCTGTTCGCTTTAAACACTCATCTTTAGTTTTTATTTTCTCAAAATCTCATAAATCTGAGTTTTCCCCACTTTAAACAACACAATTATTTAGCTGGTCGTTTGTTCTTTTCGTGTTCTTCAATAACCTTAATTTTATTTCTGCATGATGTCTTATATTTAGAATGTGTGATGTACACACAAACTATGTTTTTAAAAATCACCAAAGGTCACAGTATTCTTCCACTCGTAGTCGATCATACCTTTGAAAGAACAAGTTAAACAGCTTTAATATAATATCTCTTCACCACTTTTTAGAGACCTTCCGAGCATCTCGACATACTGACTTAACACTCAGTACTAACTTGACGAGTGGAAGAGCATCGCTTCACTGCAGTTAACAATGCAATCGGGGAAGTGCCAAGTACCACGTGGCAAAAAATGGAAGTAAAATATTTAAGCTCATGTTTAATTGTTTTGGAAGTTGATTTACGGTATTTATTCACCCCGTTTATGACTTTAATGTATCAAATAAGCGATAACATTCGTGATTCACTGTTTCACTCGCTACAAAAGTTGTGCTACGGCGTAATGTTGACATCCGTACACACTTTAAGGACGGGGAGAGTATACTCTCCCATCGGTCGCTTTTCCAAGAGACGGTTAGGGGAAGGCTCGCCTGATACGGCGAGTGCCCAGGAAATAAAATAACCGAGGTGGAGCAAAAGTAGCCAGTAAGAGCCTCTTGGTAATAAAACCTAGTCCTCCGGAGAAGTTATGCGTCGGACTGTTTCCCCGCTCACGAAAACTCATAAGCTTCTCAGGAATAAAGTGAATGGACCAAATGGTCAACGACCTAGCGCAGAAAAGGTTGCAGAATCAGCAATTTAGAGACAATTAAACTTTAGATCTTGGAATGCTACATGTTTAGAACATATATAGTTAAATTAGTTAAAGCCAGTAAGAAAGGAAAGGCAAATATTGGCTTTAACTGTGTTACTCCAGTCTGCCGTTCTCTAATCTTGTACAAAGTATTCTTACAAACACTTACTCCATACTTATGTAATTAATCGAACTGAATAACTTCCTAAAGGCTAGACAAGAATAGTTGGCCTTGGCTAGCCTCTCGAATTTGTCGGTCCAACTTGCCATTCTCTACTCTTGTACAAACTATTCTTACAAAAACTTATTCCTCTATCTATGTAATTAATTGAACTGAATAAATTCCTCAAGACTACACATGAATTGGCCTTGGCTATCCTCTCTAATTTGTCAGTCCAACCTTCCAATCTCTACACTTGTACAAACTATTCTTACAAACACTTACTCCATACTTATGTAATTAATCGAACTGAATAACTTCCTAAAGGCTAGACATGAATAGTTGGCCTTGTCTAACCTCTCGAATTTGTCGGTCATACTTGCCATTCTCTACTCTTGTACAAACTATTCTTACATACCTTATTTCTCTATCTATGTAATTAATCGAAATGAATAACTTCCTAAAGGTTAGACATAAATAGTTGGCCTTGGCTAGCCTCTCTAATTTGTTGGTCCAACCTGCCGTTCTCTACACTTGCACAAACTATTCTTACAAACACCTATTCCTCTGTCATCTTCATGTTAATATAAACATTGACTGATTATTAATTTTCCTGTAGAGACAAGGGAGTATAAAAGTACAGGAGACTTTAAAGTGAAAGTCAAATGGTTTAAGGCATTCAGTTTTCTTTACACGACTGAGATAAAGACACAAAAGTACACGTATTTGCGTTGTAGAAAAGCCCCAGTAATGGAAAATTCAAACAAATTACGAGTTATATTTCGGATTACGTTCACTCCAAAGAAAAATTTGACCTACATTTTATGTTTAAAGGATTCTTTACATTTAGTACTAAGATTTAGTCTATCTCCTAGATTTACCAGTTATTCGAAAGCCATTCCGAGTGAAGAGTACTTGTGAAAATATTGACAGAAAATTTAGAACATAAGCTTCAAGTTTCACAAACATATCGTGTGTACATCAAAATCTATATGATATTTTTCAAGAAAATCAAAATTTTCGAAAGCAGTTTTGATGAGGGAAGTGGATTATTTGATAATTTTAGGTGTTACCTGTGTAAGATGCTGAACGTATTGATGCACGTTTTGTGTTGTGGGGTTCCGCGCGCGCACACACACACACACACACACACACACACACACACACACACACACACACACACACACACACACACACACTTAGGGTTTTGCAAAAATATTTTTGCTGGTTCAGATGACCTCAGAAATATGGGATGCAATACTTTCCCTAATTACGTAACTATGTAGTAGAGGAAGTAAAAACTTTAAAGGATCTCGAGCAATAGGAAATGGCATCCTGATAAACAGGATTTAACAAAAGATTATTTCAAAGCTTCGGGAAAACGTTTCTTGCATGTAGAGAATGATAAAAAAAGTGCTAAATGAACATAGGTGCGGACATTGTTTAATTCCATTGTAGAGCGCTGTCTCTACAACTCTGTTTACACGATGAGATGTGTAATAGTAACTGTCATGTGGCCATAACCCCAAACCAGTAGAGTGGTTTAAATGTACGTAAAAACATCTGGTTAAATGGTTGGAAATGATGTATCTCAGTGTTGTCATTGTGCTACAGTACAGTACGTAGTCGGCTTTTTGGGTACCAGTACTCAGTTTATGCACCATGGAATTCCTTCCCCTTTCGGGCTTTCTATCCGTCGATTTCTAAATAGTATGTTTCCAGCTAAATGGATAGGAAGAGGTGGCCCAATTGTGTGGCCTCTACACCCACTTGACTTAAAAGCACTAGATTATTATTTGTGAGGACATTTGAAATCTCTTGTTTATGAAGTTCTAGTTCCAAAAGTAGAGATTGTTTGAGCTTGTATTTTGGAAGCTGCTAGACAATACGAAATTCACCAGGACTAACTCAGAGCATTAGGTAGTCCACGTGACGGTGAATTAACTGATGCATTGGAGATAATGGAGGCCATTTTGAATAACATGTGCTGTGATTTACTGTTTCCCCACAGTTCCCGTATGGGAGGGGATCCGTCCCCTTCAGCTGCTGTAGTGCGAGCGCTGCGGACCCTTAGCTCTTGTGGTACCTCTGTCGTTACTAGAGGAACCTCGGGCCGAACTGCTGAGCCTCTCTCGTCGGGGAGTTGTTCGGATTGGGTTAAACCCGAGGGGGCAGTGTGTCCCCGACACCGACGGGGAATTGGGTACCTCCGGCTAGGCTACGGCCGCCCGGAGGAGGTAGAGGGTTGCCTAATAAGTCCCGGTTACTAGCCTGCAGAGCTAGTAGAAGGTGTACTGGATCACCAGGCGGCCCCAGCGAGGCTTTTCGGTAGTCTTCCCTGCGGGGTTGACGCGCGTAAGTGGCGTATCCACTTCCATCCCGTCTTGACATTGTTGTCAAGACATTGTTGCTTTTTGTGAAATCAGGTATTGCCCTATGAAAAGACCCCCGGAGTTATCCATCGCTCCCGGATTGAAGGAGGCCAGGGTCCTTGGATATAAGGGTCTTTGTACTTTTGGCTAGATCCTCTACACTTAACTGTTTTCCCACTGTTCTGTCATTGAGTGTTGTGGTATGGGATTCAGCTGTAAAAAAATGTAAATTGGAAATGATTTCTGGACCTATGGATCATAAAACTTTTTTTTATCCTCCATCCACAAGAAATGTTTTCTCAAATTTTTGACACCTTTTTGTTACACCTTCCTTAACGGAGTGTGTCAGAAGGAAAGAACAATAAAAGAAAATCGTGTGAGTGCAACATTGATATTTGTTTTTAATTCTGAGATTCGCCTAAACCCAGTGACTTCTTTCACTATATCGTAAACATATGCACATCCATGAATCACAATTTCTGGAAGTAGCTGTCAAATGGAGAGAATTTGTACATTTTACAGACCTTCTACATGCTCACATTTTGCGGATACTTTAGCTGTCCATAAAGTAGTAATTTGTGAGACTATGTGGGAGTTAACCTGACAGGAAATAAAACCAGCGATCGCATCGCTGGCGCAACATCGAGAATTTGGTTTCACAGTGTAGAGAATAACAAGTGCGAATCTGTGGTAGAAATATATCCAAATAAAGGCTCGAAATAAAGCTTCTTGAAAAATGAAATAAAAAGTTGTGATAGAACTTGAGGCAGCAAAAATGTGTGTACGTAGCGTGATCTCAAACACACTCAACCGTTGAAAAGGTCAATTCGATAAGAGGAGGCCCATTTTCATTTCAAAATTAATAAAAGTTAAAAAAAGCATTTACAAAGCCGATGTTCTTGAACACGAATATATTGGAATTGTAACAGAATATGCTTTTACAAAGAATGCCTTGCTTTTCTGTTTAGAATACATTAGTGTGTTTGTTATTCCACAGAATATAAATAACAGCTGTATAAAAACAAAGCCCTTTACCTTTTATGCCAGGAATTTAAATAGTAAACTATGCTTGAACTGTTCTAAACAAAAGGCAGAGCTTTAAAAGTGACAGTCGATATTTGTTTACTTAATTGCCAGTTATTAAAAACTGATTTGACGAAATATTTCCCTGTAACATTTATCACAGATGTATCCTACTGAATTTCATGAATACCAGACATTCTCGGGTAAGGAAGTTTGCATAATTCCCTTTATATTTATATTGCATTCCAGTTCGTTAGCAGGGATGGTATATATTTCTACCTAAAGAGAGAAAGCTACCGACATTAGAAATCGAAATGACCATATTTTATATACAATAACCACGAGGATAATTTTTCTCGAAGATCGCAAACTGTGTGTCTTTTCCAAAGAGGCTCGTAGCCTATGTGCACATAGTTGAAGGTTTTTATCCATTATGCTGGTGCTACGTAACTTTCATGTTGTTAAATAAATTTGGTACTAAAAAGGAGCTCAAATGTTTCGAAATCTAATGTAACATAATCATCTAAACCTTATTCGACCATTCCAACCGAGGGTTCTCGTTTCAGAAAAGACTATATACTTTTTCATGTTGGGAAAAGGTTGGGGAAGCCAGAGATCCACTCTTAAACAAACTATTCTTACTAACACTTATTCCTCTGTCTACTCCATGTTAATCAAGTTAAACTTTTTATTGTTAATTTTCTTGTAGGTACAAGGGATTGTGGAAATACAATAAAATATACATTTTTATATTTGGTCTTTATATGATGGTTGTGAATAATGACTTCCCATGTGAGAAGAATAACTTTTGGAACATTTAGAATTTTAAGAAGAATATTTCCCAAATGTTCACTCCCAAAAGAAGAAAGGTACAGGTGTCGTAAACGGTGTGTTTTAATCAAATCTACCTTTTTGGGTATTTAGGTTTAGTGCATATCTTAATGTTCGCCTAGGTAATCCAGTATGAAAGGAACTTCTGAGCACATTCCCAGAAAATTCAAGATATATCGTTTATTTGATATGAAAATAAATTAATCATATGCTAATTTAATCATAATTTTCCAATAATACTCCATGTGAAAGGAACTTTGGGTTTGGGCAATTTGTTGAAACGCTTTATGTTGCATTCTTGAGGATGCTGAGTTGACAGTAAAACCTATATTTAGCACAATCGAACAGAGTACTCGAAAATTTCTGTTAATGATAGATTTCCGTTTAACGAAGGGTTTTTTCCATTTCACCTGACATAAATCGCATACGTCCATCTTTCCTTTCACAATTTTCCTCCTGAACGTCTTCCACCTTTTGAACACAGTGACTTATTCGGTAGCGAGCTGAGGAATAATCCCATCTCGTCGCCATTTGCTATGTTTTAGGTTTGTATCTTTCGATTATTGAAACTGCTTCAGCAATCTAGTTATTGTTTCAGTGTTAACGTCATTCAGTTCACCACAAGGTATCTTTAAAATGCATCTGAATTCTTTTGGTACCTTCTAACCATTCATTAGGTGTTTTGAAGTCAGTCTTACCCAGTGTTTCTGATAAATTTTTAGCATATTTAGGTGAGATAGCAACAATGATTGTGTTGTAACTAAACCGTCGCGTATTTACAACAGACAATGCACAGTTTCAGGAGGTGCTTTAAAATTGTCTAAACTCTGCATCCTCCAATTACAAATCTTCCTTTAAAATGTATGCTTTGATTTGCATTGTCCTCGTAAGACAATTTCTGTGTAATAAAGAGAATTTAGCATGTTTTCTCAGCCCCGAATTCAAGGTCATATGAAATATTTTGAGTGTAAGACAGGAGCGGGTCGTCCTTACGTGCTGCACTGCTGCAGCACGCTCTTTTCTGCATTATAAATCACATTGTAGCATTTTTAAAAGACCGGGTAGGTATCAGTGCATTATTGTAAGAAATGGAGTACCACCAATAATGAACTGCTAGTGCATGAAAAACACCTGAGTAGCAAATGGAACGCATCCTTGACTTGAACGTGCTGAGAGCCAGCAAGCTCGATAATCAGTATTGCGCATGCGTACATCCCTCCCCTCTTGCCACCACGATGTCCGAAGTTCGCCAGATTTTCCCACAAATACGTTCTGCATCTGGGTGTTGCGGGGTGATCATTCACTGTACGGTGAAGCAGGGCCACCAGCACCCCTAGCTACAGCTGTAGACCTTGAATATGCATTGAATATCATTTAACAATCTATTATTGCTTTATATTTTAGTTTTAGAAACTAATTCTACCCTTCTTACGTAAAAAGGTCCAATACCAAATGATTGGCACGATACTGCATTCCCGCGACCATAAAGAGAATCCCTCATAACAAGTGCGTGTCGTTCGCATGCTCGCACTGTATCCAAGTATTCCTTTGTGTAAGGTTATTTAGTAGCTGATATTAGAGTCTTTATTTAGTGTGAGAGTGTAAGACGTGTTATAAATTCACTTTATTCAGTGTACGAGTAATTTAATATTACGAAAAATTTAAACAATAAGTGATGAACACTTTTAATGAACTTCTGAAAACTCCCTTTTCAAGGAGAGCATCAGAAGAAAGGCTTAGTATAAAAATGTTAGGGAGACCAACACCCGATCTAAAAATTGAGCAAAACGTGAAAGGAAGTAGAAATTGTGTTTATACCATGAAGAAACATAGACGCGTGACTTCATATTTCGAAACTAGGTAAGTTGCATGAACTTTTTCTCGCAGCACGCTTTTTTCGGCACGAGCCGCCACTGGTGTAAGACAGATTTCAACTTAATCCAGGGCTCCGTTGAGGAAAGGTTTTACGAGGGCTGTTCAATAAGGAATGATCACAACCTTTATACGGTCATAAGTTTTCGCACTAAAATGCAAACTTATTATATTCTGTTAACTTAATGTGAAACAAACACGCCATAGTAGTTTCATTGTTGATACTCCTGGTTCCCGCTGTGAGAACCCGGTAAGTTCAGACATGGTCAGTATCGGCTACCGCTGCTATTGAGGTAACATGCAGTTAAAGTTGATGTTAGAGGAAGATCCGGAGTTTCTTTCAAACGTAATCACTGCTTATGAAACTTGGCTACATCATTTTGATCCTGAGAGCAAGCAGCAAAGCTCAGTGTGGAAATCTCCTTCATCACCAACCGCCATCCCCCCCCCCCCAAAATGGTTGATTCTACTGGGAAAGTTATGGTCATCTCGTTCCTTGATATTCATGGAATGGTTTATCAGCATGTTGTACCTGCACACACATCAGTAACTGGACAATACTACAGGGATGTCCTGAAAACATTGCAAGTCCATATCAGGCGCAAAAGCCCATATCTTCATGAAGCAGGCTGGATGCTGCAACACGATAATGCGTGGTCGCATAGTGCCAATGTTGTTGCTGAATATCTTGCAAAAATCAACGTGAAGTGCATTCCTCGCCCTCCCTATAGTCCAGATTTAGCCCCATGTGGCTATTTTCTATTCCCCAACTTGAAGAAACGCCTTCGTGGGAGGCATCATCCATCATCAGAAGCAGTGGTGAAGGCTGCGGAGGTGATTTTGAAGGATCTCTGAAAAATGGTTTCCATCATGTCTTTGAAGACTGGCAGAAACGCTGGGACAAGTGCATAGAATTCAGGGGAGAGTATTTTGAGAAGAATCATCAAAATTATGATGAAGAGCAAAGGTACGTTGTAGAAAAGAAATTGTAATCATTCTTAATTGAATAGCCCACATACTATATACCAAGTTCAGGCGAGTACTTAATCAACTTTTCAGTTTTTGTTTATGCTATGCACCCATGAACACGCATAGTTTTTTCTAAAATTGTTTATTTTCAGGGACACGAGACCCCAAAACTATATTTCTAGTGGAATCTCTCTATCGAACTACCATGTACGTATTAGAAGAAAAATTAAATCAAAAGGAGAGGCATGACTTACCTTTGAGCAAAGGAAAAGTTAACTGCAACTGATATGTCGTGGCCTTCCCAGCCAGCGTTCTGAACTTCAACCTGCAAAGAATATACGGCATTATTAAACATACAAATTGAGGTGGTTTAAACTGTAATTAAATCGCAAAAACATACTTGTTTCCAGAGGGAAGTTGGCAAGCCACATTTCTCCCACCACGGAATGTCGCTTGAACAAATATTATCATATTTGTCCTAATGTATGTGACACGTGTTACAATTAATGTCAGAGTGTAACTGGTGACCTCTCTCGCAGTTCTATTTTACCTGGATAATAAGCAGTGTAAATATTTGGTTGGAAACCATAAATAAATGTTCATTTAGTGGCTATCAAGCATGTGGAGAAACAAATGAGAGTACACAGACAGCAATAACAATATGTCTAACAGCAGCATTCCCGCCTCGTTAACATGTATGGTAGCATGTCTGTCGCACGTTCAAGAGGTCCCTAGTTCGAATCTCGGTGAGTTATCTGAATAAGCTTTTCCGGGGTTTTTCCTTATCCTGAAAGACGAGTGTCGGGCAACTCCAAGCTCTGTGGTCCCTGGGCTCGTTTTAGCTTCATTTTATTCACTGTCCGATAAGACTTAACGTTGAAGGACGTAAATTGGACGGTCAAAAGTCAGCACTGTTCCTTCATTAACTTTCTAACACCACTGACACTGAATAAGGGAAAATTCTTTTAATACGTTCGGTCCGATGGAAATCGTTTGGGCAGTTCTTACGTAGTGCTACTGTTATGTGTTTCAAATGGGAAGAGTTCTCGCCTGTAGCGAATCGGATGTGTTAGCGCTTTCAGCGTTGCCATCTCGTTACTCCCACTCTTTTTATATTTCCCCCCCCTCTCTCTCTCTCTCTCTCTCTCACACACACACACACACACTTGCGAGTGTTCTCGGCACTAGACGTAAGGGAACTCAAACTGAATATTACAAAGTTTTATAATATTGTAGTTGTTGAAATAACAACTGCAACATTCGTACTTTACGCAAATTGTTTAAATATTTAGTTTAAAATTATAGTTTATGAATTACTTATTTTCCTAATCCAACGAAAACTGCAGCGGTGCATCCGTATAGCTGTGAATGTTACTTGCGTTAAGAGATAATTCGTCAGTCATTGTGTTCATCCTCTCAGTACAGCAAATTTATGACGATAGGTTCCAAATCTCGTTACGCGATATTTCTTTCCAGAAAGTCGTCTTCTTGTAGTTTATCTGATGTCTCACGCAGTTTTCCAAGTCTAGTTGTGTTCCTTGTGAATTTCTTCATGAATAAGTCGTTCAACGTCAGTCAGTTTAAAAATATTATTTCTGTTTGCAACATAATTTGAGCCCACATTAGCTCTATTCGATTGTTCTGGCAGTAGTAATGGGGAAGGTGGATCGTGTCTCATAGATTCAGCTGATACAGTTTTCATGGAAGAGTAACTGAATAATACTGCTTTGAACTCTCTAGAGTAAATAGAGATTACGAACCATTCATAAACAAAGATATAACGTGACCAGATACGTTCTCCCAGACTAGTAAGAAGTGTATCGTTTCCTCTCATCGAATTTAACAAACACCTTGACTTATTCAGAGTACATATTTCTTTTACCACGTCATGTCAAATGTTTACGTTTTAGTTCTGAGTAATTTCCAATATACGTTCACCCATATGACAACCAATAATGATATTTATTACAGTACTTACGTTGCGATGCATTGTTATAATATAATGGTATCTACTTTATTTGTATTAGGTAAAGTATTTGAACTAAAAATATGGGTTTTTTACGGTTATGTCAAATACATTACTCTTTCCTTCCTCATGGATCAGGTTTTGCAAAATTTGAAATTTGTCTTAGCGTGAATAGTATTTACTGGCGCTCATTACTCAACATATAGGGGGAATGCAATACGACAACACCGCAGGACTCCGACTAGTTGCTCACCTAGTGGTGCTCAAGGACAAACATGATCCCATTTGAAACACATAATAATTAACTTGAAAAATTAGAGAGAATGCCGCAGCCACTTGCAACTGCTTAAAATGGAAGTAAGCTCTATTAAAATGCACATGCTTAGGGATATGCTGTGCTTCCAAAAAAATCTACGACACAGGACCACCGACTTTACTTCGCTTCCGAAGGTCATTATTTAAGGATTTTTACTTCTGAAAAATTTCCTTTGTTCTTCGCCGGTTTGCAGAGTGCAATTTAAGAGCATATTGACATACCTAAAGATCTGAGCTTTTTTGTAAATTTTCGTCCACTAACGTTGAAGCTGATATTGCATACATCGATATATTAGGTAAACATGGTCATCTGTAATTCAACGTAAGTTAATAACCAAGCAGGCCATATAGATGATGCAACAAATGCTTAGGTTTATTAAAATCCCAAAGTGTGACGTAGGACCAATCTGAATTAAGTATTGCGGTGGCTTAGCAACCAAAACAGAAAAAAGAACCAATGAGTTTATTCTTAATTTTTTTTTCTGGCTTTAACTCTCGAAGAGGGGTAGACGCGTTTTCGGTAAAAGACTTCTTGAAACTATTAGAAGTTATTGGAGTTCATCATTTATGAACGTTTAGTAAACGTTTAAAATATACATCGAAGATGCGACGCTATGATAAATAATGTAAGTAAAAAAAAAAAAAAAACATTGCATCATTTATAAATAAAAGGAGAAAATTAATATATAGTAAAGGGCTATATACATCACTGGAAAAAGTCGCATGTAAAGAAGAAAATGATGTCGAGAAATATACTTTCAAGTAAAGTGAATCTGTATTAATTATTTTATTGCATAGTTGCCCAAAAGTGAAATCCCTTTTGTATCGATACCACGCTGAGAATTTTCACAACTCATCGCTCGCCGCAGCTGCCGGAGAGAGGATTTATAGAAATCATCTTCACGGCTTTTAGACGAAAGGTTCATCGCTTCTACATCAAGGTAAGTTTTGGCTTCTACAAGCATCGCCACACCGAGGGAGCGTGAAACTTTTGCGCCTGTGGGGCGTAGACCTGACGACGGGACGAATCCTTCTTCAGATATGTCACCGCATCGTGTGAGATAAAATTCCAAACCCACAAGGAGAGGAACCGCTCCAACGTTAAGTCATATATGACGAAGAATGAAATGTCTAAAATGATGATAAAATAAGCACAGGGTCCATAGATTTGGAGTTATCCGACATTCCTCTTTCAGGATAAGGTAAAACCCTGAATAGCTCACTCTGACCGAGATTTAAACTTGACTCCTATTGAACGTGAAGGAGACGCGCTACCACCTACGCTACTGAGGGGGGCTATAAGATTCTTAGTGGAGGACTATACTGTCAACTATGAGCCTCCAATGGCTTACAAGTTATGCTACCATAGAAAATCTCTGTAATAGATGTCCAGTGGCAAAACCCTGTAATATGAAGTTGTAGACTGCACCGTAGCGGACCACCTTTTGAGCTTGGTGTACGGCATAATCTAGTTTACTGAGATTATGATAAAGTATTTGCAGACTTAGTTAATATATGACACGTTAATTTCGTTAGTAAAAGTTGGGGAGATATTTCGGTAGGGGAACTGTTTAAGGAACTGTTTTGAGGAACCGTTTTATTTGCAGAAAAACTATTTATTTAAACAAATAAAGATTGTGTAATTAATTTTGAAATAGTACTAATACTGACCTCAATAAATTGTATTCTACTTAAATGTTTGACAGTACAATAAGAAGCAATCTGTCATCTAGCAACAGTAATGCAAATTCACTTAAGATGCAAACGATTTTTCTTATCTTATCTTACATGGGACTCTTTATTGCTCTTTATAACTAGTACAATAGTATACACAATTTAAAATTTGTTTAAGATCATAGTCCAGTTAAAAATAAATAAAGACAACCAATACAATTACAAGTAATAACAGTTAAAGTGCTAAAATAATACATAAAGATGATTCTAATACAAATACATTGATAAAAAGTTACTGCAGGTCAATTATAATATCATTATCATTCAGAAATTCTTCCGGCGGGGATCCGTCCCCTTCAGCTGCTGTGGTGCGAGCGCTGGAGACCCCTTAGCACTCGTAGTACCTCTTACTTTACCAGAGGAAACTCGGGCCGAACATTCGAGACCCTCCTTGAATGGGAGTTATTCGGATTGGGTTGGACTCGAGAGGGCAGTATGTCCCTGACATCCACGTTAGAGTGGGTGCCTCCGACCGGGCTTCTGCCGTCCGGAGGGGACAGAGGGTTGCCTAAAAGGTCCCGGGTACTAGCCTTCACAGCTAGTAGAAGGTGTGCCAGATCACCAGGCGGCCCCACCGAGGTTATTCGGTAGTCTTCCCTGCGGGATTGACGCGCGTAAGTGGCGTATCCATTTCCACCCGTCTTGAGATGAGGGGCTTTCTAGACTCAAGATATTGCCCCAAGGAAAGAGCCCCGCAGTTTTCCATCTCTTCCGGGTATGTAGAGGCCGGAGTCTTCGGACTGTCGGGTACACCTCGGTTGAACGTCAGTCTAGAAAGATTTGCAGATGTTCTAGCTCTTTATTCGGAAATAACTCCTAAAAATTTTCATACAGACACCCGTGTTATATCATTTCCCGAATTTACGGAGATGGTAACAATGTTTTGTGACTAGGTGGATGGAAATACAGAAAAGAACCTAAATTTATTTATAAAATTCCTGTTACACAGAAATAGTTGTTAAAATAAATGATAAATGCACTAAAAACGTAAACTGTTTGTAAGAAACCTTATAACTAGACCTCGGATTTATACGCACTACAAAGTATGAACTTGTGTATGCATGGATCTATGCACTAAAGAACTTCGCTTCAAGAGGCATTTATACGTACTTAGCTCTGATACACCGGTTTATTCTGCTGACAAATTAGGTCCTGCATTGCTAAAGTCGGGTATTTTTCACACAACTAGCAAAATACGTTCAAATACGAGGTCATTTCAATAAAGAATGATCATAATCTTTTACAGTCATAATTTTTCGCACTAAAATTCAATCTTATTATATTCTGTTAGCTTAATGTGAAACAAACACGCCGTAGTAGTTTCATTGTTGGTAATCCTGGTTCCTCTGTGTGAGAACCAGTCAAGTTCAGACATGTTCAGTATCGCCTACCGCTGCAATGGAGGTAATACGCGAGGAACAATATGCGGCGTTGAAATTCTGCTTTCGTCTCAACAAATCTTCAGTTGAGGCCTATACAATGTTACAAGAGGCCTATGGAGAGTCTGTTCTTCCCTACAACACAGCTCGAAGGTGGTTTAAAATGTTAAAGAGGGGA
Source organism: Mantis religiosa (assembly GCA_030765055.1). Classification (NCBI taxonomy): domain Eukaryota; kingdom Metazoa; phylum Arthropoda; class Insecta; order Mantodea; family Mantidae; genus Mantis; species Mantis religiosa. The sequence continues at coordinate 53,447,616 of CM060960.1, read as the reverse complement.
GACAATCAATTTCAAAGGAAGGTGGACCCGGTGCTCCAGTTACTGCCCTTACGGAAGAAAACATTAACACTACTGCTGCCATTGTCAGAGAGGATCGACGAATCACCTTAAGTTCACTTTCTGAAATACTGAACATTTCACTGTGTGAAGTGTCACACGTTGGTGACAGAAACATTACAGATGAGACGTGATTGTGCACGATGATTTCCAAGTCTGTTGATTCCCGATCAACAGGACATTCGCATACAGGTCTGCATGCAGTTAAAGTTGATGTTAAAGGAAGACCCGGAGGTTCTTTCATACCTCTCCTCACTAGCCGCAAGTGTTACGGTCACCTTGGCCTATTAATGGCGAATCACTAGTTGGGAAATAAGCTAACTGCATAATCGACATGCGAGCGCCGAGAACTTTTACAAAGGAAAATTAAATGCTAGAACATAAAAGATAACCATTTCAGCTATTCAAAAAACAAGTAGGTGACTGGGCGATACAAACGCATCAAGGAAGAACCGCCCTGATGTTTTTTCATCCACAGAAAGATACAACGCTGAATTGATGTCGCACACGTACACGTGCTTTTGTTTACATCGCCATATAAACTAGGAATAGTCCCGGTGTGGTGAACTAATTTTAACATTGGGTACCTTTAAGCAACCAAATCACCTAAACACATAACTTGATCACATGCAAGTATTGAATTTGTTGCTGACTGTACAGCCTTTCGACAAAGACTTCGTAATCAAGGGCGACATAATCAGATGTGACCTAGGGAATGTGTTCACCGTTGTGCAAATAACTGTTACATCCCATAAATTTAAGCTGTGGGATTATCTTGGTATCACGAATAAGTTCACACGATCACAAATGTACATACTAGCGCCACTACGCTGTAGTGGGCGTTTCTCTCACCCCGAGAGCTCCAAATAACAATGCTAAACGAATCATTTCCATAGTTGGGCACCTCTGCATGCAGACATTTTAAGTGCATAATTAATGTAAACCGAAAATAATCTGTGGTTGCACTTCGCTCCAAATGTAGGTCACTTGAGTGCACTTTGCGGGGATACATATTGTGTGATTTGGTAAACATGGTTTGCTTGTCTATAGATGCATATGCTCCAGCATTCATTTGCTATTTTAAACGAGGGCTGTTCAATAAAGAATGTTCATACTTTTTTAAGGTCATAAATTTTTGCACTAAAATTCAATCTTATTATGTTCTGTTATCTTACTGTGAAACAAACACGCCGTAGTAGTTTCATTGTTGGTACTTCTGGTTCCCGCTTGTGAGAACCAGCCAAGTTCAGACATGTTTAGTATCGCGTATCGCTGCAACGGAGGTTACACGCGAGGAACAATATGAGGCTTTGAAATTCTGCTTTCGTCTCAACAAATCTTCAGTTGACGCCTATACAATGTTATAGGAGGCCTATGGAGAGTCTGTTCTTCCCTACAGCACAGCCCGAAGATGGTTTAAAATGTTTAAAGTGGGGAGACAATCAATTTCAAAGGAAGGTGCTCCAGTTACTGCTCTTACGGAAGAAAACATCAACACTGCTGCTGCCATTGTGAGAGAGGATCGACGAATTGCTTTAATATCACTTTGTGAAATACTAAGCATTTATTTGGGCATTGGTGACAGAAGTATTACACATGAGACGTGTTTGTGCGCAATTGGTTCCAAGACTGTTGATTCCCGAACAAATGGGCATTCACATGCATGCAGTTATAGTTGATATTGGAGGAAGATTCGGAGAATCTTTCAAACGTAATCACTGCTGATGAAACTTGGCTACATCATTTTGATCCTGAGAGCAAACAGCAAAGCTCAGTATGGAAATCTCCTTCATCACCAACCCTCCAAAAAAGCAGAACTGGTTGCTTCTGCTGCGAAAGCAGAATGGTTTATCAGCATTTTAAACTGCACACACATTAGTAACTGGAAAATAGTAGAAGGATGTCCTGAAAACATTGCAAGTCCATATAAGGCGCAAAAAGTCCCTTCCTATACAGGGTAGAAGTGGATACATGAGTTTTGTGCATCAGTCCAACAAGGAAAACTACATCGTAGCATCACCGACATCCTAATATAGCAAGTTGACTCTGGATGACATTTAGGCCTCTGAAAACCGTACCGACCAGACATGCACAATCTTCCGCCGGTATCTGAACTCACCTCCGTTAGTGGCTCGAATGTTATATTCTTGGTGCTTCTAGTAACATCAGAAGTACCATGAATACTAAGGATTCACAGCGTCCTCACCGTCCTTAAGTCCTCACCCTGTGTCGGAACCACACTCCAACAGAAACACTAAATCCAAAGAACTTTTATTTCATTTTAGACCCCCTTGGGAGAAAAGAATGAAATGCAAATGCTTTTAAAGGCATGAGGTTTGACAGTGGCTCGCCCCAGTGGCGTAAACGTCTGAAAATCCCTTTCTTCCATCACCACCACTTCCAAAACTGTAAAGACTGGAGTGACGGAAGTCACGAAAAGTAAAGTGTCTGGTCCAGCATTCGCCTAGAAATAAAAGAAAACCGACAAAAGATCCTTGGTCACTCACATGCGATTGAACGGACACTTCCCAAGTGTCTGCTCGATGAATGTGAATGTGTAGAGTTTAACGCCCGCTTATACTACATACAGCACCGCAGCCGGTGTCACTGATGATACATGAGATGAAGATGGAGCACCGGTGGAATGAGATGGCGGGGGAAACCGGAGGTCCCGGAGAAAACCCGCCCAAGCGCCGTGTTGTCCACCACAAATCTCACTTTGCATTCGCCTGGGATCGAACCCGGGCCGCCTTGGTGAGAGCCAAGCGGTCTAACCACTGAGCTACGGCGCAGCCTGAATGTCTGCTCGATTGTTGACCTATAAACTAATATAAATTTCATTTCCTGGGGATGTTATCCACCGCAGAGGAAGTAATCCGTGTTGATTGGTTGCAGGGTAAATGTTCAGTTTGTCTGTCCTTGGTGATACACTCAGCTTATGACACGTCGTGTCACATGTTTACGCTTCAAAGCGACGCAAATGTGATGAACCGCAGTTGCAAGCGACAAACAAAAGGTCTCTGGTTCACAAACCCAAATTCAGTTACCAAGTCCGTTTATACTGTGTGACGACACTGGTTACATATGCATGCATCAGTGCATTCATATTTCATCACGATTAGTTTCACACAAGTACAGTCAGAAAGTAAATGCAGGGCTGCCAACCTATGAAATCACAAACACCCGTGCTTTCATTTGATATAGGTGAATATATCATGAAACAAAAATAAAATTAAGAAGTATAAAATCGGATATAGGGGAACATGGGGCAGGACAGGGTACTTAATATGTGTGCATCTATATTTCACATTTGAACATTTAGAAATTGTGCTTTAGTAATGTAAATGTGTTTATTGTTGCATAATTACCTGAAAAACATAAATAGACACTCGCAACAAATGGGAGTAGCTATCACGTCAAAAACGAAATTAGTACATTTGCCCCGTTTTGCCCCTTAGGTGGGGCAGAAAGGGGTATTATTTCTTTGACCAATTTGTAATTATTCTTTTTTTACATTTAGTTCACATCTCACAATAAGCACAAACATGTACAAGATCTTCATCATTACTTTCTACACCTATACAAGAATTACGAGCTCACTGCAGGCAGCAGGGATATCTAACCCACCCTCCTTCTGAATAATCGCGGTAGTAAAGGCAATCATCTTCGTCGTATTTTGCCACTTTTTTCCTGTTACCAGCAGGCAGATGACTTTTGGAATGATTGGTCACAGGAGGGTGAGGACATCTAGGCCTACCTTTCGATGATTCCCGTTTTGTTTCGCTTTCTGGCAGAGCAAGACGCCTTTTCACAGGTTTTTTATTCATTTTATCTTGTTCCGCATTCAATAACGCTTCTTTATAAGGGGATGTTGTCAGAATTGTGATTTTACCCATGTTTTTCCAATCTTTCTTGTTTTTCTGATCTACCTTTGGAATAGGTTTGAAATTTTCTGGGCTGGAACGCTGGAAACTACTGCAGCTTGGCACCTCAATGTTTTCTCTCCCCATAGGTGAACGAGAGACAACGGACATCTCAGAAGTTGAAGGATTAACATTATCAGAAACTCCAGAAGAAAGCTCAATATCTGTCGTTTTGGACGGTAGGAAATCAGCATCATCAAACATATTGATGTTCACAGATCATATTCCTGTTTTTCAAACCCCATTGACTGTCGTGCTCATTGTTGAGGCTCGCATATAACTGGCACCAAACAATGATGCAACCTGAAACAGTGTCAAGACTTTTCCAGTATTAGATCTAACCCAGGAGCGAATTTCATCCTCATAATATTTGATTAGTGATTTCATGAAAGAAAAATCTAGCGGCTGCAGCCTGTGAGAACATTTTTAACAACATAATCATGGTTATCTCGTTTCTTCTTAACGTAGTGCTCAAGAGTTGTTTGGGGCACTTGAAACTGACTAGCCGCCCTTTTGTAGCCCATTGAACCATCAAGTACAGCATTCACAGCCCCCTCCATTGAGATTAAAGACCACTCCTGCCTCTGTGTATGTGTAGTGTTTTACGCCCGCTTTTACTACATACGGCACCGTCGGCGGTGACACTGATGATACATGAGATGAAGATGGAGCACCGGTGGAATGAGATGACGGGGGAAACCGGAGGTCCCGGAGAAAACCCGCCCCAACGCCGTGTTGTCCACCACATTTCTCACTTTGCGGTCGCCTGGGATCGAACCCGGGCCGCCTTGGTGAGAGCCAAGCGGTCTAACCACTGAGCCACGGCGTGGCCTCCTGCCTCTGTGATTTCTTTACGTAATTTCACACTACTCCGAAATCACATGAAACATGAGTAGTCAATCATATGAATAACCCACAAAGAGTTTTACACCAGGGGTATAATGTGGCAGTACCCCATTATGCCCCACCCATATTGCCCCGTAAACCCAAGCTTAGATTAATGCTTGTCGATGGTTCGCTATTGAAATATAACTTAGCGAAAAACATGGATTTAGGAGTAAATTAAGTGTTATATTCCATAGTAATTATTGTTTTTATTTAAATGTAGATATGATGTACTTACATGTTTTGAAACAGATCACGAATCTTGTAAAAACTGCTTCAAACTGTATCCAACACACAACTCGCACACAACAGTTTCTGTTATGGCAGCCAACTGACGTGTGATTGAGATGACGTAGTTTCGACAGATTCCGGTAGATTGTGCTGCCCACTAGAGATAAAACACGTATACCCCGTTCTGCCTCACTACCCCGATATGCCCCATGTTCCCCTATGTAGCAATGGGGCGATATCAGTTTTACTCCATACTTAATACTGATTTTAAGATACAATATTTGATACTTTGAATATGCTGTAAAGTCTTCAGTTGGTTTAGTAGTTTTCCTTATATAATAAACGCATAGAGCCAATTTGGATTTTGCTCATTTTTATAGATGACGTAGCATTGTTTTGACAACGACGGAAATCTCGTAAATTGCTTTATAAACTCCACTCCGTCCAGGAATATAACGTGCATCTTTAAATTTGTTGTACTGTGTGCCTTATCACGAACCATTTTCCTGTGTACTTATACGTTGCTGTTAATATCCCTGTAGAGAGGGAAGGAATGGCTTGGATGAGAGCGTATTCGATGTTCTTAAGATAAGAAGGTACTGCCTATCTCCAAAATTCTATTTCCACGATTTTTTGGGTGCAGATTACTAAGAAATGATTATTGATAGTGTCGCGAACGCGTATCTACGATCGCGCGGCTTGTTGACACAAAAGGAGCTGATAGGCGGCCAGTGTGAAAACCAAGAGCCGGCAAGACAAAGATAACACGCCGAAACAAACAAACTGAGATAAATGGAAATTTTTAGTTACTTCTTGACAGATAGACTGTTCGGGTTCTGGTTTATTTTAGAACAATCTAGAATTATCGATGCAGGTATTTAAAGAGGCGACGACTGGCCAGGAGCCGAGTTGCAAATTGTAAAACAGTAAGGTAAGCAGAGAACAGCTGAGAGAGTTGTGTAAAGACATGTAACGATTGTGCTGTCACAGTGGAAGTTAAGTAAGCTGTTTGTTACTGTCATCGACCTTAGTGTTGTACGAGGGCTGTTCAATAAAGAATAATCACATATGTTTTTGACAACGTAACTTTACTCATCCTCATAATTTTGATGGTCTTTCTCAAAATAGTCTCCTCTAAATGCGACGCACTTGTCCCAGGGTTTCTGTCAGTCTTCAAAGACATGCTGGGAACCATTTTTTGCGAAATCTTTCAAAATCGCCTTCGCAGCCTTCACCACTGCTTCTGATGATGGATAATGCCTCCCACGAAGGCGTTTCTTCAAGTTAGGGAATAGAAAGAAGTCACATGGGGTTAAATCCGGACTATAAGGAGGGCGAGGGATGCATTTAACGTTGATTTTTGCAAGATATTCAGCAACAACATTGGCCATATGCGGCCGCGCATTATCGCGGTGCAGCATCCAGCCTGCTTCACGGAAATGTGGTCTTTTGCGCCTGATATGGACTTGCAATGTTTTCAGGACATCCCTGTAGTATTGTCCAGTTACTGATGTGTGTGCAGGTACAACATGCTGATAAACCATTCCATGAATACCAAAGAATGAGATGACCATAACTTTCCCAGCAGAAGCAACCACTTTTGCTTTTTGGGGCGTTGGTGATGAAGGAGATTTCCACACAGCGTTGCTGTTTGCTCTCAGGATCAAAATGGTGTAGGCAAGTTGCACCAGCAGTGATTACGTTTGAAAGAAACTACGGAACTTCCTCTAACATCAACATTAATTGCATGTTACCTCCATTGCAGCGGTAGGCGATATTGAACATAACTGAACTTGCCTGGTTCTCACAGACGGGAACCAGGAGTAACAACAATGAAACTACTAGGGCGTGTTTGTTCCACATTAAGCTAACAGAATATAATAAGATTGAATTTTAGTGCGAAAAAGTATGTCCGTAAAAAAATTATGATCATTCTTTATTGAACAGCCCTCGTATATGTGATGTAATGTTGATACGTGAGAATTGAACAGTGTATTGTTACGGAAATAAATAACATTTAGAATTTCGGCAAATTGGACTTTTAATTCTAGGAACCCACACAGTCACAATATGTACATGAAAATTTTTAGGCATGTTCTTAAAATCTTTGTCTTTAATAATACCTATTATTATTTGAAAATTGTGCACTGATAATTTGTTACAATTTTTTAGCTTTTGTAAAAACCACTTAAATTTTGGATAATTTTATTTTTTAAACAAGTATTATTAATCTCAGAGAAAAATCCTTTCTTATTATTATTGTTAGAACTCTGCTTAATACACACGAAAAAGTTCATACGTTTCTGTTGATTAGTTTTTTAAAAAGGTTTACCGGAACCTGAAAAAATGTGAAATTGAGAAACACAGCTTTAAGGTTTATATATTGGCTACTGACTTCTCATATGAGTCAGAACATTTCTGCTGGATAGTTTTGACTCTGTATTCTCACTTGTTCTTTTCAAATTCCTGTTCATTTGTCTTGCCTTCTTGGCCAGTTCAACTATTTTATCTGCTTTCAGGACTCACAGCTCATCAATTTCTGTATATGACTACTGTTATGATTAACACATGTATTGTGTGAACTGGGTCTACTAACCTCAATATTACATGTGGTTTCATTGTCTATTTTAGTTATATTTCCCACATTTACTGTTCTGTTTTTAGTAAAACCATTGCCTGTAAACTTTCTCTTTCCAAATGTTTTTGGATTACCCATATCATATATTCACCAATAACTAGTACAAAATATTATTCAGAACAAATAATTGTTCTGATACACAGTCAAGAACAAAATAAAAACTAGCATCGTTGGAGTTGCATTGGTACCAGCTGAAAGCATGAAAGATCCTTTACAAAACAAGCCTTAGTTGAGAAATATCTGTCCAGTATTACAGAAGTTATGATCGATTTTCTGAAAGCTTACAAAAAGGGGCGTGGCAAAAACTTAACACCCACTAATATAATTAGCAAATTAGGTATAAAATATTGCTACAATGAACTTTTTAACTATATATTTGTAATATAGAGGGATGACATCATAAAATGTAAAAATAAAAAAGTGAATTTTAACCCTTCTCACCTTAAGGGGACTAAAATATAGTAGCATAAGAATGTGCGAATTATGTGGGGAAACAGAAAGTATACTTCATATTGTCACAGTGCAAAGAGCTAGCAGCTAGAGACAGGAAGTATGGGAGAAGAAATGGGAACAGAAGCGAGTTGATAGCTATAAAAATAGTTACGGGGGAAAATGAAAGTAGAAATAGAAATATGCGGAACTTGTTTTGAAAGCTGAAGAAAAGTGGACGAGAAAAACAAAGACCGGAAAGAAAAAAAATGTTGGGACAAAGATAGACAGAGAGCAAACTAGAGTAGATGCTGGAGTAGATGCAACGCTACTCAGCAATGCTAGAAGGCCTAGGCGCCAAACAAGTTCAGTTAGAACCAGGCAATTTATATAACTAGATTAACCCTCTTGCTGCCACACTTAACCCTTTAATGCATGAATTAATTTGCTACTTATGCCACCCTCACTGTAATTTTTAAACCGGTTTTATAGCGCTTTCTGCGGCACCTCAACGCAAACGATTCGAGTAGCCATGGTCGTTAAAGCGTCAGGTAATGGACTGGCCATCCATTTAAAGCCAAACTTCGTGAGATCGATTTTTGGCAACTACAGCGGTAATGGACGGGGACGGCCTAAGTAAAATAATCGATATGATGGCACGCTTGTATGCTCCCTGGGTATGATTTGACTGCAGATGCTTGGATTTTGCCTTTTTATAGTAAAAAAGCACTACAATGTAATTGTAAAAATAATATATTTGCAATTGAAAGGACTCAAAATGTTGTGTGTATAATTGATAAAGACCAGTAGAATATTATAGTAACAAAATAAATGCGTTGAATTATTTTTCAAGGTGAATAAAAGACTGTGATCTTCGGTCTAATCGACACAATGTTTGTGAGGCTGTAAACCTATTTTTGAAACATCCTATGGCGATGCCTTTTATGACATTGAAAAGAGCAAACCTTCTTCTTTCTAACCGTATGTTTCTGGGTCATTATAAAGATCTTTTGTTATCTAAGGACGGTATTTCCAACCCTCACCAATATAGTTCGACCATAACCTATACTTCTGCACAGGAGAGTAAGTCTCCGAGGGACGAGACGAAGGGAGGTTGGCGAAGGTTCCCACACCCTCCCTGGACAGGTTTATGACACCCCCCTGTCAGTACAGTTACAGACCATTCCAAAACCTTCTGGCGGCTTCTACTTTTGTGAATTATTCTTCCCGGTTTTAATGTACAGATTGAATAGGCACATGTTTTTTTAACGGTCTGCTCCTTGTGTAACAGGCGTTCTCTGCCACACATTCGCTGTTCTTGTACCACTGTGTAACACCGCACATTCCTTACAGAGACCTTCATTGCGTTGCTATACTACACTCAGTTCTCAATTTCTTCTCGGGCAACAAGCCAGGTGAAGAAAGGATCAGAAATTGACGTTTCGGGAGTGTGCATCTCTCCCATCATCAGGATATTTATTAAATGTTATAACCACAAATTAAATACTGGGTATGACACAAATATAAACAAAGACAGAATACTATCAAAGTTCGCCTTACTGAACAAAAGACTGTTTCAGTAAACTAAATGTCATGTCAGTAGATGGCGTCAGTATAGAAAATTAATTTGGTCAAGGAAACGTAACTACTTAACTTGATTATCAAGCTGTATTGATCTGTTTCTTAAATCGACGTATTTCCATTTTTAAGGCCGGTTTCCAAGAGGAGCTGAACTGAAATCCAGCATCACGATTAAGCGTGCTCCTTTCAGAGGAAATGGCCAAAGCCTCCTTAACTCTCCGCCCCCAGTAACTGTTGCATATTGTCAAAACGTTTGTCTCCCAAAAGTTGGCTCTATGGTCGTTACCAAAACAATGCTCTGCCAGCCCAGACTTCTCAGATTATTAAACGAATGCTCCGTTCATGCCCATTTATTCTGGTAGCGATGGTCCTTCCGGTTTGTCCTATATACGGTGTGGTGTTCCACGTTCACATGGAATGCGGTACAGTCCCGGAACTTGGAAATCCCATTTGTCTTTCATTGGTCTCAACAGATATTTAATCTTCGGAGGTGGCTTGATGATGGTCCTGATGTATTTGGTGAGAATTCTGCTGGTTCTGCCGGATAGATTGCCGGTAAACGAGACGCAGGTTGTAGCGGTAGGCTTATCTGACGCTTACTGTATTACAGGTTTCCCTTTCCTAGTTTTGGCGTAGGAAAACAGCGACGATAGGTCAAAACTATATATATTCTTGAGATAATCCACCCTAAAATTATCTATACTGGTGAGTTTATTTGCTTATTTTTATGTAATATAACACATTAAGATGTGCAATTGAGTAAATTTTTGTAGTGCTTAATATTATTCGCATTATTTCAAAACAATTGTGTAGCATTCATTTGAAATTACAATACCTCAATCACTACTCGTTGTTGTAATTAAACATGCGCTGGATATATATTTGCTATCTCATGATTCTGCAGGTAGGTACAGCCTAATGTCAGGTACAGCGAGAAGAAACAAAACAGTCACCTTATTCGTATTTCACCTTGACCTTGCAGTATACTGTTGCAAGACAATGCTTCACTGGTTGACAAGAGTTCTACGTTACGTTGCTTTTGAACTTTGCTTTTAGTGACAGCTGTTTGCTCATTTGATGGCCGTGTTGTACCTCTGAACATATTCTTACTCTTGTGTCCAGCTAACTTGTATGGCATGCAACCGCAGATCCCTCCGGCCTTTAAATGTGACTTTTAGATATCTTTCGTTTTTGAAACCCAACTTTTACTGCCATATAAAATTACTGGGAGGTCATAAATTTATTAACTTTAAGTTGTACTTCTTACCTTGTATTTTTAAAAGGTCTTCTAATAGTTTTACATATATGTTGGTACTTGTTAATCTTATTGTATAAACCATTGTCAGTCAATCTTTCAGATATTATTTCAACAATGTCGTATTCCAATTATTGTGTGTTAATCTACGAGATCTGTTCAATAAAGAATGATCACAACTATTTTTGACAACATGCCTTTACTCATCCTAATAATTTTAATGGTCCTTCTCAAAATAGTCTCCCCTGAATGTGGTAAACTTGTCCCAGCATTTCTGTCAGTCTTGAAACACATACTGGAAACAATTTTTGAGATATTCTTCAAAATTGCTTCCGCAGCCTTCACCTCTGCTTCTGTTAATGGATAATGCCTCCCACGAAGACGATTCTACAACTTAGGGAATAAAAAATGTCACATGGGCCTAAACTCGGACTATAGGGAGGGTGAAGGATGCACTTCACATTGACTGGTGCAAGATATGCAGCAACAACATTGGCAATATGCGGCCGCGCATTATGGTGGTGCAGCATCCAGCCTGCTTCATGGAAATGTGATCTTTTGCGCCTGATATGGACTTGCAATGTTTTCAGGACATCCCTGTAGTATTGTCCAGTTACTGATGTGTGTGCAGGTACAACATGCTGATAAACCATTCCATGAATATCAAAGAATTAGCTGACCATACCTTTCCCAGCCGAAGCAATTACTTTTGCTTTTTTGGGGGGTTGGTGATGAAGGACTTTTCCACACTGTGCTTTGCTGTTTGCTCTCAAGATCAAAATGATGTAGCCAAGTTGCACCAGCAGTGATTACGTTTGAAAGGAACTCCGGATCTTCCTCTAACATCAGCTTTGTTCAGTATTTCAGAAAGTGATCTTATTCGTCGATTCTCTCTCACAATGGCAGCAGCAGTTTTGATGTTTTCTTCCGTAAGAGCAGCAGCTGGAGCATCGGGTCCACCTTCCTTTGAAATTGATTGTCTCCCCTCTTTAAACATTTTAAACCACCTTCAAGCTGTGCAGTAGGGAAGAACCATAGGGATCCTGTAATACTGTATAGGCCTCTACTGAAGATTTGTTGACACGAAAGCAGAATTTCAAGGCCGCATATTGTTCCTCGCGTTTTACCTCCGTTGCAACGGTAGGCGATACTGAACATGTCTGAACGTGCCTGGTTTTCATAGGCGGGAACTAGGAGTACCAACAATGAAACTACTACGCCGTGTTTGTTTTACATTAAGCTAACAGAATATAATAAGTTTGAATATTAGTGCGAAAAATTATGACCGTAAAAAATTATGATCTTTCTTTGTTGAACAGCCCTCGTAGGTATCAATTATAGGTCATCTGTGTAATGCAGAGGTCTGTTGCATCTCTGTAGCACTTCGAAATGCACTTTTTAGTTACGGGACAGATAGACAGATTTAAGAGTGTCGCTCTGTGATACCTTAGAAGTTTGATACTGTTTGTATTGTGGTGAAAAAATATGAATAGCGACTTTTCATTTCATAAAAGCAGATATATTTGCCACTTAAAGTAAACAAACAACATCTCTGAAATGCTTAACTTAACATAAATGTTGTTTGATATAATGTGGCATTTTTAAAAATATTTATTTTTTGTGTTAAGGCTATCTTTTTGGTTTAGCAGTTATACAACGGTGACTAACGATGAAGAATTCACAGACTGTTTATTAAAAATGTAGAAAATACCTTTAATTTTTTGATATCTTAAACTTTTAGTACTTTAATTAAAGGCCACTTCGTAAACGTCAACCTCGGACTTACAGAGGTGCCATTCTGTCCAACAATTAAAACCTGTGCTAACATCAAGTGCAGTTACAAAAGAAGAGCATCCCAGCCGAAACCGAAGCTGGTTTCTTTTATTACTTTCGTTTCTATTTTCCTTTGCAATTTCAAAAGTCGCAGCTGCTACCTAATAAAATACAGCTTCATTTTGCCGAGCACACAAAACGCAACGTCGCGTTTCGTGGACGAATGGACAATATGGAGCAACAAAGACCCTAGCCTGGCACTTTATTGGTGTCGTTGTGGAGGGAAAAAAAAAGAATGTTTCGGTGGAATAAACAATACTAGAAGATCTGAAATACTTTTAAAGTTGATAAGTTTAAAGCTTGTCTACTCATGACATTTGCAATATCTCGGTATTTAATGAATGTGCTACTTCCGGCTACTACAATAGTGAAATATGGGACTTTTAAAATAAGACCTGAAGCTTTCCTGGTGACGAATATTGTGACTCTGTGGGTTCGTGAAATGAAAAGTCCAATTGCACCACTCAAAAATGCTCTTTATTTCCACCAACTTACAGCTGAACACTTGCCAATTACACAGAATTACGTAATGCACACAATTACGATTCACCAGTTCGTCCGTTACAATTCCACTTTGCTCTCGCAATTACGTACAATCCTCCGATGCACGTACACAGCCTTCTCGTCGTACACTAGCACTGCACTCTTACGCTGATCGCCAAGAACTGACTGACTCAATTCACTCACTGCAGCCCTTTCTATAGGGATATCGCGGTTTTCTCGAAGCGTCTAGTTTCCGTGAATCACCGCGAAAATTCCAGAGGACAGGGGAAGGGGAAAGAGGCGGCCAGCGACAAGTGACACTCCCCTAATCAACCCCTCAGTTAGTGACTGAGATTAATAGGAGGGTGTGGCTCGGCTGCCTCTGGTCCCTTCTCTGCTATCGTTGGTTGTGCTTTCCGCTAATTGGGTGACAATATGCTCAAGTTGTTCTCGGAAAGGAAGCCAGGGGAATAGAAGATTAGAAATCAAGGTTTCGGGAGTGTGCATCTCTCCCATCATCAGGGTATTTATAAAATGTTATAACCACAAATGAAGCACCGGATATAACACCAATATAAACAAAGACAAACCACTATCAAAATTCGCATTACTGAACAAAAGACTGTTTTCAGTAAATTAAATGCCAGGTCAGGAGATGGCGTGAGAATAGAAAATCAATTGGGTCAAAGAAACGTAACTATTTAACTTGATTATCAAGCTATATTGATCTTTGCTTCATAAGGCGACGGATTTCCATTTTTAAGGCCATTTTCAAGAGAAGATGAACTGATATTGAGGCGGTCCTTACCCGTTAGGAACCTCGCTGAGTTCTCCCAGCACCCAACACCTCATAAAGTAGGGAAGGTGACGGGTGAGAGTTACGGATGGAGGAGGTTTACTGGACAGGTCGGGGTTTTCCTCGGGGTTCACTCTGCATGGACTCTCTTCTTTCTTCCAGGGTCTGGGATACGTCCTCACTGGGGTTGGTGTGATTAGCGAAGAAAACGCCTCGACTGTTCCATGATCGATTTATTCCCAATTGTAATCAGGTACCTCACTCGCCACCTGGAAGGTAGCTGTTTGCAGACTCGTGTGATGTGTTTGGCTGTAACAATAGAGTTCTTCACACGTTTTGTGTATTCGGTGTATTCTTACCGCACTTGTATATTTAACGTGACTTCACTACGCCCCGACCGAGAGTGTTTCTGTTATCAAACTCACGAATCCATGTGTTGTGTATTCGAGGTACTCTTGCCGCACTGATATGTGCGACGTGACTTCACTACGCCCCGACCGAGAAAGAGTGTTTCTGTTATGAAACTCAGGAATCAATGTGTTGTGTATTCGAGGTACTCTTGCCGCACTGATATGTGCGACGTGACTTCACTACGCCCCGACCGAGAAAGAGTGCTTTTGTTGTCAAACTCACGGATCCGCTCTCCCCTGGATTTCCCCCTCTATCGTTACATTTTAAATGTTGTGTAAATCACGTGTGTATATTCTACACTGTAATTAATTGGTTTCAATTTCTAGTTTGAATTATCATACGAATTTTGTATGTGCGCATGAGCGAACGTTGGTAGAAATTTTCCCACAGCGTCACTTACTTAATTCTGAAGCACGTACGCTGCGAAAGTTTAGGAAATCAGTAAATCTGCAAGGCCATTGTATTTATCACGCACGTATTGGCATGAAAGAGAGTACAAAGCGACAGACCGACCCTCCACATGTTTCGCAGGCATTGTTCCTAGGAGTGAACTTTGTTATGAAGAAAGCCGACCGACCTTTGTTCTGTACCTTCACTTTGCTGAGGCCACATATTTCTGTTTCTCCGTTCATCTACATTTCTAGTCCATCTAACACTTATTTCCTTTCGATGCAAAATAATCAATATAAAATATCTATGCTAACCTAATATTATTTTGATATAACACATAACATATTAAGCGATTTTATGGTCGTGACCAAGGGGAACAGATACAAAATCCAGCTGCACGATTTAGCGTGCTCCTCTCGGAGTAAATGGCCAAAACCTCCTTAATTCTCCGCTCCCAGTAACTGTTGCATTTGGTCAAGATGGTCGTCTCCCGAAAGTTGGCTCAATGGTCGTTATAAAAACAATGCTCTGCCAGTCCAGAATCCTCAGGTTACATTAAACGATTACTGAGAGTGGAGAATTAAGGAAGCTTTGGGCATTTCCTCCGAGAGGAGCACGCTTAATCGTAATCAGTTCAGCTCCTCTTGGGAACCATCCTTAAAATGGAAATCCGTCGACTTATGAAGCACAGATCAGTACAGCTTGATAATCAAGTGGTTACGTTTCTTTGACACAATTTTCTATACTCACGCCATCTCCTGATCTGGCATTTAATTTACTGAAAACAGAATTTTGTTAGTGTTTTTTGTTTGTTTACATTTGTGTTATATCTAGTGTTTCATTTGTGGTTATAGCATTTGCTAAATATCCTGATGATGGGAGAGATGCACACTCCCGAAATGTCTATTTCTAATCGTCTTTTCGCCTGGCTTGCTTCCCGAGAATAACTTGAGCAAATGGGACTTTTGTTTCTGGATATGGAAGTAGACCACCCGTTACAGTAGTTAATACATTCAGTTGAGGCTTATATATTGTTACAGACTGCATTAATTTACTCTCTGTTGACTCAAGTAGTAGGTGACGTCACTCCCTCCCCTCCTTTATGACTAGATGAATAATCTTTAAGCGAGAGACTCTCTCTCTGTAACTGCCCGCTGATGAGGTAGGATGGTTTTGTAGGCAGCTCCGCTTCTGGGCAGGTAAACGGCCGTTATGGCCGCCTTTGTAAATCTGTTTGTTGTAGTAAATATTCTTATTAAGTGATTTCCACTTTTAATTGGTTTTACCCTACCTTTTTACCAATGAACCATTATAGAAAAAGATCCCATCCTCTCGCTAAAGCATGTATTTCTGCTCCGAGTGTTTGTTCCCGAGTGTTCGACCTGACCACGTGTTCCTTAATTATTCACAAAGTAAGAACAGGTCGTCACAATATGAGGTATTTGATGCAATTTGCAATGTAGAATTATTACATAAAATATAATTATCTGTCACAAACTACGTTTATCTCTTAAAAATTGATAAATTTAACAGAATTCATCAGAAATTCAAGAGTTTTTTGCAAAGTTATTTTTACGTTGTCAGTCAATGTAAAAATGAAACAAAATGAAACAAATTTAATGACAGAATTGATTGGGGTATTTCTAAATTATATAATGATCTTTATTTTTTAAAATAAATATTTTCTCCCAAACCATTAAACCTATCGGACCATTTAATTCGTTTAATAGTTTAACTTCTGGATTTATTTAATGATTAAATGACCAAAACTAATGTGCCATGGCCGATTTGTCAGTCGGTTTCTACATAATATTTTGAAAATGTACTTTCCTTTTGGCTTCTAAATTACATTTGTTCCTTCCAATGTACATTTGATGGTAATCTAAATAATTAAATTGAATGGCAGACTTTTTAGTATTCGAAATTTTATATTTTAATTCAATTTGTTTGATTGTTGTTTGTCATGTGCTGTAGACTAAAATTTCTGGAGTTAAAAACTTTTAATAACTATAACATAAAAATATATTTTGTTATTTTCTTTGTATTTATGTTGTAATTAACATGCTAAATAACTGAGAGGGAGAAAACTACTGACAGAAATGAGTAGACTTGTGTATACTAACCGAGATTAGTTTTTCTTAACGTATCTTGCTATTTTCTCGTGTAACTTTTACAGAGAGATTAATTTGGTGATATGGGAGTGCATGATATTGTTTTATGATAAGGGTTTCGTGCACCATATCAAAGTTTCGAAGCTATTATACTCTGAAATTACTAGGGGACTAAAGACAAGGTAGAAACGTGTAAAATTTAACATGAAATCATTATCTAAAGCAATTTATCGACGTTTTATGACCGATAATTGTGGTGTCACCAGTACTTGGAAGTCTTCAGGGAAAGGTTAAGAAAGTGTGCACATTTTGTGAAACATCAGGAAATCTTTCAACCATTATTTGGGATAGCTGTAACTAGAAAATTACGATGACTATTTCCCTAATATGACGTCGTCCTAATTGATATGATATATTTATTGTGCATATTCCAAAATTTTACAATTTACAACTTTAGTCTACATTTATTTGTCTTTACCTTGTTGCTACCTTGGCTTACATGACACCCTGGTCTTCTGCTCTGCCAGGTAGCTCTTAACCTCCATGCCTCTTTGATTACTTAATTAGTCCCTTTCTTCCCCCTCATCTTCCTTTCTTGTATTCTTTACATTTCTGGCCCATTTTTCTTTTACTTTCTGCAAGAACTCACCTTCTTTTCCTCCCTGCCCGTTAACATTTTTATAGCTACTATCCTCTTCTCTACTTTCTGCCAGTTTTCTTCCCAAAATAGGAAAGAATAATACAATTTTGATATAGGTGTTTGGCCAAAGAATAAGGGTAAATTGTGAAATTATGTATGAGACAGCCAAAAAGATTAGTGAACTCAGATAGTTGGTGGGCAGAAATAAGAGGAATTATGGAAAAAAATAGGAATGGGAGATATATGGAAATTAGAGGAAAGGGATACAAGCGATGTGGGTAAATTGATAAAATGCCGAATAGAGGATATAGAAAGACAGGAAATATGGGGAAGTCTAGAAAATATGAAATCATTACAGTTTTAAAAGCAAATATAAAGAAATTGGGAACGAGAAGCATATGTAGATTACTGCAATAGGCAAGAGAGTGAAGGGCTAGCTTGGATGAGAACAGGAACAATATTTCTAAGAGGGATAAGAGATAGGGAAAAGGAAATCTGTGAATTATGTGGTGGAAAAGAAAGCATAGAACACTATGTAACAGAATGTGAGGAGGTTGTAATGTGGAGAAAAAAGGTTTAGGAGGAAAAATGGGAGAAGGTAGAGAAGAGTATAGTAGCTATAAAAATGTTAACGGGTAGGGAGGAAAAGAGGGTAAGAAGTATTGGTGAGTTCTTACTGGAAGTAAACGAATAATGGGCCAGAAATGTAAATAATATTAGAAAAGAAGATGAGGGAAAAAGAAAGCATAGAACACTATGTAACAGAATGCAAGGAGTTTACAATATGGAGAAAAAAGGTTTGGGAGGAAAATGGGAGAAAGTAGAGAAGAGTATAGTTATTAATATTTTTTTTTTTTTATATTTTGATATATTTATTTTGCATATTCCAAAATTTTACAACTTACAACTTTGGGCTACATTTATTTGTCTTTATCCTGTTGCTACCTTGACTTGCATGGCACCCTGGTCTTCTGCTCTGCCAGGTAGCTCTTAACCTCCATACCTCCTTTATTATTTAATTAGTCTGTTTCTTCCCCCTCCTCTTCCTTTTTTTACAGTTTTTACATTTCTGGCCCATTGTTCTTTTACTTTCTGCAAGAACTCGCCAATACTTCTTACCTTCTTTTCCTCCCTGCCCGTTAACATTTTTATAGCTACTGTCCTCTTCTCTACTTTCTCCTATTTTGCTTCCCAAACATTTTTTCTCCATATTGCAAACTCCTCGCATTCTGTTACATAGTGTTCTATGCTTTCTTTCCCCCCACAGAATTCACAAATTCCCTTTTCCCTACCTCTTATCCCTCTTAGAAATATTGTTCCTCTTCTCATCCATGCTAACCCTTCTCCGTGAAGAGTATAGTAGCTATAAAAATGTTGACGGGAAAGCAGGAAAAGAAGGTGATAAGTATGGGCGAGGTTTTACAGAAAGTAATAGAAAAATGGGTCAGAAATGTAAAGAATATGAGAAAGGAAGA
Source organism: Mantis religiosa (assembly GCA_030765055.1). NCBI lineage: Eukaryota > Metazoa > Arthropoda > Insecta > Mantodea > Mantidae > Mantis > Mantis religiosa. The sequence goes on along the minus strand of CM060960.1, from coordinate 53,428,478 downwards.
TGAGGGGGAAGAATAGGACTAATCAAGTAATGAGGAGCTATGGAGTTTAAGAGCTACCTGGCAGAACAGAAGGCCAGTGTATCATGTAAGCCAAGGTAGCAACAAGGTAAAGACAAATAAATGTAGTCAAAAGCTGTAAAGTGTAAAATTTTGGAATATGCAGAATAAATAATTCATTAATTATACCCAAGGCAAATGAACATCGCAACCCAGTAAATATCACGACCATGAGGAAGGTAAAACAATACCATATATTTACATATAATCAATAGTATATCTATAAATATTCAGGACTGTCTAAAAATAGTGTATGATGCACTGGTTAAAAGGATCTTATTTTGTTCATAGGCCACGGCCTGCGGCCTTGTTTTGGAATCACAACTACTCACAAAATAAAATCTTTTTCTTAACCCTTACATAATCAATAACTAGTTGTTTTTACGTCCGAGGTATATACATGAATAAATTCGTCACTGTGATTTAAAATTTAACAGATTTGCTGTTTATAAGTAAATTTTATAAATAGAAAACGTTATACGAATGAACTAAAGGAGGTTATTGTTATTCCTAAATGCACATTTAACCACTGGAGTAACAAGGCAACAAAAGCAAATTCCTTTAACCAATTATGACCCGCTTTCAATATAACTGCGTGAATGGCAGGTCTCCATTCGTCCATTCTGGAAGCAATTGCAGTTTCGTTTATTTTATTAATGAGCGGCCGTTGGGGTTATGGGACGCCATTATTCAAAAGCGATATTCAGTTACCAACCAATAAACGCAAAAACTGCTTTGTATCAGAAACGACTTGTTAGTAACGTTTTCATCAAGGTTATGGCTATTTGTGAGGTAAACACATAATTTTAAATGAACCCAGGTTTAAACATGTTTGTGCTTCATTAGCAAACAGGATCGATAGTTCAATATTTACACTCTTTATTAGGTGGAGAAGATATAAATTATGCATGACGATTACACTCAAAAATGACTTTAAAGACCCTGAACCCCTGAGAGAACAGATACAAAATAATTATAGAGTAACAACATTGTAGAGGTAGGACAATGTGCCTCATCTGAACTAAAAAAAAATGTGTTACTGAACTAATAAACTGGTATACATACTTCAATAGTGAGAATTTACACAGTAGAACAGAAGAATAGAAAAGCAAATGTGGAACAGTAGATCATTCGGAAGTAGAAGTGTCATCACTGTAAAACAGGATCTGTGGTAGTCGTCGCTGCAGTCGCGTTGGCTGGCGAGTTTGGACGCCGATGTTATACGTCACAGCTCCTGGGACGTGGCGTAGATTGTAGATGAAGCGTCGAGAAATCTGTCGGATGAAATGGTGGAGAGGAAGAAGTCCCAGCTCGTGATGCAGCTGCTAGTTGCGGACAAACCAAGAAGCATTGGTGACGATTCGCAGGAATCGACTCTGGATGACCTGTAGACGCCTCAGGTGACACGTACTGGCAGCCTCCTAGACCTGGCAGGCAAAAGTACTGAGAGCTTGAACCAGAGATTTGTACAGTGAAGAATCTAAACCAAGTGAAATGGGTTTGTGAAATAATGGAGAGAGTTGTGAAAGACGAGCGGCTGCCAGGATAATGGTGCGTTCAATATGAAGCCACCACGTAAGCCGAGTGTTCAGTAACACTCAAGGTACTTGACTGGTGTAGGTAAAGAACGCCACGGCTCATGATCGGTCAGAAGGCGTATAGGCGGAGGTGGATTATAGCGGCATAAAGTAGAAATCTTGGCTTCAGTTTTCTTGGTTATGAGGAATATTGAGTGAGACGATTAAGAGAGAGCTGTAAGGTTCGTACAGCAGAATGTAGATCGGAGTGAGAGTAAAATAACACTGTGTCGTCAGTATACAGGGCAATTGAGGCTGGACCCATGTATGGAATATCGGAGGTGTAAATACTAAACAGCGTTGGTACCAGTATTGAACCTTGAGGAACGCCTGCTTTAATAGGATGCTTAGTTGAAAGAATGCCTCCAATGCGCACCGCAAAAATGTGATCGGTAAGAAAACTGGTAATAATGTGGATTAAGTAGTCGGGAAGACCAGTGTAATAGAGTTTAAGTAGCAAGTCAGAATACCATACCTTATCAAATGCCTGTGCTACATCAAGGGAAATAGCTAGGGTATGTTGACGATGCTCGAAGCCAGTGACGCTGTGTATAAGAAGGCTTGTGTGTAAATATATGAATATTTAGGATGGATGCGTCGGTTTCCACGGCCTGTGTCTTCATAAGTATCCTTAGCTTCCGGTGAAGCAAAATTTTGTTTCAATATTTTGTTTGTTAATGACGTTATCAGTTACCAGGATCATAACAATATTTCGGCTGTGACGGGATTTCTTTTCACTGTTCTTTTCCATTGCAAAAAATCTACCGACATGCGACTGTCCGTTTCAAGCACACTTAAAAACCACTGGGCCAGGCTAGGGCTGAATCTTCGACCTCGGAATCCGATTCATACACATTCTATTATACAGAGAGTTCTATATATAGAATATATATTGAGTAAAATATATAGAATATATGCTGACTGAGCTCCCATCGCAGTCAGTTGAATGAATTAAGTCAGTATAGTTCAGGGAATGTATTTTCGTCAGACAGTGGCATTGAAGAGTTCAGTTGACTAGGGAACTGATGACTTCAGTTCACCAGTTCAGTAAATGATACGCTTCAAGCAAAAAGTGTGTCTGGCACAAACTGGTGTTCCCATTTGTTGCAGTAGTGCAAGAAAATGCTTCTGGATGAAAGAAAATATCAGAGCTACGCAGATTATACATATTTTAATATCTTCTGAGTATTAAATAAATTCCCTAAAATTCCTAAATTGGTTTAATGGAAAGTAGCAGCTGGGTTGACAATTTAGTTGCCCACTGTAGAAGACAAAACTCAAATACTGATTACTGCCGGACGCCGAACCACTGGGCCACCACCCACCTTGGTAGCGTAGATGGTAACGTGTCTACCTCACGTTCAAGAGGTTCCGAGTTCGAATCTCGGTCAGGGTGAGTTACCTGGAAAAGGTTTTTTCCGGGGGCTTCCCTTACCCTAGTAGACGAATGTCGGGTAACTATAAGGTCCATAGACCCCGGACTCATTTGAGCATCATTTTACCCATTTCATTCATCGTCCGATATGACTTAAAGTTGGAGGACGTAAATTGCACAAAAAAACTGGGCCACCCATACCAACGTATGTCTTGCGGAGAAAGAGGGAGTCAAACAAGGTAACTCAAGTGCTACCGCATTTGGAAGGCTGTGGAGTCGCTTCCCGTAGCCGATTTTCCTAGACGAATACTAGAAAAGACAACTATATGCCCCGAATTTTCTCTTCCAACATTTCACATCGCCTTTGCTTTATACAGGGTTGTAAGGTAGACGTTACATGGCAGGGAAAGAGGATGCCGACCGTGAACCTACTCTCCGGGCGGAATGGTCACCGGTTTCCGTCGCCGGGATGTGTAACAGAAGGGAAAATGGTTTAACCTCTGCTCTGTTGTGACTCTTGATTCTTACCTCCTCTCATGTCACCTCTACATGCCGCGTTCTCTAAGCAGCCTGGGAATAAAGCATTTACTGAAGATTATGTTACGAGGTGCTTCACTGGAACTGGATTATTTTGGAGGAAACTCATCATGGAGGTGCAAACTAGGTCTATTGTACTTATGTCCCCAAATGGTGGCGACCCCGGTAGGAAGGATGAAGTGAGAGGAGACATAGGGTGGCCGTCCAAAGGAGTCACGACAGTGAAGAGGGAAGGTCTCCTACGTACTTGAAGCTTCCCTCGGCAGGGCAGGACAGGACAACGGACAACCCACGCTTCTGTGTTTCGATACCAATCCCATCACGGGAACTGGGTTCAGACACGACAGCCGTCCTACCGGAGAAGAAATTGGTGTAATCAGAGCATATCATTCTGCCATGCAACGCCGAGAAACACGCCAACACTTCTACCCTGAAAGATTATATGAAATGATAATGAAAATGACATAGAGACTCAGGGAATTAATCTACCCAGTATTAGCCTGGTGACCCGGGAAAACGCCGAAAAATCCGTGGTTCAGGTAGGTCGGACATACGCCGACCCGGGTGTACTGAATGCAGAACACAGACGCCACCGCCTGAGCCATCCCGCTCGATAAGTGCTCCGAAATAGTGTAACTTATTACTTAAGTTTCTCAAGATTTTAAGATAATCCCTCCATTCCAAAACTTTCCCGCCTCGGTAGCGTATACGATAGTGGTTGTGCCTCACGTTCAAGAGGTCCCCAGTTCGAATCTCGATCAGGATGAATTACTTATGTAAGGACGTAAAATATGAAGGTATTAACATGATATATTGAAGATATTTTTGCAATTGTTCCTGATAAACTCATGAACGATGTGGAAACGTAGAGTCAGACTGAAAAGTTCAATTCCATAGCCGGGATTTGAACCATGGATCTTCTGGTTTCCGTCCAGCCGCACTACCACTGTGCTACTATGGCCAACGTGCCGATATGACATTAAATTCTCCAACTGACTCGTATTTTCCCGGTAAACCACTTAGGAGTTCTCATAAACACATGAGACAACTACCTTAATGGCGACTTACTACATGTAAGTACTTTAAGGCCCGGTTTTTTTTATAGTAAACCACTATTAGGTTAATTAATGGAAATGAATTATTCTTTCACACTGGCCGTGTGTAGGCTAAATTGTGGAAACGTAGCTACGGCATTGAATTTTTCAGTCTGACTCTACGTTTCCACAATTTAGCCTACACACGGCCAGTGTGAAAGAATAATTAATTTCCATTAATTAGCCTAATCATGAACGATGCTTTAAAATTACTAAATTTGCAAGATAAAGCTATAAAATTTACATTAGATGTCTACTCTTATTGATAATTACTTAAAAAATAAAAGTTTTAGCCATTTTTCACATAAATTAGCCGTTTCAATATTTTGATTTATAGATTAATAAATATACCCCTGAATAAAGATGAATTTAATAAAGAATATAAACTTATTAATAATGCTTTAATTAATGGTTTTAAACAATACTTTATAAATAAAAAATTGAAAAATTAAGTATCAACAAACTTAATGATATTTCTACCCTTAGAAAAATAAAAGATGATTATAATTTTAAAAAATACCAACCTTGGGTAAATAAACATTTTCAATTTTTTTAAAACGTTTGGTATAGCTTTAGTGCATCAAAATAAATGTAGTATTACAAATTTATTGCATTTCTCTAAAAAGATAAAATTCCTAATAATAAAACATCTTGTATTTATCAGTTTGATTGTTTCGTTTGTGATAAAGTTTATATTGGAAAGACACAACGTAATTTAGAAACTTGAACGAAAGAGTATTTTCGTAACATTAAGTATATAAACAGAAGATAAATCGGCCTTAGCAGATCGTTTTTTGTCATTTAACCATGAAATAAATCCAGACGTTCAATTATTAAAACAATTAAGTGGTTCGACAGATTTAATGGTTTGGGAAAATATATTTATTTTAAAGACAAACATCGTGTAATGAATTTTGAAATACCGGCAGTCGATTGTGTTTTTAAATTTGTTTTATTTTAATATTTTGGTAGTACTAACAAGAACATATAAACATCTAGCGTTCGTAACGATGGCAACAGCTTTGTTTCCGGAAGAAGATGTGTATAAGTTTACATGATACTGCGATCCCAGAGAATTTATAAGAAAATTATCGTCGTTTCTTATAAGTGAAGTTTTAAGTTACAAATTGTTATATTTGTATATACCTATATAAGATGCTTTTTCGAGGTTTTCTCTTATCCTGAAAGACGAATGTCGGCTAACTCTAAGCTCTATGGACCCTCGGCTCATTTGAGCATTATTTCATTTCATCTTCGGATATGACAATGTTGGAGGACACTTAAAACAAGAAAAACTACATTCATTTTGATGTTTCAAGAGTGGCCCTAATAATTTTCATGAACATCTCATAAGCTCCAGATATTTTCGTGACAAATTAAATGCTTATCATGGATTCTCTGGTAAATATCCTCAGAGGTCCTCTTCACACGGAATGGCCTTTGAATTGTAGGTAAACCGTAAGAAATGAGAAAATCTTAAAACACTTAAATTTTTCGAAGTCGGTAGTCATTGTTCTTATCCCTTCTAGCCACGCAGAGTGGTGTTTACTGGAAAGCCCAAAATAATAAATAGGTTTATCATATAGCAAGACGGAAACACCGTTTTCCAAAAGGCTTTAGATTTGTGTCTCTGAATTTGGCACTCTCTGAGAAGTGAGAGCAGTTGGCATCCGCAAATCCATTTAACGTGATTAAAGGCACATTCCAGTGCTGGAGCTGATATCGAACCAGTCTACACTATTTTACACGGCGGCAACTGATTGACGTTGTGGGAATACTCTCCCAGGACTCGTTTCATTTCCCGCGGGACGTTTCCTCAATTCGTCATGACATGCCATCCTTCAGTGGGAAGAAAAGCCACATTTCACTAAAAATTTTGGCCTGGAATCTCGATTTTCTAAATGTTCTTCTCTGTTTTTTCCCGTTATACAGTGCGGTGTGCAGTTCTTGAAGATATGATACGCGGCCTGTTCAATAAAGAATGATCACAATTTTTTTGACTACCTACCTTTATTCATCCCCATAATTTTGATGGTCCTTCTCAAAATAGTATCCCCTGAATCCGATGCACTTATCCCAGCGTTTCTGCCAGTCTTCAAAGACATGCTGGAAACCATTTTTTGAGAGATTCTTCAAAACCGCCTCCGCAGCCTTCACCACTGCTTCTGATGATGGATAATGCCTCCCACAAAGGCGTTTCTTCAAGTTAGGGAAAAGAAAAAGGTCACACGAGGCTAAATCCGGACCATAGGGAAGGTGAGGGATGCACTTAGCGTTGATTTTTGCAAGATATTCAGCAACAACATTGGCAAAATGCGGCCGCGGATTATCGTGGTGTAACATCCAACCGGCTTCACGGAAATGTAGCCTTTTGCGCCTGATAGGGACTTGCAATGTTTTCAGGACATCCCTGTAGTATTGTCCAGTTACTGATGTGTGTGCAGGTACAACATGGTGATAAACCATTCGATGAATATCAAATAATGAGATGACCATAACTTTCCCAGCAGAAGCAACCACCTTTGCTTTTCGGGGGGTTGGTACTGAAGGAGATTTCCACGCTGAGCTTTGCTGTTTGCTCACAATGATGTAGCCAAGTTTAATCAGTAGTGATTGCGTTGGAAATATACTCATCAACTTTAACATCAACTGTAACTGCATGCAGATTTGCATGCGAATGTCCTTTTGTTCGGGAATCAACAGTCTTGGAACCCATCACGTACAAACACGTCTCATGTGTAATGTTTCTTTCACCAAATTGTGAGTGGCACCCAATGAAATGTTCAGTATTTCAGAAAGTGATCTTAAGGTAATTCGTCGATCCTCTCTCACAATGGCGAGATGTTGATGTTTTCTTCCGTAAGAGCAGTAACTGGAGCACCGGGTCCACCTTCCTTTGAAATTGATTGTCTCCCCTCTTTAAACATTTTAAACCACCTTCGAGCTGTGATGTAAGGAAGAAAATCGTCTCCACATGCCTCCAGTACAATTGTATGGGCCTCAACTGAAGATTTGTTGAGACGAAAGCAGAATTTCAAAGCCGCATATTGTTCCTCGCGTGTTACCTCCATTGCAGCGGTAGGCGATACTGAACATGTCTGAGCTTGCCTGGTTCTCACAGGCGGGAACCAGGAGTACCAAGAATGAAACTACTACGGCTTGTTTGTTTCACATTAAGCTAACAGAATATAATAAGATTGAATTTTAGTGCAAAAAATTATGACCGTAAAAACTTAATATCATTCTTTATTGAACAGCCCTTGTATAATATGTATCATGCGCCGGTAAGGATGTTTGTAGTTTAAGCTTGATTATTATTTACAGGCGCTTAGAAAATATACTGTACTCAGGATTGTCGTTCTTAAGTGCATTTATTCCGCCTATGGAATAACTATTTCAAATTGTTATAATGTACAACAAAAATTTAAATTTGCTCAAAAGATAAGTTTGAAAAAAGTTACAACCTGTTAATTAGTTAATTTGTTTTCGTTATTTTCGTTATTTTATTGTTTTCACTGCCTCCCTTATGTAGAATGCTTGGTTTTCTAAGGTCCGGTTGCATAAAAGATAATCTAAGTTCAAGCATATGAAAATGATCTTCAGTCAAACTGAACTTGAAATTTTGGTTGTATAAACATTGATCTAAGTTCATTGCCTTTTGATGTAAGACGAAACCTAACTGGTGAATTTTCTCCAGTTAATTTGATTTGAACGTAGATCAGCAGAACTGCAGAATTTACACAATAGTTCCTGAGAGGAAATAAGTAGTACAGCATTAAATAAATAGTAAATATAACATTTTTGTGGTTACTTGCAGAAATAATTAGTCTCTTTATTCCATAAATGTATCTTAAGATGCATTTTTTGTGTTCATAACTTATACATTTTTATTATTTTCAGAATTCAGATTACTCTGATACCTCCGATGATTAGAATTTTCAATTTAAAAGGTCTCCTCGTGTTTTCCAACATAGAGGAAATCAAATCTCAGAACTATATGACAGAGAATTCAAAATGAGATTTCGACTATCAAAGCATGTAGTTGAAGAACTGGAGCTTAGGCTACATGCACAGTTAAGAACACAGACCCTGAGGAATTATGTACTCAATCCAATATTTATGACCCTTCTCACATTACGGTTCTATGCAACTGAAAGCTTCCAAATGGTGATTGGGGATATATTTAATATAAATAAAGGAACTGCGTGTAGAACAATACACAAAGTGACAAGGGAGAATGCAGCTTTAAGATCTTATTTCATCAGAATGCCTATGGAAAAGGGTTAAATAAGAAGGGTTATGCGAGATTTTAAGTTAGTTGAACGCATCTTCTCTTTTCCTTGAACTTCCATTTTTTGTTTATGTTTTCCAACTCACAGTTCTGTCAGCAGACAAAAATAAAAAAAAAAGATTTACATTGGCCATATAATGCAGATGAAGTGAGCCAAATAATTAACTTTTTATAAATACTGTTCCAATATGGAGTAAATTCATATACTGTTTATTTAAAATAACACTATCTCCAGGAGAAATAACCATAAAGCGAAAGATTTATTTGGTTTTGTTATGTCTAGATTGACTACTCTGTGGATTTGAATTAAACAGTGTCGAGTAATTCCGATAATTCTGGAATCCTTTCGATACAACACGAAAGTTGCAACATGTTTGGCGATGCTGCCGCATTTGTTTTTGTAATCTCGGATCAGTACTTAACGGCATTCAACTGATATAAAGATCAGCATTTTACAACTTACGCGGGTTCGCAAACTAAGTTCAGTTTTTAGTTTTGATTATAAATGAACTACAGTCAGCGATTTTTGTGCAACCGGGCCTAGAAGTTGTGCTGTCAGAATTGATACTACGCAAGGCAAATGAACATCGTAACCCGATGAATGTAAGACCACCAGAAAACTAAAACAATACCATATATTTATATATAATCTATAATATATCCATAAATATTCAGGACTGTTTAAAAATAGTGTATGATGCACGGGATATAAAGACGTTGTTTTGATTGTACCTTTCCTCAACTTGGCCTAAGGAATCACCAAGTAGTTAGAAAGAATATATGAAGTATTAGTTAAATCCAAAATACTGTATGCAGTGGAGATCTTGGGGCGGGGCACAGAGTTCAACAAAACGGTGAACCAAAACTACGGGCGGTTTTGTAAAGAGCTACTATGCATACCAAGATCAGCTCCTAGGGAAGTAGCTTTAGTAGAATTAGGAAAGACAAGAAGAAATGGAATAATAATTGAAAGAATAATGTAATTTTGGTACAGGTGCTTTGCCAAAGAAGAAGGGGAGATATGAAATTGTGCACGAGACAGCAAAAAAGATTAGAGAACGCAATATAGGAGGAATTATGGAAAAAATAGGAATGGGAGATATATGGAGATTAGAGGATACAAATGCAATGATGTGGATAAATTGGTAAAATGCAGAATAGAACATATAGAAGAACAGTAAATATTGGGAAGTCTTGAGAATATGAAATCATTACAGCTTTACAAACAAATAAAAGGAAACCGGGGACGAGAAGCATATGTAGATTACTGCAATAGGCAAGAGAGAGAAAGGCTAGCTTGGATGAGAACAGGAACAATATTCCTGAGAGGGATAAGAGGTAGGGAAAAGGGAATTTGTGAATTGTGTGAGGGAAAAGAAAACATAGAACAATAGTAACTGAATGCGAGGAGGTTGCAATGTGGAGAAAAAGGGTTTTGGAGGAAAACTGGGAGAATGTAGAGAGGAGGATAGTAGCTATAAAAATGTTAACAGGAAAGGAGGAAAAGAAGGTAAGAAGTATTGGTGAGTTCTTGCAGAAAGTAAAAGAAAAATGGGCCAGAAATGTAAAGAATATAAGAAAGGAAGATGGGGTAGGAGGGAGAATGGGTCTAATTAAGTAACAAGGAGGCATGGAGGTTAAGAGCTACCTGGCAGAACAGAAAACCAGGGTGTCATGTAAGACAAGGTAGAAACAAGGTAAACACAAATAAATGTAGCCTAAAGTTGTAAATTGTAAAAAAAAAAAAAAAAAAAAAAATATAAAATTTTGGAATATGTACAATAAATAAATAAATAATTCATTCATTCCTCTACGCACAAAATAGGACCTTCCTTTTAACTTTTGTATTATAAATAAACACCGTTGAAGTCAATCAGTGTGGTACTGAAGATACCAGAAATGTTTTGTTACGTGATGAAAACTGAAGATAGATTGTATGCATCGGTGAACATTTCTCGTTACTGTAGATCTTCTGTACATAACTCTCGAATAAAATCCTGGGAGAACAAACTCGAGGAATATTATGGAAATATATTCGTTTGAATTAGTAACAAGATTTCTCGAAACAGCTAGAATTGAGCAATAATTAGTGCAGCCGTATGTATTAGGGACATAAAAAGCTTTAGATGTAAGTACTGTTCGAACTGGGAATATGTTCATTGGAAATCCTACGCCTCATTCGTACACAAAGCATAGCTGAGTAAAAGTGCAGGTTAAAGCAGCTACCTGGCGGACAGTCTTCATATTTGTAATTTGCAAAAAATGAGACTATCTTCATCTTCATCATTATTATCGTTATTATTACTAAATGTATTAGAAATATAAAATTAATATTTGAGCTACAAACACCAAGACATACTTCTAAAACGACTAATAATACAGTATGTCGGTTAATTTAAGTAGAAATGTTAATACACCAAGTGCATTTCCGAGTGACAATCGTAATTAGTGTAATAATACCAGTGTATGCGTATTTTACCATCTCCCATACCGCCCTGCGGGTTGGCTATTCGAACAAAGGGACGGTGACTTGAAAGCATTCTGTATATACGCGATTCATAGTTAAATAACAATGCAAAGAATTTAATTAAAATTCGGACGCGTTTTAATATAAACCTTATAAACTTTTAATCAAGATTGGAAAATTTATTAATAATGCAAGCCCTGGAACTGAAAAAATAACTCGGTTAATTCCACAATATCTTATCAAGATTCATTTTGCAACTCTAGATATACAGAAGTATACAGTTTAATATTTTGAAAGAAGCATTTTATAAAACGAAAACAGAACAAAAATGTTAAGTTATCGACAAACCTTTAAAATTGTAACCCCTTTTCACTTTGTTACCTAAAGTGCGTTTAAGTTGTTTAATTGCATGATCATTTTTTTTTCATAAAAAGGTCTGTATACAATGCGAACTGTTAAACCGTTGCCTTGTTTACCATTTTTTTCCAAAAATAACACTGAAAAAATAAAAATTAACTACTTAAAGTGGTATTAAAATGCTCACAATTTATCACTAAACCTTTAAAAAAAGTAAAAATAATATTAAACACAGAAACTCTTTTCAACACTCACACATTGAACAGTAATGGAGGAGCATTTTTTATAAACTTTTCTTTAAAATACTAAATTTAAAATGTGCCAACACTTCATAGAAAATTTGTTGTGCTGCACTCACCTTTTACTCCTGTACAAACTATACTTACTAATTCCTCTATCTATGTAATTAATCGAACTGAATAACTTCCTAAAGGCTAGACATGAATAGTTGGCCTTGGCTAGTCTCTCTAATTTATCGGTCCAACCTGCCGTTCTCTACTCTTGTACAAACTATTCTTACAAACACTTCTTCCTCTAATTAATCGAACTGAATAACTTCCTAAAGGCTAGACATGAATAGTTGACCTTGCTAGCCTCTCTAATTTATCGGTCCAACCTACCGTTCTCTACTCTTGTACAAACTATTCTTGCAAACACTTATTCCCTATCTATGTAATTAATCGAACTGAATAACTTCCTAAAGGCTAGACATGAATAGTTGACCTTGGCTAGTCTCTCTAATTTATCGGTCCAACCTGCCGTTCTCTACTCTTGTACAAACTATTCTTACAAACACTTCTTCCTCTAATTAATCGAACTGAATAACTTCCTAAAGGCTAGACATGAATAGTTGACCTTGGCTAGTCTCTCTAATTTATCGGTCCAACCTGCCGTTCTCTACTCTTGTACAAACTATTCTTACAAACACTTCTTCCTCTAATTAATCGAACTGAATAACTTCCTAAAGGCTAGACATGAATAGTTGCCCTTGGCTAGCCTCTCTAATTTATCGGTCCAACCTGCCGTTCTCTACTCTTGTACAAACTATTCTTACAAACACTTCTTCCTCTAATTAATCGAACTGAATAACTTCCTAAAGGCTAGACATGAATAGTTGACCTTGGCTAGCCTCTCTAATTTGTCGGTCCAACCTGCCGTTCTCTACTCTTGTACAAACTATTCTTACAAACACATATTCCTCTATCTATGTAGTTAATCGAACTAAATTACTTCCTAAAGGCTGAACATGAGTAGCTGGCCCTGGTTAGACTTTAATTTCTCGGTATAGCTTGCCGTTCTCTACTCTTGTACAAACTATTCTTACAAACACTTATTCCTATATCTACGTAATTAATGGAACTAAATAACTTCCTAAAGACTAAACATGAATAGTTGACCTTGACTAGCCTCTCTAATTTGTCGGTCCAACCTGTCGTTCTCTACTCTTGTACAAACTATTCTTGCAAACACTTATTCCCTATCTATGTAATTAATTGAACTGAATAACTTCCTAAAAGCTAGACATGAATATTTGGCCTTTACGAGCCTCTCTAATTCGTGGGTCCAACCTAGCGTTCTCTACTCTTGTAAAAACTATACCTACAAAACTATACCTACCTCATGGTAGTGGACATAAACATTATCTTATTAATTTTCTTGTAGGCATAAGGAAAATATTGGAATACAGTAGGCTTTAATTGATAGTCAAATGTTTGATGGGATGGCTTAGAAATTTCGTTCTCATTACAAGGCCAAGGGAAAAATAGTAAAATAAGAGCTTCCTATATGTGAAAAGCATAATAATTTGAAGATGTTTGATTTGGAAAAATAATTATTTAACATAAATTGTGTGATAAGATTGTGCTAAACCCTTGCGGTTTAGCAGTTACAGGAAAATCGTGCATAATGAGGAAAACTTCGAGGCTATTCATAGAAAATTCAGGTTGTATAGTTGCGCTGCTGGAAACGTTACCATGGATTTATGTTTGTCAATAAAAACCTCTCAGATAAGGCACTGATTATTTTTGTAAGAGTGAGAGGGAACTGCTGCGCTGTACGGCTCTGTGCTAAGCACCAATGAACGCATCACTTCAGCCAATGGAATTCGCAGGAATCACAAATGACAGATGTTCACTCCACGTGGAGTAATCAGTGCGTTATCTGAGAGGTATCTATTACCAAAGATAAATCCATGGTAACGGTTCGAGCAGCGCAACAATACATTTAATTTGTCATGAAAATTACTTTCTTTACACTATTTAGCCATATTAAAATTTTTAAAATTTATGAGGTAAATAACTAACAATAGTTTGTGTAAGAATGAACGTAGGAGGTCAGATGACTGCAAACCATCACTTTTTTTCATAGAGTCTTTCCTTAAAGCAATGGGGCCGTGAGGTAAACCATATCTGTTTTTTGAAGAAAGATATTGTTAGGCATGAATTTTATGCTTTTCTTGAAAGCTAGGATTCCTGGGATTTGTTTATTCGTTGGTGTTTTTGAAAGGTGTTAATATTTTATGTGTAAGCGCATTTCTGTTTTTAAAAATAAGGTATTTTTTGGCATAAATATTATGCTTTTCTTGAAAGCTTCTTAAAATATTCATAGAATTTGTATATTTGTTGACGTTTTTGAAAGGTGTTAATACTTTATGTGTAAGCTCATAAGATGTCATGCGATTTCAGAGCTCCGTTTGATTGAAGCGCCTGTCTGAGAGAAACATCGGAGTCTGCATGCATTATTTATAGAGACAGATATCCACCCCATGAAGAGAGGAGGAAATGACACTGCATTTTCAGCTTTAATGGAAATGAGCGTCATCCGAAACGAATTCGGAGTTAAAAGCGAGGATAAAGGCAGGGAATTATCAGAATAATGCATCAGGTAAATCCAAGTAATGACACTTCTTGTGTTTTAATGTTAATTAATGCGAACTTGCTAGCAAAAGGAGTTATATACTCACTAAATAATTTATTTTAATTAAGTTACATAATGGTTATTTATGGTACGAGTGAATCAAGAGTATTTTATCCACCAGTGAAAAACTTGTTAATGTCAGCGAGTGTATACATAAATATATCTTCACTCGCTAGTATCATTCAATGCCTAATCATTAAAATTGCTTACTGCATTTTAATTAAACTATAATAAAGCAGGAAAATTACTTGTAATTTTACTTTCTGGAATATTGAACTATTTAGACTAAGGACTAGTTACGAACATCGTTGGCTAATACCTAATGTAAGAGAATCGATGTTGGTTAATCGTTTGTTTTAATTGTTGATTTAGTTTAAATAAAAGCTTACAGCAATTGTTTCATTGATTGATTCGTAGTACAACGGAGCCGTCGTAGGTTTATATGGTAATGTAAAATGAAATGTGTAGTGTTTAACATACGGCACCGCAGGCGATGACACTGATGATACATGAAATGAAGATGGAGAACTGGTGGAATGAGATGGCGGCGGAAACCGGAGATCCCGGAGAAAACCCGCCCCAGAGCCGTGTTGTCCATCACAAATCTCACTTTGTGGTCGTCTGGGATTGAATCCGGGCCGCCTTGGTGAGAGCCAAGCGGTCTAACCACTGAGCCACGGCGCGGCCTGGTAATGTAAAAGAAACACGTGTACAGTATGCGTGCGACAAGAAGAGCGATAGGGTTCCAAGTCCTCATTCGGTAAGTTTCGTTGAAATCCGTAAACGTAGATGACAACTTTGAAATTTGAAGTGCGATGTACACTGACATCTAGTGGCTAATACGCTAAACTTTATCACGTCCGCCATATTTTCTTTTGATCAATTTCGAGGTTAATTAGCTAACCAGTTTACAACAATCATATGTTAGAATTAGAATTTTAGCTCGTCCTTGGCAACATATACATGTTATGAGACACGTCAAAATGTATAAATACAGTATATACATAAAGTCAAATTGATTACATACAATATACACAGTAAGCAGTTTTTCTATGGTTTCATGTGGTATTTGCATAGACTAATTTACTATTCCCTAACGTGAAGAAACGCCTTCCTGGGAGATATTATCCATCATCAGAAGCAGTGGTGAAGGCTGCGGAGGTGATTTTGAAGGATCTCTCATATTATGGTTTCCAGCATGTCTTTGAAGACTGGCAGAAGCGCTGGGATAATTGCATTGCATTCAGGGGAGACTATTTTAAGATGGACCATCAAAATTATGAGGAAGAGTAAAGGTACGTTGTCAAAAAAACATTGTGATCATTCTTTATTGAACAGCCCTCGTATTATTAATACCCGATAGGCTTCCTGTCTTTCCTACTCTGTCAAAATTTTTGAATCCTGACTGTCTTTTGGGCCAACTTTGCCTAACATAGTGGCTGTCTTGGGCACGGCTATCCCATTCGCACAGGAAACAACACACGTTTCTTTTGTGTTGGTAGCATATGCCACGGGAATGAAAGGAAACTTATTTCCGTAATGTAAAGGTACTGCTTTAAGACTTGTCTTTGAAGCATCAATGAATAATTGCCACTGATCAGGAATATGCCTCATATTTAATGCATCCATCAGGCAATCAACATCTTTGCAGTACATGAAATCTCCTTCAGTTATGAAGAATAACCCAAGTATTTATTTCTAGTTCGAAATGTTGCCACTTTCACGGTGGGGTGTAGATAACTCCATTGTTGCAACGTCGATGCCAGAAGTTCTGCTTAATGTTTGGGAAGATCTAGATCCCTGATTAAATCATTGAGCTCATCTTGTGTGATCTTATGATTGGACGCGTCTGTGCTTGGCATGTAGTCAACATCTTTTAAAGTTGATGGCTCCTTTTCTTCACTGTTTGAGGAAACACTTTTGTTCATCAGAGTCAACAATAAAATTTTGTGGAGGTTGAGAAACAGGGAGTCCTTCACTATGAAGCACAGGCCGAGATGGTTAAGATATATTAGAGTACACAAGTCTTGATTTTTGCTTCATGGACATACCTTTCTTGATAGGGGGCGCCGTACAGAAATAACAATCAGTAGTATGATTGGTGGACTCCCTCCAAACTATGGGCACTGCAAACGACATACAACATTCTTTTCCTTTGACTCACGCATTAAGTTTCGATGAACATTGTGCGGGCCAACCCAGGGTCATGAAAATTAATTAAAACCATAAAGCTTTTATCAAACCTTAATTTGAATTTATTTTCTTGCTACACTTTGCGCTCACCAGTACATAAACATACAATAACAATGAACTTCTATCCTATCTTCATATAGTATTTACTTCCAGCTACATTTTGTATTGATCAACCCAGACACATAAAGTAACAATCAACTTCTGGTCCCGAACTGAGAGGAAAGAGCCCCGTAAAACAACACGGCTCACCAAAAGGCAACGCATGAAAACCCAAAGAGAGTATCGGAAAACCCGAACATGGAGCACTTACCCAGAGACACAGACGCGACGCGAGCCAGGCACACACTACTCCTGCCGGTCTGAGGGAACCACGCAAGGAGCCTCGGGCACCGCAGCGCCCCCAAAGAGGAACGGCGGAAAACCAAAGCAACGTGACAGCAGCGCCCTCGAACCGGAAGGGGAAGTAAAAGGGTGCCGGAGAGAAAACAAACGGCACAGCATGTAGTGCAGCACACATTTGATGTCCATCTTATGTACTGGTCCCCTATCTTACACCCAAAATATAACAAATATGTTTTTTTAGTATATGGTGTTACCGAACACTTCCTCGATGCCAATGTAACCTCTCCGCATATATAGCAGATTATCCACACACTTCCGAGGCATTTTTCTACTTGACTATAGGAATAGAATTTGAGTTGATAATGTAAAACAACAAAATTATCATGAAAACACTTCAGAACACAAGAGGAATCAGACCACCTTTGTACAACAATTTATAAGAACTGAAAACCCTTCCAGGTGACAATTCTATCAATCACGTGATGAACACGTGTGCACCGAGAATGATGATCACATGATTACACAGTGTTGTGAGATTTATGGCATGCCGCCAAGACTTTATACGTGGAGATCCAATATTTAGTGGAAAAATATGTAATATCAGGCTATGGCTGTAACTTGAAAACTGGAAATTTCAGTGTTATTTTCGAATTCTGTGGCCTAGAATTAGTCAATATTAGCTATTCTCATTTCCGTAACATTTTGTGTGTAGAACAGTGTGACGTGACCTCCTTTAAAAATTCTCCTTATAATAAACTTAGTTATTGATTTACAACGTGAAAGCTATACTCTATGGAGCTTAAATTTTTTTTCCAAGAATGCCCTATAAATGTATACCGTCTTCTTGATGCGCTATTTTTACTACAACTTCATTGTATATCTACTGCCGATGCTTATAAATCACTCAATTAGGACGATATATGATGAATGTTTTTTGTTCACTTATTTGCGAAACGGGTCGCAAACTGTCAAACGAAATGAATGTATTGCTGCAAAGGGGAATTTCATTCGAATTCCTGGAAGATCTCATTAGCAGCGTGCTCTACAGAGCGCCTAGAGCCAAAAGAGTATTTTGGACGCACTAATTAATGTAAAGGGGAAAGTTAATCGATTTTTAGAGGCTGTATGAAAAATGCAGCCTGTTTTCTGTTCGGAAATATATATTTTATGTGTTCAAAGTTTCGTACCACAAATGATTTAGAGTATTGACAAGTCATGAGATTTTGGTATAGTTTATTTTTATCGGAAGTATTTTTTACAGATATAGAGTGAGTGCCGAAGCGATAGTCAAACATTTAAAAGTTGAGCGCTATATAACATGATATCGTAAAAACTGAATAGCGGCAGCCCTTCTAAACTGGTAAAGTTTGATCAATTCAAATCTATAACGAGAGATATTTCGATGGCTTAAGTTGCCAGAAATGAATTATGTGTTTTTGAAATCTTTAGATACCTACTTTTTTGTATCTCGAACTTTTTGGTTGTACAAAATTATGCAAAATTCCTTCCTGTGAACACGGCTTTAGAAAATATTCCAAGAAAAATCAAGACGTACGGGTACATACAAAATACCTTTTTGCGTGAAGAATAACTTGCGATGTGGGAATTGAATTTAATGTAACTTTATTGTCATTTATAATAGTAGAGATCGTTCCATTTTGGCGAAACGTTTTAGCTACTAGATATATAAAGCATGATACCGAAATTAAGATTTGCCAGAAGTAAAGAATCATGATAGATGTCAAAGGAATGTTGGTTCTTTGTTACGACAAGGGCAAGGCCAGTTGAGTTGTGGGGAAAGTTGTTATAACAAAAGCAATGTAAGAAACAGCGTCCTTAGCAGTTTTCTAAAGGGGCTCACTTGACTTGTATGAATAGGGTATTCTTTGGATCATTTACAATGGCGACAAAACTGCCACAAAGGGACTTTGGTTGAAAAGGAGTTTTCAGAGTGAAAGTGATACACTCACTCGCATCTGTGGTCATTCAACAGTCTCCGGCGTCAGGCCGATGAGAGCAGTCTGAGGCGTGAGGCCGATTAGGGGCATTCCTCTGGTTCTGTCTTGAATATTTGTCGGTTCATATATATATATAAGGAACGAATAAAGTTTATTGAGTAATAAACATTCTGCTGTCAGTAACTCTAAACAGAGATTGGTAACCCTTGGTCGGCAACTTTCATGTTTTAAAAGAAGAAGCAGTAAATAAATAAGTTGGAAACGGGTATTCCAGTGTTATTAAAATCTCCTTCTCACACACATCCACGCATACCCTGAGAGAAACCTCATTGCTCGCCGACTTATTTGCTCGCCACTAAATTATTTGCATCAAATTGGCGTCACAACGTGGAATTGTGTGCACCCAGAAACATTATAGTATCAAATTGGCCCCTCAACGTAGAACTCTTTGCTCGCCATTAAATATTGCTTCAAGCAATAGGCAAGTTTTGTAAAGAATGGAATTTGAAGATAAATAAAACTGAATCTAAGATCATGGTGGTAATAAAAAGGTCTCAAGCTAAAAAGA
The DNA here is from genome assembly GCA_030765055.1 of Mantis religiosa. Classification (NCBI taxonomy): domain Eukaryota; kingdom Metazoa; phylum Arthropoda; class Insecta; order Mantodea; family Mantidae; genus Mantis; species Mantis religiosa. Next base: position 53,408,746 of record CM060960.1, on the reverse strand, counting down.
GAAGAAAAATGATGGTGGGATGGTTCAGACATTGAGGTGATTAATAATATTGATTACCTAGGAGTAAGATTATCTAGTAATGGTGAATGGAGTGACCAAAAAAGGAAAGCACTTGCAGATGGAAAACTGAAATGAGTGTTATTAGATCATGTATTAATAAAATACCAAATATGCAAGTAAAATGGTTATAAAGGGCGTTTGGTTCAATTGTAGAAAGCAGAATGCTATACGAAATAGAAATACGGGGGCCAGATGAAGGATGAAAAGCGATAAATGTTATAAATAGACTATTTTGTAGACTTGTTTTAAGATTACCTAGATCCTCGCCGAATGAGGCCGCTTTAATGGAATTAGGAAGATTAGGTTACAAAGGAAGGCGATGGAATGAACACTGAAATATTGGTTCAAAGTATGGAATTTAGATTAGGAAAATATTGTTAAGCAGTGTTTGGTAGCACAAACAACAATAAAGGAGAAAGAGACTTAGATATATAAAATTCAAAAGATTTTACAGGAAATAGGTATGGGTTCATTATGGTTAGGTAGTAGAAGAATATTCAATGAAATATTTTCATAACTGAAAGAAAGAAATAAAGAGGCTATTTTTGTTACACTGATATGTCCTTCTGCAGTTACTGTTCTAAAAACTATACCTATTAAAACTTATATCTACTTGCAAAGAGAAAGGACTATTACAGCCATCACATAGGCATAAAAAGTTGTTGTTTTTGTTGTTGTTGAGGTTTTTGTTTTCAAATGCTAGGCTTTGGCAATGAAGCCATTAGCTCTCTTGCTCTCCAATATTTCTGTGTAGTGGGGCCGGCAGGTAGGACTTCACAGGTTAGAAGATGTTCTTCAGTCATTTCCTCTTCTCTGTTGCACAGAGGACAATTTGGACTTGTATAAATTCCTATTCTGTGTAAGTGTTTGGCTAAATAATCATGTTCCGTAAGTAATCTAAAATTTGCTACTGCAGTTTTACGTGGGATTTCTGGAATAATATCTGGATTTTTAATTAAAATGTACCATTTTTTATGTTTGGCTTTGTTAGATATTTATTGGTTTTGTTTGTTTTTTATATTTTCTTTTGATTAATCTTTGTATGGATGTAAGGGGTAAGTTTTCACTTTTGTTCTGAATTAAATTTGCACCTTTTTTGGCAAGAAAATCAGCTGATTCATTTCGAGCAATTCCACAATGTGCAGGTATCCACTGTAATATAATTCGTTTCTGTAGTTTTTGAAGTTGTTGGATCATTTTGTGACATTCTTTAATTTGGATTGACCTCATTTTATATGAACTTTATTGCAATTATTGAACTTATTGAAAAGATTAGCTGGAGTCAAGTGAGGCAGTAATCAGGAGACACTGACACCACATACAAAACATTCATCAAGCCAATACCTCCTTATAATGCAGAGGTAATAATTACAGCAAATAGTTGTAACATAAACCACCTAGAAGTATGCCAAAATCAGGCCCTGCGACTAATAACCGGTGTAGCAAAATCAACTCCAATCACGGCAATGTAAGCTTTAACTCGGAACTATCCAATATATCTAACTTTAGAGGAGCAGGCACTGATACAACAAGAACAATTGTTGCGGTTAAAAACAAAAAATGGGAGAAAAGATTTCTACAACCAATCAAGATGAAAAGACAAACAAGTTTCCTACACAAAGTTATGGGATTAAAAACAGATCTTAATCTTCTTAATTCTAAAGAAAACATGTTAATCGAAGAAAAACCACTGACTTTTGAACCAATTAATATTCAATTAGATTTAGAACAAATAGTTACAAAATCTGAAACTTCCAAACCTGTACTTAAAGCACTAGCATAAGAAACTGTGAGCAATAGATACCCACCTGAAGAATGCTTACATATCTACACAGTTGGTGTAGATGTGTAAAAGAATATAGTACTTGGCATTATATTTTTGATTGTCAGTAAACAAAATATTGGAGAGATGAATTTCTTTTGCTTAAGTGGGAAAATATATCAAATATATCAAATGAAATAAGAAGCAAAAGAATCTTGAAACTAAGATCAGAAGAAAACATAATATAACTGGGAAAATGTATTGGCAAGTAAAGACAAAAATGGCTTTGGAAAACAGGGAAGACTAATGAGAACAACTAGGAAAAATAGCAAACGTTATAAAGGGAAAGCAAAATATACATGCCAAGTTTTAAAATGCTGCGTTATATACACAACCTGGGTTAATTATAATGGGGCATGGGAATATTCAACTCGAAAATAAGCAATATGTAAGATATTGTGTTTATGGTATATTAATTATGTTACATATATATGAAGTTGTATATGCTAGATATTGTAACAAACTAACAACTACATGCTACTAGATATGTATGTACATAAAACATTCAATGTTTCGAGAAAACAAATACTTGTACCACTAGGAGGTACATGTTCCTTGAAGTTGCAGATTATTCAACGAAATCCTGGTTTTGAAGACATGAAGATCATAACCTCACTTTGCAGGGAGAGAAGTATACAAGAAAACTACCTTATAACCTGATGCTACTAGCATCAATGGTCTACACTCCAATGGCGCCATGTTCTGTTCAAAGAACGTTTTCGTCATACAACAATGTGTTAAATGACAATAGGAAATAGTTCACCCCATAAAGTTTGGGTATGCATGTAACTATCTACTGCAATGTCAAAAAATAACCTAGAAAGAAAACGGTAAACTCTGTTTTGTGTTTTATTTAATGTATTATATAATTTTGTGTAATAAGTTAATGAATAATTATTACAAATAAGTAGCAAAAGAAGGAAAATTAGATGTACATGTACTGATAAACAAGCAAAACATTTTACAGTCCTATTTTAACCAAGAAAAGCCTGAAGTAAACATGTAATAAACATGTAAGAAACCTAAAATGAAGGAATATTTTACCTAAAATTCGGGGTCTTAATAATTAAATACCTTCAGTTTCAGCTACTTCAGTCATAGAGTAATATTTCAACGAAATGGTAACAAAGCACAATGTAAACAAAACGTTGCAGAGATAGTACAATGCACACAAAAGAGCACATGTCCCTCTGTAATGAAATGCAGCTAAACTGTCTGGGATAAACCAATACTAACGTTTTTTGTGTTTGTTATATGAAGTGTAATTTTCTCTCTTGTTTAACCTTTTAAAGCTTTTCTCTCTTCATGTACTTTTTTACATTGTCTCTCGGCTCATGGAGAGCAAATTTCCAAACTTGATTTACTTGGCTACTCGATGTCTGGCAATTTCCGAGCAGACCGTGTTGATGCAATTACTGACAGCTGCATTTATTTCAGTTCCCTAACCGTGCACGTTTTTTGCAATCTTCCCTACTACATAGTTACAGTAAGTGGAGCAAGCACAGTATTCGACACCAAAATTTAGCAGGAAATAACACTTACGTGACTCCCACTTAACTTTTCATTTTTTTGTTCATAGATTTGATGTGTTGTCCAACATACTTGGTTAAAATACTGTAGTTTCGTTTGTTGTTTTGATTATTTTGTGACACTAATTTCATAGCCTAAATATTTGGAAGCTTATGCTATTATTATGGTGTCATTAATTATTGTTTTACACTGTACTTTTGCTGGGCTCCCTTGTTGAAATCCTAAATGTGCTAAAATACTTTAATTTCTTCTATCAGAGCTTTTTATTTATGTTTCTGTATAAAACCATTAAATAACAGGAAATAATATTCTGTTTAATATTTGAAATTTCCAATTCAGATTTTAATATATTATCGCAGCTCGGAGTTTCCACATCCATTCCTCAACAAAAGCCAGCGTCCCTCTGACAATCTGACGGTCTGTTTCCTTCTGCTCTTTGAATCGCTAAGAGATTTTCTGTACTAAGCTTAAATGCACATATATTTACAGCCTCGCACGCTTAATCAACCATTGTTCTGCCAAAATAGCATTTATTGACTGACTCGAAACAAATAAATAACATTTTAAAGTTGGTAGTCCTTCATTTAGTGTAAAGCTAAGAAGCTTTTAACAGCTGCCAGGCTTACCAAGCTCAGCACCTAGAAATGAGATATGTAGTGTTTAACGCCCGCTTTTACTACATACGGCACTGCAGTCGGTGACACTGATGATACATGAGATGAAGATAGAGCACCGGTGGAATGAGATGGCAGGAGAAACCCGAGATTCCGGAGAAAACTCGCCCCAGCGCCGTTTTGTCCACCACAAATCTCACTTTGTGATCGCCTGGGATCGAACCTGGGCCGAAGCACCTAGAGAAGTAGCTTTAGTAGAATTAGGAAAGACAAGTAGAAATGGCATAATAATGGAAAGAATAATGCAATTTTGGTATAGGTGCTTGGCCAAAGAAGAAGGGGAAATTATGAAATTATGCATGTGACAGCAAAAAAAAAAAAAAAAAAAAAAAAAAAAAAAAAAAAATTAGAGAACATAACAGTTGGTGGGCAGAGATTGGAGGAATTATGGGACAAAAATAGGAATTGGAGATATATGGAGATTAGAGGAAAGGTAAACAAGCGATGTGGGTAAATTGATAAAATGCAGAATATAAGATATAGAAAGACAGGAAATATGGAGAAGTCTAGAAAATATGAAACATTAAAATTTTACAAGCAAATAACACGAAATTGGGGACGAGAAGCATATGTAGATTACTGTAGTAGGTAAGAGAGAGGAGGGTTAGCTTGGATGAGAATAGGAACAATATTTCTGAGAGGGATAGGAGGTAGGTAAAAGGGAATTTGTGAATTGCGTGGGGGAAAAGAAAACATAGAACTCTATGTAACAGAATGCGAGGATGTTGCAATATGGAGAAAAAAGGTTGGGAAGGAAGAATGGGAGAAAATAAAGAGAAAAGTAGCTATAAAAATGTTAACAGGAAAGGAAGAAAAGAAGGTAAGAAGTATTGGTGAGTTCTTACAGAAAGTAAAAGAAAAATGGGCACAGACGAAACTGCCTGACCATTGCCGCTCGGTCATTATGAAAATAACTTAAACATATGATATTTCAATCAAATTTATTAGAGCCATTCATGTTTATGAAAACCATTTCGTATAAATGGTAGTTTAGATTGTTTGTATGTTTTTGAAGATTTAGGAAGTCTCGAAGATATATCAGTATCTTTGGATGGAAGAAATCCACTGATGTACAGTAAAGAAAGTAAACATTTCTTTAAAGTATAAATGGCAGATAAAAATAAATATAAACTGCATTGAGGTAGTTTCCCAAATTAGTCATTTTGTTTATCTGTTAATTCTGAAATAAAAAAGTGTGGTGAGAATGAATATTAGTAACTTTTTGTTCAAGCGAAGCAAACTTTCATTTCTGTTGTATGAACTCATTTAGAATTAATCTTGTTTATTTTGCTCGTAGTGTGTTTTCAATTATTTTTGTGAAAACAAACACCGAACTGCAGATTACCAAGGCTTTAAAGTGGATAATATATGTACATTTTAATGAAAACTAAAACCAGGTTTTATGCATGCATAAGTATACATTCAGCAATGTAGAGAACTGGATAGTCCTCTCAAAATTTTATGCATGATGGAGAAAAATAAGAAACACAGGCCAATGCATCAATGTACTGTTGATTTTGTTCCCTTGTTGATTTATTTGTATATGACTACATTATACGGGAATTAATGAGGTAATCACACACAATCTGTCACAAAAACGAATCCAGAAACATCGTATTAGTTTCTTTACCATGTAGAGGGCATTGTGGGTAAATTAACTATTCTTCCACGCTAGCCGTGTGGACAAGGTCTTGAGTCTCTTAATCATTGAACTACCATGGCAACGTGCCAGCACGACACTAATTTTTTTCAGCTGACTCGTACACAAAAATTTAATGCCATACTGGCATGGTAGCTCAATAGCTAAGAACAACGGGGCAGAGACTATGAGATTCGTGGTTCAAATCCCGGCTACGTTATTAAATTTTTCAATCTGACTCTACATATATATAATGTTTTCAAGTACCGAGATTTCACTAAAAATTCACGTTTAGATTTCTCTACATCAAAGCGATTTAATAGGTTCAGCTGTTTCGTGCACCTTAGAACATCACTCAAAAATGAAAATAATGTTAAACACCGTATACCATATTTGGTATTTAACCTCAGAATGTTTCAAGGATGCCATACGCAGCTTTTCGAGACAAAATATTTCCACCCTAAGTTATCCTTTATTTGAAGCTTTTTCCAACACTTTTATATTCTCAAAAATGGTTCTACATTTTAGTTAATTTATAACAAATTAAATGTATACCTTGATTATTTCAGGAATGTCCTCTAAAGCCCTCTTAATTCTGAATGACTCTTGCTTGAACAGTGAAAGATAAACAAAATATTGCCACAGATAAATGTAGATCTTGTTAATAGTACAGCTTAAGTCAGATTTACTCTCTATAGAGTTAAGCAGTTATGAAGTGTACCTTGCTCTTTTATTTACATTTTTAGAAGCTCTTCCCAGACTATCTTCAACATGATTTCCTTTTCAAAAATGACAAACTATTTTTATTAAAATACAATTGGTTTAAGACATTTTCTTAAGAAATGAAATGCATGCCCTGAATTTTATGAGAATGTATCCAGAATTCCTCTTAATTGTGAGTGCTTTTTACATAAATGCTAAACATTATAAGACCAAACTCTTACTAAACGAAATCTATAGCTTTCCTTAAAATGCATGATGAATACTACATTTTTGTTAGAATATGCCGATTCAGAGACATTCTCTGTTACTTTTCTTAAACGGGAACTGGTTATTCCCTTTTTATCTCTTGGCCATGTACACAGAATAGAATTTCAAACACATTCCACAGTGACCAGTTTTAAAATATTTTACTATCACATAAAGTCTACTATATTCCCATATCACCTTGTACCTACAAGTAAATTAACCTTAAGATAATCTTTATCCTGATTAAAACGAAGTTGATAGAAGAATTAGTGTTTGTTAGAATTGATTGTACAAGAGTAGAGAACGGCCGGTTGGACGGACAAATTAGAGAGGCTAGCCAAGGTCAACTATTCATGTCTAGCCTTTAGGAAGTTATTCAGTTCCATGAATTACATAGAGGAATAAGTGTTTGTAAGAATAGTTTGTACAAGAGTAGAGAACGGCAGGTTGGACCCACAAATTAGAGAGACTAGCCAAGGTTAACTATTCATGTCTAGCCTTTAGGAAGTTATTCAGTTCGATTAATTACATAGATAGAAGAACAGATGTTTGTAAAAATAGTTTATACAAGAGTAGAGAACGGCAGGTTGGACCGACAAATTAGAGAGGCTAGCCAATGCCAACTATTCATGTCTAACCTTTAGGAAGTTATTCAGTTCGATTAATTACATAGAGAAATAAGTGTAAGAATTGTTCGAACAGGAGTAGAGAACGGCAGGTTGGACCGACAAATTAGAGAGGCTAGCCAAGGCCAGCTATTCATGTCTAGCCTTTAGTAAGTTATTCAGTTCGATTAATTACATAGATAAGAGGAAAGAGTGTTTTTTAGAATTGTTTGTACAAGAGTAGAAAACGGCAGGTTGGGCAAACAAATTGGAGAGGTTAGCCAAGGTCATCTATTCATCTCTAGTGTTTAGGGAGGTATTCAGTTATTCCTTGCATTGAGGAATAAGAGAAAGCTATCAAACTCGAACACGTAAGTCGTTTTTCTACAATACATATTGGAATTTCTATGATGATCCTTGCTTTAGCGTTAAGAGAAGTTGTGTTAGTTAATTACGTCGGTTAAATATGTTCCATTTCCGTTCATCATGTGTTGGAATGGCAGCTAAATAATTAATGTGCCAAAGTTAATATTGTTCTTAACTTTAAATTAATTTTTGCTTCAATTACTTACCTCTTCTAATTAAGAGTTCTATTAATTAAAACCCAAATACACATGTAATGAAAATGTTAACTAGTTCGCAAAACCGCGTTGCTGTTATAGAGTTGGGTGTAATGTTACTAGTGTTTGCATAATTTCTAATAAGTCATAGTGCCCGAAACAGGTTCTGGGAAGTGAGGTACACATCTCAGGGTATATAGGTTATAGAATTAAAGTAAGTTTACTCCTTCCTCTGCTGATTATTTAGAAACTGTGGTCATGGTTTCAGTTGTCAACCCTACTTATTTTGCTAGACTCTCAAGATGTTTGGGTAAATATAGATAAATGTATTAAGAATTCAAATTGGATAATAAAAGAGTAAAATGATACAATAATCTAATATTAAAGTGAAGTCTTCTAATTGCCCTGTGGCCATTTTTTACTAACAATTTTTACGTATGTATATCAGGTCTTCCTTGCAAGTGAACTGTTTACATTTGGCACACCATACTGGAATTTTGTGATCAGCTTTTGCACATAGATGACATCTGCCTGTCTTGTTATTGTTATCATCATTTTCTTCTGGTGTGGAGGGTGCAGATTCAAATGATGCTGTTACCTGTACAGCAGGTCTATTTTTCCATTAATTAGCTGCTTGCCAACGGTTTCTAAGGACAATCTTCTTCGCTGTGGGATGTTTGCTTTCCTTTTGGAAGTAAATTGCCTTCCATAACACGTAACAGTTGATACCGAAATTAAGGTTTGCCGGAAGTAAAGAATCATAATGGATGTCAAAGGAATGTTGGTTCTTTGTTACGAAAGGGCAAGGCCAGTTGAGTTGGGGGAAAGTTGTTATAACAAAGGCAATGTAAGAAACAGTGTCCTTAGCAGTTTTCTAAAGGGGCTCACTTGAATTGTATGAATAGGAAATTCTTTGGATCATTTACAATGGCGACAAAACAGCCACAAAGGGACTTTGGTTGAAAAGGAGTTTTCAGAGTGAAAGTGATACACCCACTCGCATCTGTGGTTATTCAGCAGTCTTCGGCGTGGAGCCGATGTGGGCAGTTCGTGGCTAGGAAGCCATGAGGAGTGTCTTCGGCGTGAGGCTGATTAGAGCAGTCTGAGGCGTGAGGGCGATTAGGGGCAGTCCTCTTATTCTGTCTTGGATATTTGTGGGTTCATATATACGTGAGTTTGTCGAGTAATAAACATTCTGCCGTCAGTAACTCTAAACAGGGGTATTGGTAACCCTTAGTCGGCAACTTCAATTTCGATGTTCTAAAAAAAGAAGCAGCGAATAAATAAGTTGGAAACGGGCATTCTAGTGTCAGTAAATATCCTTCTCACACACATCCACGCATACCCTGAGAGAAACCTCATTGCTCGCCAACTTATTTGCTTGCCATTAAATTATTTGCATCACAGTTATGTGCAGATATATCAATTATATTTGAGAACACAACAAGAGGCCACTTATTTGTCGTCCTCTGTATTGCATAATCCAATACCATTTTCTCTAATGAGTCACAATTCGTAGTATTGTAGTCTTTTTTTTTTATACCATCTCTGACTGCTTGTTTTGGAAAGTTCTTTACTGGATAACATATTTGTGTTTCTTTGGGATATGTGGTACAAATGTTATGAACAAAACTAGTGACCTGAGCAGAACTCAACCATTTTAAACACTGATTTGGTTAAAATAAAAACAATGACTTGCTCTCCCCTTCCGTCCTTTCCACAGAAGTAGATATTCCATTGTTCAAAACAGAGATGACTTCAGTTATTTATGCCTGCCTCAGTGCACACATACGCGTTCCATTGTTGACAAAGTGAATACTGTCAGTATTTGCTGTAATAATGTAGGTTAAAATAGGGCGAACAGCTTGAGAATACTATTTCTGTGAAGGCCATATTGAAGCTCTAAATTATTTCTTTTTCTGTCAGAGTATACCTTAAAGAGAGACTAAGTCAGGGAGGGGAATTTACTTAAACCAAATATTTTCAAAATTATGGAGCATCAAAATGTGTATTGTATACCGCGCCATGGCTGAGTGGTCAGATCGCTTGGCTGTCACCTAGGCGGCTCGGGTTCTATCCCAGGCGACCGCAAAGTGGGATTTTTGGTGGACAACATGGCACTGGAGTGGGTTTCTTCCGGGTCCTCCGGTTTCCCCTACCATCATTCCATCAATCATTCATTTCAGGCGTTGGGTCGATTCCTCAGCCCTGATCTTATCTGAAGTCAGATGATTCGGCACCCTCGCTCTGAGGGAAACCAAGCTCCTCGTAACGTCGGCATTGACGAGAAAGGGAGGGAAAAATGCTATTGTGTCAAAATACAACGGAATACCTTAGGAAGGCTAAATGCACTTCCTAATTCCCTGCACACAAGAATATAAACCAGGCTACACTACTTCATAGACAGTTGCTATACGTGATTATTTCTATACTCGGCGATAACACTCCTGATTCTTGGCCTCATTTCCGACACAACGGAATAATTTCAAGTAATGATCTTCCATGCGACTTCAAGTTCCCTCCCCACCTAGACAATTTTCTTTTGAGATGGGTCGTTTCTATTTAAAGCGTGCCTCCTTCCTAGGCACGTGATTTATTAGCTTTGTTATTGGTTTTAAGCCTCTTTCTTAGAGATTCTTTGGATCGCATTATATTTGAAAGCGTCACTTGTCTAGCGTTGCTCATTACATCTGAACGTCTTAGGTTCCGTTCTAATGATTCTGTAGTGCTTTCTAAGTTGTTCAGATTTTTCCTTTTTATAAAAAAACTCTTTTGTCATCTTTATACTCAATGGGACTCCAATTAGCTTTTGAAGCTCGTGTTTCTATTGTGATTTGCTTTCCTTTAGATCGTTCAATTCTTATAGTTTTTTTTTTTTTTTTTTTTTTTTTTTTTACAATTTCTTGTACTTGTATACCCATATACACTATGACAAGAAGGAGCAGACTCTGAAAGCGTATATTTGTGTAAGTGCACTTCGTTTCCACGCCCGGTTTACAATGGTATCACGGAGCTACTGAATCCTCTCATAATCTCACTGATAGCCGAGCGGTTATACACGGTGTTTATTCTTATTTGTGGTTTTACCGTGTAAATTTTGACGTCATCATTAGCATCGCTGATGGAGTGCCTTTATATACGGTTCCCCTAGCGGCTTGCGATCGTACTTGATCTGCTGACAGCAGCTTTGAGGCCTCCCTCTACCGGTAGGTAAATATACTATTTGAGAGGTGGGTTCTTCCCGCGCAAAGTCTGTCTAGTCAACACGAGTGCAGTTCGGTCGCCTCCTTTGACGAACCCATATAATCGTTTTACAACACAGACCCTCCTTCTGCCAGTCCTTTCTGCAAGGTTGCCACCTTTCTCTATACGTCATGGGTATCGTACGAGGTTTCACCTAAATAAATTATCTTATGTCCAGTAATGCGAAAGCCCGCCTTGGTAGCGTGGTGGTAGGTTGTCTGCCTCACGTTCAAGAGGTCCCGAGTTCGAATCTCCGTCAGGGTGAGTTACCTTGATAAGGTTTTTTCCAGGGTTTTCCCTTATCCTGAAAGACGTATGCCGGCAATTCTAAGCTCTATGGACCCTGGGCTCATTTGAGTAACATTTCGCCCATTCCATTCATCGTCCGATATGACTTAACGTTGGAGGACGCAAAATTACAACAAAAAAAATTGCAAAACTTCCTTAGTTTTGATATATATCGCCAACCTACATTCTGCTGGATTCCATAATAACCCTTATCGTATTCAAAGTGCGGTATTTGAAACCCAGCTCCTTTAAAAGGCCGCGCAAAGTGCAGCGCCCATAAGGAAAATCACAAATTTGTTGCAAATGTGCAACCAATTCATTTACGGTGGGCGCTCTCCCTTTTGTTAGGGGTGGGGATCTGTCCCCTTCAGCTGCCAAAGCTGGGCGCTGCGGACCCTTAGCACTCGTGGTACCTCTGACCTTACTAGAGGAACCTTGGGCCGAACACGCCGAGCCCCTCCCGAATGGGAGTTGTTCGGATTGGGTTGGACTCGAGGGGGCAGTGTGTTCCCGAAACCCACGGGCAAATGGGTACTTCCGGCTAGGCTACGGCCGCCCGGAGGGAGTAGAGGGTTGTTTGAATATTCCCGGGTGCTAGCCTGTAGAGCTAGAAGAAGGTGTGCTAGAACACCTTCGGCCCCACCGAGGTTATCGGTAGTCTTCCCTGCGGGGTTGACGCGCTTAAGTGGCGTATCCACTTCCATCCCGTCTTGACGTTGTGCTCAGCGTGGGGGCTTTTTAGACTCAAGGTATTGCCCTATGGAAAGAGCCCCGGAGTTTCCATCGCTTCCGGGTAGAAGGAGGCCCGGGTCCTTGGTCCTACGGGTCCAGGACTAATGGGAGTAGAACCTCGGCACTTAACACTTAACTCTGTATAGAATCTATAAATTTTTGGCGAATCAAATCGCATGTAAAATTATCGAAACTTTAGAGAAATGTTTCCTTGTTTTTTTGTTCCATTTGTTCCCCGCCTTTAACTACTATGGTCATATCGGCGGCCGTTTTCCTTTGGAACATACCGAAGGTGTTAACTCGTTATCTTTAGTTTTTAATGATTAGATCACGCGCACGTTCACACTCTCATTCATACTTCCAGACGCTGGGGAAGATGGGGAATTATCTTGCTCGGAGAAAATTCCCCAACCCCACCGCTGGGAATCGAACCCGGGAGCCCTAGCACGGCAGGCAGGACGTTTCCTTTTGTTTTCACACTTGACCGGCATTTTTGGTATTCCTTTCGTCACAATTTTTCTTACTGTATTTCTCTAAATACCCATAATTTATCAGGTTCATTGCACGACCCCTTAGCAAGATTATTTATCAGCACGTATTTATATGTGTTCAAAAGAAACGCTTGAATTTTCTTAGAAAGAGTTCCCGTTATAACTTTGCTTTTTGAGGCTTCTCCAGTAGCTTAACTCGGCCCAACAACGGAGCCGTTGCAACCATTAACCTTTACTGGGCAGCTATTTGCGATGGAGCTTCCTATCACTTCCACCGCCAAGTTGGAGTTGCGTGCAGTGATCCGTTTTTTGAGTGCCAAGGGCACTACCCTCATTGAAATTCATCGTCACTTATGCGAAGTCTATGGACCACACTGTATTGATGTCAAAAACGTGCGAAAGTGGGTCAGAGAGCTCAAAGACAGACCTACAAACTTCCATGACGCACAGCGTTACGGTCGGCCTTCGGTTTCAGCCGAAACAATTGCGAAAGTGGAGCAAGAAATGCTTAAAGATCGGCGTGTGACAGTTGCGCGAGCTGTGCGAACTTATCCCTTAAGTCAGTAAGACTACGATTGACAAGATTTTGACCGAACATTTGCATTATCGCAAGGTGTGTGCGAGGTGGGTCCCCCAAATGCTCACCGAAGACCATAAACGGCAACGTGTTGAAGCGGCCCACCGTTTCCTGGAGTGCTATGCAGAACAGGGCGAGGAATTGTGGGATTCAATTGTGACTAGCGATGAAACCTAGGTGCACTACATAACACCAGAAACTAAAGAACGTTCTCGTCAGTGGCGGCATTCGAATTCGCTGAAGCCGCGAAAGTTCAAACAGACATTTTCTGCCGGCAAAGTAATGGCCAGTGTGTTCTGGGACATAAAAGGTGTATTGTTGTGCCACTTTATGCCTACCGGCACAAGAATAAACGCCGCTAGCTACTGTGAGACTTTAAAAATATTGCGACGTGCCATTCAAAATCGAAGGAGGGGAATGATGACGAAGGGAGTGATTTTTGATCACGACAACGCTCGTTCCCATACTGCACATGCAACGGTTCGGATGGGACATCCTCACCCATCCCCCCATACAGTCCAGACTTAGCACCTAGTGATTATCATCTGTTTCCTGAGTTGAAGTCACACCTGGGTGGAACACATTTCCAGACCGACGATGATTTGAAAATCGAGGTTGAGCGCTATATGCGCAAGTTGGCGGGAGAGTGATATGACAAGGGTATACAAAAACTGCCACAGTGCACGCAAAAGTGCATCGATCGCAATGGTGATGACGTTGAAAAATAGCTGTAAGTGCCGCCTTTCCAACAATGTAACATTTATTGACAATAAACATGTTTTCTATATTAAATAAAATTGGAGACCATATTTTACGGACACGCCTTGATTTACTTTGTAGTTTTCTTATCATTTCGGTTTAATTTAAGTTTTAATAATTAATCTGTGATTTGCATTTATTAGATTCGTCCCTTTGATTCTTATATCCCACTTCTTTACTTATACGGGCGGATATTACTACTTCAGTGGGGATGCTAATTCTCTCTTCGAACCCTACGATAATTATTTCCTTTGCTGGGGAAACCTGGAGTCAGTTACTAGTAGCTAAATGCAGTCGCAAATCCCTTTTTTAAATATCGCATGTAACAGTATGATATTTTTCTTTCCAACTTTCTGTATCTTTGAAGGAACAATTATCATATTGCTTTCTCATCTGTCAAGATGTGTCACGCATTCTAGCTTCGTCTTGAATTTTCTTTGAAATTCCCAAACGTTTTAATTTCGTTTTTACCCAGATGTTCAAATTACAACTCGTGAGAATCTGCAGCTCTGGAAGAAGAATAAATTATTCCTAACGGGGAAGATAAGTAATGAAAAATGGGGAAAGACGACAGGAAGAGAATTTTGTGCACGTCATGAACTAAGGAACCGGAAATTAAGAGAAGATGTGGTTATCAGCGTCGATTCCTGCACATATTAGGAAGAGCAGTCGGTTTCTGTTAACTTTGTACCATTTCTGCATTACTCAGCTACAGAACGGAAAGGAAATATCTGACTTATAACGTGCCGGGTTTGATTATCCCTAACCCTGAACTTTCATGATTTTTCCGGTTTGATAGTTCCTCCTTTGTTGCGAATTTGTTGTCTATCATTTTATATATGTTTCCTGTCTGTTTTATGTTTAAGGGAGCTCTCGATGGTGTTAACGTTTCTGAGGCTTCGCTTACTCCGCCCTTATAGTGCCAGATTATAGTGTTTCTTTAACTCATCGTCTCCTTTTGGGGATGTTTGTCCAAACTACACCCCTGACAGGTCACGTTGAGCACCGTGCCCCTCACACCTTATATCGTATCGCATCATACGAACTTCATCCTGAGTGATTCCCTCAGTGCACTTCAAAGCCTTCGGCAGCTGTACAACTACCACCCTATTGTGCAGCGTATCTAGGAGCAGAACCTCCTCTGCAGTACAGGCGCAACATGTTATTAGCAAATTATGGCTGTGGACTTAATTGCATGCCCACACACCCCTCGTTTACGCCGTTCTTTAACACCTTAATGGACGCGAGTTATAGGAACACTTCTGTTAAACCAAAGCCACCTGGTTTTCGTTTCCGGGAGCTCCTTAGACATCTTGATACTGAAATGCCCATTTTGTAATTTATACTGATGGCTCCAAGAACTCAAATGGTGTTGGTTGTGCTTACATGTGTGGAACCGAACCGTATACATTCGGATTCCACACTAGCACTTCCATTTTTACTGCAGCGTTTTATGCAATATACCGGGCCATTTTACACGTACGTCGACGAAAGTTGGGGGATTGCTTAATCCTGAGTGATTCCCTCAGTGCACTTCAAAGCCTACGGCAGCTGTACAACTACCACCCTATTGTGCAGCGTATCCAGGATGTCCTCCACGTTTTACACGCTTCTGGCGTTAACGTGGTGTGTGCATGGATCCCTAGTCACGTAGGATTGCGGGGGAATGAAATGGCGGATTTGGCAGCCAAGACGGCTACCATGAAGCCCAGGGTTCGAGTACCATCTATGACATCGGAAGATTTTAGGGCCGTATTGCGGAGAGCTGTGCAAACCTGCTGGCAGGAAGAGTGGTCAGCTCTCCGCAATAATAAACTTAGATCTGTGAAAAAACTTCAGATTCTCTGGGTTAGCTCCTGTCGGTCATCTCGTCGCGAGGAAGTGAATTTGGCTCGGTTGCGTATTGGGCACTGCCTTTTTACTCATAGTTTTCTTTTTAAAAAGGAGCCTGCTCCACTGTGTCCGTTTTGCAATGAAGACACGTGCTGCTAGAGTGGTTTCACCTAGCAGACCTTAGGACGTCTCTGCAGCTGCCGGCCAGCTTTGCAGAAATGCTAGCGGACGATAAGGCAGTAGTGGAGAAGGTTTTTAGATTCTTTTCTAGTTTAGAGTTTAGGATTTAGTGAACGAAATTTTTAGTAGGTTTTGATTGATTTTTTTTATGTACGTGTACTTTTAATAGGTTTTGTTACACTTGTATAGTTTTTAGAAAGTTTTATATCTGGCTTTTGCTTTAAAGGGCACTGATGACCGCCGTAGTTGAGCGCCCTTTATCATCATCATCATCATCATCATCATCATCATCATCATCATCATCATCATCATCATCATCATCATCATCATCATCATCATCATCATCATCATCATCATCATCATCATCATCATCATCATCATCATCATCATCATCATCATCATCATCATCATCATCATCATCATCATCATCATCATCATCATCATCATCATCATCATCATCATCATCATCATCATCATCATCATCATCATCACCATCATCATCATGCCCTCCACGTTTTACACGCTTCCGGCGTTAGCGTGGTGTGTGCGTGGATCCCTGGTCACGTAGGCTTGCGGGGGAATGAAATGGCGAATCATTGGCGCTGGAGTGCTGGAAAGCAGCGTGCTCTCGCCGGCACTTTTCGCAGCTTACATGGCCGACATTCCAACGCACAACACCCACACCTGTCAGTATGCGGACGATCTCATGACCTTCGCAGTAAATAGGAATACACGGTACAGCTTCCGGCAAATTCAAACCCAGCTCGGGGCCATTGGCGAATGGGGCGCAAAATGGCGAATGGCAATTAACCCGGAGAAGAGCTCTGCAATTCTCCTGGCGAAAACCAGAGCCAAACGGTTACAGCAGAACTTCGTTGTACGGCGCCGTAGAATCCCATGGGTGCAAACGGCGGAGTATCTCGGAGTGACGCTGGACCGTAAATTAACTTACGTTCCGCACGTCAAGGGCAAGGTCCAGCTAGGGCACGTCGTGCTCCGGAGCCTATACCCTATTTTCCGCTCAACTATGCCCATCCGACTCAAACTCCAGCTGTATCGGGCGATCATTTCGCCTCTGACTCTGTAGGGCTGCGAGATCTGGAGAACAGTGGCTAATACCACTTTCGTCAGGCTCCAGACGCTGCAGAACAGGGCACTTCGCACCATATATGATACAGACTGGAGATTTCCTGCTCATATCCTGCATGAGCACTCCCAGATCCCGTACATTGTCGATGTCATCCGCGAGAGGGCACGATCAATGTACGACAAAATCCAAAATCACAACATCCCTTTGGTGAACTCCCTGGGCAGGTATGACCAGAGGGAACAAAGACGCTTTCCATCCTTAAAACTACCAAGAGTCGTCTTGGGGTCCCTTGGTTAACCCAAGAGAAACCCCAGAAATATCTAGGACCCATATTTACGCCTGATGGCTCAAGCGATATGCAACCCGTAACCAAAACGGAGCAAAAACTCTAAATCGTATTTCTCAAAACGAGGGAACGCCTAAATGCAGCTGCCTTTTGAGATTAATCAAGAGCATCCCATCCCAAATTTCCCAAAAAATTCAAGCAAACAACTTAGCGAACATACAACCACTTCGCTCATTTCGCAAGTAAAGCCGCAAAGCTAGGTACTGGGGCATAAAGACACCCGGACGGGGAGAAGCCCCGCCCGACTAGGACTACCTCTGGAGCTCTGGAAGATGGCTAGGATGGAGCCCAGAGTTCGAGTACCATCTGTGACATCGGAAGATTTTAGGGCCGTATTGCGGAGAGCTGTGCAAACCTGCTGGCAGGAAGAGTGGTCCGCTCTCCGCAATAATAAACTTAGATCCGTGAAAGAACTTCCGATTCCCTGGGTTACCTCCTGTCGGTCATCTCGTCGCGAGGAGGTGAGTTTGGCTCGGTTGGGTATTGGACACTGCTTTTTTACTCATAGTTTTCTTTTTAAAAAGGGGCCTTCTCCACTGTGTCCGTTTTGCAATGAAACGTTATCTGTATGACACGTGCTGCTAGAGTGTTTTCACCTAGCAGACCTTAGGACGTCTCTCCAGCTGCCGGACAGCTTTGCAGAAATGCTAACGGACGATAACGCAGTAGTGGAGAAGGTTTTTAGATTATTTTCTAGTTTAGAGTTTAGGATTTAGTGAACGAAATTTTTAGTAGATTTTGATTGACTTTTTTATGTACGTGTACTTTTAATAGGTTTTGTTACACTTGTACAGTTTTTGAAAGTTTTATATCTGGCTTTTGCTTTAAAGGGCACTGATGACCGCCGTAGTTGAGCGCCCTTTATATATCATCATCATCATCATCATCATCATCATCATCATCATCATCATCATCATCATCATCATCATCATCATCATCATCACCATCATCATCATGCCCTCCACGTTTTACACGCTTCCGGCGTTAGCGTGGTGTGCGCGTGGATCCCTGGTCACGTAGGCTTGCGGGGGGAATGAAATGGCGGAACATTGGCGCTGGACTGCTGGTAAGGCACCGTGCTGTCGCCGGCACTTTTCGCAGCTTACATGGCCGACATTCCAACGTACCACAACACCCACACCTGTCAGTATGCGGACGATCTCATGACCTTCGCAGTAAATAGGAATACACGGTACAGCTTCCGGCAAATCCAAACCCAGCTCCGGGCCATTGGCGAATGAAGCGCAAAATGGCGAATGACAGGTAACCCGGAGAAGAGCTCTGCAATTCTCCTGGCGAAAACCAGAGCCAACCGGCTACAAACTTCGTTTTACGGCGCTGTAGAACCTCGGAGTGACGCTGGACCGTAAATTAACTTACGTTCCGCACGTCAAGGGCAAGGTCCAGCTGGGGCACGTCGCGCTCCGGAGCCTATACCCTATATTCGGCACAACAATGTCCATCCCACTCAAACTCCAGCTGTATCGGGCGATCATTCCGCCTCTGACTCTGTACGGCTGTGAGATCTGGGGAACAGTGGCTAATACCACTTTCGTCAGGCTCCAGACCCTGCAGAACAGGGAACTTCGCATCACATACGATACAGACTGGAGACTTCCTGCACATATCCTGCATGAGCACTCCCAGATCCCGTACATTGTCGATGTCATCCGCGAGAGGGCACGATCAATGTACGACAAAATCCAAAATCACGACAACCCTTTGGTGAACTCCCTTGGCAGGTATGACCAGAGGGAACAAAGACGCTTGCTATCCTTCAAACTACCAAGAGACGTTTTGGGGCCCCTTGGTTAACCCAAGAGAAACCCCAGAAGTCTCTAGGACCCATATTTACGCCTGATGGATCAAGCGATATGCAACCCTTAACCAAAACGGAGATAAAACTCTAAATCGTGTCTCCCAAAACGAGGCAACGCCTAAATGCAGCTGCCTTTTGAGATTAATCAAGGGCATCCCATCCCAAATTTCCCAAAAAATTCAAGCAAATACCCAAGCGAACATACAACCACTTCGCTCATTTCGCAAGTAAAGCCGCAAAGCCACTAGGTATTGCAGCATAAAGGCACCCGGACGGGCAGAAGCCCCGCCCGACTAGAACTACCTCTGGACCTCTGGAAGATGGCTAGCATTGAGCCCAGTGTTAGAGTACCCTCTGTGACATTGGAAAATTTTAGGGCTGTATTGTGGAGAGCTGTGCAAACCTGCTGGCAGGAAGAGTGGTCCGCTTTCCGCAATAATAAACTTAGATCTATGAAAGAACTTCCGATTCCCTGGGTTACCACTTGTTCATCTCGCCGTGAGGAGGTGAGTTTGGCCCGGTTACGCATTGGGCACTGCTCTTTTACGCATAGTTCTCTATTTCGAAGTGAGCCTGCTCCAGTCTGTCCGTTTTGCAACGAAGCTTTATCTGTCCGATACGTGCTGCCAGAGTGTTTTTACCTAGCACACATTAGGACGTCTCTGCAGGTGCCGGCCAGCTTTGCAGAAATGCTAGCGGATGACAATAAAGCAATGGAGAAGGCTTTTAGGTTCCTTTCTAAGTTAGATTTTAGAATTTAGTGAACAGAATTTTTGGCGTTTGGCTTTATATTTCTTTTTATTTAATTCTTTTTATGTACATGTATTTTTTGTAAGTTTATTTACACTTGTATACAGTTTTAGAACCACTTATATCTGGCTTTTGCCATGAATGAGTTTTTAAAGGGCGCTGAAAACCGCTGTAGTTACGCGGCCTTATACACATATTATTATCATCATCACATCATACTAATAGATAAAAAATAAGTAAAGAAAAAGCAATTACACGATTTTGGTGTATGGAGCCTGCAGTAAATTTATGAGAACTTCAGTATTGTCTTTGACACTGTTAAACTACATGAATTATTTTTAACACTGTAAACAGAGACACAAACACGTGCCGATAATATCCTGACCTATGTTTGCACTTTAAGACCCCGTCTTGTTGGTCAACTTCTGGGATTTGAACCCTCGAACTGGACTCCCGAGTACTGGATATAGACATTACAACTTGAACCACCATGCCCCGTCTCCTTCTCTGAGAGGTCACATTCGAAGATCAAGGGGTGAAACTGATCTATACGTTGTGCTTGTTTCAGATTTCAGGGCTTCCTCTGTTGTGAATGTGTACATTCCTTCACCTAAAGCCTAAGAACTCCCCATTAATACTGCTAAACATTTTCGATGTCATGACAACGCTGCTTGATTGTCAGGTTAAGACTAATTCAGTATATTTCACTGCATTATCTTAGAAATATTTCAGCTATCACACCTCCTGTCTCTGTATACTTCTAAACGTACAAATTTTCAACTAAATAGTTTAAAAATTAAGATAGAAAATACAGTACCATTGTAAATAAACATATTTAGTATGATTAACGGAAAACATATAATAATTTATACAACTGGCATTAAAACAGTCATTATCTCTTTTCTGGGAGGCAGTTCCATTCTAGCCAGCTTCATCGTTGTAATGTCACCGGACTCATGTCA
The DNA here is from genome assembly GCA_030765055.1 of Mantis religiosa. NCBI lineage: Eukaryota > Metazoa > Arthropoda > Insecta > Mantodea > Mantidae > Mantis > Mantis religiosa. The sequence goes on along the minus strand of CM060960.1, from coordinate 53,387,817 downwards.
CCCTTTAACCACGTTGGGTTTGTTTCACAATTAATTTACAGTAATATTAATTTACCATAATTAGCTTCCACCGTCTGTAGAATAATTATGGCTGAACCGTGCCACTTTCCACAAAAAGCGAAACGTTGCAGCTTCAAGCACCAGTTTCAGGTTACACTGGACGCTCTCTCAAACATACCCACACGATTTTCAGGGAAAGTTGTGCATTGAGGTCCCTGAATGAAAATGAATGAAACACGATTATGTACTTCAAATGGGAAGGTGTTTGTCCTTGAGCGCTGCTAGACGATCAACCAATCGGAGCCCAGCGGTGTTGATGTATTGCATTCCCGCTAAGTGGTGTGTGAGGAGAGCAAACCTAATCAATCTGTATGAACTACTATTCAAGCTAAGACAAAAATTCAGAGTTCGCCAAAACTGATCCATGTGGAAGGTAGAGAGTAATGTATCTAACATAACCATGAAAACCCCATATTTTTAGCTCAAATAACTTTTCTAATACAAATAAACAAAGCACTATTACCTATACTATAACAATAAATGGCGACATAAGCACTGTGTGAATATCATTATTGGTTGGTCCCGAGTTCGAATCTCGGGTGAGTTACCTGGTTAAAATTTTTCCCTTATCCTGAGAGACGAATGTCGGATAACTCTAAGCTCCATGGACCCAGCACTCATTTGAGCATCATTTCACCCAATTCATTCATCGTCCGATATGACTCAACGTTGGTCGTAAATTACAAAAAAAAAAAGAAAAAAGAAAAAGAAAGCTCAGTATGGAAATCTCCTTCATCAGCAACCCCCCAAAAAACCTCAAGTGGTTGCTTCTGCCGGGAAAGTTATTGTCATCTCATTCTTTGATATTCATGGAATGGTTTATCAGCATGTTGTACCTGCACACACATCAGTAACTGGACAATACTACAGGGATGTAATGAAAACATTGCAAGTCCATATCAGGCGCAAAAGACTACAGTCCGCCTCGCTAGCGTAGATGGTAGAGTGTCTGCCTCACGTTCAAGAGGTCCCCAGTTCGAATCTCGGTCATGGCGAGTTACCTAGATAAGGGTTTTCTCCGGGGTTTTCCCTTATCCTGAGAGACGAATGTTGGGTAACTCTAAGCTCCATGGACCCAGCACTCATTTGAGCATCATTTCACCCAATTCATTCAATTCCCGATATGACTTAAAGACGTAAATTGCAAACTATATTTCCATGAAGCAGGCTGGATGCTGAATCACGATAATGCACGGCTGCATATTTCCAATGTTGTTGCTAAATATCTTGCAAAAATCAAGGTGAAGTGCATCCCTTACACTCCCTATAGTCCAGATTTATCCCCATTTGACTTTTTTTCTACTCGCTAACTTGAAGAAACGCCTTTGTGGGAGGCATTATCCATCATCAGAAGCAGTGGTGAAGGCTGGGGAAGCGATTTTGAAGGATCTCTCAAAAATGGTTTTTAGCATATCTTTGAAGACTGGCAGAAACGCTTGGACAAGTGCATCGCATTCAGGACCAGAGGTACGTTGTCAAAAAGTATGATAATTCTTTATTGAACAGCCCTCGTAAGTCGGCACAAAAGGTACGTGTCTTATAGCATATGAGAACTCCTAGTGGTCTACAGGGAAACATACGTGTCAGTTGGAGAATTTAATGCCATGTTGGCATGTTGACCATAGTAGCTCAGTGGTTTAGAGCAACCGCGCGGAGAGCGGGAAATCCGTGGTTCAAATCCCGGCTATGGCATTTAATTTTTCAGTCTGGCTCCTCTCATTCAAATAATAACAATAATCAGCACCATCTACAGTACATCGACAAGTCCACAAGACACTATCCTCTTTGTTTACGTGTTTAAACGCGTATCTTATTTAAATGTGGCAACAACGAACACTGTTCCTAAGCCACCTTTATGAATAATGGAATTTTATTATCTGGGTTTTGCTAGCCACAGTATAACACATTTTGTTGGTGGATATGAAAGTAAAGCGGCTTAGCATGAATATATGTATTTATGAGGAAGAGTAAATCCGTATCCCGGAGGGTCATTAAGGAGTGGGTTTTGCAACCACAGCCTTCCTTTCTTTATTTATTGCGTTTTAACGGCACTTCGCCTGCTACACAGCCACACTATTATTAATGTACGCGGTAGAAAATTAAAAGCCACAAAAAACAGTAAATGTACGGTTCCTGGATTTGTTTTCGTACGGCTTACTGTTTCCAAATTTAGAAAAGCCTGTAATCATGAATAAATGAAATGATTTGCAGGAAAACATGTGTCTTATTCTTAAAATTTACTTTTTGCTTTCATGACATGTTTTATTGTTTCTGTAAACAAAAGATTGACAAGAACTTGCCTGAGTGTCCATCTGCGAACAAGATAGTGAAAAACCAAATATTGGTATACAAGGTAAGGGCGCTCTGAAGATGTGACACGAAGGTTTTTCAAGAAAATCTCTACATTTCAATATATATACAGGATGTTACAAAAAGGTACGGCCAAACTTTCAGGAAACATTCCTCACACACAAAGAAAGAAAATATGTTATATGGACATGTGACCGGAAACGCTTAATTTCCATGTTAGAGCTCATTTTAGTGTTTCTCTTAAAATGTAAATTGAAATCATTCGTGCAGACAATTGTCAAAATACCCCATTGTGGTTCATGCACGATGGAGCTCCTGCACATTTCAGTCGAAGTGTTCGTACGCTTCTCAACAACAGATTCAGTGACCAATAGATTGGTAGAGGCGGACCAATTCCATGGCCTCCACGCTCTCCTGACCTCAACCGTCTTGACTTTCATTTATGGGGGCATTTGAAAGCTCTTGTCTACACAACCCAGGTACCAAATGTAGAGACTCTTCGTGCTCGTATTGTGGACGGCTGTTCTCCAGGGCTGCATCAGCGCATCAGGGATTCCATGCGACGGAGGATGGATGCATGTAACCTCGCTAACGGAGGACATTTTGAACATTTCCTGTAATAAAGTGTTTGAAATCACGCTGGTACGTTCTGTTATCATGTGTTTCCATTCCATGATTAATGTGATTTGAAGAGAAGTAATAAAATGAGCTCTAACATGGAAATTAAGCGTTTTCGGACACATGTCCGCATAACATATTTTCTTTCTTTTTGTGTGAGGAATGTTTCCTGAAAGTTTGGCCGTACCTTTTTGTAACATCCTGTATATTACCAGGGGCGTTCGGTGAGCTATTATATTGACAGTGCTATAAATAAATGAGTGAGTGAGCGTTGTTAAAATAGAAATATGTGAACCAATTTCGAACAATTTAGGCAATCTTATCAATAATCCATCCTATTTTATAATATGATGTACCAAACAGAACGTACAGGGAAACGGAAATAGATACTTATTACATCCGTACTCTTGTTACGCACAGGTGTAACGAGTACAGTACAAGTTTGATAATACAATTCATGGAGAATGTGATACGAAGCGTTCGTGTACCATTTCGCGACAGAGAGTTATCTTAAGACCCGTGTTTACTGCACTCTAGCGGATGAAGCGTAAGGCGCCAGAGAAACCTCGGCACCACCTTCTCCCATAAGAAGCCGTGTATAAGCAGACATCCTAGCCCTTAACACGGGCACTTATGAGCGAAGATGGTGCCGTTCTGGAATCGGCGCCAAGGGCAAGGCTCTTGCGTTTAACGCGCCTATTCGCACGAGGGAGCAGATATTCAGAAACAATCTCTTTTTGCGCAATTCCTATACACTTCTCTTTCTTTCGTTTTCATACAGATGGTGCCATGACACAGCGGCACTACCTCAGAAGCCGCCCCTGTATATTACATACTTTTGTGACAAATGATTCTTTTTATAATCCTTAAATCGTATGGCGTGGATAACATATAATCACATACAGGATTTTTATTATTCTAAATTCGTTAATTTCGTTGTAAAGGTTTCGTAATAATCACGTTGTAGCGGAGTGATCCTATGTGAAACTTGGTACACCATTTCTAGAAAAGTTTGGAACAAGTTATGGTGCACAGCGCATGCGCCATGCGGTACGGATGAGTACCTCTGGACAGTAGCCTCAGTATATCAGCGGACATGGACAAGTAACGCCACCTATTTAGGTCTGGTAATGGACAATGGACCAGGGCCTCACCTGGAGCAAGCACATCACCATGATCAGAGCCAAGACCAATGGCCAGCTAAAGAAATTATATCCGATATTTAATATAAACAGCCAACTGAAAGTTCATATGGGCCTTACCCTATATAAGACATTACTAAGGCCAATCATCACGTACGCAGCCCCCGTATTGGGATATGCTGCTAAAACCCACATAAATAAGCTACAAACGTTACAAAACAGAAAAATAAGAATAATTACAAAGCAACCGCCGGTAGCACCGGCCAATCTGTTGCACAATGAGCTAAAACTACATACAATTGAGGAGTTTATCAAAAAACTCACTTTTAACGTATATAAGCGAAAAGACAAAAACGACAACGAACTAATTCAACAACTAGGCACTTACGAAACCGACCGTAATAAACATAAAATACCATTGTCCATATTTGAGAGGACCATTGGCATGGGAGATCCAGAAATTGACATCCAGGAGTATCTAAACACACTCGTAAGACTTACATAGAAGTAGTAAGAATTACCCATAACTATACACCACATCCAGACAATTGGCAGTCCACAAAGTCCTTGCTCTTAGTCAAGGCGGCTCCGGAGGGAGGGTCATTCCTCTCCTTCCACACTCATACGACATTGGCATTTCAATCTTGACCACGATTTCACATTAGAATTAAACCCAAATCAGACGCAGCTAAAGCTTAAGAATACAATTGACAATCGCTCTGTGTGCGAAGTAGAAACTGACATTTTTAACATATACATGAAATGTAAAAGATAACGATTGACTAACGCTATTTTGGCGATCTCTACTAGCATTAATGATACACCCTAATCGTTTTAGGATGAAGATCATTAGATAATAATTACAAAGTAATGACTACACTAACTACACTAATTCAAAGTAGCAAAACACAAGACTTCTCCTCTATTTGAGGACGCAATTACTAGGTTAAGACCGCGTTTCCTACAGAAAACGACTCTACACCTTAACACATCCTTCACCTTGAATCCTTCACCTTCAATTTGAATCCGCAAGGGCATATTCAGGGGCTTGGCCATGCTTATGTTCTAGCAACAAGTCTCACCTCGGTAACGATATACGACCTTACCTACACATCCTCTCCATTAATCCGCAGGTGCATTTAGCGGTATTGCCGGAGTTCCTCTTATAACTAATCTCCATTGGAGCTTTTTTTAGTGAGTAGCACCTTAGGGTGAAGCTCACGCTCCTGGCTGTGCCATCCCAGTACAGCTGGGGCAAGTCCATAAATGGATTTTTCCTCCACTTAAAAATAAAAATAAAAAAAAAAAACGGCAGAGTAAGGCAACAGTCTCTGTGGTTAAGGGAGCAGTCATGAATAGCAAGATGTATGAGGGGGTGTCGTAAAGTTTTAAGTATCACATTTATAAAAATGTGATAGGGAGTTTGTGTTGATATGTGCTTGTTAGTTCTTCTGTACCTAGTCACCATCCAAATTTACACATTTTTTCCAGGGTTTCTTGACCTTCAGAATACCTTGATTGTAAAAATCTGCAGAATTTGCTTTAAGCCACTCTTGCACTTCATTAATGACGTCATTTGTGTTGTCAAATCGGTCACTACGCAACGGAATCTTCATTTCTAGGAACAAGAAAAAGTCACTTGATGTGAGATCGGGCGAATAAGGCGGATGCTGGAAGGTCTTAAAGTCACAATCCCTTGTTTTGTCAACTGCAACTTCAGATGAATGAGCTGGGTCATTGTCAGACAGAAGACGAACAACTTTGGAGAGCATACCGTGTCTTTTCTTAATCAGAGTTGCTCGTAACTTGTCCAGAGTATTGCAGTAGTATCTGCCAGTGATGGTTTGACCCTTGGCAAGATAATCTCTATGGATGACTCCACGACTGTCCCAGAAAACTGAAAGCATCACCTTCCCAGCTGAATTTTGCACCTTTGCCTTTTTGGGAGAAGGGTAATCGGCATGTTTCCATTCCATGCTCATGGCTTTTGTCTCTAGATCATACTGATAGATCCAGGATTCATCCATGGTTACCAGACGATCAAAAAATCATCTTATCATAAAGATAAAGGACGAACCACTGACAGTTTTAAATAAATTCAAATACCTGGAGATAAAACTACAGATGCAAGGAACTACGTTTACAGAGCACATAAAGGACAAAGTAGCATCAGCAGTGAAAGCCATGTATGACGTTAAACACCTGAACAGAATATCTCTAAAGACAGAAATGAAATTTTTGAAAACGAAAATAGCACCGATAGTAACATACGGACTACAACTGATATGGGAGCACCTGAAAAAGAAACCTGGAGAATATAGAGAAAGTGAAGACAACATAAATGAAGACAATTTTGTGTATATCCAAGTACACAGCTTCAAGACTAACATACGAAATGTGCATAGAGACAATGTGGATAGAATATCTTAGACTACAAATGCTACTTCCGGTAACAGAGGCATATAATGAAATTATAAAGTAACATCGAATGAAGAAAGCAGAAATCTGGGAAAATTTCTACAGCAGAGACGCAATGACCAAGGAAGACTGGAATGGCCCAAACTACGAACTAAGACATTTTGTAACAAGATACGCAGCACATGGTTTCCATTGTTTGATTTGTAAGCGGAAAAGACACCATGACCCGGTCGATCCTAGGCGACCGCAAAGTGTGATTTGTGATGGACAACACGGTACTGGGGCGGATTTTCTCCGAGACCTCCGGTTTCCCCGCCATCTCATTCCACCGGTGCTCCATCTTCATCTCATGCATCATCAGTGTCATCTCCTGCGGTGCAGTATGTAGTAAAAGTGGGCTTTAAACACTACACATTTCATTTTCATTTGGTCTGGGCGAGGTGTGCGTGTGCGTATTGTGTGGGAAGCGGTGCAACAGATACCATGTTGAGGTGTGTGAGGGGACAACAGTGTCATTAAAAACTTTTGTTGTAGTGAAAATATAGTGATAATGAACTGAAACATCAAAAGTCAAACATTGAACTAAAGAAGAACAAAAAGATAAGGTTATATGTATAATTATTAATGTAAATATGTATTAATGTACATTGCGCGAATTTTAAATAGCATTAAAAATCATGTTAATCCTGTTACAACAGCATCAACATCTGTCTTGAAAGGTCACGCCGTGTTTGCTTTTGGAAAGGCGTTAGCAAACGTGGAACCCACCGTACAGACATCTTAAACAACAAATGAATGAGCCCGACTGTTTACGCAACCAATATTAAGGCAACATTCTAATAACATTGCAGTTATTTTTAAAACGACATAAATACGTTATATTTTGTTTTTATAAATTAGTATGTTTAATATATTATTGTTTAATTTTTGCAAGAAAAGCATGAAGCGTTACTATTAAATTAACAATAATAAAAGGAAACATACACATCAAGGATTCTAACTCCTGTTCGTTTACTTATGAGACACATGCGTTTTACTGCTCGGGTACCATGCATACGGCAAAGCCGCAAGGCAACTACTTTATTTATCACATAGTTTTGAAATAATTCTCGAGAAATATTAAAGCGTATATTGTGGACGCAGCGTCATCGAATGCCTATGATGTTTTCCATATCGTACTTTGTTCCTTGTAGCTGTTCATTTTTTGGTCGTCTAAGGCTGTATCTATGTAATCGTCGCAGTGCACGAGGTGTCGTCATAAGTTGTTTACCGTTTACCCTTTTTACTGCAGACATGTAAGAGAGAAAGTATAAAGAAATGTTTTACTACTTCAATATTGTAATATGCAAGAGCAGCGATGAATGATGTATTTCCGCAGCTTCCATACTTCAGTTGATAACGGAAAATTGTTTCCAAACAACCAGAGCACGAAATAAAACTATGGGAAAGTGCAAGTTCGGCGAACCTGGCTCTTGACATTCTAGTTTCACATGGTTATAAATTCCGTCGGGAGCTGCCCCCCCCCCTACCCTATAGCTGCAGTCTCTTCCAAAACGGAAATTAAACAACACATAAATCAAGGATAAAGTAAACTCGGGCTTATATTTGTGACATCAGTTACTCGAAAAAGAGAAAGCGCTGCGATTATTTCCTTTCCGAGAATGCACAACAATACTTTGGATTAGCAACACGTTCTTAACTAATGGTAATTGTAATCGAACAGGATTACTCTGGCGTTACCGTAAAAGTTTCAAAGTTTTAAGTGTCAGTGGATATTTTGGCGTAACATGGCAGGGAATTTACTCTGTGCAAACATTTTGATTTTTTAAGTAATGGTTCTGACGAATTAAGTTATTAATATATTTTCATAATAAAGTCTATATCTTGAGTTTCTTCTAACATTCACAGAACTTCTCATCACTTTAGGTCAGATAATTTTGTGCAATGAACAATTTTAGAGAGTATTTATGCTATTCTCTAGTTTGTACTCCTACATTTTTTCATCTTTCGGCCATGCAAAGAGAATGGAAAACTTAGTGAACACTTGTAAAATATTTTTCTATCACTTAAAGTCTACTGTACTCCCATATTCCCCTGTGCTTACAAATAAATTAGCAACAAGATAACGTTTATCTTGATGAACATGAAGTAGATAGCGGAATAAGTGTTTGTAAGAATAGTTTGTACAAGAGTAGAGAACGGCAGGTTACACCGACAAATCAGAGAGGCTAGTCAAGGCCAACTATTCCTGTCTAGCCGTTAGGAAGTTACTCAGTTCGGTTAATTAACTAGATAGAGAAATAAGTGTTTCTAAGAATAGTTTGTACAAGAGTAGAGAGCGGCAGGTTGGACCGACAAATCAGAGAGGCTAGCCAAGGCCACTATTAATGTCTAGCCTTTAGGAAGTTATTCAGTTCGATTAATTACATAAGTAGAGAAATAAGTGTTTGTAAGAACAGTTTGTACAAGAGTAGAGAGGGCAGGTTAGACCGACAAATTAGAGAGGCTAGTCAAGGCTAACTATTCATGTGTAGGCTTTAGGAAGCTATTCATTTCGATTAATTTCATAGACAGAGGAGTAAGTGTTTGTAAGAATAGTTTGGACAAGGCTAAGGAACGACAGGTTAGACCAACAAATTAGAAAAACTAGACAGGGCCAACTGTTCATGTCTAGCCTTTAGGAAGTTATTCAGTTCGATTAATTACATAGATAGAGGAATAACTGTATGTAAGAATATTTTGTATTAAAGTATAGAACGACAAGTCAGACTGGCCAATCAGAGACGCAAGGCAAGGTCATATGTTCATGTCTAGCTTTTAGGAAGTTATTCAGTTCGATTAATTACATATATAGAGGAATAAGTGTTTGTAAAAATAGTTTGTACAAGAGTAAACGGCAGTTTGGATCGGCAAATTAGAGTGATTAGCCAAGGCTAACTATTCATGTCTAGCCTTTAGGAAGTTATTCAGTTCGATATATTTCATAGAGGAATATTTCAGTTCTTTTAAGTTATCCAGGGTAACCTGAAACTTTCCCTAAAAATTTCCCCATCTCCGATTATGTTGTTGGTTGTCAAGTCTAACAATCTCTCGGCAAGCTGATTTCACTGGGCGATGGATGGCAACGTATCCCGTCTATTCTACAGGTTCATATTTTATAATCACTCAGAAAACTATGTAACGCAAGCGCTGGAACACCCTGTGAACCAGCTGGGAACGGAAGGCAGGGGGGGACCGCGTTAGCCACACCTCCCCCTCGTTTGTCTTGTAGTGGTGACAGGCAGTGGTTGGGAGGAAAAACATCAGTGTGCCGTCTGTTTCTGTCCACCTGGTTCCAGAAATTACGGAATCTGGAACATTCTCCTGGTCACTAGAAACCGGCGATATTCCTATATAAAGAGGGTTACAGACAGACAGAGTGGAGTTGGTCAATCAGTTGGTTAGTGTGTGTGAGTGAGGACAGTTCTTGGTGTAAGAAGGCAGTGTTAGTCAGTGACGTGTTAATGAACGGAAAGATTGTGCAACGGAAGACTGTACGTAACTGTGAATGTGTACCGGAGCTTACGTAACCGCGAGGCCAAGGAAGTTGTAACGGACGAACTGGTGAATTGTAATTGTTGCAGCACGTAATACTGCGTAATTGGCAAATGTTTAACTGTAAGTCGGTGGAAATAAAGAACATTGTTGAGTGGTGTAATTGGACTTTTTATTTCACGAACCCACAAAGTCACAGTATGTGGATGATTTAGTGAATGTACCGCTACGGTTGTTCATATCGTCACAGCATTTCTCCCTTTGGAGACCAATCTAAGAGCCTGGAAATGTTCTACAGGAGTTACAGAGCTGCATTAGAAACACAATTCTCATTCTTTCTAGTTTACGTTGTTGCCTAAGTAGAAGAAATGGAAGACAGCTCATAAAAATTCAGCATAAGTATACACTGGAGATTTAATATGTTGAGGATAAAGTTTGCTGAGGAGAATGTAAGGTAGGAATAACTTAAAGCCTCGCTTGAATAAAGCTTAACTTCACTGATTCATGCTACCATGTTTAGCTGCCCAAACTTGGCTACGGTTTTATGCTTCACAACATTCTGTAGCGTAATATTGCTGCACTAATGGAACACTAACATACTATGGTAAGATACTACTTATATATGAATGTTATTAATTTATATATCTACGTAAGACTGTACAACTGATCGTAATTCTTTTAATGCGACAGATGGTAATGCTAAACGTTATCTTAATGGAACAAAAGTACGACACAGAAAATGTCTTGCACTCACATGACCTTCTCCACTATTGTACAAACTATTCTTAAAAACACTTATTCCTCTATCTATGTAATTAATCGAACTGAATAACTTCCTAAAGGCTAGACATGAATAGTTGACCTTGGCTAGCCTCTCTAATTTGTCGGTCCAACCTGCCGTTCTCTACTCTTGTACAAATTCTTCTTATAAATACTTATTGCTGTATCTATGTAATTAATCCATATGAATAACTTCCTAAAGGTTAGACATGAATAGTTGGTCTTGGCTAGGCTCCCTAATTTGTCGGTCCAACCTACCGTTCTCTACTCTTGTACAAATTGTTCTTATAAATACTTATTGCTGTATCTATGTAATTAATTCACCTGAATAACTTTTGAAAACGTTATAGCTATCCTAACAATTCCTGACTAAAACAAAACTTTTACCTTTCTGAAACCTTTCTGTTCTTGTTTTAATAATGCATCTGTTAGGTTTATCATTCTCAGTGCGTAGGCTTCGGCGGCCGGTGTCCGTTGTAACTGTGTCTTCCGTGTAGGACCGCGTCTTTGATATTCCTCTGGTCGACGTTTCGTCCCAACTATGTGGGGCTTCTTCAGGACTTCTTCTCAGACAGCTCCGTAGCAACTGTGCCGGTGGGCCCGCCTCGGTAGCGTAGATGGTAGCATGTCTGCCTCATGTTCAAGAGGTCCCGAGTTCGAATCTCGGTCAGGGTGAGTTATCTGGATAAGGTTTTTTCCAGGGGTTTCCCTTATACTTCAAGACTAATGTCGGGTAACTCTAAGCTCCATGGACCCTGGACTCATTTGAGCATCATTTCATCCAATTCATTCACCGTCCGATATGACTTAACGTCTGAGGACGTAAATTAAAAAAAAAGTGCCGGTGGAGGCGATTTGCGCTTATTTATCCCTCGGAGGTTCTGGCGGTCGGCCCGCCCACTTACTCCTATTGGCTAATGCTGTGCCCAATCCGCGTGCGCTTATCAGTGTCTGCCAGACAGTGTGCAGAGGTCTGCCGTTGTCTCTTATGTGTTTTGAATATTTCAATGCTTTCTCTAATCATTCTTTGTCTATAGTTATTACATTTAGCTATTAATTTTAGTGGATCAAAATCTATATGGTGTCCTGTGTTTATGGCGTGTTCTGTGAGTGCTGGTTTTTCGGGTTGATTTAATTTTTGGCTTCTTATGTGTTCTTGTCGTCTGACCTTCATTGACCTGCCCGTTTGTCCCACATATGATGCACCACAGTCACAGTCAATTTTATAAATTCCTGCATTATTCAGAGGGTCTTGTTTATCTTTAACCGGTCGCATTAATGATCTTAGTTTTCTGGTGGATTGATATCTAGTTTGGATGTTATGTTTCCTAAGTAGTTTTGATATTTCCTCGGAAGTTCCTTTTAGATAAGGCAGCCATGCTGTGGTCTTGGTGGTCTTGGTTTTGGTTTTTCATTGTTGTATATATTTTACAGGCGAAGCATACCAATGTTATAGCTTTATGGTTTAGCTGGTCGCATTCATTTCCCTATATTATATTGTTTAGAAATCTTTGTCTCTTGTAAAAGTATAGTTATCCTTTTATAAATATGCTGGAGTGTATTTTAATTATTTATTCGCTGGAGTGTATTATTTTTTCACAGTAAGGAACCGTAATTGCCTATGTACTAGGAATCTGTAGATCAGATTGGCAGTTCTCAGTAATCGAACCCAATACCTGCCGATTGCAGGTGGCTTACGTATTGCAGTCACTCGCTTGATATAAGTAATGAATACTTAAGTTCTAGAAACATGGTTTACAGACGATAGTGTAGAGATAATCATGTAAATGCAACAAACAAGAGTGTTTTAATTCATGAATGTCTCCTCCGTCAGTTTGGAATTCCACTGAAGCAAATGAATTACATTCTTTTCATTCAAATCCACTTGAGACATGCCAGCTTCAAGGAGAGGTAGCAAAGGAACGTTAATTAACAGAAACAATGAACAAGTTTTAAAAGTTTTGTTGCTTCTCGGCTCTAATGGTATCTTCATCTTAGTCAGGAATTGTTAGGATAGCTATAACGTTTTCGGAAGTTTAATTAATTTCGCTCGGATCGCAACAAGATGCGGCTCGTGTATCACGAAACGGGATGCAAAGGCTCATTGTGAATTCAACCAGTTCACGTTTGTGTTCCTTGCAGATCACTTTACGTGTCGAATGTTTTAAAAGGTGAGGTAAGTCTCTAATATTGGTAGACAAATTCCCTTGATTCTAATAAGAAGCGCGGAGCAGTAAAAAACAATTGACGGTAAACGTAACTGACAAAGGATAGAAGGGAAAAAGCTACTGTTTTACACCTAAGCAAGAGCCTCGCCTTTCGATTTCTCACTTTGACTTTCGGTTTTTTCGTGTAATTTCCCGGTCGGAAGGACAAATCCTGAGTGCTTCCATGTGCTTTTAGGTATGCTGATACATGGTGCTGCCGAACATAGCGTGGAGGTTTGCAAAGTATTGTTCATGGACACTCGAGTATTTCCTGGACGAGAGGTTTTTAATGGATTTTATTTGGCAGATTTAGTGGTTTTTTTCACGCACTAATGTGACGTCTGGGCCAACCACCTATATTTTATTATTATTTAAATAAAAGTTCCATGGGCAAATCGAGGCCGTTTCCTCTGTGGCCCGGATTCGGAAGGTCACATTTCGGCTCCTGTGGACATCTACCTGACCAGATGGTATTTCTGGGAATTTCCCGGGTCCCTATGCGAATGATGGGTAGGTTAATTACATTCTCCGAATTCCTGCCCTTCATTTCATCTCCATTATAATTTCACATCATATCTCTTCTGATCTGGTAGGGCTGTTTACAAGCCTCAGAAGGATGGGATGCTAGTTTTTCTGGCCTGCCGGGGAGGTTTCAACTGGTTAAGTATAGGGACCCTGTCCTCTTCACTGTCATGACATCTTGAGACAGTCGCCCTGCCTCCTCTCACATCATCCTTCCTACCAGTGGTTCTCCACTTGGGGGCATAGGTACAATATACTAAGCATGGACCTCTGTGCCAAATCCAGTAGCTTAGTCCAATCCATTCGAGTCCACGGACAATGAAGGCCATCAAGAGAGCTCCTCAGGGGATGTGTAAGATGGCAGCGTCGAGGGGAAGCCCTTCCCTCTGCCCTCATCTCTCCTCAGATCCGGGTCGAAGGGAGGCCCTGCCCTCTGCCCTCATCTCTCCTCAGATCCGATCACTCTTTGTATTACCTCACCTATACCTCCAGATAGGCACAACATTAGGAGCACCAGCATAAAATATCTTTTAAAGGTGGAGGTATTAAATGCTCCTTAGAGAGTTAACAATTCCTGCGAACAGAGTAAAATTAACAATAGTCAGTTGGAGAATTTAATGTAATATCGGCACGTTGGTCATAGTAGCTCAAGGGTTAGAGCGGCTGGACGGCAACCAGAAGATCCGTGGCTCAAATTCCGGCTATAGCTTTGAATTTTTCAGTCTGACTCTATCTTTCCATACTTTAGCCTACACATGGCCAGTGTGAAAGAGCAATTAATTTCCATTAATTGACCTAATAGTGGTTAACTATAAAGCCCGGGCCTTAATGTTCTTACATGTTGTAAGTCGCCATTAAGGTAGCTGTCTCATGTGTTTATGAGAACTCCTAGTGGTTTACCTGGAAAAACTCGAGTCAGTTGGAGAATTTAATGTCATATTTGCACGTTGGCCATAGCAGCTCAAGGATTAACGTGGCTGGACGGCAACCAGAAGGTACGTGGATCAAATCCCGACTATGGCATGGCATTTTTCAGTCTGACTCTATCTTTCCAGAATAAAATTAGTTTGAACACGAGTGGCATATACTATTTTTTAGACAGTGCTGAATATTTGTAGATAAGAAATTGTTTTATCTATTTCAGAGACCTGAAGCTTAAATGTGCAGCGATGTTCAGTTATTGCCTTGCTTTGCATCAGTGTTGGCAACATACAATATTATATAAATAAGTCAATGGAACTAGTAAAACGAAAACAGTGTAATAACACTTTAATGTATTAATATGTTAAAACCTTCCAAACAACATCTTAAATTATTTATGGGTTAGAAGTTTCAATAAACCTAATTATCCGCCATTTTACAAATCGATACCGTAGCCTACGATCGATACGAACACGGCTTACCTGATTTGAGTCATTGGTTACACTGCATAAGAAAATAAAGTAGGCTACATTGGAGTGTTAAGCATTTGTATAACACTACGTGACAGAATTAACTTCTTTTAACACTACTCAGAGATGTCCAAAGCCGGGCATTTAACGACATATGTCTAAAAGGGCATTTTTAAAGGAAAGCTGTGCACTACATGAAGATATCCAAGTTTATTTTGGAATACACCAAAATGTAATACATGTGAAATTTGTAATTACACTTATGAAATTAAGTATCCTAAGCGGGAGAGGGCATACACTCCTTGATTGTGCAGAGCATCCCACGTAGATCTGGGCATGACTAAATGCGACAAATCTACCAAGTCTATGTCTAGTATCCCCATTGTTTTTTTAGAATTTTTATCACGTTATGAAGACCATTTTATAGTATATACTGATGGCTCCAAGAGCCCAAATGGTGTTGGTTGTGCCTACGTGTGTGGAACCGAATATTCGGATTTATTCGGATTCCATACTAACACTTCCATTTATACTGCAGAGCTTTATGCAATATACCGGGCCATTTTACATATACATCGACGAAAGTTGGGGGGACTGCTTAATCCTGAGTGATTCCCTCAGTGCACTTCAAAGCCTACGGCAGCTGCACAACTACCATACTATTGTGCAGCGTATCCAGGATGACCTCCACGTTTTACACGCTTCCGGCGTTATCGTGGTGTGTGCGTGGATCCCTGGTCACGTAGCCTTGCTTCTTCTTCTTCTTCTTCTTCTTCTTCTTCTTCTTCTTCTTCTTCTTCTTCTTCTTCTTCTTCTTCTTCTTCTTCTTCTTCTTCTTCTTCTTCTTCTTCTTCTTCTTCTTCTTCTTCTTCTTCTTCTTCTTCTTCTTCTTCTTCTTCTTCTTCTTCTTCTTCTTCTTCTTCTTCTTCTTCTTCTTCTTCTTCTTCTTCTTCTTCTTCTTCTTCTTCTTCTTCTTCTTCTTCTTCTTCTTCTTCTTCTTCTTCTTCTTCTTCTTCTTCTTCTTCTTCTTCTTCTTCTTCTTCTTCTTCTTCTTCTTCTTCTTCTTCTTCTTCTTCTTCTTCTTCTTCTTCTTCTTCTTCTTCTTCTTCTTCTTCTTCTTCTTCTTCTTCTTCTTCTTCTTCTTCTTCTTCTTCTTCTTCTTCTTCTTCTTCTTCTTCTTCTTCTTCTTCTTCTTCTTCTTCTTCTTCTTCTTCTTGTTCTTCTTTCTCTAACTCCTTTGTGCTGTTAAGCGTGAGTACAAGCCTCTTCTACCCATTTCCTCCACTTTTCTCGGTCCATTATCATTCTCTTCATTTCTGTCATGGTGTTCCCTCTATCCTTCCCCAACTTCTCAATGTATTCCTGATACAACATGCGTGGCCTTTCCGTAATTCTTTTACCTTCTGGTCTTGCTTCTAAATATTGTTTGGGTTTTCTTTCTTCTGACATGAGGAGTACATGTTCATACCATTTAAGTTGTCTTTTTTCCAATATTTCTTTAACGGAGGGTGTACCCAACTCTTACCATATTGTTACATTTATCTCTTCTTGTCTTCCCCACAGCTCGTCTTAAATATCTCATTTCCATAGCTGTTATTTTGCTTTCTTGTTTCTGTAGGAGAGTCCAGCTCTCTGCTCCATATAATAGAATTGGTAGCATTATTGTTTTAAATACTATAATTTTTGTATCTTTTGTTATTTCCTTTTTTCCCACAATAGTATTATTAATCTGATAGTAGACAGAATTGGCCTTTCTTATTCTGTTTAAAATTTCCTGCTCTATTTTTCCATCCTTATTTATAATTGTACCCAGGTATTCATAACTGTCTACCTGTTCTAAGATTTCATCATTACATATAATTTTAACTACTTCTTTCCTTCCTATATACATGGTTTTACTTTTGGGTATGTTTAATTCTAAACCTTTTCTAGTTAATTCTTCTATCCATTCATTTAGCGCTAATTGTAAATTATTATTACTATTTGCTATTAATATGATGTCATCAGCATATATCAACGATTGTGCCCAAACTGGTCTTAGATTTCTATATCCTATCATAGTTCTTGCTGTTCTTCTTTTGCAAATTTTCCGTATTTCATCCATCACAATAATAAATAAGAGTGGGCTGAGACTATCGCCTTGTTTAACTCCTTTATTCGTCCGAAATGGTTCTGATTCTTGTCCATCTAATCTTATTATCCCTTTTGGTTCTTGATAAACTGATTCTATTGCTTCAATAAAATTCATAGGTACTTTTCTGTTCTTTAGAGCTCTCCAAATTTCTTCCCTAGGTATTGAATCAAAAGCTGATTTCAAATCTAAGAATCCTAAATAAATACCCTTTCCTCTATCTATAGCCTTCTCTATTATCATTCTCAATGAGAAAATTTGGTCTTGGGTTTGTCTACCCATTCGGAAAGCAGCCTGCAAGTAGGCTTGCGAGGGAATGAAATGGCGGATTCAGCAGCCAAGCGTTGGAGTAATATCTGTGACATCGGAAGATTTTTGGGGCTGTATTGCGCAGAGCTGTGCAAACCTGCTGGCAGGAAGAGTGGTCCGCTCTCCGCAATAATAAACTTAGATCTGTGAAAGAACTGCTGATTCCCTGGGTTACCTCCTGTCGTTCATCTCATCGTGAGGAGGTGATTTTGGCATTGGGCACTGCGTTTTTACTCATAGTTTTCTGTTTAAAAAGGAGCCTACTCCAGTCTGTAAGTTTTGCTACGAAGCGTTATCTGTCCGACACGTGCTGTTAGAGTGTTTTTTCCTAGCACACATTAGGACATCTCTGCAGCTGCCGGCCAGCTTTACAGAAATGCTAGCGGATGACAACAGAGTAGTGGAGAAGGTTTTTAGATTCTTTTCTAAGTTAGACTTTAGGATTTAGTGAACGAAATTTTTGGTATTTTGGATTTATATTTTTTTTATTTATTTTGTTTTTGTTTTTTGTTATGCACATGTAATTTTTTAAGTTTTTTTACTCTTTTATAAAGTTCTAGAACCATTTATATCTGGCTTTTGCCGTAACTAATTTTTTAAAGGGCGCTGATAACCGCTGTATTTGAGAGCCCTTATACACATCATCATCATCATCGTCATCATCACTTATGAAATTGATGTAAGTATATTAATTAATATTTCAAAGATGAACTATACATCAAAATGGAGTTTTATAGATACGTATTTTATAGTAATACCTGTGCTTAGTTGTAATACGTTAAAGAATCCCTTTTAGACACAAATTGGCACTGAGGTTTGTAAAATTTATTTTAATTTATACCATATATTTTTTATATTGTCACACCTAATAAAAGTAAATGAAAACATGATAGTGTAAGGCTCAAATATCTAGCTTAAATAATGCAATAAAATATTTTAATCAGTACAGAAAGTTTATAAAACTTAATAGAACATTACATCTTTCAAGTAATTGTGATCATGACATTTTCTGATAAATTAGCTCAGTGGAAATTGTTATACTTTTATGAAGTTTGACGTGTTAATTTTTAAATTTATTTTCCAGTATAAATTATTTACTTTGTGAGCCAATAAATAAAATAATCATAAAATGCATTCTTGAATATTTTAATGACACATGTTAAAGCATGTAAACGAATTTGAATGCAAATTAGTCCAAAATTGAATCGCAAGGAATGGATTTAATGTCAGAAAAATAGGGAACGGAAAAGAAAAGGCATAGAAAGTGTAGTCACACTCTCAATGGTGTTTTAAAAATGGCACACGATGAAAACTGTTTGACTAAATGGTTTACTGATGGCTATAAAATGCTTATGTTATATTAGATATTGTTTTCACTTAAAACTTTCGTCTCAAAGTCCCTTAACTGAAACTGACGTGTCAGGGACAGACTGTGTTTTACTGGCTATGCAGTTTTTGGTCACATTTTCTCATTAAACTCCACTACATTACGGTAAAACTACAGCACAGGTAATCAAACTCTTATCTCCTGGCAACGTAATGAATATGGAAGCAGATAGCTTCAGTTAACAACGTGTGGGATAAATATTGAACCTATGAGCTAATACTATTATTAAAAATATTTCTAAAAAATCGGTAAACTCGCCACGAGTTACAATGTGCCTAGCGTTGCAAGCTGGCCCGATCGCTTCACTCTTTACTGAAATAAAACGTTGACCAAAGATATAGTGGAAACAATAAAGCCCACATTAGCTGGGTATAATAGAATACCTATCTTGAATCTTCTGGCATATCCTCGGAGGCCTTCTTTGTTCTGGGGGTCATTTTATATAACTTGTAAACTCCATAAGAACGATAAAATCTTACTACATAAATAATATAGATCGAGCTAAGACATTCAAATAACTTCAGATATAACTTTTCTGTGTGTATTGGAACTTTTCCGACTTATTCCTTGTTATTTTATTTAACTTTTGTATACTTTTATCAAATGTCAATATGCTATTCCTTTTTTATCCCTTGGTCTACAAAGGGAATAGAATTTCAAAGCCGTTGTGTAGTGATTAGTTTTAACATATATAAATGTCACTTCAAGTCTACTGTACTGTCATATTCCCTTCTACCGGCGGTAAGATGGGCAATATGACAAGGTTTATCTTGATTAATAGAGGAGTAAGTGTTTGTAAGTATAGTTTGTACAAGAGTAGGACCGCCAAATTGGAGAGGCTAGCCAAGGCCAACTATTCGTGTCTAGCCTTTAGGAAGTTATTCAGTTCTATTAATTTCACAGATAGAGGAATAGGTGTTTGTAAGTATAGCTTGTACAAGTGTAGAGAACGGCAGGTTGAACCGACAAATTAGAGAGGCTAGCCAAGACCAACTATTCATGTCTAGCCTTAAGGAAGTTATTCAGTTTGATTAATTACATAGAGGAATAAGTGTTTGTAAGTATAGTTTGTACAAATGTAGAGAACGGCAGGTTGGACAGACAAATTAGAGAGGCTAGCAAAGGCCAACTATTCATGTCTAGCCTTAAGGAAGCTATTCAGTTCGATTAGTTACATAGATAGAGAAATAAGTGTTTGTAAGTATAGTTTGCACAAGTGTAGAGAACGGCAGGTTGTACAGACAAATTAGAGAGCCTTTAGGAAGTTATTCAGTTCGATTAATTACATAGATAGATAGGAATAAGTGTTTGTAAGTATAGTTTGTACAAGTGTAGGGAACGGCAGGTTGGACAGACAAATTAGAGAGGCTAGCCAAGGCCAACTACTCATGTCTAGCCTTTAGGAAGTTATTCAGTTTGAGTATTACATAGATACAGGAATAAGTGTTTTTAAGAATACTTTGTACAAGAGAAGAGAACGGCAAAGGCTGGACAGGCAGATTAGAGAGGCTAGTCAAGGTCAACTATTCATGTCTAGATTTAGGAATTTATTCAGTTCGATTAATTACATAGATAGAGGAATAAGTGTTTGTAAGAATAGTTTATACAAGAGTAGAGAATGGCAGGTTGGACCGACAAATTAGAGAAGCTAGCCAAGGTCAGCTGTTCATGTCTAGCCTTTAGGAAGTTATTCAGTTCGATTAATTACATAGATAGAGGAATAAGTGTTTGTAAGAATAGTTTGTACAAGAGTAGAGAACGACAGGTTGGACCTACAAATTAGAGAGGCTAGTCAGAGCCAACTATTCATGTCTAGCCTTTAGGAAGTGATTCACTTGCATTAAGTACATAGAGTAATAAATGCCCGCCTCGGTAGCGTAGATGGTAGCGAGTCTGCCTCACGTTCAACGGGCCCCGAGTTCGAATCTCGGTCAGGGTGAGTTACCTAGATAAGTTTTTGTTGGGGTTTTCCCTTATCCTTCAAGACGAATATCGGGTAACTCTAAGCTCCATGCACCCTGGACTCATTTGAGCATCAGTTCACCCAATTCATTCACCGTCCGATATGACTTAAAAGAAACAAAAATAGAGTAATAAGTGTTTGTAAGAATAGTTTGTACAATAGTAGAGAAAGCTATTTATGTTAGTACATCGTAGTTTTAAGGAGGGGTAGTTAATTTTAGCTATATTTGATTATTTTTGACTTATGAAGGAGCCAGCATTTGTTAAATTGCCTTACATAACTGGTAGTGCTCTTCTAGATTTGCTGCGAGTTGCGTTGATGGATGGAGCGCGTTATGGGGAAGGACACAGTCTGTCTCATACATCAACACTCTGCTTTTCCGACTGAAACAATTCGCGTCCAGAATCCGGAAAATGTTGCTGTTCCTCGACGATGTATCCCTTGTGGCACACCGAAATATCCGCCATAAACAAACGGCCAACGTAAAATCCTGAGTTGCATGTTTTCTTTGTTATAAGGTCGAATGAGAAATTGTTAGACCAGACACACAGATAAAAAAACTGACATATTGCATTCATATAACTAGATTTACTATAGTATAAGCTATTTGGTAAACAGTTGTTCCTCTATCTACCTCATGTTAATCGAAATAAGGATTATCTTAATGCTCATTTTCGTGTAGGTACAAGGGTAATATAGAAATACATAATTAACAACTTTATGGTTTAGGAGAATTTTTCTGTTGCTATCTTTTTATTGCTCTTTCTCTATTCTATAGCCAAAAGATTTATGGTTGTATGACTGTACTATAATGTGAGGGTTATGAACACTTTATAAATTCCTTTTCTATTTTTCTCTATATATCTGTACCTATCTTTTCTCTAATTGAAAGAATATCGAATTTCTTTCATTTGTAATATGATCTTGTGTTGTACAGATCTTTACTTTTCGGAGATATATCATTTCTGTCGCTTATACTTGGCCCCAGTCTTTCTTTTTAATAGTCTAGGCTTCTTATCCTCAGAGTGAAACCTTAGCAACTATTATCTTATAGAATTTTAGATTTGTATTCTTTCGGTTTCTTTTTTCAAGTTACGAGATATTATTCTACAAATATATTTGTATTTACTTATTTTATTCTTATATCTTCGTTATTTGCTTAAAAGTTTATTTTATATCCCAAGGATTTATGTAATTAAATGAGTTTTTTATTAATTTTTTCATTTGTTATAACTAGGGTACGGATTTTGTTGAAAAGGCATCTGTTTCCTGGGTAGTCACAGACGATGCTTACTGGAAATTAAGTGCATTATGGAATAAATACGTTAGATATCTATGTTTTTATAGATAATCAAAATGCATTTTTCCACATTTTTATAACGAAGTCATTTTTAACATTTAGATGCATTTCCGGCCATTTCTGCCTTTTTCAGGAATTTATTGGGCGTTTTCATCTGCAGCCCACATTCGGGAGGCCCGAGTTTGCTTCCCGTGGCCGACCTGACCCTGACCCATGGGCTGTGTGTGCGCGTGCGTGTGCGCTCGCACTGTGACAATTTTCAAATAGTGAGAGAAGTGGTGAATAGCTTTGATAGGGTAGATTCTAAGGCAATTGGGAGTACACAGGATCTGTTTTCTGATACTCAAATCCAAGGTAAATTAACTAATATTTAACAAAATTTTGCATTTTTGTCGGATAACATAACGCGCCTTTAAGAAAATGGCATGACTTTGGAGGATTGCGGAAGAGAGGATACAAAATGTAAAAGGTGAGATTGGGGACAAAATTAGACAAAAACTGGCATTTGTGTTGGACAAAGATAAAGGATACCAAACATTTTATCCGAATGCCGATGTCTTGTCAGGAGAAAACTTCAGAACTGGTATTTTTGAACAAGATTTAACAGTTAGTGACGCATTCATTACGTAGAAAATGAAGCTAGCTAGAGTGAAGCAATAAATGTTACACAAATAAAAAATATTTGCCACTTAGGCTTTACTTATCTTAACAAATTGGTGTTGATACTTCTTTTCAAATGGAAACAAATCGTAGAGTCCTCAGTCCACAGATAAACTCCGTTGTAAAGGATAATGGTTACCATGCCTTTCTTATGTTCTTTTAGTATTACCAACATCTGAAAACGAAACTGACCTAACAATAGAATTAACTGTTGGTATTTCGAAAATCACTACGTGATGTTTATTTTTTTTAAATAAATAGTTTTCCCACACTATTAAATCTATCGGGCCGTTTAATTGTTTTAATAATTTCACTTAAGGATTTATTTCATGGTTAAATGACCAAAAATGATCTGCTACGGCCAACTTATCAGTCTGTTTATACTTAGTGTTACGAAAATGTTCTTTAGTATAAAAAAATTCGTAAAAAAGCTATTAAAACTGTTAATGG
Organism: Mantis religiosa; assembly: GCA_030765055.1. Taxonomy (NCBI): domain Eukaryota; kingdom Metazoa; phylum Arthropoda; class Insecta; order Mantodea; family Mantidae; genus Mantis; species Mantis religiosa. The sequence continues at coordinate 53,364,635 of CM060960.1, read as the reverse complement.
TATTTCTACCCTTATAACTTAAAAGACGATTATAATTTTCAAAAATTTACCTACCATCCTTGGGTTAATAAACATTTTCAAATAAATTTTAAAGAGTTTGGTATAACTTTAGTTCTTCAAAATAAATATAGTATTTAAAATTCATTGCATTTGTCTATAAAACATAAAATTCATGATAATAAAAAATCTGGCATTTATCAATTTAATTGTTTCGATTGTGATAAAGTTTATATTGGAAAGAAAAAACGTAATTAAGAAACCAGAACGAAAGAACGTTTTCGTAACATTAAGTATAAGCAAACTGATAAATCAGCCGTAGCAGATCATTTTTGGTCATTTAACCATGAAATAAAACCTGAAGTGAAATTATTAAAACAATTAAATGGTACGATAGATTTAATAGTGTGGGAAAATGTTTATTTTAAAAAATAAAACTCGCGTAATGAATTTCGAAATACCAACAGTTGATTCTGTTTTTAGGTTTGTTTCATTTTCAGATGTTGCTAATACTAAAAAAATAAGAAAAACATGGTAACTGGTATCCTTGACGGTGGAGTTTATCTGCTGACTGAGGCCGCAAACCATTTTTTTTTTTTTTTTTTTTTTTTTTGCAAAATCGATTTCCATTTGAAAAGAGGTATCAGCACTAATTTGTTAAGATAAGTGAAGCCTAAGTGTCATATACCTTTTATTTGTGTAATAGTGACATAGTGTTTTTCAAATATGCACCTATAACATCTGTGGAAGTGGAGAGAAGTTTCTCAAAGTGTAAAACAGTTTTAGGTGACAATCGCCGTTCCTTTACTTTTGATAGCTTAAAGATAACCAACGCTAAGTAAGGTATGTTTTGGCTAATGGGTATAGAAACTTGTTTTTTCATATTTTATAAAGTTGAAAATGACCTGATGAATTTTGAACCTATTTATTATTTAGCAGCAATAATTGCATTATTTACTAAGAAAGTTAATTTTAAAATGTGGTTATTCCAACCATATATTCATTATTTGTCTGTGACAGTTATTATTTTATTAATATGAAATAAATTTTTAATTTTTAGGTCATTTTTTACATTTTATGCGCATTTTTTATATTTTAACTGCATTTTACAGCTCATTTTTAGATAATTTTTAGGTTAATATCTTCCGGGCCTTAGTTATAACACTTAAAACATTGGAAATTAATTGTTCTTTCACACTAGCCGTGTGTAGGGCGCACTATAAAAGGGTAGAGCCAGAATGAAAAATTCAATGCCATAGCCGGGATTTGAACCATGGATCTTCTGGTTTCCGTCCAGCCGCTCTAACCATTTGAGCTACTATGGCCAACGTGCCGATATGACATTAAATTCTCCAACTGACTCGTGTTTCTCCCGGTAAAACACTAGGAGATCTCATAAACAAACGAGACAACTACCTTAATGGCGACATACTGTGCTGTAAGTACTTTAAGACCCGGACTTTATAAGGTACAATTAATGGAAATTAATTGTTCTTTCACACTAGCCGTATGTAGGACGCACCATGAAAGGGTAGAGCCAGAATGAAAAATTCAATGTCATAGCCGTGATTTGAACGACGGATCTTCTGGTTTCCGTCCAGCCGCTTTAACCATTTGAGCTACTTTGGCCAACGTGCCAACATGATATTAAATTCTCCAAATGACTCGTGTTTCTCCCGGCAAACCACTAGGAGTTCTCATAAACACATGAGACAACTACCTTACAGCACAGTAAGTCGCCATTAAGGTAGTTGTCTCGTGTGTTTATGAGAACTCCTAGTGGTTTACTGAGAAAAACACGGGTCAGTTGTAGAATTTAATGTCATGTTGGCACGTTGGCCATAGTAACTCAAATGGTTAGAGCGACTGGACGGAAACCGGAAGATCCGTGTTTCAAATCCCGGCTATGGCATTGAATTTTTCATTCTGGCTCTACCCTTTCATACTTAATAACAATATCTGCATTTTTTCTTGGTTTTCTTATAAATTCTATGATCTTTTCTACTGATATTTTAACCATTGTTCTGGATCAATGTTTGTAACTTGTGCATATTTATCTGCAGTTTATCCTCTCTGTGTTGTGTTAACATCATGTCATGTGTAAAAAGTACAGTTTCAAGGCATTATCTTGTTTACTTTTATTCCAGATGGTATTTAGTCTTTTAATTTTCTAACGATATCGTCCACATAATAGGAATACAGAGTACTTTAAATGATAGTCATAATTTTAAAGACTGTGATGTAGTGCGGGAATAGGCAGATTTGTCGGCCACTAACTAACCGACACTTACTGATTGTGTGTTACCGTAAGGTAAATGTGCTACACATAATTGTTACCATAACAACTAACAGCTGGCATCATCAGAGAGCCTCGTATTTTAATTAAACTCTGTTACAGGTATGGAGAAGTAAATCCCATTGCAGAATAAATGCATATGTCGCAGGAGCTATTGGTTTAGAGAGTATTTTAGCCGAAGCGCGACGTTAATGCATTTCCATCATTCATGTTGATTGGTTCGAAAGCCAATCGCTGTTTACACTGCATCAGAATAAATCGCAGTGTCACAGACTGAAGGATGGCATTTCCCTTACCTAATGGGTGCAATTCCATCATGGTGTCTTTTCCCTGGGGACCCAATAGCTATCAAAATAAATGTGTAGCAAACATTTATCTCCCTGCTATTAATTCTTGGATAAGAAGCAAATTTATAGCGTCTACACTGTTGCCTATCGAGCTGGAATCGATGGGCTTAGATTCGTTTCCATAGCCGACATTCCTGACTCGTTCTATTTCTCTAGGATTCCCGTATCCCTAGGAAAGTTATGGGAAGCATAAATACGAGGGCTGTTCAATAAAGAATGATCATAATTTTTTACGGTCATAATTTTTCGCCCTAAAATTCAATCTTATTATATTCTGTTAGCTTAATGTCAAACAAACACGCCGTAGTAGTTTCATTGTTGGTACTCCTGGTTCCCGCCTGTGAGAACCAGGCAAGTTCAGAACTGTTAAGTATCGCCTACCGCTGCAATGAAGGTAACCTGCAGTTAAAGTTGATGTTAGAGGAAGATCCGGAGTTTCTTTCAAACGTAATCACTGCTGCTGAAACTTGGCTACATTATTTTGATCCTGAGAGCAAACAGCAAAGCTCAGTGTGGAAATCTCCTTCATCACCAGCCCCACAAAAAGCAAAAGTGGTTGCTTCTGCTGGGGAAGTGATGGTCATCTCATTCTTTGATATTCATGGAATGGTTTATCAGCATGTTGTACCTGCACACACATCAGTAACTGGACAATACTACAGGAATGTCCTGAAAACATTGCAAGTGCGTATCAGGCGCAAAAAATCACATTTCACGATAATGCGCGGCCGGATATTGCCATTGTTATTGCTGAGTATCTTGTAAAAATCAACGTGAAGTGCATCCCTGACCCTCCCTATAGTCCGTATTTAGCCCAATGTGACCTTTTTCTATTCCCTAACTTAAAGAAACGCCTTCGTGGGAGGCATCCATCATCAGAAGCAGTGGTGAAAGCTGCGGAGGCACTTTTGAAGTATCTCTCAAAAATGGTTCCCAACATGTCTTTGAAGACTGGCAGAAACGCTGGGACAAGTGTATCACATTCAGGGGAGACTATTTTGAGAAGGACCATCAAAATTATTAGGATGAACAAATGTACGTTGTGATCTTTCTTTATTGAACAGCCCTCGTTCATCTCAAAATTTTCTGTTACTCCATTTCTCACCGTTTCTTATTTAAGTTCACTTTTCATCCTTGTTGAATGTAATCATCGTGCACGAATTACGTATTTGCCTGTTCGTATCTCACATCTGTTATCTGTAAGTCCAGCGCTTTATAAGTCTTCCTATGGATCTTCTTCCTCTAAGTTTATGCATACATGCTATCTTTGGTATCCTCTCCTGTGCCATTTTTTGCAGATGCTCCATCCTATTGTTCCCATCTTCTTATATTTGCTTGTTGTCTTAGTTGCACTCTAATAATCTTATTTCTATTATATTCTTACCTTGTGCAACGTGTCACATATCGTCGAAAGCACATTTTCACTTTTTTCTTTTTGTTTCAGGGCCCAGGCCTCACTTACCATACACTGCCACTGTTAGTGTCATTAATGAATAAAATCTTAGCTCCGTATATTTTTTTTGTCCGTGAGTGTTCGTACAATTGTTCCAAAATCTCTTGCAATTTCTGCATTTACCTAACTGTATCTTGTTCATTTGCATACGTTAGGAATATCATAGCCCAAGTACTGGAAACGTGAAACCTCTTCCGACACTTTCTCTTCTATTACTATATTTGTGCTTATTGGGTACCTTTCATGGAAAGCCATTACTCTATTTTTAAAACTATCATGTTATATTTCTTACATATATTATTTAATTGTTCAACTACTTTTAGTAACCTGTCCTCTCTGTCAAAAATCAATACATTATTGTCTTTAGAACATAATACATTCAATGTTTTGTTTCGTCCAAATTATAATTGGATAGTTCATACTTATAATTCTAATTTCGAGGTACATACCAAGGAATTTAACTCTATAAATCTTTGTTCTGGGGCCGGGCGAGGTCTTCCGGCTTCCGGACACTCCAGGGGATGTGTTGCTCTCACATAGCTTTCTCTACTCTTGTACAAACTATTTTTCTAAACACTTTTTCCTCAATGAAAGCATAGAGCCGGACAGAAAAATTTAATGACATAGCCAGGATTTGAACCACGGACTTTTTTCAGTCTGGCTCTATGCTTTCATAGTGCGTCCTACACACGACTGGTATGAAAGAACAATTAATTTCCATTAATTGTACCTAATAGTGGTCCGAACTATAAAGCCCGGGCAGCATAGTACAGCATACTTACATACTTACAGCATAGTAAGTCGCCATGTTTTTATGAGAACTCCTAGTGGGTTACTGGGAAAACACGAGTCAGTTGGAGAATTTAATGTTATGTTGGCACGTTGGCCATAGTAGCTCAATGGTTTAGAGCGGCTGGACGGAGACCAGAAAATCCGGGGTCAAATCCTGGCTATGGAACTGAATTTTTCTGTCTGGCTCTATGCTTTCTTAGTGTGTCCTACACACGGCTAGTGTGATAGAACCATTAATTTCCACCTATTCGTCTATCTATGTGAATAATCGAATTGACTAGCTTCCTAAAGCCTAGACATGAATAGCTGGCCTTTGCTAAGTTCCCTAATTTGCCGGTCCAACCTGCCGTTGTCTACTCTTGTACAAACTATTCTTACAAACATTTATTCCTCTATGTAATTAATCGAACTGGATAACTTCCTAAAGGCTAGACGTGAATGGCTGGCCTTGGCCAAATTGTCTAATTTGTCGGTCCAACCTGCCGTTCTCTACTCCTGTACAAACTATTGTAACGGGAGCCCTGGAACACCCTGTGAAAGCAGCTGGCAGCGGGAGACAGGGGAGGTTCGGTTAGCCACACCTCCTCCTCGTTTGTCTTGTGGTGGTGACAGACTGTGGTCAGGGAAAAAACATGACTGTGTCGCCTGTTTTCTCTACACCTGTTTCTCGAAATTACGTAATCTGGAACATTCTCCTGGTCACTAGAAACCGGCGATATTCCTATATAAAGAGAGTTACAGACAGACAGAGGGAGTCAGTCAGTTGGTTGGTTAGTGTGATTGAGGACAGTTCTTGGTGTAAGAAGGCAGTGTTAGTCAGTGACGTGTTAATGAACGAAAGGATTGTGCAACGGAAGACTGTACGTAACTGGTATGTGCATCGGAGTTTATGTAATTGCGAGTACAAGGAAATTGTAACGGACGAACTGGTGAATTGTAATTGTGTGCATTACGAGTAATTCTGTGTAATTGGCAAGAGTTTAACTGTAAGTCGGTGGAAATAAAGAACATTTTTGAGTGGTGAAATTGGACTTTTCATTTCACGAACCCACAAAGTCACACTGGTGTCAGGAGGGGGATAACAACATCACCGAACATTACAACCATGGACGCGGCATTGGAAAATTTTTTGGAGAAGATGATGGAAATGAAGGCCGAACTAATCTCGGAAATGAAGACGGCTAAAGACAACATCACCAGGAAGATGGAAGAAATGCAGGCCGAATTAACAGAGACGCTGGAGACTAGAAATAACCTGGCCGCGGAACTGAAACTAATCAGGACAGCTAGGGACAACATCGCCGAGAAGATGGAACAAATGAAGGCCGAGTTAACCACGGAAATGAGAGCAGCGAATGACGGTCTGGCTACCGAAATGAAGGTGGCGAACGAGGCTCTCGCCGCCAAGTTTGAGGAACGGTTGGCCGGCGTGAGGGATGACGTCGCGAACCTGGGCAAACGGAAGGGTCAAGTAGACGACCGCCTTAATGATTTAGAGGAAAAGGCCGACAACATCGCAAAACCCCTCACCCGCCTGACGGAGGAAAACCGGCCTTATGTGTGGACGGAGGACGCCGAAGACGCTTTCCAGCACCCGAAGGGGACCCGGTGCAGTGCTTCAATTTTGGGTTTCCCACAACCGGGTGGCGCCTTCATTGTGGACACCGACGCCAGCGACCATTGCATTGGAGGTGTCCTATCGCAGATCCAGGACGGCCACGAGCGCACAAGAGTGGAAGAGGTGGAGCGTGCCGCAGCAGTCCGAGTAGTTGTGGCAGTGCCTGCTGAAGGCTGGGATAGCGCAGGCCTGAGGAGGGAGCAGCTGGCGGACGCAGACTTGGGGCCACTCTTGAGGGAAGTGGACGCAGGGACGAGACCAACCTGGGAGGACATCGCACCGAGGAGCGCCACCTACAAGTCGCACTGGGCCCGATGGGACTCGTTGAAGACCAGAGAGGGCGTGCTGTTCCGGGTATGGGAGTCACCCGATGGGAAGGCGCAGAGAGAACAGTTGGTACTTCCCCGGAGCAAGGTCCCGGAAGTCTTGGAGGAAGTGCACGCCGGTACTTCAGGAGGACACCTGGGAGCGAACCGAATGATTCACAAACTACGGCAGCGCTACTTCTGGCTGAGACTCCGAGCAGATGCTGGTGGTACACCTGGACCGCCTCGCACGCTACGATGGGGCTGTTCGAGGCGAACAGCTTTGAGGAGGGAGCAGTGTAACGGGAGCCCTGGAACACCCTGTGAAAGCAGCTGGCAGCGGGAGACAGGGGAGGTTCGGTTAGCCACACCTCCTCCTCGTTTGTCTTGTGGTGGTGACAGACTGTGGTCAGGGAAAAAACATGACTGTGTCGCCTGTTTTCTCTACACCTGTTTCTCGAAATTACGTAATCTGGAACATTCTCCTGGTCACTAGAAACCGGCGATATTCCTATATAAAGAGAGTTACAGACAGACAGAGGGAGTCAGTCAGTTGGTTGGTTAGTGTGATTGAGGACAGTTCTTGGTGTAAGAAGGCAGTGTTAGTCAGTGACGTGTTAATGAACGAAAGGATTGTGCAACGGAAGACTGTACGTAACTGGTATGTGCATCGGAGTTTATGTAATTGCGAGTACAAGGAAATTGTAACGGACGAACTGGTGAATTGTAATTGTGTGCATTACGAGTAATTCTGTGTAATTGGCAAGAGTTTAACTGTAAGTCGGTGGAAATAAAGAACATTTTTGAGTGGTGAAATTGGACTTTTCATTTCACGAACCCACAAAGTCACACTATTCTTACAAACACTTATTCCTCTATCTACGTAATTAATCGAACTGAATAACTTCCTAAAGGCTAGACGTGAATAGCTGGCCTGGGCCAAATTCCATAATTTGTCGGTCCAACCTGCCGTTCTCTACTCTTGTACAAACTATTCTTACAAACACTTATTCCTCTATGTAATTAATCGAACTGAATAACTTCCTAAAGGCTAGACGTGAATAGCTGGCCTTGGCCAAGTTCTCTAATTTGTTGGTCCCACTTGCCGTTCTCTACTCTTGAACAAACTATTCTTACAAAGACTTACTCCTTTATCTATGTAATTAATCGAACTGAATAACTTCCTAAAGACTAGATATGAATAGTTGACCTTGGGTGGCCTCCCTAATTTGTCGGTCCAACTTGTCGTTCTCTACTCTTGTACAAACTATTCTTACACACACTTATTCCTCGATCTATGTAATTAATCTAACTGATTAACTTCCCAAAGGCTAGATATGAGTACTTAGCCTTGACTTGCCTCTCTAGTTTTCCTGTACAAACTATTCTTACAAACATTTATTCATCTATCTACTTTATTTTAATTGAAATAAACATTGTCTTACTGTTAATTTTCTTTTAAAGTCAAGGGAATATAGGGATACAGTAGACTTTATGTGTTAGTCAGAAGTTTTAAAACTGATCGCTATGGGATGACTTGGAATTTCTATAAATATAAAACACGAAGGCTTAGATATGAAATATCTCAGAAATTGCACACTCTGTACACATACAATTTTTTGACATAAATTGCTTGTTTCAACGAGATACTTGTTTTTTGGGTACTAAGATTTTGCCCATTTCTTAGGATTTCCCACTAACTTGAATCATCCAGAATGAAAAGTAATTCTAATAATATTAATGCAGCCGTATGTAAACGAGAGTGCTGAGAGGAAACTATATTATTTAAGATTAAGGTGTTTTCTGTGTTACTATCTCTTGTCCAGTTTTAAAATTTCCGAACATAGTAGACGATCCTTCATTTTTGCTTTTTTATTATTATTGAGGTGATTTTTGCTGCAGATAAAATTTGCAACCTCCGTCTCAGTTTGGCAGTTTCAGCCACTTGCTGTATGCTCTCAAGCACCGCATTACCGACCAAGTTTATAATTAACAAGCTAGCTGTTGTTCGAACACGAGCGTTTCTCCGCTCGAGTGGTGATGCAGACCCCTTCCCATCCCCTCAAAGAATTGATGGTGGTTTCCGAGCATAAAAAAGGACGAACTTCAGCGTTCCGCTATTTTGCGTCTCATGGATTTAATGATAGTCCTTTGTTTTTAATAGAAAGCCCAAGGGAGCTCTTATATGAGCCCAGTTTAACGATAACTCCAGCTATAAAACTGTTTTTCATGCATAGAATTACATGGCGCATTAAAATTTGAAAGAACGCAATAAAAGGTAAATTTACGCGCCAAATTAAGGTTTATGCCTGGTCGTTACATGATACCCGATTCTTTATATACTCTATCAAAGGTTAAGTGGTGCCAATTTTTGCATAAGTAAATTTAACAAATTTGATGCATGTCAAAAGTGGCCTGTAACACTAATCGAAAAAAAAATGAAAATTTTTCTTTCACAAGAATTAAAATAACATTTTATAGAAGTATTTTTCGTGATGGATTCAAATATAATTTTATTTTTTCCCATCGGGCAGGAGGTTTGTGTGATATTTATTTGAAGTTTTATAATATTCTAAAGAAATATCCGTAACTAGCTGCCAGCTTTGCCACAACATGTCACTCCTGTAACTTGAACAACCAATTAAACAAGCTTCTCATCCAGCCACCGGTGTCTCTAGTCTCCTTGAAGATTTTGCAACAGAATATCATCAGTACTCCATTTACACAGATGGCTCTCGGATAGCTGAAGGGCTTAGTAAAAGTGCTAAAGTAGGATGTGCGTTTGTGGTATTCTCTCGCTCTGTAGAATGCCATTCTTCCATGTTCAGACTTGCCAAGGAGTGTTCAGTTTTTCAAGCTGAATTATTAGCAATCCGTGAAGCAGTGAAATGGTGCAACAACTTACAATGTACCGCTCGCCTTTACAGTGACTCACAAGCAGCAATTGCAGCTTTGAAAGATACCAAAAACAGCAGTCCTATTGCAGCTGAAATAAGAAGTCAATTATTATGTAGTTCTCATCTGTGTATTAAATAGGTCAGAAGACACAATAGGGGTTGCCGGAAATGAACGTTTAGATGAGCTTGCAAAGAGAGCTGCGACTTCAGATCTTCCAGAGACATACACTCTATGCCCCATTTCTTATGTGAGGCAAACATTAAAGGAGATTATCATCAACAACTGGAGTGAACACTGGTTGAAAAGTGATTGTGGTGCTTTGACTAAGGATTTATATTTCCCAACAGTTTCTGACAGACATAGATGTTGTTGTTGTTTTCAAATGCTTGACTTTAGCAATGAAGCCATTAGCTCTCTTGCTCTCCAATATTTCTGTGTAGTGGATTCGGAAGGTAGGGGTTCACAGGTTAGAAGATGTTCTTCAGTCATTTCCTCTTCTTTGTTGCACAGAGGACAATTTGGACTTGTATAAATTCCTATTCTTTGTAAGTGTTTGGCCAAATAATCATGTTCCTAAGTAATCTAAAATTCGCTACTTCAGCTTTCCGTGGGATTTCCGGAATAATTTCTGGATTTTTAATTAAAATGTTCCATTTATACCTTTGGCTTTGTTAGAAATTGATTGGTTTTGTTGTTTTTATATTTGCTTTTGGATTTACAGGGTACAGGGTAAGTTTTTACTTTTGTTATGAATTAAATTTGCACCTTTTTGCAAGAAAATCAGCTGAATCATTTCCAGCAATTCCACAATGTGCAGGTATCCACTGTAATATAATTATTTTCGGTAGTTTTTGAAGTTGTTGGATCATTTTGTGACATTATTTAATTTGAATTGAGCTCATTTTATATGAACTAAAACATATAAATTCATAAATGTAAATTCGTTAATCCTAACTATGTTCTCACTCAATTCTTAACTGAACATGGAAAATTTTCAGCTCACTTATTTCGATTCAAAATAAAATCCACATCTGATTGTATTTGTAGAAATCATCTTCAAGATGTCCCTCACATTTTATTTGATTGCCCGTTTTACTGTTTTGAAAGCTACGAACTTGAATTATTGCTTCAATCCTTAGGTTACACTTTCTCAAAACCACTTACACATATTCTGATGAATTACAAAACTTATCAATATTTCATGGCTTTCTTAAACAAAATATTTCTTAAGCTAAATGATTCACCTTGATGTTTACTGTTTGTCAGCTTAATATTGAATTTGTTATGTTTTTTGTAAATTGTATTATATTCATAAATTTGTAAACTATATTCCTACTATACCTTTGGGTAAAATGGGAACAAAAAATGGATAGTAAATAAATAAATAAACAAACTAGACGTCTAACTCAAAATTATAACTACACATTCTGACTTATCTAGAAAGTGGTAGCTAGTGATTTTAGGACATATTTTGCATCTGGAATATGTCTCTTCTTGGTCCAACAGTGGTCAACCAGCATATTGTAACTCCACTTGTCTTGGTACCTCATTTCCACAGTAGAAATTTGCTGATGAAAACGCTCACCGTGCTCATCGCTGATAGTTCCAAAATTTTTGGGAAGAAGTGGTAGTCCAAGAAGTGAATTTTTAAAGACATGTGGCATCCCATAGTTTTATACCATTTTCTTCAGAGAAGCAGTCCTTTAAATCGCTGTGGCGGCTATGATAACTGCATATGATTGCGTATAAGGTCTGAACAAGATTTGGGAAACATTTTAATTAGTGGAGGTTCACATTTCATTTCGTGGTAAGGTTAGGGGCGGCTGGTGGCTCTGAAAATCGGTGGTTCACAAATTTATCTATGCAATTTAATTTTTTTAAAGTAACAAACGGTTGTTTAAGCCTACCACTATAGACTGCTGTATACACAAGTTAACGGTAATTCACAGCGTATAACGCAATATGCGTATTTCAGAAACACTCTAGAGCATAACACTCTTCTATTGATGCAGCTAAAAATGGACTTGATATCTCTTCATGGCAACTTCAGGTGTACATTGCAAGATTTCGTTCTGGATTGTCTTGGAGGTTCCCTTAAACACTGTAGCATTCTCCAGATAGGTTTTTCAGAACACAGCCTAGCTCTGCACTGAAGTTTATCAGTCCTCGAAAAATACCAGGATTACTTGACATAGCTGAATCATCGTGTCCTCATAGAGCTAACTCAAAGGCTCCACAAAACATTATGCAGTTAACAATAATGTTTAAAACATAACTATTTTGAGCCACTTTCTGGTTGTGTTCTTCAATTGTTCTCCGATATGCACTGTCCATCTCCTTTGCTGTATTTACATTGCCAAGCATAGCAAAACTGTGTTTTTCATGTGCAGTTTTTAAGTTACGTGTTTTTAGCGCGATCATGAAGATGCTGCAAAGCATTCACGCCATGTTTTGTCCACGGATCTTCACCGCCAAAGAGAACGCAAGGAAAGCAAAACAGGCTATTTTTAATATTACAACCACATATCAAATTATATTTCTCATATACATTGTTGTTAAAGTTCCTGTTCAAATATCTTGTTTTTGTTTTGACTACCTATGTGATTTTTATATTTGGCGTGGGACTTCCAAGTCGCTTATTTTCGGTTTTTTCTTCTAAGCTCATTTTTAAAAAGGATGTGCTAAAAGACCCTTTATGGAATTCATTGTCTCTCCTTATATAATACAATATACTTGTATTTAAATTAATCACTCTTATTCACTACTCAAAGCACGACACAGCTAACAAAACACGGCACAAAACATGTGACTATGCTCTGGTAGGTAATAGTAATCTGTGGTAATATTTGACCGATGCGAACATTTAATATGAGAATAATAGGTGGCGCTGAAAACAGGAGAAGGCTTGGCATTCACTATTCTCTGGCTGCTAGGTTAACCAACCTTATGTAGACATAAGCCCCGCCCTACCCCCCTACTTACCTCGGCACGCCCTAGGTTCATCCTGCCCTATACCTCCCCAGTGTATATCAGTGGTTTGCAACTGAGAGTGAACTATTTGGTACCTGCAAAAAATACAGCGCGCTGAGGGCCACTGCACTAGACAAGGTCGAACCGAACGCCAAATGGAACATGCCCTTGCATTAAAGGGAGAGCCAGCATTTTGGTTGTAGCGCAAACATGCTACCCCATTGAGAAGCCGCCAATGGGTAAGGTCCAGGCTTCAGCAGGAGTTAACAAGTTGATACTGGTTGGATGACTCAGTGATCAGAGTAAGCAGTGGTATTGAACTGCCAGCTCATGCTTCCTGTTAAATCGACAGAAAATTTAAGAAGAGTCATTCTTGGGTTGCACGATATTGCACCACGGGAATTAAACGTTCTGTTATGAACCGCTGACTCGTATGATAGCAGACAGTTTTGAAGCCAGTTCTGTTTAAACCATTACAGCCAGTAAGGAGGGGTTAGTTATATCATTGTTAGTTGGAGGGTCGGATGCTGCTGCTCTAGACTTATCATAGAACTTGTTGATACTTCTACAAAACTTAACACATCAGAGTGAACCAGCCACCTCTTGTTCAGAACTCTACGCTACTCTACTTAATAGGTAATATTTAGTTATTATGCATTAATTGATTTAATGTCTGTCTTGATTGCACCCTTTAGCTCTTCAAGATAAAGAGAGCTTTGTTTTGACTTCTCCAATCTTTGGAATATATTTGCCAATGTTGTTGAGAGCCAATCAGTATAATTTAACCCTAATTATGTCACTACCCTTTGACCTGTTAACTCTATTATCTGCTCCCTTATCCTTTCAGTATTATACACCCAGTTGTTGATTAGTTTTGTAAGTTCTTCTCCCCCCGTACAATCCTGATTGCAACAATACTCTTACTTCTTTTTGGAGTAGATTCCACCGTTTGAGTCTGGAAGTTAAACTTTCAGCTTGCTTTTTAGACAGATTTAAATCCCGAATCAGATCATTAAGGTCTTTCTGATTGGAAAGTATGGTTTTGATGAACATATGTTGGCTTCATATGTAGGGTCATTTTAATTTTCATCTGAAGCATTTTCAGTTTCAGTTAGGTCAGAATCAGAGTTATTATCTAAGGTTGTATCTGCATAAACTGGTACAGGGAAATTTTCATTGTGTAAGACAGGACTTATTGTAGATTGCAAATTCGGATACTTAACTGTATGTTTTGTTTTAGATATGTTTCCTTTTATATTTGTCAAACAGAAATAACAATTACTTAAATGATCTTTCGGTTCCCTCCAAATCATAGAAATTGCAACTGGTATACGATGTGAACCATAAGACCTGAAGCTTTCCTGGCGACGGATATGTTCACTTTCTTCTTGGGCAAAAAGCCAGGTGAAAAGATGATTAGATATCAACGTTTCGGGAGTGTGCATCTCTCCCATCATCAGTATATTTATAGAATGTTATAACCACAAATGAAACACTGGATATAACACCAATATAAACCATGACAAAACACTATCAAAATTCAAAGACAAAACACTATCAAAATTCGCATTACTGAACAAAAGACTGTTTTCAGTAAATTAAATGCCAGGCCAGGAGATGGCGTGAGTATAGAAAATCGTATCAAAGAAACGTAACGCCCGCTTCAGTAGCGTGGTGGTAGCATATCTGCCTCACGTTCAAGGGGTCCCGAGTTCGAATCTCGGTCAGGGAGAGTTACCTGGATATGGTTTTTTTCGGGGTTTCCCCTTATCCTGAAAGGCGAATGTCGGGTAACTCTAAGCTCTATGGACCCGGGCTCATTTGCGCATCATTTCACCCATGTCATTCATTGCCCGATATGATTTAACGTTGGAGGACGTAAATTACAAAAAAGTAACTACTTAACTTGATTATCAAGCTGTATTGATCTTTGCTTCTTAAATCGACGGATTTGCATTTTTAAGGCCGGTTTCTAAGAGGAGCTGAAAGGAAATCCAGCATCATGATTAAGCGTGCTCCTTTCAGAGGAAATCGCCAAAGCCTCCTTAATTCTCCGCTCCCAGTAACTGTTGCATTTTGCCAAGATGGTCGTCTCCCTAAAATTGGCCCTATGGCTGTTATCAAAACAATGCTCTGCCAGCCCTGACTTCTCAGGTTGCATTAAACGAATGATCCGTTCATATTCGATTATTCTGGTAGCGATGGTCCTTCCGGTTTGTCCTGTATACGGCGTCCCAAATTTAGAGGGAATGTAGTACACTACCGAACTTGGAAGCCCAGTTTGTCTTTCAGCGGTCTCAACAGATGTTTAATCTTCGGAGGTGGCTTGTGGATGGTCCTGGTGTTCTATTTGGCGAGAATTCTGCTGATTCTGCCGGATAGATTACCGGTAAACGGTATGCAGGCTGTATCGGTAGGCTTATCTGACACTTGCTGTATTACAGGTTTCCCTTTCCTAGCTTTGGTGATCGAGACCTCTACGTCATATTCGGAGTAGCCGTTTTGACGGAATGTGAGTCTCAGGTGCTGTAATTCTTGTTTTAAGTGGCTGGGATCAAAGATAGACAAAGCTCTGTGGGCCATTGTATTGAGAACTCCCAGTCGTTGAGACTTATGATGGAAACTATGAGCGTTCAGATAGAGATCGTTGTGTGCAGGCTTGTGGTATACAGCACGTTGCTGTTTTTTTTTTTTTTAAAGAAGCAAGAACGTCCAAGAATGGAAGAGTTTCTAAGTCGATTTCTGATCGTCTTTTCACCTGGCTTGCTTCCCGAGAAGAAATTGAACATGTTCATCGGTAGGAAAGCTTCAGGTCTTATTTTTATGTTAATAGAACCTTATTTATACGTAATGTATTGGTACCTAATTCGCAGCTTACGTATTAAATTTCAGTGAAGTACAACTGAGCTATACGTTATTAAATGAGCATACGCCATACACTGTCCTAAAACAAATTCGAAACGTATTTTCCTTATGGCTACTAACAGACGCAAGCTGAGCGAACCGCTTGCGGCTACGGAAACAACAGACAGATGTTAGCTGGTTTAAGTCTTACGGCGCAGCAATGTCGTAGCAACGAACGGGAAGTAAAGATAATTTTCGGTATTTGGTGTTTACTGTGAAACAGCGGTTTTGTTTCAGTTCTCAGTTGCTTGGACTCTGGGACTGAAATTTCTATTTGTATTTTCTATATTTATATACCAACAAACTTCTAACTTTGCATTCCAAATGGGTTTTATATTAGAAAGTACCACACCAATTTTCAGTAAGCTTTTCTCTCAATCCTAGGCCGCACCGTGGCTCAGTGGTTAGACCGCTTGGCTCTCACGAAGGCGGCCTATGTTCGATCCCAGGCGACCGCAAAGTGAGTTTGGTGGTGGACAACACGGCGCTGGAGCGGGTTTTCTCCGGGACCTTCGGTTTCCCCCGCCATCTTTATCTCATGTATCATCAGTGTCACCACCTGTGGTGCCGTTTGTAGTAAAAGCGGGCGTTAAACACTACACATTTCATTTCATGTTTCTCTCAATCCGTTAATATTGTCACCCGTACGTCGGAACTCCCTATAGAACCGGCCGGCAGTAGGTCCAGACGGGAAGCAGTGAGGCCACGCCTACCCATTTGTCTCGTGTCACTAACTGAAGGGATGATTAGGGAAACGGCGGGAGCCCTATACCGTCTCTTTCCCCTCCCACCAGACGTCTCGAAACCTCGAGATAATTGTGCGCGCCGCGAAGCTTCCAGAAACGGTGATCTTCCCTATATAAGGCCTGTAGTTGGCGAGTCAGCTCAGTTCTTGTCGAGCAGCCGCGAGGAGTGCCTAGCGAGGGAACGGACCGGAAGACTGTGTACGTGCATCGGTGGAGTTGCGTGTAATTGGGAGTGTGGAGTGGACCTGTGGCAGACGAACTGGTGAATTGTAATTGTGTGCGCTACGTAATTCTGTATAATTGGCAAGGGTTAAACTGTAATTCGGTGGAAATAAAGAACATTTTGAGTTTGTGCAATTGGACTTTTAATTTCACGAACCCACCAAGTTACAATATGTAATACTTCTGTCTTATGTATATCATAGAAACTAGAGCTAATAAATATTTTCATTGTCATATTTGTTTTTCTCAACCCAAAATTAGTAGGAATTGCCTAATGAAGTGCTCGAAACATTCAAAAATTATATTGTGTTGCCCAGTGAAATTGGCTGGACAAATTTTGAATTTTCAACTGTTTTTCCAGCCTCCTTTCAAAACCATTTAAAATTTTTTTCTCCAAATTTCACCAATGCCATTACATTCTACGTTGTTATGTAAGGTACTGACGCAACCCAACCTTGCTAGCTTGTTTCCTGATATTTGAGGCTTTGTTTCAATAAGTTATCATCTAAATTCATATTCCACGCTTCAATACTTCCTTACATCCTGTGCACACGAGCTACCCATTCTCTAGCCCCCATATTTCAATACTATAAAGCCTTTTCCACGGAACTGTACACGTTTCTGTATTTCTCTTCCATCTCTGGCATCTTATATAGGCACCCTCTCACAGCCACCATTGCTGACTTTCTGTTCTCCTAGTGCTGCTTTCTTTTGTTCTTCCCATTTACCTCTTGCATCAATTTCTAATCCCCCATACGGCGGGTTGACGGATGCATTGGAGCAAATGTAGGCCATTTGGAACATCTGCTGTGATTTCCTGTTTTCCAACGGATCTGTCACTAAGTGTTGTATGCGGCTCAAATGTAGAAAATGGGCGCTAAAGAGGAAATAAACACTTTTTGACACACCTTTTTTGTTATACCCTTGACACAACTTGTTGTTACACCCTGTATAAAGGCTTTGTTTTTCAATGCATTGAGTCACAGAGCACGCATAGAATGGAAATTAATTGCTCTTTAACACTGGCCGTGTGTATGCTAATGTATGGAAAGATAGGATCAGACTGAAAAATTCAATGCCATAGCCGGGATTTGAACCACAGATCTTCTGGTTGCCGCTCGGTCGCTCTAAACCCTTGAGCTACTATGGCCAACGTGCCGACCTGACATTAAATCCTCCAACTTGTGTTTTCTCGGTAAACCACTTAGAAGTTCCCATAAACACATAATAACCACCTTAATGGCAACTTACAACATGTAAGTACTTTAAAGCCCGGGCTTTATAGTTAACCACTATTAAGTCAATTAATGGAAATTAAATGTTCTTTGACAGAGGCCGTGGGTAGGCTAGAGTATGGAAAGATCGGGTCAGACTGAGAAATTCAATGACATAGCCGGGATGTGAACCACAGATCTTCTGGTTGCCGTCCAGTCGCTCTAAACCATTGAGCTACTATGGCAAACGTGCCGACATGACATTAAATTCTCCAACTGACTCGTGTTTTACCCGATAAACCACTAGGAGTTCTCATTGACAAATGAGACAACTACTTTAATGGCCAATTACAACGTGTAAGTACTTTAAAGCCCGGACTTTATAGTTAACCATTATTAAGTTAATTAATGGAAATTAATTGTTCTTTCACACTGGCCGTGTGTAGGCTAAAGTATGGAAAGATAGGGTCACATTGAAAAATTCAATGCCATAGCCGGGATTTGAACCACGGAACTTCTGGTTGCCGCCCAGCCGCTCTAACGCTTGAGCTATTATGGCCAACGTGCCTACATGACATTAAATTCTCCAACTGACTCCTGTTTTTCCCGGTGAACAGGGTTTAGAGGGTTAGAGCGGCTGGACAGCAACTAGAAGATCCCTGTTTCAAATTCCGGCTATGGCATTGCATTTTTCAGTCTCACCCTATATTTCCATAAACACGCCCAGTGTGAAAGTACAGTTAATTTCCATTAATTGACCTAGTAGTGGTTAACTATAAAGCCCGGGTGTTAAAGTACTTCACAGCATAGTAAGTAGCCATTTTGGTAGTTGTGTCATGTGTTTATGAGAACTACTAAGTGGTTTAGCGGGAAAAACACGAGTCAGTTGGAGAATTTAATGTCATATCGGCACTTTGCACAAAGCAGCTCAAGGGGATAGGGCGGCTGGACGGCAACCAGAAGATCCGTGGTTCAAATCCCGGCTATGGCATTGCTTTCTTTCAGTCTGACCCTATCTTTCCACGCATAGAATGTGTGAGAAGAGTAGAAAAATATAATAGAAGTATGTGTGGTCCATTATATAAGAAATCTATAATAATATGTTACAAGCAGTTAGGTCTATTAGGGCTATCATATGGCCATCGTAACGTCTCCTTTCGCCCACAAAGGAAATAATGGAAATTAAATGGACCACTATTTCGAATGAATACAATGTTCAGCGTCGGTCGATGAAATAATTGTTCAGTGCTTCCCGAGAGATCACTAGATTGACTGTACCAAGCACCACACCTCGCTGCATGGAATCAAGCTGTGTCCTTTCTCATCATTAGAAACAGGAATTTATTCATTTAAAGCTTCCGTTATGAGCCCATGTGAAAAGTACCACGCGTTCCGTACCAGAACTCCCCTTGTAGGTATAATCCTGCTGCTCAAATGGTTGCCTTGGCTTTATCTTTGTTAATACACACATCACAGATAACGCATTGATTATTCTCGGAAGGGTGAGAAGAGTGCTGGTGAGCTTCTCGGACGTGTGCTAAGCACAATGAACGCATCATTTGAGCCAGTGTCGTTTGTGGAATCACAAATGACAAATTGGTGTTATGTCCATGTGGAGAAATCAGTATGTTATCTGAGAGGTTTATATTAAAAAAGATAAAGCCAGTGTAATCATTTGAGTAGCACGATAATATCTTATGATTAGGTCCGGATTTTTAGGCGGAGTAAACCTATTTTAGGGTTTGCTTCATGGATCAGTAAAGACAACAAACCATTTACGTTTTTGTTAGTCTTTTTAGATTTATTCATGAATATTTTCACAAATTTAATTATCAAAGATATCTATCCTAAATAGGAGTATAGGTTTCATTAAGCATCCAAATGTTCTGCCGTAAGTGATTTTCTGTTAACATGATACTCATACTTGTGTAAACGAATTCTTATGTGGTTTTTTGTGTATCACCAAATTGTGACGATATTTGAAGCCGTTTTATTTAGGTTCGTTAAATTTGTTCTAAGTTAATTTAAAAGAAGAATTCTCATCCTAAGCCGTCGTCTTGGACCACCGTCTTTCTCCTCCTCAAGAAATGATTTTAGTACATAATAAGTTAAAAGATTTCTTTTTAAATATATTGATTTTATTCTAGATTAAATAGGCACAAATTTACTTAAAATCTTTCTAGTGTATTCACTCTCTAAACGTCATTTTCCTGCAATGACCAAGCTAAAAACTTTGGCATCCATCCCCTAAGAAAGGCAAACTCAAAGTACACTTATTTGAGTTAATAAAATCTCCATAACACAATGATACTTAAATCCCTTTTGTTAACACATATATAACTGTCCTATTCGACAATCGGACTTATTTTGACTTTTGTCTACCTTCTACGACTTCAATTTTTTAAAACTTTACTATCCATCGATCACCAAGTATGCTTTTCAGATGTTTTTTATAGAGCAACATAGTAACAGCACACATAAGAATTGAGGTGAACGGCTCCAATGACAGAATAACTGTAACACAAATTGAGTAAATAAGTAATTAAGTAAATAAGTCTGATGGTAGTAATCACTCATCTGGGTCGTCTGTACTGGAGAGGTCACTCAGGAAGAGATCTTGAGGTATTCTGTGCTTGAGGCGAGTTGGTTGGCGAGTGCGAGCGCCGAGATTGTAGGTAACAGCCCCAGGGATCTCCTGGAGATGGTAAAAGAAAGGCCGTGCCAGCCGGTGGATGTACTGCTGAACGGATAGAAGACCAACCTCGTGATGAAGTTGTTGGTTTCTGAAGAACCATGGAGCATTTATAGCTATACGAAACATCTTGTTTTGTGGTACCTGTAGTCGGCGGAGATTAGTCTTATAGGTGCCACCCCAGACTGGAGCTGCATACATAAGAATAGGACGGACTAGAGATGTGTAAAGAAAAAGGGAAGATTCATAACCAAGTGAAGTACGCCTGTTGAGTAAAGGGTAGAGTTTTGATAGCCGGGCAAACTCAAGTGTAACAGACCGACAGATGTGGGCATTCCAAGTAAGTCGAATGTCCAGTAGCACCTCAAGGTATTTCACTGGTACACAGGTAGGTAACCATGAGAGGTGTTCCCCGAGCAGCTGTAGTGAAGGAGAATCCCTGTAAGAACGTAAAGAAAAGATCTTAACCGTTGTCTAGTTAATGTTGAGGGAAATGCGCCAGTTAGAGAACCAGTGAGGTATTCGATCCAGGGCGGTTCGCAGTTCATGAATGGCATGACGGATATCGGTGTGAGAATAAAATAGAGCGTTATCATCAGCATATAAAGCCGTGAAAATTGGAGCTATAGCAGAAAGATCATAAATGTATACAATATTAGAGGAGTGGTGCAAATATTGAACCTTGAGGGGCACTTGCTAAAATGGGCCGGCGGGTGGCTAGGAAACCAGCAATGCCACCACAAGAGCTCCATTAGTGAGAAAACTTGCAGTGATTTGTGTAAGGTAATAACAGAGACCAATGCGATGTGGTTTTTGTAGTAGCCTAGTGTACCACACTCTATCGAATGCCTGGGCGATATCTAGGAATGCTGCTACAGTGCAGTGCCTATTTTCGAAACCTTGTACGATAGACTGCGCGATTCTAAGCAATTGGTGAGTGGTAGAATGCTTCGGGTGAAAGCCAAACTGAAAAGACGGAATTATCAAAAACAAGAGAAAAACGTTGATGAATAATGTTTACAAAAAGCTTAGAAGGTGTAGGGAATAAACGGATTGGTCTGTAACTTTAGGGAAGGCTTTTAGGTTTGTTGTGTTTGTAGAAGACTATAATTTCTGCATGTTTCCATGTAGATGGAAAATAACCAATGCCTAGCGCAACACTGAAGATGGATGGTAAATAAGCTAGCCCATTGTTTGTCAAATTCTTCAGCACAACGTTTGGAATAAAGTCATAGCCGAGAAACTTTTTAATAGCAAATGGATAAAGCGGGAAAATTCACGTAGACTAGTGAACGAAATTCCGTTGTGCACTGTAGGACGAAGCTGGTACTCAAAGAGTTCCCTGTGACTTCAAATTTATTCTCTCGCGTCCTTCTTCTGAGAAAGATATTGATTTTTTTTCTTCCCCATAGCAACGACAAATTATTTGATTACTTCATTCTTAGGAGCCTTTACAAATGTCTTATTTATTTTACCAATTTAATTTTTAAACTTAATTTAAACATTGTTTAACATAATTTTACACTTCAAATAACACCATAAAGTATATGGATTTTGTTTTCCTAAGCTGAATTCAAAATAGCTGCTACACTTGTAGGAATAAAAGATTCTTTCAAAGGAACATCAGTTTAACATCAGCAGGTTCGAAGATTTTTTCCTGTATACTTTTCTTGCTGTAATACTGAGTTTATGACTGCCATATCTTAAACCACGATTGTGTTCACGATTTTTCTACAGCTTAAGGAGTAATCCAGACATTTCTTGATGGGAACTTCGCCAGAAAAAAAAAACTTCGGTCCCCTAAGTAGTATAGTAAAACCATTAAAAAACCCCAAGTTAGCATCAGCGAATGCCATCTTTCGCAGTTGAGAAGCCAGAACACTACACTCCAGATCACCGAGGTGGTCTTAACTTTCTTATTAGGATGCTAATTTCTGAATTTTGTTTATTATTCTGTCTCAAACAGAGACGTGAAATGAATGAACAATGGGCGAAACAAAGTAAATGAATTTCCTTGCAAGTATTTCACGCTGCTTCCAGAGAATATCCAATAACGAACTGGAAACTTTGCTTGTCAAAACTTTTCAAGATGACTCAATACACAGAAATATTTGCTCAAGGGACCAAACTTTACCTCACAAGGTTTCTTGCTGGATAAAACGCTAATGTGCATCACAGGGGATCGCAGACTTATGTTGTTTGGATAACAAGAATGGAAACTTGGTCTTTCTTACATTGACAAAAATGATAATGCAACGTGTTTCTGCTCAGCCACAAATCTTAATGCTTGTGCTTTCTAAGGGACTTCTAACCCCCCCCCCCACTTTTTCTAACAATACTGTATTGATTTGTATATTTTATATTTCGTGTGATTTATTTAGTCCTATGATAAGCATAGAACCATTATAACTATCATTGTTTTTCTTTTTTTCAGGATGCGTACTTATGTGTGTTCTCGTTCCACATCCTATTTCCAGCTTCTCCTCGGTCTTCTGATGCTGCTACTTCCTGATGGTGAGTACATTCCAAAAAAATGAATGAATGAATAAATTTCCTGATACTCACACCGATACTGATTTTTAAGAACCAATTCTCGATACTCTTGATAAAACACTGTAAAGTCAGTGTATTTTGCACTGAATTATCATTTTACTATCGGCATTTTTTCGCTATTTTCAGATGTCACTGTATCTTTGCTGACAGTGACTGCGTATTATTTTTTCTGCAAGCTTCATGGTTGCATGAATGTAATACAGTTTTTAAGTTTGTTGAATTGTGTAACTTAGCACCGTGCAAAATTTTCATTTTCTACAGGTTTCTTCATTTAAAACCCAACGAGCGCAAGGCATTTCGCCTGTGTGCGATTGGATGTGACACAGCCGGCTTTACTCCTACATAAACTCCGCGCGTAAAGAATGTATGATGCTGGAAATGTCATCCACCCTCGGCTAATTCTGATTCAGCTGGGCCACTTTAATGTTTCCGATTTAATTTCTAATATGTTGTTTTAGATCTTCTAATGTATGGGGATTTGTTTCGTAAACTTTCTCTTTCAGTTTACCCCACACACTGTTAGATCGGAGGAGCGAGAGGACCATACACCAGCACTAAGCACTCTATCTTCAAACACTTCCCCAATTTTATTCATGGACTCCTCTGCTGTTTGGACAGTAGCAAAATCTTCTTCAAAACAAACCAAATGATTTCCCTTCTGTTAGTTCATGATAAAATTGGGTCCAAAATGCAATTTCGGTGCCTCTCTGCACTTACAGCTGGACTTATTGTGTGTCTAGCGCTAACAGCTCATCAAAGTCCAAATTTGCGATCACAATGAGGGATTTCTTGAACGCGATGTGTATTTTCAAAGGTCCAGTATCGCACACAGCGACAGCCGGTAGTGGGGAAGTTCAGCAAGGTTGCAGGAGAGCCGAAACGCCGTTGGCTTCGTTAGGTTTCAAATGAAGAACTCTGTACATATTTTACACACTCTGAGGGACTGTCCACTTAAAAGTAATTCCACACTTCGTGTTTTATTCAATATTTTGTGTAGATCTAGTGGCTGAAAGTGAGAGCTACTAAGACAAGTCCTTGTAGAAGCGTTATAAAATGCGTGAGTAAAAACGGCTTCATTCACAACTCAGTTAACGCTGAATGTTATATAACTAGCTATACTCACTTGTTCTGCAGCTCTTATTTAAACACAAGAGTCTCTGGGACGTTGTAGTCAGACCCAGTGGCGAAGCGTGCAATGAAATGCTAGAAGCAATGCTTCCCCTAAAATTTCAGAACAAAACCAAGTAAAACAACAAAATTCATGCCAAACAAAATTTATCTGCTCGGGATACATTTTAAAATTTATTCTCGAACATTTACGGTGCTGCGGACAAATTTGACTGCTGCTTAGGTACGAGTGATCAGTTATGTACTTCTGTATTTACGCATTGGTAACTTTGAATACCATGCTTCATAGTATTCCGTAAGCAGTGACAGATTTTGTCATGTAAAGTCCCCGTGGCTTGTGAAGAAAAGTTTATTTTAAGTTTATTTTAAGTTTATTTTATGTGGCGCTTTTAAATGCAATTGTAAAGATATCTCAATAGCGTATAAATAGTATTTCACGTAGATTTATATTCAGTGGTGACAAAAAATAAATTCTTGTGAAGCTAAGTTATTAGCAAAAGGTGTGAATTGCATGCTTTCTCCATGTTAGGCTAATAGTTCACGTGGTGTGGGCCAGCTGTAGGAAAAATTGTAACGTATGAGTGGAGAAGGCAGGCAAAAATCTGTGTGCCTCTAGAATGACCAGTTTTGCAATGAGAGAAAAGTCTATGTGTGACTGTACAATAAAAAGGTACTGAAGAGTAGGCTTAGTTCGAGTCATTCTCTCTTGTTTTAAGGATGACGTACGAGAAAATGTTCAAAAAAATATAACTTTTTATTGTTTTGTAAAATAGTATATAGTGTTAGCTATCAAACACCAAAATATTATATCTGTACATGGTGTGTATGTACCTTTAAAAAATTAAATGCCCTAGTGTTGCATAGTAGCATAGTAGCAACACATAGTCTTCCATCAGCTGTCTTGGAATCTATAAAGCCCACCTACCAATTCCTAGCACACCCAGACTTGCTAAAAAAATGTCTCTATGGAGAGACACAAAACCCAAATGAAAGCCTCAACAGTTTGATATGCAAAAGGTGTCCCAAAACATCATTTGTGTCTTCCATAGTGATGAAAATTGCTACATTTGATGCTGAAATAGTGTTTAATGATGGGAGTGTTGGCAGAAAGAAAGTTATGCATCAGTTAGGGTATCAACCTGGTGTGTTTATGGAGTATCGACAACATTCGCATCGCTGGTGCAGAAAGAGCTATGAAATGAATTCAGAAAGAAGCAAGACAGACGGGGAATTTAAAAAGAAAGGCTGAAGAAGACCAGAATGAGGATACAGACTATGGATATGGGAAGTTCTGACTTAAAATTAAAAGGCAAACTGAATAATACTTATTGTATTTTTAATTGCCTTTCACCGTAACTTGCATTTTCGACAACTTCAACCCATTTTCTCTTAAACTACTTCATCTACAGTGATGCAATTTATCATACAGCTTTCTTATGCCACAATGAACATTTTGTTGGTTCTAGAATTTAAGATTAAGCTCCAGATGGAATGTGATGATACAAAATATATGAAATAATTTTAATTCTTAAAGGATTCATATGATTAACATATTTTTTTAAATTCTATACAGTTTCAATAAGAAATCTAAATCCAACAAATTCATTTTTAGTGTGTTTTAAAATAACATACAACATTTAAAGAAGATAGCATTTGTGAATTTTGAAAAAATGGGCTTAACTTTGTAAATATCTCTGCATATAGAAAAAAATATGTAGCATTAGTTATAAACAATGGAAAATTATTAAAAAATTTGTGCATATTAGCCGTATTATCTTAAATGAGTATACTAAGTTTCACTTCTCTAACTTGCAAACTTTGGATGTTATGGCTATTTATGTAAGACCCTGATTATTTGCATACGTCCCCCCTTAATGAAGACTATTATTTGGAGCCTGCTATAGATGTCACGCCTCGCCGTTAGCCATCCCTATAGTCTCTCTAAGCTCCAGGAAAATTGTATTGTTGTCTGGTTGACCTCTCCTTCTACTGTTGACCTCAAATGGGAGTATCACATTGTAATCTCTTGTGCTGATGCCCCTGACAGTAATTTCACTGTCGCTAATATTCAGCACATGAAAACAGTTGCTTAAATAAGCTGGGAAGGACGCACGTGCCTTGAGATTTTAACGTCAGGTCATTCTGCATTCTTTTCTGTGCTAGATAATGTACACTTTATTTCATTTACTGCATAATTATCAATGAAAAATATTAATTGAACATTTAGACATGCCCTTAAGTTGCCCATGTGCCACACCTTTAACCAAGTATTACTAAAAAGTACATTTTTTGTTATTTAGGAACCATTTTCTCAAAAACCATACCAAATAAAGCATTGAGATTCGGAAAAGTTATTTTAAACCCTCTACAGAATATTTACCCCAAATTTTACATTTTTAAAATTAATACTTTAAGTATTTTATGATGCGTTGTAAGAAAAAGCAATATAATCTTTTCTACTAATATCTGTATAAGGCAGGACAAATTATAACAGATGAAATATGCTACAGACGTAATTCTTCCCACACTTCTAACCTATAAAGTGTAAAACACAGGTATATAGTTTCGTAAAGACAGCATTTATAAGTTTTTAGAAAATTGTAGCTAAATGTACCTAATTTTTATATTTAAAATTAATATTTATTAACTAATTATTTTATATATTGATTTTGACAACCTAGAATCAAGAAAATATACACCAAAGTTCCTGAAGATATGTACTATGTGAGGGGAAATACATGAGAAGGTATAAAAATTTGTGTTTGAAACTGCAAGTACAGCTGCGTCTATCCAACTCGGTCTCCTTGAAAAGACATTGAACTTACAGATACTGAAGGACTTGTAATAATATGCCAAGTAGCTGTGCATTAGAACGACTCCTTTCTCCTTGAGGATAGTTTTACAAGACATTGAGCTTATGCAAAGTACTAACAATTTCTCTTATAGCCTTACTATACGACCTTTGTTATCGAACACAATAAACCTGAGCATTCTCTGTGTAAACAGATGGTCTTACATCATCAACAGCTTAGCTTATGGGTTTAGTGCAGGCACTGTATAATTCAGAGGTAGGAAGTGCACGTCGCTGTTAAAGCGCAGTGTTTAGGTAAGACTGTCTTTTGTCATCTAAATTAATTACACTAGTGCGTCGTAAACTTGAGAGCTAAGAGATACAGCCCACAGGTCTGGAGAGTACATTTTGTATCCGCTACCTTAGTCTTGGCTTTGCATCTAGAGGTGTATGTTTAAGGTTAACTTAAATTTAAAACAATATAATTAAGAAAACTGCCTTGTGCGGTTCCCTCACTTGATCTCTCCCTTCCGGATTATGTTAGCCTCAATAGATCTTTATGTAGATCGCAGGGGACGTGGTGTTCCCCTTCGGCTGCTTACCTTTTAACCCCCCCCCTTTAATAAATAGGGACACTATTTTCTTTGACAAAATAGTTTAATATTGCGACAAAGATGCAGAGCAAGGGCACATCAAACTACTTCATTTTCAGCAAAATCGTTAACTGAATGATAACGATCAGCCGTTCCTTTACACAAATACAGCACCTCTAAACGTCTCTACATGTTCCTTTAAGGCTCTGTAGCTCGTACCCTTTATGCTGCTGTAATCTATCTAACTTACGTACAGGTTCACCCCTGACACGGAGGTACATAACCAATTCCAATATTCACAAGTAAACTGCTGCACTGCTGGTTCCACAGCTCGGCGATCCTTCTCTTGGAACCACATAAACTGACCCCTAAACTGCTTCCGGCAACGTCCTCAGCTCGAACCACCATAGTCACTGTACTACTATACTCACACTGTCTCTCTTTTAGAGCCAAGCGTGCGTACAGGTCGCCAGGGTGCTTCTGAGCGGTGGGTAAGACGCCACGGTATAATAGCCGCGTTCATTCCATCCCACGCGACACCAAAGCTTTCCCTTCTGACCACACATTTTTACATGTACGCAATTATAAGTTCTACGTCACAGCAGTTGTTACGCGTGGTGGAGGCTGCAGCCCTGGGTTTCCAGGACAAGGCATTCACCTCAGCGGTTTCACTGGACGTGGAAAAGGCCTTCTCTACGACCTGGCTCATGGGTCTTCTATGCAAATTTATCCAACTGGAGCTACCCACTCACGTCATACATCTACATTCTTTTCTAAACCATAGATTCTTCACAGTCACAGTGGCAGGAAAAATATCTACACGAAGGGCTATCCGCGGCGGAGTCCCCGAAGGTTCTGTGTTATCCCCGACGCTCTATAGCGTCTACGTGGCTGACCTTCCCACTGAACAGCACGTCAACATAGCGCAATATGCTGACGACGTGCTGCTATTTTCTACAAACAGTCACCCACGCAGAACCTTCAACCCCATTCAACGATACCTATACCTCCTCCAGGATTGGTGCACGCTTTGGCGATTGTCCATTATCACGGAGGAAAGCCAAAGCGATACTTTTCACCAAGCGCCGCTTTCCCACCAACTTCCCCACATTCACCTACTTTGGGCAAGGGATTAGGTGGGAGAATGTAATCAAATACTTGGGAGTCAAGCTGGACAAGGGCCTAACTTTTCGGGAACACATCTGGGAGCAAGCGCATCGGTCGTGTGGTGCCGTGGCATCACTATACCCTGTGCTTAGGTCTGCGATGTCTGTTTCCCTAAAGTTGCGCATTTTTATGGCTCTGGTCCTCCCTGTCATGCTCTATGCGTGCGAAGTCTGGGGCATGGCCGCAGGCTCAAACCTGGCACTGCTTCAACGTGCACAGAATAAATGTCTTCGGATTATTTATTCTGTATGCACAAGGTTCCCCATGAGACTATTTCACGAGACTTCGTCCCTCCGCTATGTGGAGGATGAAATTAGGCACCGGGCCACCAAATTTTTCGAGAGTTTGCCTCATCATCAGAGCGCCCTAGTCAGATCCCTTGGGGACTATGTACCCCGTGAGCGTCGCATAAAGCGATAAGGTTACCCCGCATGTCTTGCGGTCATTATCGGTAACCACATGGTCCCCATTCCTATCTAAATTAAACTACAGCTATGCAATATTTAATCTGGAAAACTCAAATTTCGACCTATCTTCTTCCAAGTTTATTAACTAATCCACCAGCGGTGCACGCTGACTGTAGCACCCGGTTCATCATTCCTCGAGGAGCAACAAGCTACCTCCCTTCTCTACACCCACTTAATTATCCCCCGTCATCCTACAACATCCACATCCCGTCACTACGTGGTAAAGCTCTTCCCAGAGCAGGTAAACGACTTGACCACCCTTCGGGCTGTTCCAAACAGCCTGCCAGCCTTCAATGATGAATGAATAAAGGGTCTTCACCCTTATATATGGCGTGGTCCTTCTTAATACGTTCACCAACTTAAAGCGCTGTTGCAATATTTTTCTTGTGTCCTTAGAACTGCAGTACCTTCTGTTAGCTTAGACTGTGCAAACGTACTTCTTATGTGTGTTAATTAAGCTTCTTATATTTATAGAAGCTACTTAGTGTTTTACTTAGTGTAGTTTTATAAATTTATTAGTGTTTAATAGTTATTTGTGTTTAGCACTTGCGTAATTTAATTAAGATGTGGAGACCGTGGGTATCGAACCAAACATGGATATAGCCCACCTCGGTACCGTGGTGGTAGAATGTCTGCCTCACGTTCAAGAGGTCCCGAGTTCGAAGCTCGGTCAGGGTGAGTTACCTGGATAAGGTTTTTTCCGGGGTTTTCCCTTATCCTAAAAGACGAATATCGGGTAACTCTAAGCTCAATGGATCCTGGGCTCATTTGAGCATCATTTCATCCATTCCATTCATCGTCCGATATGACTTAACGTTGGAGGACGTAAATTACACACACACAAAAACATGGAAATGCTAACATGGATATCCATTCATACTTGTTATATATACCTAACAGTATTTCTAACCTTTCTCGAGTTCTAAATCTATTAAATTTAATTATTATGCGGAATGTACGTGATTATTTATTTGCATTTTGTTTAACAGAAGGCCCCCCACCCCAAAAAATTACACTGCTTAACTTTATTCAAATTTGTAAAATTAGCAGACATTTTTGTAAAAAGGTTCCAGTATTTAAAAAGAGTAATAGAGTTTCCTTACTAGTTTTTCTTTAATTCCTTAGTTCGTTTTCTTACTTTTGAAGCATTTACTGCTTTGTTAAACCAACTTAAATTCAACACCTGTTGCTGCCATAGAATAAAGGAAAATGTTTTAGGATAAATCAGTTCACGATTGCAATAAACAAAGCTCTAATGTGCAATCTTTGCTTATAAATTATTATTAAGTACCAGAATATCCAAAGTGCTTCTTTAATTTGCAAGTAAATATCCCTCGAAAATTCATGCACATTGATGCAATTTAACCCTTTTAAAATTGTAATGATGTTTTATTAAGATTTCCTTGGATATTATGCTAATAATACGTATTTAGTTCTTGTACGTAATATAAGTACTATACCATAACAGCATAGGTAATATATCTCTTTTCAGTTATGTTATAAAGAGTTGTAAAATTATGTATTATTATAGGATACATTAATAATTTAAAATTTATTTGAAAGTATCAGTAAGTAAACCAAGTGACTAGTTCGTACAGTGACATCAGCTTGAAGATTTTTTCCTTCTAAATGTTATTTTCAACAACGGCAACCCTGGGTATTTTCAGCTATAAACTCGTGGCTAACATTCTTCACTCCTCCGCCCCGGTAAGTGTAACCTAAGATGTTTATGACATTGTGGTTGGGGGTGAGAACAGCTTTTCCTTACAAAGCGATGCGCCTGGGGATGCTTTAAGCGCGGGCACTATACCTATCCGCCTTGCGGATATTCCATTGCGGTTAGATAGTTAATGCAAATTTGCGCAAGTTTGTTTGTCATAATGGTGATAGTGGTGGTAGGTTTCTCCTAGTGCTTCTAGTGCCGGGCTGTACACGCAAATCATGAGTGTCCGATGCAGCCTCACTTAGAAGGGTCGCTTGCGGTTCCATCAAGTAGGTGTTGAGCCAGAAGTGAGAGGACCATTGGGACTGAGGTATAGGATATATGGGTGTCACTGCATGTTTTTTGGGCACTTCTTGTAGTGACAACCGTCTAGCAGTGACCTAGCCCGATCTGGCTTCTGCTGGTAGAGTTTGGAATGAAAGGAAGAGAGGAAGAAGTTACCACCCAAGGGCGTTCTTGGGCAGACGGCAACTCTTCCGTCTCCTGAGAAACTGGTGGTCATATTGCCCCAATGTCTTTGCCAGTTGATAGAGTGAGGGGTGATTTTTCCTCACTCTTAATAAGTGATAGTGTGTCTGCGCCATGTTCAAGAGTTCCGAGTTCGAATCTCGGTCAGCGTGAGTTATCTGGACCAGTTTTTCTCGGGTCTTCCCTTAAACCTAAAAGATGAATGTCTGTTAGCTCTAAGCTCTACGTACTCTGTACTCATTAAATACCATTTTATTCATGTCCTATATGACTAAACGTTGTAGGTTTTCCCTTCTGAAAGATGAATGTCTGGAAACACCTAGTTCTGTGTAACCTGGACTCATTTGAACATCATTTCATTCATCGTCCTCTATGAATCAACGTTGGAAGTTTTCTCTCATCCTGAACGATGAATGTCTGGTAACTCTAAGCTCTATGGACTTCGCATTCATTTGAACATAATTTCATTCATCGTCCGATATGACAACGTTGGAGGTTTTCCCTAATCCTAAAAGATGTTAGCTCTAAGCTCTATGTACTCTGTACTCATTTGAACATCTTTTCATTCAGCGTCCGTCTGACTTAACGTTGGAGATTTTCCCTTATCTTGAAAGTTGAATGTCTCTTAGCTTTAAGCCCTGTTCTCATTTTAACATAATTTCATTCATCGTCCGTCTGATTTAACGTTGGAGGTTTCCCTTATCTTGAAAGATGAATGTCTGGTAACTCTAAGCTCTATGTACCCTGTTCTCATTTTAACATCATATCATTCATTGTCCGATGTGACTTAACATTGGAGGACGTAAATTTAAGAAATGAAAATGGCAAAGGTAACGTCTCTTATAATATGAAAGGGTAGAGCCAGACTGAAAAATTCAATTCCATAGCCGGGATTTGAACAACTGATCTTCTGGTCTCCGTCCAGTGGCTCTAAACCATTGAGCTACTATGGTCAACGTGCCGATATGACACTATATTCTCCAACCGACTCTTGTTTTTCCCGGTAAACCACTAGGAGATCTCAAGCACATGAGACAACGACCTACTATGCTGTAAGTACTTTAAGGCCCGGGCTTTATAGTTCGGACCACTATTAGTTACAATTAATGGAAATTAATTGTTCTTTCACAATTTGAATTACTTATTTTAGTTTCCATTAAATGTACCTAATAGCGGTCCGAACTATAAAGCTCGGGCCTTAAAGTACTTACAGCGTAGTAAGTCGCCATTAGGGCGATTGTCACATGTGTTTATGAGATCTCCTAATGGTTTACCGGGAAAAACAAGAGTCAGTTGGAGAATTTAATGCCATATCGACACGTTGGCCATAGTAGCTCAATGGTTTAGAGCGGCTGGACGGAGACCAGAAGATCCATGGTTCAAATCCCGGCTATGGCATTGAATTTTTCAGTCTGGCTCTACCCTTTCATAGTGCGTCCTACACACGGCTAGTGTGAAAGAACAATTAATATATCTTAAAATAATTGAATATTCTTTAGGGCCTATTGTATTCACGTATTCCCTTGTACCTACGATAAAGTGTCTAATAAATCCAGTTCTGCATATTTTTCCCTTGATTTTTTGACTTATATAGAAGAATAGCTATTTCAAAAATATTCTGTTGAAGATAAGGCATAGAATGTCACGACAATGTAGTACACCATCTTTTGTTATCGACCACTGTGTTTTGTCTGGTCCTGGTGGAACGTTTGGAGGCCATTGTGGTATCTAGCAGACAAATGTTTTAAACTGCATGGAGTCCAGCTCTGAGAATAGCCCTGTGCCATAAATTGCATCTGAGCCCGACTAATTTGGTGACGTCATACTGTGTCAATGGCTGGCGAGCAGAGTACGTTGTAATGGTAACGTGAGCCCTTGTGAAGGACATGAATAATACATATAGAGGGAGATGAGTTGTCTGGTAATGAGGAGCGCAGGTAAAGAGCAACTCTGTGACGTCACATACGAAAGTACTATACTCATAGGGCTGATTACATGTTGCTACTTTGTGAGGTATGTGTACTCTATTAAAATCGCTATGAAAAATTAAACTTATGAAAACGGAAACGAACTAAAGAGAAGAAATGTTTAATAATATAACTAACATAAAAATACAACACTTATAGCGTCTTTATGATTCTAAATTCATTAATTTATAGAAGTTTCGTAACTATTAGCTTTGAAGCCTAAGTGTTCCGTGCACGGAGCTTTGTAGACCAAGGTCTAGTAAGGTATGTAACACAGCGCATGCGCAATGCGATACAGATGAGTAACTCGTGGACCGTAGCGTCAGTACATCAGTGGAAATGCTAGTGACTGGAGGAATAAGGCGACAGTCTCCGAGGTTAAGGGAAAAACCATAAATAACAGGATGTATAATTGTGGTGGATTCTATCTGTTAAAGCAAACCATGTAACTAACAGTTGGTGTATGCTCGTAACAAGTAGGAATATCTAAATTTATCAGTAAATATGTGGTTTTTGAACTTTTATAAAATGGACTTAGCTTGCACGTGTTATTCCCACTCATATGTTTCCGGCACGATTGTAAGCTTTCCCTAAGTATCCTGGTATAGATACTTCCGAGCTAGCTGTCCCCGTGGTGGAATCGAATTTAATAGTAGCAACAATATACTGTGATCCATTTAAACCTGAACCATTTTAACAGGTCATAACTTTTGAAGCAATAATGGGATACACGTGCAACTTTGGGAGAATATAATACACAATTGGGAAATTATATTACACTATTCACATCTCAGAGAAAATGGTGGAAGTGTCCTCCACCAGCATCTATACATGTTTGCACTCGTCTCACCATATTATTGCGTATAAGGTCTGAACAAGATTTGGGAAATATTTTAATTATTGGAGGTTCACATTTCATTTTCTGGTAAGCTCCAGGCTTTAGCAGGAAGTAACAAGTTGAGACAGGTTGGATGACTCAGTGATCAGAGTAAGCAGTGGTATTGACATGCCAGCTCATGTGTGTTCTGTTAAATCGACAGAAAAATTGAGAAGAGTCATTCTTGGGTTGCACAAGGTTGCACCATAGGATGCAAACCGTCTGTGAGGAACCGCTAAGTTGTATGATGGCAGACATTTTGAAAGCCAGTTCTATTTAAACGATTACAGCCAGTAAGGAAGGGTTAGCCAGTCAGTTGGTTAGTCAGATCATTGGAAGGTTGGATGCTGCTGCTTTAGTCTCATCATAGAACTTGTTAATATTTCTACAACACTTATGTCCGATTTCACCAACAGATGTTAAAATCGATGTTAACAAATGTGACGTAATAATTGTCACAGCGCTAAAGCTAATGTTAAATTTCTTGCATTTCACCAACCTGTTTTCTTAAAATGTTAACAAACCTGTGTTAACGCCAAGAAACTTGTAAATATCACAGCTTTAGAAGGCTATGGATGACTTTCTGAACGTACTCCGATGCGCTTTTGTTTTCGTTTTCGTCTGCACAAATGGCGGATGAACAAAATCATAAATAAAGCCGTGAGACAAAATTCTCATCGACGGAGAAAGAATTGTTAATTGAAATGGTAATGAAGTGTAAGGATATCGTGGAAAATAAGAGGACGGATGCAGTGAATGTAAAAGAGAAAGATGTCGCGGGGAAAATATTGGAAACGAATTTAATTCAAATGCATGTGTCACTACTGCAAGCACCACAAATGTAAATATTACGTAAATTTAAAACGAGGAGCGAGGAAGGGCAAGTGACTTGAACGTTTCAAGACGGCAGGTAGACAGTGTATTATCCACATAATTCAGTGAATTATAAAATAGCAAGGTTATTAATACTTGAAGCAAAGGCGAGACCGCTATATTCCTTTCGATGCATGTTCTAACCTCTCTTGTACTTCCGCAGTAACCTTCATAGCAACCTGTTTTGACAGTCTATATCTCCGTAAAACAGTTTTCTTCGGATAGTTCCTCTAAGTCATTTCTCCTCATAGGCCGTACTCTATTACGAATGCCATTTAGACGGTCTTAAATATAGCAAATCGACATAAACTGCTGAGTTCATGCTCGCCATCTTGACTATTTACAATTGTTAAGGACTTAACATTAGAAATTCGGCTTGTTAGTTTAACATGAGATTTAACACAAGTGTTACTCTAACACTTGTTGGTGAAATGCAATTTTTGTTCCAACTATTGATAAACTCGTATTAAGTCTTAACATTTGTTGGAGAAATCGGGCATTAACTCATCAAAGTGAACCAGCCAGCTCTTGTTCAGAACTCTACGCTACTCTACATAAAAAGTAATATTTATTTATTGTGTATTAATTGATTCAGTGCCTGTCTTGATTGCTATTTGTCAATTTTATGGAGAACCCGTCTCTTTAATTTAACCCTAATCATGTCGTACCCTTTGACCTTTTTAGCTCTACCATCTGCTTCCTTATTCTTTCAGTAGCTACACACCCAGTTATTGATTAGGTTTGTAAGTTCTTCAGCCCCCTTATAATCCTGATTTGCAACAATATTCTTTGAAGTTTTACGGAGAGTATCCTCGCCAATGTACGTGGCCTATTCTTGTACCCTATATTTTTAGATACCCCCACAAGAAAAAATCCGGTGAATTTAGGTCAGGGAATCGGGGGTTCACAATCCCTTTGAAATTATTCGATTATCAAAGAAACTGGTAACAAGTTTCATGGTGTCATTATATGTACGGCACGTTGTTGCATCTTGATGGAAATAACCTTCTCGCAATTCAATATGTCAATTCGATATATTATATCGATCATCTGTCACTTTTACGGACTAAAATATTTTAACCCTGTTCCAAGTTTTAACATAAACTTAGAGTGAATTTTGAAAGTTGCTTAATGGTTTTTGTCTTGCTCTAAATTATTCAAAATATATCATGATTTTAAATGAAGTTTAACTGTCACATATACTCTATGTTCATTTATTTGAGTGCCTGACATGGTGTATCACATCATTTATTTAGCGCTTGAACCTAGAATTCAGTCCGCCTAGTACCTCCGCAGCGGCGTATAGTGTGTGTGCTGGAACAGTTGCGTATCCCAAAGACGTTAATGTTTGAACACAATTTCAATCCGCTTAGTACTTGCGCCTGGCCATCAAATAATTGAGAATCATCTTACCAAAAGAAGCCACGTATTTTTCAAAAATGACTATCAAATGTTGTTCTCTTCAGTTGATATTTACAAGGGGGTGTCGTAAAGTTTTAATTATCACCCTTTAAAACATATGATAGAGAGTTTGTGTTGATATGTGCCTGTTAATTCTTCTCTTCGTAGTCAGCATCCAGTTTTACACATTTTCCCTGTGTTTGTTGACCTTCCGAATACCTTGATTGTAGAAGTCTGCAGAATTCCCTTTAAATCACTCTTCCACTTACTTAATGACGTCATTTGTGTTGTCAAATCGGCGATTGTTTCATTTCCTGGAACAAGAAAAGGTCACTTGGTGCGAGATCGGGCGAATAAGGCGGATGCTGTAAGGTCTCAAAGCTACATTCCCTTGTTTTGTTAACTACAACTTGAGATGAATGAGCTGGTGCATTGTAAGACAGAAGACGAACAACTTTGGAGAGCATACCGCGTCGTTTCTTAATCATAGCTGATCGTGACTTGTCCACAAGAGTGCAGTAGTATCTGACAGTGATGGTTTGACCCTTGACAGGGTAATCTACAAGGATGACTCCACGACAGTCCCAGAAAACTAAAAGCGTGACTTTCCCAGCTGCCTTTTACACCTTTGCCTTTTTGGGAGGGGAGAATCGTCATGTTTCCATTCCATGCTCATGGTTTTTGTCTCTGGATCATACTGACAGATCCAGGATTCATCCATGGTTACCAGACGATCAAAAACATCATCTTCAACCTGTTCCAACAGCATCAACGTCTGTCTTGAAAGGTCACGCCGTGTTTGCTTTTGGAAAGGGGTTAGCAAACGTGGAACCCACCGTGCAGGCACCTTAGACATGTACAGTTCATCATGAATAATTTTCCACACACTACCATAGCTGAGATGTGTCTCATCCATGATCATACGCCTGGTTGCTCGTCTGTCTTCCTGTATTAAACACTCCACTTGCTTCACTGTGCCAGCATCGTCTGTCATTGACGGTTTACCAGCTCTTGGCTCATCTATCAGGGATGTGTGACCAGTTTGAAAGTTCCTTTTCCATCTCACAATGGTGTCATTCGATGGGAAATCATGTTCATAAACAGCCGTGATCGTATCATGGATTTCCCGGGTAGTTTTGCCCTTCAAATGCAGCAACTTTATCACACCACGAGTTTTAATTTTCTCCATATTACACCTCAGTCACTTCTGGCACTCAACAACAAACAAAAGACCCAAATCACTAAAATTACCAATAATATGTCCCGAGGGATCACTGATGACATTGGAAAATGTTCATGACTTTAGCAGAGAAACTTTACGGCACCCCGTCCTATTCTTGTATTTCAGATTACTTTAAAAATCAATGCGATTTTCAAGTTAGTGATTATTGGATTTAACTAAAATAAGCCGATATTATTTTTAATGACTGTTATAGGTGACCCGCAACAAAAGAAATTCTAGATTACGCAACAGCTGAAAACAGCTACTCATGAAATATAAAAGCATTTTAAGTGACAGGATAAATTAGTGTTTTCCAGAAAACGACGAAAACTACTTGTTTATCACGATGAGCAGAACTAATACCAAAATAGACTGAGAAACTAATAATTATTAATTAACTAGGTCTGTGTATAAGACTTTACGATTTAATCCTTGTTTCACATAAGCTTGTCCCGTATCTCTTAACGGTCACTTGACCTTATCACATCTCATTGGCTGCTATTGCAGTATAGCTGTTGTGCGGTAAATATTAGTTTTTTAAGTTTGATTTATGAGTCACTATGTTTACACTCAAACATCACTTACTTGTTGTTGTATAATTGAAACGTTTTCAAGATCATTCGATCTCATTCTCAGCTGTTTGGTGACTAAATGAACCTTCCTCTTCTTCCACTACTACGGAGCTCCGATCACTCTGCCATCTGGTGTTAGGGGCACTAAGTTTTAATACTTCATTTAATGCCGGGATTTCAAAATTTGTAACTTTATCACGGTTTTTGTTTATGAATATTTTTTCCCAAATATCCAATTCTATGGGTGTACTTAAATATTTTAACAGTTTAATGTTGTGGCCAATGTTGTGGTTTTCTGTCCAAAAATGGTGTGAAACTGCAGATTTTTCTGTTTGTTTCAACTTAATGTTCCTCTGGTGTTCTTTTTGCCTGGTTAACAAGTTTCTGTTAGTTTTTCCTATGTAGTTTTTTTCACAGGTTTCGCAATTAATCTGATAAATTCCTGATTTCAAATTGTTGAGGATTGTATTTTTCAGTAGTTTATTTAGCAGGTTCCTCAGACTGAATTTGTTTTGGGGTGCTAGTTTTAAGTTTAGTCTTTTGAAGGTTCGTTCAAACTTTCTAAAAGCCCATGGATGGTAGGTGAATTTTCTATATTGCCAATTTGTGTTTTTAAGCGGCGTGAGATATATAAATAGTTTGTTATTTAACATAGTGATATATCTTTATATGTTAGAAGAGAATTGTCAAATTTATATTTTCGTAATAGTTTTAATTAAATATATTACGCAACAGAGTTAATTTATCTGAAATGTAAGTTAATTCTTAAACGAAGTAAAGAGGAGGTTCTTTGTTCTCAAGCACATTGCATGATAGCACGTCATTTAGTGGTAGTAATGACATATCTGTTTATATGACTTTTATCACTGACCTTGGTTTGAACTGGATTAGTCATATATCGCCATTTGAAGGTGTGTTGTGCCGAGTACGAGAGCTAAATTATTTTATTGATCGTTTATTGCGCGTGTACTTGTTATATGTATAATGGCAGAGTCTAGCGCCAGTTTTTCGCTGAAGCATCGCAAGGGAAAACCTTTACAAAGCGGCGAAAAGAGAATTGTGCTGCATGTGTTTAATGCACTCACTGAGAAGAATCCGTCTTTGTCAGTGAGAGAAGTCGAACAGCTGTGCTCTGAACTTACAGGTGTGAGTGTTAGATTCGTAGAAACATCACGACATGAAATTGAGACAACAGAAAAATTAACACTCCAGGGGCGATATTGCTGTGTGGCGAAGCCGTTATTTAAGGTCAATCAGACTATACCGGGATACAAATCGCAAAATATACTACCTTGATGAGACTTGGGTGAATGAAGAACAGACGACAAGTATGGCGTGGTACGACTTTTAAGACTGAAAGATAAGCATTTTTGC
Source organism: Mantis religiosa (assembly GCA_030765055.1). Taxonomy (NCBI): domain Eukaryota; kingdom Metazoa; phylum Arthropoda; class Insecta; order Mantodea; family Mantidae; genus Mantis; species Mantis religiosa. Next base: position 53,325,005 of record CM060960.1, on the reverse strand, counting down.
AAGGTATGTGTGCTGGTTTTAAAAAATGCCAGTGGTAAGGGTCGAAGGCCTTTCATTATAAACTTTTTTCAGTTTCATTACTCATTCATTCAGTTTCAACTTGCTCAGTTTCATTATAAACTTCATGATTTTTGCATGCCTTCATATTCTTATTTGTATGATTTTGTCTATCTTCCTGGAAATTATTATGGCGTTTACTGCAGTTTTAAACGTGACAGGAAGGCACCGCCTATGACCTATGGTGCGAAAGCATTAGCCATTTAGGACGAGGGGGAGGGCAGTTGCACGCGGAGTGATACATGTTATAGTTTCAGAGCATATTTTTCAGATTTTAGTGCATAGATGCGTATACATTTCATACTTATAGTGCGTATATACCCAAGCTCTACCGATAAGCAATACAGTACGCTGAGAAACTAAACATTTTGAATTAGGTCATACTAATGGAGTGTCAGTCTGCTGTTTCCCGGAGATGTATTAATAAACATTTTGTGTCATGTGGTATTCCTTGAAAACATTTCAAGCAGCCGTCTCCGCAGTACGTGAGTGCTATGTCAGGTTTAGCTTGATTAATAGCGGAGGCGTATAGTGTCCATTCAGCTAGACACATGTTTCTCAGAAAGCACCACTGTTTCGCCTTCTATGAGACGCCTTCCCACGTCACGTTAGCTGTGAAAAGTGCAGAGAAAAATGTGTAACTAGAAGGAAGAAAAAAACATATGACGACACCACCAAACAAAGATGACAAATTCTCCTGCCTGGGAGACGGCGCTAGGCGTCAGCATTTTCGTGATGGTGAAAAAATAACGGCCCATCCTTCTTTGTCGAGTCTGGAAAATAAACCTTCAACAGCTGGAACTGTGACGCTGAAATAACCATTCATCATGTGCTCTTTAGCTCAAGGCAAAACTAAAATTTAATTACTTGGGCAAGATCCTGATAACTGACAGTCTAAAACGTCTCAAGAAATTAATCGTTTTTGTTAAAATTAAGGCTGACAAGTGTTCATAACGTTCACATTTTTTTTTGAACTGTGAGCTTCAAGGAAGGTCCTAAATATATGTTTCTAAGACAAGTGTAAGAATATAATATATAAATAATAGTGCTGCAGACAGAACAAAATTATTAATCGATTAATCGTGTTAATTTATGAAAGGAAAGAGCCAGACTGAAAAATTCAACGCCATAGCCGGGATTTGAACCACGGATCTTCTGGTTTCCGTCCAACCGCTCTAACCATTTGAGATACTATGGCCAACGTGCCAACATGACATTAAATTCTCCAACTGACTCGTGTTTCTCCCAGTAAACCACTAGGAGTTCTCATAAACACATGAGAGAACTACCTTAATGGCGACTTACTATGCTGTAAGTACTTTAAGGCCGGGCTTTATAGTTCGGACCACTATTAGGTACAATTAATTAGGTTAATTAATTAATTAATTAGGTACATTGAATTTTTCAGTCTGGCTGTACCGTTTCATAGTGCGTCCTACACACGGCTAGTGTGAAAGAACAATTAATTTCCGCGTTAATTTAGTCGATTAATCTATCATTATGCGAGATATCTGTTCAGAAATAAGGTGTAAGGATTATATAAAGCACGTTAATCCTCAGAACATTTCATTATTTATGAAATTTTTAAATATTTAGATTCAAAATTTGTGTTTGCATCAAGTGCACATGCTTTATATATGTATTGAATTATATGTACCATATTTTATAAGTAATTATTTAGTAACGTATTATATCAATATCTACTAATATTTGTGAGACTGACATGCAGTTGTTTTTATAACGTTTTCCCTTATTTTAACTTTTTAACACAAAACTTTCACTCACTGTCACGAACTCAGAAACGTCACTGACTGACTACAGTTTACAGCAAAGTTACACCACCACAAGCCCTGATAAGAGGGATCAACTATTGTTTCCATAGCTGTGTAAGCGAAGTGTTCAGTTCAAGGTTGTACAGTTCAATTTATGCTAGCAAGCGATAAATACTCAGGTTTATACGATATGTTGTCACACACAAGTTGTAAGGAAAGAAACTTCTCTGTCAGTATCTGTATGTAGTTATGTGCCTCTTAGAATATTTCACAACAGAAGTATTATTTAAACTCTCTCGCGGTTCAGAGTGATTTCTTTTAGCTATCAGGAGTTATATTATCTCAAAGTTCAAAGAAAATTACGTGTCTAGGGAAAGCTTGATTCGTTGGAAAGGCTGTTTAGGTTGGAAGCAATACATCAAATCAAAGAAGGTCAAATTTGGCTGAAATAGTTTTGATTAATATTTATTGTAATCGATTAATTTTAATCTATTCGATTAATGGATTAAATTGTTTAAATCTTTAATCTAAAATAAAGAATTAATCGATTAATACACGAAGCACTAATAAATAACAAGGATATGTACTCAAAAATTATGTCATTACCTATTTATCTAGAAGTTACTCTTAAAATAACATCCATTTATGCATTTCATGTTCATTCAAATAAATATTTTATTACTAGGGCTTGGAAGGTTAGCCCCCTCCCCCCAAAAAAGATACAACATATACGTTACCTGCATCTCGTAAACATAGTGGCGTGGGTTGAGTGCCTTTCAGTCACGCACGTAGTTAAACAACCAAGGTCACGGTAAACGATAATATATCAAGCGTAATCACACGTCGGGCACAGTGTCAAAGAATATACCGCACATTTGTTCGTAAATTATACAAAACAAACTTACCTTTTCCAGATATATGAATATAAACAAAGTAATATACATCGTGCACAACTAACCTCACAAATTTTTGGCTAAACTTCCGGGTCCTAGTAATTGCATATCTCTTTGTATGCCTAAGAACAATGCCGTATCCAAGATAGTATCTGCAGACCTTTAGTAAGCTTATTGGTTTCTCGACTCAGAGTTTCCGAGTTGGATTCCGAGCTAGGAAATGAAAACATACTTAAACTCAGCAAATTCCAAATAAGCCAGATATCAGGTATATTGATGGAACATTGTAGATTAGGGAAACATCTGCTTACAGCTGGAATCTTCAAACAAGAACCAATATATAGCTCGTGTAATTAAGAGGAAGAAACAGCCTCCTGTATACACTTTAAATGGGAAGCTTTGGATAGGAATATTTCGAGAACATCTCAGGACCTTTTCAAGTACGGTTTTTAAATAAATTCTAGAGAAGGTCACATGAATATAACTAATTTTTTTGGAATTTCTGGTGCCTTAAAGATGTATTTGTGCTGCAATATAAGTAGTTCTACTCGCTTTACGTAAATACTGGAAGGTAAAATGTTCTCTTTTAATCATCTATCTGATTTTCCTGTGGAGCTATTCCAATAGATATCGAAAATTATTTTTCAAATGCATCAAACAAGCTAAAGATGATGTTATATTATTGGGCACTTGGCTATAGTCCCTGGCGGTTTAATGTACAGAAATAACCAAGAATATGAATGGAGTTTATGAAATATTAACTACATGTTATGTAATTTCCGTAATAATTATATTGTTCATCGAATTGATGAGCTGCTGGCGTCATCTAAAATGCAATTGCAGGAGATATAATAAATGCAATGCAATTTTCCTCTGTTTTGAATGCGTTGACAGCTATGTGGTGCAGAACTCTGTTCCTGTTATCATTTGTTAACGGCGTATTTGCCGTGAATTGACGGTGAATGAAACATTCCAGTTTAAAGTTACTTAAAGTGGTAAAGAGGATTGTTTTGCACTTCTGTGACACTAAATATACGCCAAAATTTACACAAACACAGACACACACACATATATATATATATATGTATATATATGTATATATATGTATATATATCTATATATATGTATATATATGTATATATAGTTAAGTGCAGAGGTTCTACTCTCATTAGTCCTGGACCCGTAGGACCAAGGACCCGGACCTCCTTCTACCCGGGAGCGATGGACACTCCGGGGCTCTTTCCATAGGACAATACTTTGAATCTAAAAAGCCCCCCACCCAGCTGAGCACAACGTCAAGATGGGATGGAAGTGGATACGCCACTTACGCGCGTCAACCCCGCGGGGAAGACAACCGGAAACCTCGGTGGTGCCGCCTGGTGATCTAGCACACCTTCTACTAGCTTTGCAGGCTAGTATCCGGGACTTTTTGGGAAACCCTCTAACCGCTCTGGGCGGCCGTAGCTTGGCCGGAGGTACCCAATTCCCCGTGGGTGTCGGGAACACACTGCCCCCTCGAGTCCAACCCAATCCGAACAACTCCCGCTCAGGGAGGGGCTCGAATGTTCGGTCCGAGGTTCCTCTAGTAACGTCAGAGGTACCACGAGTGCTAGGGGTCCTCAGCGCCTGCACCTCGGCAGCTGAAGGGGACGGATCCCCTCCACTAGAGAGAGAGAGAGAGGTAGAGAGAGAGAGTGGTACATTGGAACAGTAAATTAAAGAGGCTACCCAAGGCCAACTATTCATTCCGGCCCTTTAGGAAATTATTCAGTTAATTACATACATAGAGAAATAAGTGTTGGTAAGAATAGTTTGTACAAGAGTAGAGAACGGCAGGTTGGACCGACAAATTAGAGAGGCTAGCCGAGGCCAGCTATTCATGTCTAGCCTTTAGGAAGTTATTCAGTTCGATTAATTACATAGATAGAGGAATAAGTATTTGTAAGAATAGTTTGTACAAGAGTAGAGAACGACAGGCTGGACCGGCAAATTAGAAAGGCTAGCCAAGGCCAACTATTCATGTCTAGCCTTTAGGAAGTTATTCAGTTCGATTAATTACACAGATAGAGGAATAAGTGTTGGTAAGAATAGTTTGTAAAGGAGTAGAGAACGGCAGGTTGGACCGACAAATTAGAGAGGCTAGCCAAGGTCAACTATTCATGTTTAGCCTTTAGCAGGTTATTCAGTTCAATTAATTACATAGAGGAATAAGTGTTTGTGAGAATAGTTTGTATAAGAATAGGTAACGGCACGTTGGACCGACAAATTAGAGTCTAGCCATGGCCAACTATTCTATTCAGTTCGAATAATTACACAGATAGAGGAATAAGTGTTTGTAATAATAGTTTGTACAAGAGTAGAGAATGGCAGGTGAACCGACAAATTAGAGAGTCTAGCCATGGCCAACTATTCGTGTCTAGTCTTTAGGAAGCTATTCAGTTCGATTAATTACATATATAGAGGAATAAGTGTTTGTAATAATAGCTTGTATAACAGTAGAGAACGGCAGGTTAGACCCACAAATTAGAGAGGCTAGCCAAGGCCAACTGTTCGAAGTTATTCAGTTCGATTAATTACATAGAGAAATAAGTGATTGTAAGAATAGTTTGTACAAGTGTAGAGAACGGCAGCTTGGACTGACAAATTAGAGAGGCTAGACAAGTTCAACTATTCATGTCTAGCCTTTAGGGAGTTATTGAGCTCGATTAATTACATTGATAGAGGAATAAGTGTTTGTAAGAATAGTTTGAACAAGAGAGAGAAGAGAAGTGACAGTCTGAGCTTTGTAAGTCCTGATGAAAAATTAAGTAATGGTTAAGTGGTATTGAATCTCAGATATGTTTTGCCACTTTACTTAGCAAAATTATTTTGTTTTTCAATGTGACAATTCTATGAGAAACGTTTTTCTTGCTTTGCACTACAAAGAAATCGGTAGCGGTTGGAACTGATATTCCTTGCTTTTCGATTTGATGCTTTCCACATTTACCCTTTCCTCAATATTTCACAGTTGGATTAACACGCGTAATCTGTAAGTGCATTCATCCTGTTTTCATGGATGCACTTCAGTGTTAAACCCCCCTTACTTGTGTACGTTTGCTATCCATCGATGTATATTTCCTTACACAAAACAGCTTTTGAAGACCAATGATGCATACTAACAAGGACGCTCTGGAACCACTCTCCCCAAAAGCTGCCCTTTTCCAGATATATGTTTCACTAAATCATTTTTCTATCAAGCATTTCATAAAGAAAATTTTAAAGAACACATTTTGTAACTGACCTTACACGTTGGAGGTTTAATGAATAACGCCTTACTCGAAAGAAGTACAAAACGTTATTCCTAGGTTTTTGGTACACATACAAGAGCATATCCTGTAATGATTGTGAGATGAGAGGCTAAATGGGTGTATAAAAGTATATTTGATGCTTTATCTGTTCTTATGTGTCCACGTGGGCACCCCGTCAAGGGCATACATTTCATAGAACGGTGTTAACTTACACCTCCGAATCTTATCATAGAAACATTTCACGGAAATGTATGTTTCGAAACTCACTGAGCATTAAAAATAAGTAATATTTAAGTATAATTTTCCACTGTCGTAGCGAGTATCGGAATATATATGTATTTTCAAGAAATGCAATCAAAATAGCTGCAATAATTACAGAGGAATAAGTATTTTAATCACCACTTATAAACTGTAAGCAAAACAAAAGTAACACCCGTCCTAAAATAATATCGGAGGTACTATTAGAAGAAGAAGAGGAAGAGCAGGCTGGTTTCCGAAAAGTTAATTTCTGTAGCTATATTAGAAAAAAAGACGAGAAATCAATCTTGAAATTCGTGTTTCGTTTATTGACTTTGAGAAAGCCTTTTATTTTATGAGGTATCTGAAACTGAGATGTAATGGACAAGATAAATCACTTCACATCTCATAAAGACATTCAAATGTTTATATAAGAAAACTTATATAGGACCTCAGGTGTAGACATATATATTTTTATGAAAATGAAATTCTTCTCCTTTTGAAATGTAACTTTTAAGTCCTATAGAATGATGTGAAAACATCCGGAATTTAATAAATACGTGAAATATGATGCTATTAACAGTGAAGCAAACAAATATATACAAATATAACAATTTGTAACTTAAAACTTTACTTATCTTATAATAAATTGATACCGAAATTAAAGGATTGCCATAAGTGAAGAATCATGATGGACCCTTCTTAATGGCCTCACAAAATAGTCACAAAGGGAATCTTTGGTTGAATAATGGGCTTCCAAAAAGTGAAAGCGATAGACTCACGCGCAGCTGTGAGGACAGTTCGAAGTGTGAAGCCGATTAGGGCAGTCCTCTTGTTCTGTCTTGGTCGAGGACACACCAGAAGTGATGAGAGAAGATGTTTGTCAGTTTATAGGTAACTAATTAAGCATTATCGAGTAATAAGCACTCCGCCTTTAGTAACTTTAAACAGTGATATTGGTAATCCTTGGTCGGTAACTTCGAGCTTAATGTAATAATAAAAGAAGCAGTGATTAAACCAGTTTGATACGGGCATTCCAGTGTCATTAAAACCATCCTTCTCATACATATCCATGCATACCCTGGGAGAAACCTCATTGCTCTACCCTGAGCTAAACACTATTTGTTTCAAACTGTCCCGTTAAAGTGGGACTATTTGCTCGCCAATATATTACCTTCAAAATGATAATACTTTTCTTAAAAATTATCCGGGATTGTGACTTCATTTAGAACTTTTACACATTCTCAGCTGGAAACAACAAAGCTGTCGTCATCGTTACGAACGCTAGATGTTAATATGTTCTTGTTAGTACTTCCAAAATCTGAAAATAAAACAAATTGTAAAGCATAATCGACTGCCGGTATTTCAAAATTCATTACGCAATGTTTGTTTTTTTTAAAATAAATATCTTTTCCCAAACCATTAAATCTATTGCACCATTTAATTGTTGTAATAATTCTACTTCTGGATTTATTTCATGGTTAAGGCAAGGCTATACTGAAAATTCCAAATTCTATAATAGTAAACCTAACATTATAAAAATTTAGCCATATAGAGTATCATTTTAAACTTGCATGAAAATATTTATGTTGCTGCACCAAATATTTCATTAGTTATTAATTATTTTTTGTGAAAATATTGTAAAAATTAAAAATGTTCTACGCGTCAAAAAATTTTGAGATGTTTAAGTTGAATCTTTGTTTTTGGCTAGTTCAGAGCAATTTTAAAAGACGCACGTTCTTATTTATTGGAATACTCTGGTAGCATTTGTTCTAAAATATTTTCCACGTGCTAGCTCTCAAAATTTTAAAAATATTAACTTATTTTATTACTTAACACCATATCATTTTCAAAACATGAGCATTAACGAAAAAAGGGGGAATGTGAAGTTTCTTATTTACATATTATGGACGTACCCTGAAGTTTCACGAAGTTAAATGGAAAACGTTGACGCGTGGGGAATTTTGTATAATGAAAAGTGTTAGAAACAAATTTTCTCAGAAAATCAATTTTAAAGTCATGATTGTTACTTTTAACGATTGTTAAATGTCCATTTAAATTGTTACGTGATGGCCTAAAGTGGTGCAAATGATAATAATAGCATGTCATCTATTACTATATACTCTAAGCTACCAAAAGTGCCAAAAAAGAAAATTCCATGATTATCAACATTTTCGGTGTAGCCTTGCCTTAAATGACCAAAAATGATCTGCTACGGCCGGTTTATGACTCTGTTTATACTTAATGTTACGAAAATGTTCTTTCGTTCTGGTTTCTAAGTTACGTTTTGTCTTTCATTTTACTATTCAGAATAACTTTTATTATTAAAAGATCTGGTATTTATCAGTTTAATTTTTTCGATTGTGATAAAGTTTATATTGGAAAGACAAAACGTAATTTAGAAACCAGAACGAAAGAACATTTTCGTAACATTAAATATAAACAGACTGATAAATCGGCCGTAGCAGATCATTTTTGGTTATTTAACCATGAAATAAATCCAGAAATTAAATTATTAATACAATTAAATGGTCCGATAGATTTAATGGTTTGGGAAAATTATTTATTTTTAAAAACAAACATCGCATATAAATTTTGAAATACCGGTAGTCAATTCTATTTTAAATTTGTTTTATTTTCAGATTTTGGTAGCACTAACAAGAACATATAAACATCTAGCGTTCGTAACGATGACGACAACTTTGCTTCCCGCTGAAGATGTGTAAAAGTTTTACACGAAATCGTGATCCCAGACAATTTATAAGAAAAGTATCATCATATCTTACAAGTGAAGTTTTAAGTTACAAATTGTTATATTCGTATGCATCCAGAATTATTTTGCCTGCAGGTAAAATCACAAAAGAAACAAAATTCCTGTTATTCGCTCGTAACGCTTATGCAAGTATGTTTTCTAATTTATTCTGTATTTGCAGTCTGGTTCACTAATGCGTGGTAAATGTATAAAGAGGGAAGATTGCGTCCAGCGCAACCTCAGAAACTACACCGCTGTCATTTTAAATTAATAGCTGTCTCGACCGTTACAGATTATGTCATGTTCAGAATTTTTAAGTTTACAGCCCGAAGCAGGAGTACTTTCACCCACTCCTCGTTGAAAATTTATGACAGCGTGCTCTTAATCTGAAGTAGAGCTTTAAGGGTAAAGGTACGTTACAAACGGAGGAAATGAAATTGAGTTTTTTATTTATAGACCTCTTTAGCTGATGTAGCTCTCAGAGTTGCACTGGGTGGGGAAGACAGCATTAATTTACTCAGATGAAGGCTCTTTGTCAGACTTGACCAGTGACACTTAACTTTGGACCTTGGATAGTAATGACGTCACATTTTCACTCTAACCCACCTCCTTCACTTTGTGCATTTCCCGTTCAATCAAGTAACAGAGCATTAGAGAGGTTAATTTTCGAGTGTCTTTTTAATTAACCATCGATCAGCAAGTATACTTTATGGACTAAGTAAAGAAACATAGGAACAGAGCAATGGAGGTAGCCGTGAACGGCTCCTCTACATATGGCAATAAATTGTAACACAAATTTAGATGGCAGTAATCACACGTTAGGGTCATCTGTGTGAGATGCCACTCAGGAGAAGATCTTGTGGTAATCTTGCGCTTGAGACCAGCTAGTTGGCGAGTGCGAGCGTCGAGATTGTAATAGCTCAAGGGACCTTCTGAACATGATATGTAGAAGACAAGACGTGTCAGCAGTCGGATGTATTGAAGACCAAACTCGTGATGCATTTCTTGGTTTTGACTATTAGAAGCACAGTGTTTTGTAGTACCTTCAGTCAATAGAGATTAGTGTTGATGGTGCCACACCAGACTGGAGCTGCATAGGTAAAAATAGGACGGGCTAGAGATACGTAAACAAGCAGAAAGGATGGATAGAGTCGACATGAAAAATTCAGTGCCAAGAGTTAAATGATGAAGCTTGGGACTCAAGTACTTACGATAGTAAGTCACCACAAACGGTGTATCTCGGATGCGAGAGCCCCTTGTGGTCTACCAGGGAAATATACGAGTCGAATGGAGAATTTAATGTCAGGACGGCACGTTGGCCATGGTAGCTCAAAGGTTAAGAGCGACTGGACGGAAACCAGGAGATCCGTGGCTCAAATCCCGGCCATGGCAATCAATTTTTCATGTCGACTTCATCCATCAAAAACCTTAGCCTATAAAGGGCTAGTGTGGAGAAATGATTAATTTCCATCAATTACCTAAAATAATAAAAGGTAAATGATGAAGCCTGGGACTCAAGTACTTACAATGGTAAGTCGCCACAAACGGTGTATCTCGGATGCGAGAGCCCCTAGTGGTCTACCTGGGAAATATACGAGTCGAATGGAGAATTTAATGTCAGGACGGCACGCTGGCCATGGTAGCTCAAAGGTTAAGAGCGACTGGATGGAAACCAGGAGATCCGTGGTTCAAATCCCGTCCATGGTATAATTTTTCATGTCGACTCTATCCATCAAAAACCTTAGCCTATATACGGCTAGTGTGGAGAAATGATTAATTTCCATCAATTAACTAAAAAGCAGAGAGGATTCATAATCAAGTGAAGATCACCTGTTGAGTAAAGGGTACAGTTTTGATATCCGGACAGTTGCAAATGTAACAGTGGGCGTTCTAAGGAAGTCAGTGACAGCAGCACCCTAAGATAATTCACTGGCACATTGGTTGGTAACCATGTGAGCTGTTCCCCCGGCAGCTGTAACAAAGGATGAACTTTACAAGGATATAAAGACAAGATTTTAATCTCTGTCTTGATTGTGTTGAAGGAAATACTCCAGTACAGAACTAATGAGCTAGTCGATCCAGTTCGTGAACGGCGTGACGGATATTGGAGTGAGAATACAAAGGAGCAGTATCATTGAAGCCGTATAAATTGAAGTTACAGCAGGAAGATCATGAATGAATCTATTAAAGAGCATTGGCGCTAGTACTGAACCTTGAGGGTTCAGTAAAGTAATGTGCTAAAATGAACCCTCGGATGGATGTGAAACCAGCAGTGCGCACCACAAAAGATCTGTTTGTGAGAAAACTTGCAGTGATTTGTGTCAGGTAATAAGGGAGGCCAATACGACGTGCTTTAAGTAACAGTCGAACGTACCACACCTTATCGAAAGCCTGGGCGATATCTAGGAATGCAGTCACAGTGTAGTGCATCAAACCTTGACTGCGTGATTCTGGGTAATTGATAAGAAGTAGCATGCTTGGGGCGAAAGGAACAAGAAAAGACGGAATTACCTGACTGTGAAACAAAAAATGAGAAAGACATTAATGAATAGCTTTTTCAAAATATTGTAAAATTGTAGGTAATAAACTGATTGAACTTGATGGAAGGTTCTTGGTTTTGTTGGGCTTGAGGAAGGCTGTAATTTCCTCATGTTTCGATGTAGATGGAAAATTACCAATGCGCAGTGCAGCAGTGAATATAGATGTTAGATAAGCTAGCGCTTTGCTTGTCAAATTTTTCAGCACAACGTTGGGGATAAGCTCATAACTGGCAGACCTTTCAAGGTGAAAAGGTACTGCCTATCTCTACAATTTTCAAGCACGTTCTTAGAACCCTTATCTTTAATAATACCTATTGTTATTTGAAAATCTTGTACTGATAATTTGTTATAATTTTTTAGTTTTTGTAAAAAAAGCTACTGAAATTTCAGAAAATTTCAATTTTTTAAACACGTATCTCAGAGAAAAATGCCCTATTATTATTCTTATGAGACTGCTTAATAGACACAAAAATTTCATATGTTTTGGTTGATTAATTTATTAAAAAAGTGTACTGGAACCTAAAAATGTGAATCGGAGGAAAACAGCTTTAAAGTTTGTATATTGGTTATTGACTTCTCATATGAGTCAGGACATTCCTGCTGCATAGTCTTGACCCTCTGTATTCTCACTTGTTCTTTTTAAGTTGCTCTTCATTTGTCTTGCCTGCTTGGCCAGTTCTTCAACCATTTTATCTGCTTTCAAAACTCGCAGCTCATCAATTTCTGTATATGACTACTATCACAATTAGCACATGTATTGTGTGAACTGGGCCTACTAACCTCAATATTACATGTGGTTTCACTGTCTAGTTATTTATATTTTCTATATTTACTTTTCTATGTTTAGTAAAACGATTGCCTATAAGCTTTCTCTTTTGAAATGTTTTTGTCCTACCCATATCATATATTCACCAATAAGTAGTACAAAATATTATTCAGAACAAATAACTGTTCATATACACAGCCAAAGACAAAAGAAAAACTAGCATCACTGTGGTAACAGTGGTGCCAGCAGGAAGCTTGAAAGATCCCTTACAAAACAATGATTAGTACACAAATATCTGTTCAGTATTACAGAAGTTATGATCGATTTTCTGAAAGCTTACGAAAAGGATCATGGTAAAAACTTGAACACCTACTAATATAATTAGCAAATTAGGTATAAATATTGCTCCAATGAACTTTTTAACTATATATTTGTAATATGGAGGGATGACATTATAATAAAATGTAAAAATAAAAAAGTGAGTTTTAACCCCCAGTGCAGTACCTTCTCACCTTAAGGGGAAGACGGTGGATAAAGCAGGCCGTTTCACGTGGAAAAGTGAACGAAACTGTGTATTTTCAAGCCTCATGAATGCGCCATAGCTCGGCAGAAAGAGAGGTGGAGACAATTTCGCACTTCACTCCCATCGCATGAGGCTGGGCATTATTGGCCTTGGCCAATGTGAATTTACTGATATACTGAATTTACTGTAATATCTGCGAGGGAGTGGGTTATGATGGGAGAGGCTCAAAGACCATTGCATTGTCAAATTAATTTTACAAGACTATAATGATCCGAACCACAATTAGGTATACATGATCGATATTTCATCATCAAACTTCACTCTGTTAAAGGTAACCACTGGCGCGACAGCCCTTAGAGGGCCAAGGCCTACCAACCCGACTGCCGGCCTCACGCCCACTTAGGCACGGCAGAGGTGGGCGATTATCCAACTGATACGGGGAGGAGAGGTGGTCAGCATCTCGGCATCCCCCAGCCGGAATGTTGGTTTCCGTAACCAGGACTGCTTACCTAGCGTAAGCTCCTCACTTCCCTCACGATGCTGAGTGGGCACCGGTCCTATACCCGGGACCTAAAATCCCCACCACTTGATAGGATCGAACCTGGGCCGCTTTCCGTGGCCAGGGACCAAGGCATGGACTTCACTCTGTAATTTACAATAAATTTTCTGAATCAAAGTATAAGAATATGTTCCGGTATGCTTGGCGAAATGCAGCTACGATATTGACCTTCCAATATTTTCATTTTGAAATCTATTTAGTGTGGCTTTTCACATTAGACTGCGTAAATGCAAACGTGATTTGGAATGTGATAACATGGTTTTAGTATGTGTGAACATTGTTTTCTTACTCTCCATTTTAACCACTTCATTGTAATTCCGCATCTACACTTCCGAGGAATAATATAAGAAGTATCAGGTGTGTAGTAGATTGTGTTTTGCGCTATTCTAAGCACCTTAAGCAGAGGGTTTTTAGCACTGTGATTATATATTGATGTCCTTGAATTACTTCTGTATATTAAAATGTCACTTGAGACAGGATGCAACGTTTTGCATGGAACTGACACAGAGCATTGTTTTGTTTATGATCGATTGTTATTCTAGGCATGTTTTCGTGCGGTTCCAAGCCTTCGAGATCAAAGTTCTCCCTCGCCAGTAATGAGATCTCTAAGTTACTACGTGAATAAGGCCTGAGAGAAAAGTGCCCAGTTTTAAAATGTATTTTATTCTTATTAAAAATAAAAAAACACAATAGTAACACAACTTCGCCATTCACTTATCTTATTCACAATCCTCAAAATTACTACAGTTTTCTAAAAACGACAATATTTCAGACAGTAAAAAAGTTTGGTATTTATCAAGTTAACTGTTTAGAATGCGATAATATTTATATTGGTAGGACCAAACGTAATTTAGAAGCTAGAGCGAAGGAACATTTCAGAAATATTAAATTGAAACAGACAGAGATAAATCGGCAGTGGCTGAACATTTTTGGTCATCAAATCATAAAATAAACCCATAGGTTAAATTACACTGGGCAAAAATGAAAATGTTTCGGGCTTAAAATAGTGAATTTACATGTATTTCCATCTCCTAAATTCAAAAATCAACATAAAAGTGATAGATTAGCTCTTGTTTTGAAGATAAAGTGACATTTCATTTCTTAGAGTGAACATTTTAAACTTGGGGGAATCCTTCTGGGGGGAGTTGGCTCACCTGTCAAATAACATCAGAGAGAAATTTTGGAAATTAAGTGATGCAAAAGTTAAGGAAGGCATTTGTGTTGGACCACAAATAAGAGAACTTTTAAAGGATCCTGCATTTGACCAAATTTTGGAGGGGAAAGAAAAGGAAGCTTGGGTAGCCTTCAAGGGTGTTGTTCATGGATTTTTAGGCAACAAAAGAGATGACAACTACAAGCATTTGGTGACAGTGCTCTTGCAAAAATACCGTAACCTTGGATGCAGCATGTCCCTTAAGATCCATTTTCTCCACTCCCACCTAGACTTTTTCCCTCCTAGTTGTGGAGCTGTTAGTGATGAATTTGGGAAGAGATTCCATCAGGACATTTCTGTTACTGAACAAAGATATCAGGGCCGTTGGAATGAAGTAATGCTTGCGGATTACTGTTGGTCTTTGTATAGGGATTCTGCGGAACTCCAACACAAGAGGCAAGCTAAAAGACGACGAAATCAATAGGCCACCACATGATTCTCTTCAGACACAACTATCTGTGAAGTAATTTTCCAGCAATTTAGAGCTCTTAACATGTAATTACCAGTTAAAAAAACCAAATGCACTTTCATTGTTTTTAGCGTGAATGTACTTAAAATGTATCCTTTTCTCTCAAGCCGTTAATATGCAATACTTCCACCTTGTGTATATCATAGAAACTAGAGCTAATAAAAAATTTTTCATTGTCATATTTGTTTTGCTCAACTCAAAATTAGTAGGAATTGCCTCATGAAGTGCTCGAAACATTCAAAAATTATATTTTGTTGCCCAGTGTTATTGAAGCAATTGAACGAACCGATAGATTTAATGGTTTGAGAGAAGATAAATATTTTGAAAAACAAAGATCGCGTGATGAATTTGGATATCTCACAAGTAGATGTCATCAATAAGTTTGTGTTGTCCCCGGTAGATGGCAGTAAGATCGGGAGCTATTGTTCAAATTCCGGGAGTGGTCAAGGTCAGTCAGTGTGTCAGTGCCAATCTGACAGGTTGAAAATGAAGCAGACTTTTACTTGGAAACCTGTCCCAAGGATTGTGAATAAGATAAGTTAATAGCGAAGTTGTAGGTGTTTGGTTAATGAAGAAGGGGAAATTAGGAAATTATGTGTGAGACAGCAAAATAGATTAGAGAACTCAAATAGGTGCTGGGCAGAGAGAGGAGGAATTGTGGAAAAAATAGGAATGGGAGATATATGGAGATTAGAGGAAAGGGATACAAGCGATGTGGGTAAATTGGTAAAATGCAGAATAGAAGATATAGAAAGACAGGGAGTATGGGGAGGTATAGAAAATATGCTATCATTACAATTTTACAAGCAAATAAAAAGAAATTGTCGACGAGAAGCATATGTAGATTACTGAAATAGGCAAGAGAGAGAAGGGTTAGCTTGGATGAGAACAGGAATAATATTTCTAAGAGGGATAAGAGGTAGGGAACAGGGAATTTCTGAATTGTGTGGGGGAAAAGAAAGCATAGAATACTATGTAACAGAATGCGAGGAGTTTCCAATATGGAGAAAAAAGGTTTGGGAAGAAAAATGGGAGGAAGTAGAGAAAAGGATATTAGCAATAAAAATGTTAACGGGCATGGAGGAAAAGAAGGTAAGAAGTAATGGTGAGTTTGGGCAGAAAGTAAAAGAAAAATGGGCCAGAAATGTAAAAAATGTAAGAAAGATGATGGGGAAGAAAGGGGCTAATTAAGTAACAAGGAGGCATGGAGGTTAAGAGCTACCTGGCAGAAATGAAATGAAATGTGTAGTGTTTAACGCCCGCGTTTACTACATACGGCACCGCAGGCGGTGACACTGATGATGCATGAGATGAAGATGGAGCACCGGTGGAATGAGATGGCGGGGGAAACCGGAGGTCCCGGAGAAAACCCGCCCCAACGCCGTGTTGTCCACTACAAATCTCACTTTGCGGTCGCCTGGGATCGAACGCGGGCCGCCTTGGTGAGAGCCAAGTGGTCTAACCACTGCGCCACGGCGTGGCCTACCTGGCAGAGCAGAAGACCAGGGTGTCATGTAAGCCAAGGTAGCAACAAGGTAAAGGCAAATAAATGTAGCCTAAAATTGTCAATTGTAAAATTTTTGAATATGTACAACAAATATATCATATCACATTACTAAAGTCTCTTGTTATTATTAATACTTACAGATGTATTGTTTTATCTGGATAGGAATCCTGCGCGGTAGGGATGAGTAGCACCTGTGGTAGGGATAGTGCACCTATCGCCACACTGCGTCACACGCGGAAGATTATGAGAGGAGGGCGGTGCATAAGGTGTCTAAAAACACATTTGACTCTCGAAGCCAGTTTTGCAGCTCTTATAAACTAAGTTGTAATTCTTACTATGGTAGTAATCTCCACGTCTTTGTTAGATCTTAAATAGTACATAGGCATTTGGAACAAAGCCCTGTTCTCCTCCAGCAGGCATGATAAACAACTGTCGGCCTTTCAATATCGCTGCAGAGTCCCTGTAACGTATTTCACTCCAGGCATATGGTCCAGTATGTGCTGTATTTATGTTTCATCCATATAAACTATATAAACTTCACTTCGATATCTCCGAATATTTCGTAAATACTTAAGCCTTTTTGCACGTATGGTGCGATGTTCGATTAAAATTTGTCTGTCACGCTTAGTGTTTTTTTTTTTTTTTTCAAATAACCCTAGCTTCAAAAGAACTCTGCTTAATGTTCAGACACTGCCTTGGAAGTCAGTAGAATTTTTTGCTTCATAAGCACTTTCTTCAAAGTTGGTATTTGTTTTTCTGTGCTTTAAAAATTATTCATTGTTCGCCTAACTACTTCTGAATTAGAACATCCAAATTAGAATTTGTGCATGTTCTTAATCTTTGTTTACTGGGCATAGAGAAGGACGTTGTTGCACTAGCACCAATGGCATTTCTTTCCTTAATAACTCTACTAAACTGCTTTCAGACACAACTGTTGCCTCAGATACCCTTCCACAGAGTTTTATAGCTGACGCAGACCATTGTTCCATTTTTATGAATCTATGGATATTGGTTATTACTTCTCATGTTTTTAAATGTATCAGTTTATTTCCTAATGTGCTGCTAGGATGCGTCATTTATAAATGCTCTCTTGGAGCCAGGAGACAAGCACATTTTGAAGCAAGTTGTAGTGTTACCGAGTAGCTCTGCACGTGTTTGGTTGCTCGCAACTGCTACGCAACTGACCTGAACCCCCGCCAGTTGCAACCGTTCTGAGGTAGACTCATCCAGATACCACTGCGCATCGCTCTGCACTTTTCAAGATAAAAAAATACATCTCGTAGTTTACTGCACTGTCAGCAGCTTCAGTTGTTATATAACTTCTTTTATTTTGCTTATACGTAATTATTTCACTGTTCAAACATATTGATCTCTCTATAACATTACTAAGATATGGAAGATTGCTGGAACAGATTAAGTAAATGAGATGTTACATTATTATTTTTGTAAATGTGTAATTTTACTTTAAAGTCTCATACTATCTAAACACAATCACTTATTTTACTTAGATATACGTACAACAGATGCCAAGAACTAATGCAAAGGTTGGCAGCTATGTTATTTAACTGAGGTATTCACATAGTCACGCAACTCGCTGGCTAAGGTAAGATAGTGTACACTTAACGCGTGCCTTGCGTGCGTGGAACATTTATTTCCTTCTCCTAACTTTGCCAGCTTCTGTAAAGCAGACAATTATGATACAAGATTTGCTGTACAAATGCTTTTTCATTTGGTTACGTGACTCATACTCACGCCATGTGCTATTCCGTTTATTAAGGCTGGAGGGATTTTTAAATGGGATAGTGTTGGTTATATTATTCAATTGGAAACGAGTTTCAGACAATATTAATTTTACGCCGCCGTCATGACTTCAGAGGTTCCTTTTGCTGCTTTATGTTAACGTCACGTCTTCATTTTGAACAGCAACTTAAGCATTAGACACAAGGGTAACATAGTCATAACGGAAGCAATTATGAGGAATGTTTCTGCAATACGTAACAGTAAGTAATTGCTTTGCGATGCAAACAAATAAAAATAAAAGCGCCTCTCTACTACAGCAGCACATGTCCTCTGGCATCAGCTTGTGTAATCATGACGTCATTTGTTTCTGCCACGTGTCAGGAATCCGTACACACACTGATAATTAATTTATATAATGGTATTTCCAGAACAATTCTGCCAGTTAAAATTAAAAACAAAAGTTTTACATTCACGTAACCCTCCCAAGTGGTTTAACAAACACTGGTTCTGTTACATACAGGGGTGGGCATATGTACGTGTACAACAATACGATTAGTACATTTGATGGATTAAAATGAGTAATTTAAATTTGTGAGCTCTTGCTCACATTTTGCTAACTGTGCGACGACTTCTAAATCAGGACGACGAAAGTCGATTGACTGGCCACCAAGATCTCCAGGCTCCTTGGGGGGGGGGGGGGGGGAGCGGAGACTTTGCTAAAGATAAGGTAAGAGGGTTGTTCCATAAAGAATGATCACATTTTTTTTTTTTTTTTTTTTTTTTTTTGGATAACGTACCTTTACTCATCCTCATTCTTTTGATGGTCCCTCTCAAGATAGTCTCGCCTGAATGCGATGCACTTGTTCCTGCGTTTCTGCCAGTCTTCAAAGACATGCTGGAAACCATTTTATGAGAGATCCTTCAAAATCGCCTCCGCAGCCTTCACCACTGCTTCTGATGATGGATAATGCCTCCCACGAAGGCATATCTTCAAGTTAGGGAGTAGAAAAGAGTCACATGGGGCTAAATCCGGACTATACAGAGGGTGAGGGATGCACTTCACATTGGCAATGTGCGACCGCGCATTATCGTGGTGCAGCATCCAGCCTACTTCATGGAAATTTGGTCCTTTAGGCCTGATATGGACTTACAATGTTTTCTGGTCATCCCTGTAGTATTGTCCAGTTACTGAGGTGTGCAGGTACAACATGCTGATAAATCATTCCATGAATATCAAAGAAAGAGATGACCATAACTTTCCCAGCAGAAGCAACCACGTTTGCTTTTTCGGGGGTTGGTGATGAAAGAGATTTCCACACTGAGCTTTGCTGTTTGCTCCCAGTATCAAAATGATGTAGCAAAGTTTCATCAGCAGTGATTACGTTTGAAAGAAACCCCGGATCTTCCTCTAACATCAACTTTAACTGCATGCAGACCTGCATTCGAATGTCCTTTTGTTCGGGAATCAACAGTCTTGGAACCCATCGCGTACAAACACGTCTAATGTGTAATGCTTGTCACCAATGTGTGGGTGGCACGCAATGAAATGTTCAGTATTTCAGAAAGTGATCTGAAGGTAATGCGTCGATCCTCTTTCACAATGGCAGCAGTAGTGTTGAAGTTTTCTTCAGTAAGGGCAGTAACAGGAGCACCGGGTCCACCTTTCTTTGAAATTCATTGTCTCTCCTCTTTAAACACTTTCAACCACCTTCGAGCTGTGCTGTAGAGAAGAACAGACTCCATAGGTCTCCTGTAACATTGTATAGGCCTCAAATGAAGATTTGTTGAGACGAAAGCAGAATTTCAAAGCTGAATATTGTTCCTCGCGTGTTACCTCCATTGCAGCGGTAAGCGATACTGAACATGTCTGAGATTGCCTGGTTCTCCCAGGTGGGAACCAGAAGTACCAACAATGAAACCACTATGGTGTGTTTGTTTCACATTGAGCAAACAGAATATAATAAAATTGAATTTCAGTGCGAAAAACTATGACCATAAAAAATATGATCATTCTTTATTGAACAGTCCTCGTATTTTCAAGAAAAACCCATACTGATAATGAAAGTATTCAGTACATAAGACAGGCGTGCCAAGAAATTCATAAAGTAATGGAATTTTAAAAGAGTATTTTTGAGTGTAGCATGTAAACTACAAGAATATGTAAATGCTGAAGGCGAACAAATGGAACATTTATATCAGTAGTAATAGTAATATGTCAGTGCTAGTAGTCTTTGTATTACAGTGATTTTCTTTGCATATATTTAATATATAATGACTAGAGCTTGAATTTTTGCATATTTGAATGCTTGATTTCTTGATAGTTAAACATATGCATGTAAGTAACAAATGCATTACACATTGTAAGTAGTTCATTTCGGAAGTATATACAAATGTAGCAATTTTAACTTAAAACTACACTAATCTTATAAGAAATGATGATATTTTTCTTATAAATTGTCCGGGATCGCAATTTCATGTAAAACGTTTACACATCCTCAGCCGGAAACAAAGTTGTCGTCATCGTTACGAACTATAGATGTTAATATGTTCTTGTTAGTACTACCAAAATCTGAAAATAAAGCAAATTTAAAACCAAATCGAGTGCCGTTATTTTAAAAATACATTACGCGATGGTTATTTTTTAAAATAAATATCTTTTCCCAAACCATTAAATCTATCGGACCATTTAAATGTTTTAATAATTTAACTTCTTGATTTATTTCATGGTTAAAAGACCAAAAATGATCTGCTACGGCCGATTTATCAGTTTGTTTATACTTAATGTTACGTAAATCTTCTTTGGTTGGTTTCTAAATTATGATTTGTCTTTCCAATATAAACTTTATCGTAATCGAAACAATTAAACTGGTACATACCAGATTTTTTATTATTAGGAATTTTATCTTTGTTAGAGAAACGTAATGTATTTTTATTGCTATATTTATTTTGAGGAACTAAAGTTATACCAAACTCCTTAAAAGTGTTCTGAAAATGTTTATTAACCCTAGGATAGTCAGTAAATTTTTTAAAATTATATTTGTCTTTTATTTTTTAAGGTTAGAAATGTCAATTTTTATTTTAAAGTCTTTATTAAAACCATTAATTAAAGTAGTATTAGTAATATGTTTATATTCTTTATTAAATTCATCTTTATAAAGGGTTATATTAATCTATAAATCAAACTATGGAAAACAGCAAATTTATGTGAAAAAGGGTTTATACCTTTATGTTTTATTAGTTGTATATATTCGTTTGCTTCACTGTTAATAGCTTCATATTTTACGTATTCATTTAGGAAGTTTTATAATGCACATAAATGCATATTTAAAGTATTAGTGCACATCTAACTAGTTTGTGCATATTTCTGCATATATTTTACATTTGCAGCAATGAGTCGTAAAAATATTTCGCCCCGATACTAGAAGAAGAGAGGGATATAAGAAAATGTTTATTGTACTGCTCTGTTTGTGTAGCACTTAGATTGTTTGGGCCGTGTCTTCAGACTAAATTGGTCCGGACTAAAGGTGGTCTAACTTTTTGGTATTCATAGATGATAAAAAGCCTCGGACAAAGTAAAGCCGTGGATCAGCACGGAGCAAACGTTGCACGAGGTAGAAAGGTTCTTTTGCGCATGCGTGGGTCCCATAGAGTGTTAAAAAACCCCATGTACCCACAACTTTATGCATTTCTATGGTAGTTTCACAGCTGTTTCTTAATCATTTTGTTGGTTGATAATGTTCAATAAGAAGTTTGCTGTTCTGTGAACTTGGAGTTAACCAAGGAGCGTGCAGTCATTTGATGTGAGGAAAAGAAAAATGTGATTGTTTTCTTTAGTTCGGTAAATGATGGACATTATACAACAAAAGCCAGTACGAGAAAGGAGGATGCCTGGAGGGAAATACATAACCACGTTTTTTGTACCCGAAACAAAATAGGCTAATACTTATGCAAAATTACTCGCTGATTCCAAAAATGCCTCTGAAAATGCTGTATCACGTAACGTTTTTGAGATATTCTTATTCTTTTATATAAAATTACAGAAATGAGGTATGATACCAACTCATATTGACTTAATTTAAAATAGCCATTGACACTTCTAAATACAGCTTAAAGGCAGTGTTGATTCATAATGGCAATTTGCTACCTTCAATACCTTTATTTCATGCCATAGGAATGAAGGAGACATACGATTCCATGTCCATCATTTTAGATGCTATTAGTTATCAAAACCATGGCTGGGAAATTTGTAGTGACCTCAAGGTAGTTGCATTGCTAACAGAACTGCAGGGAGGTTTCACAAAATATTGCTGTTTTTTGTGCTTATGGGACAGTAGGGCAACCGACAAGCATTTTATAGTGAAAGAGTGGGGGAAAAGGGAAGACTATGCCCCTGGAGCAAGCAATGTTAAGTATGTGCCTCCAGTAGACCCAAACAAAGTTCTCTCCCCACTTCACATAAAACTCGGGTTAATAAAGAATTTTGTTAAAGGTTTGCACAAAAGTGGAAGTGCATTTGCGTATTTAAGAAGTATCTTTCCCAAAATAAGTGAAACTAAACTGAATGAAGGTATATTTGTCGGTCCTCAAATAAGACTACTTCTTAAAGACAGTGTTTTTGAATCAAAGCTTAAACGTGTTGAACTGGCAGCATGGAAATCATTTAAATCAGTGGTGGAAGGCTTCCTGGGCAATAACAAAGAAGAAAATTATGAAACTTTAGTCTCAGAACTATTAAGGAGCTACAAAGGAATGGGTTGCCATATGTTATTTAAAATCCACTTTTTGCACTCTCACTTTGATAGTTTCCCTACAAACCTAGGAGATGTAAGTGATGAGCAAGGTGAGCGTTTTCACCAGGACATTTCTGAGATGGAAAGAAGTTACCAGGGTCGTTGGGATTCAGCCATGTTCGGAGACTATTGTTGGTTCCTCAAACGGGAGAGTCAATACCAAAAAAAAAAAAAAAAAAAAAAAAAATGATAATAATAATTATAATAATAATAATAATAATAATAATAATAATAATAATAATAATAATAATAATAATAATAATAATAATAATAATAATAATAATAATAATAATAATAATAATAATAATAATAATAATAATAATAATAATAATAATAATAATAATAATAATAATAATAATAATAATAATAATAATAATAATAATAATAATAATAATAATAATAATAATAATAATAATAATAATAATAATAATAATAATAATAATAATAATAATAATAATAATAATAATAATAATAATAATAATAATAATAATAATAATAATAATAATAATAATAATCATAATAATAATCATAATAATAATCATAATAATAATCATAATAATAATCATAATAATAATCATAATAATAATCATAATAATAATCATAATAATAATCATAATAATAATCATAATAATAATAATAATAATAATAATAATAATAATAATAATAATAATAATAATAATAATAATAATAATAATAATAATAATAATAATAATAATAATAATAATAATAATAATAATAATAATAATAATAATAATAATAATAATAATAATAATAATAATAATAATAATAATAATAATAATAATAATAATAATAATAATCAACAGTGAAACACTACTGAGATAATTCAGGTATTGGTTTTCGTCATTATCGTGTGTTTATTTTAGTAATAATTAATAATTATTATTAATTTCAATATTATTTGGCAATAAAGTACCTCTTATTTTCAATTAATCAAATATGAGTTATCACATCACATTTCTGTAAGTTTTCATAAAAAATTATGCATACCTAAAAAACGTTACGAGATACAGCATTTTGAGAGGCATTTTTGGAATCAGAAGATCAGATTACATAAGAATTTGCCTATTTTGTTTCGGGTATATAAAAATATTTTTTTTTTTTTTTGTTCCCCAGTGTAGTTTTCTGCAGCTTTTGCAGGAAAAGAAAGAAGTAGTTTTCGTCTAAAGGAACAATGTAGTAGACAGAAGGCACGTAACGGCGAATGTTCACAAAATAAGTACAGTCTTTATTTTGTTATACCTATTTAATGTGCATTTCTGGCCTTTTGTATTAGGTTAAGTTAATATGGAATTTAATTTTAATTACAGTAACTAATTAAATTCAGCGCTTTTAGACGTAAAACAAATGCTCTACAGTCACGCAGTAGCTATTTATATATTCAAAGAGCTTCAACAGATAAACTGTTAGGATTTGAGTGCCAATTGAGATGCTTAGGACTCTGTTATCGTCCCTGACGTACATGTTAGGACGAATCATTTCTATCAGCTTTCTGGCGTTATCTTGTGAACTTGTAACTGCATTTGAAGGTTGGGTCATCGTACTTCGCAATAATTTCTATTCTTGGTAAATAACTTTTCCTCCGTCGTCTTATTTCACGAATTCTACACACCATTGTTACATTCATCACTTCATTGTCGTCCATGTTGCAAAGATAGTCCGCCTTTAATCTACCCCTCAGAGGCGGACCAACATTTGAGTCAGACCAATGTGTTTGGTCCGCGGATTATCGCCAATCCCAGTTTTTGAATAAGAAAATCGATTGCCCACCGTTAGTCCACCGGAAGAAGTAAGTTGGTCCGGACCAAGTCTGACTATGAAAACGGCCCCATGTGTCTAAATCCATAAAAGGTCACTGAAAAATCAGAATGTAGCTCTCAACAATAAGCCTTCCTGATATAAAAATATGCCGTCCAAAAATTAAACTAAATGATGATCAACAATCATGCGGCAAAGTTCGGTACGGCCCTTACATCGTAAAACTTGATATGGTTTGTATTGTCGCAAGGCATTGTTGTGCTGTTGCGGGCCCGTGAGCAGGCAGGAAAGAGAGAGACAAATAGAGCGGCCAGCACGTGGGCGCAGCGCTAAACTTTTAACTGGGGACTGTTAACAGGCACTTAATTATCTACGATGATTTATGAAACATGAACTTTGGTCCTTTGGATAAATTTTTCATTTAGTTATGTAATATGTTTAATAATTATTCATAAATTTAAGAACTGTAACTAGTTATGTTAGTGAAAGTAAAATTGTAGATTTCGCTGTAAAATATTGTAACGAACCTGGACAGAGTTACGTGAGAAACACTGCACTCCTGGACGATAGTCTATGAAAGGCGGATATCACACAATAGAATGGAATGCTAGCTATTTTACAGTACCGTTACACAGGTCAATAACATCTTAGTCTTCCTTGTGACGCTGTGCTGTGTGTATATAAGAGGGTAGCAAGTTGCTCATTTGTTGCTCATTGCAGTATTGTATACACCGTCAGGTGTGTTCGACGAAGTGCCGCGTCCAATAAAATGTCCGCCGAAAGTGCAGTTATTTAAGTGCCCGTATTCACAAATGCAAGGACAAATTAAAGCAGTTCAGAGATTATCGTTAGCTTATGTTGTCTCAACCTTAACACCCTAAGAACTCAAAAAAAGAATCCAGAAGGAGAAGCAGCTCCAAGGGTAAAGCAAGCAGCCGATGACGACGTGGAGACCGAGGAAAGAGTCCCGACGTCGACCCAGGTACCTGCAGCAGTGAGGCGGATAGTACTGCCGCAAGTTACTGTACAGGCAATGTTCTACTTGCGGCAAAAATTGCAGAATCTCTACTAAAGTATCAAAAAAGTACCGAGTAAAATTCCTGAAGTAAATATATCGAATAACGCTCTACATCGATACCATGCAAGTAGCGTGGAGTATCGAGGTATCGCAAATATCGTGGACCCATCTCCAGTTTAAACCAATCGATTAAATTCCATTCTGACTGACGAATAAGTTATGAATGCGAGGCTCGCGTGCTATTTATAAATCTTTAATTGAAATGGTTGTTTTCAAATGTAATTTGCACACCACATGGCGTCCAATGAGTGAAAGAAGAGGCATCTGGGTATTATTTTGGTTTCGGCGTCCACGTAATGACAATGAGAAGCTAGTCAAAGCGAAGCGCAGTTTATTTTTAAACACAAAGGAAGGAAAAGAGGCAATGCTGTATAATGGGCGCGTTTTCCATGAAACGGCGGGCGGACAGTTTATCCAGTCCAGGGCTCTCTCGCTACCACTTAGAGAGAATACCTAATGACTATAATGTTCAACCAGCATGAAATCCAAGCGATGTGACCTGTCTGTGGGAAACACACATGCACGACAAATGAAACTAAATTTAACTCAGCTTTTTTTAAAAAAAAAAAAAAAAAGATCCGTGATTTGTGCACTTACACAACACTCTGTACTCATTCTTTTACAAGCTATCTCTTAATCGAGATAAATGTATGTAAGATTTTGGGATCATTATTGTGTATTCAAAACAAAAACGATATAAAAATTGTGCTACAGGATAATGTATGGAAAGGCAGAGTCAAACTGAAAAATTCAATGCCATAGCCGGGATTTAAACCACGGATCTTCTGGTCTCCGTGCAGTCGCTCTAAACCATTGAGCTACTATGGCCAACGTGCCAACATGACATTAAATTCTCCAACTGACTCGTGTTTTTTTCCGGAAAACCACGAGGACTTGTCATAAACACCTGAGACAACTACCTTAATGGCGACTTATTAAGCTGTAAGTACTTTAAGTCCCGGGCTTTATAGTTAACCACTATTATGGTCAATTAATGGAATTTAAGTAGTAGTAATTAAGTGAAGTTGTCTCATGTGTTTATGAGAACTCCTAGGTGGAAAAACACGAGTCAGTTGGAGAATTTAATCTCAAGTTGGCACGCCTGCCTCAGTAGCGTGGTGGCAGCAGGTCTGCCTCACGATCAAGAGGTCTCGATTTCGAATCTCGGTCAGGGTGAGTTACCTGGATAAGGTTTTTCCGGGATTTCCTTACCCTTAAAGACAAACTCCAAGCTCTATGGACCTGGGACTCATTTAAGCATCATTTCACCCATTCCATTCATTGTCTGATATGACTTAATGTTGGAGGACGTAAATTACAAGAAGAAACAAAGTCGGCATTATGGCCATAGTAGCTCAAATGGTTAGAGTGGCTGGACGGAGACCAGTAGATCCGTGGTTCAAATCCCGGCTATGGCATTGAATTTTTCAGTCCGACTCTACCTTTCCATACTGTAGCCTACACATGGCCAGTGTTAAAGAACAATTAATTTCCATTAATTGACCTAATAGTGGTTAGCTATAAAGCCCGGGCCTTAAAGTACTTACACGTTGTAAGTCGCCATTAAGGTAGTTGTCTCATGTGTTTATAAGAACTCCTAAGTGGTTTACCGGAAAAAACACGAGTCAGTTGGAGAATTTAATGTCAAGTTGGCATGTTGGCCATAGTAGCTCAAATGGTTAGAGCGGCTGGGCGGCAGTTAAGTTAAGTGCAGAGGTTCTACTCCCATTAGTCCTGGCTCTGTAGGAGCAAGGACCCGGGCGTCCTTCTACCCGGGAGCGATGGATACTCGGTTTTTTTTTTTCCAAAGGGCAATACCTTGAGTCTAAAAAGCCTCCCCGCTGAACACAACGTCAAGACGGGAGGGAAGTGGATTACACCACTTACGCGCGTCTACTCCGCAGGGAAGGCTACCGAAAACCTCGGTGGGGCCGCCTGGTGATCTAGCACACCTTCTACTAGCTCTGCAGGCTAGTACCCGGAACTTATGAGGGAACCCTCTACCCCTTCGGGCGGCCCCCTCGAGACCAACCCAATCCGAACAGCTCCCAGAGGGAGAGGCTCGAATGTGCGGCCCGAGTATCTTCTAGTAACGTCAGAGGTACCACGAGTTCTACGCAGGCGATGACAGTGATGATACATGAGATGAAGATGGAGCACTGGTGGAATGAGATGGCGGGGGAAACCGGAGATCCCGGAGAAAACCCGCCCAGCGCCGTGTTGCCCAACGGATATCCTGAAGTAGTTGAAGGTCAGTTGATCGGTCTCTGAGACTTTGGAGAGAACTTAAGGAATCAGAAATTATAAGATGAACATTTTGTTGATAACTAAAGTGATTTTGAATAGATTATGTTTGTGTGTGTGACAGAGAGAGAGAGAGGAGAGAGGAGAGAGAGAGAGAGAGAGAGAGAGAGAGAGAGAGAGAGAGAGAGAGAGAGAGAGAGAGAGAGAGAGAGAGAGAGAGAGAGAGAGAGAGAGAGAGAGAGAGAGAGAGAGAGAGAGAGAGAGAGAGAGAGAGAGAGAGAGAGAGAGAATGAATGACAAATATCTGACAATGTTTGTTAAACATAATATACTGCCTGTAATATGTTATAATAAACATTACATTGACTGATTCACTGACTGACTGACTGATTGATTACTTGATTTATTGATAATTTCGATCTGTAGAGAAATAAATAAATCAGTTATACCAAATAATGAAATAAATATTTCAAGACCAATACTGGGAAATAAGTAATGGTATATAATAAGGATGTAAGGAATTAGTGTGAACAAGTCCTCCTTGGTATAGACATAACATGATAGCCTTTATTATACAAATAAAAATAGTTAGTCAATATTTTCCACTTATCTTAAGAAGTTGATGACAATACTTCTACCTTGTTTATGCGAAATTAATTTCATGAGCATTTGCCCACATCTTCAGTCAACATACTTCGTTGTCAAGGATACCATGTATTTACGTATTTACGTATTACCAACATCTGAAGACGAAACAAACCTAAAAACAGAATCAATTGCCGGTATGTCAAAATTCATTCTGCGATTTTTATTTTTTAAAATAAATATTTTTTCCCAAACTATAAAATCCAGGGGAACCTATAATTGTTTTAATAATTTAACTTCGGGATTTATTTCATGGTTAAATGACCAAAAATGATCTGCTATGGTCGATTTATCAATTTGTTTATATCTAATGTTACGAAAATGTTCTTTCTTTCTGGTTTCCAAACTACGTTTCGTCTTTCCAATATAAACCTGATGACAATCTAAACAATTAAATTGATAAATACCAGATTTTTTATTATTAGGAATTTTATCTTTTTTTAAAAAAAATGTAATAAATTGTTAATACTATATTTACTTTGAGGAACTAAAGTTATACCAACTTCTTTAAAAATGTTTTCGAAAATGTTTATTAACCCAAGGATGGTAACTAAAATTTTTAAATCGATATTGATCTTTTATTTTTTAAGGGTAGAAATATCATTAATACTTTTTTGATATTTAAATTTTTGAATTTTCTTTTGCATAAAATCTTTATTAAAACCATTGATTAAAGCAGTATTAATAATATGTTTATATTATTTATTAAATTCTTCTTTATCAGGGGTATACTTATTAACCTATAAATCAAACTATTAAAAACAGCAAATTTATGTGGAAAAGGGTTAATGATGGCATTTAGTTCATGTGATCGCTAATATACGCCTCTGAGCAAAATTAAGCGGTCTTTCAAGCTCAATATAGAACGGCATATTGAGAGCTACATCAGTTAAAGTCCATAAATAATAGGCTCATTTAAATTTCAGGAAGAAGTACTGTAAGACCTCACAAAATATAGTATCAAGTTCGGTAGCCCATATCTAGTGAATCTCCTTGATAAAACATGAAGAATTTGATAACCTACATAAAACATAAAACAGTGTAAGAATGTAGAGAACTATGAACACCTTGCTCTGCCAGCAAATGCCATGCTTTCCGCTACCAAGAGGCCAATCATTACGGCCACGTGTCCAACTGAAGGCTCTGTAGGAAACGTTTCAGCAGCCAAGACTTTCAGTGAATTTACTCAGAAACATATGCAGTCGTTTTTGGAACATCCTATATATGTTATGGTACCAACACTTTTTATCCAGCGGAAAACCTTTCAAGAAAATTAAAAATATAGAGGTTGAACTTTCACCATAAGTCTCGTTCTAGAGTAAGTTTTTCTGCATTGTGGAATCGATGAGTACATTTCTGTAGCAAGAACAAATTGCAGAAGAGTGTTTGTTAAGAGGTTCACCCATCAACTCTTCTTTCTTCCGTTCTTGCTTCTTATTCTATCCTCCATTTGGGTGGGAGCCAGTCTAATGACCAAGCGGAGTTTCCTCTGACATAAAGGAGCAGATTGCTAAGCCAATTTCTCGGGCGACAAAAACACTTAGTCTCGGATGAAAAACATTTGACTTCTTTGTCAACCGGCAACTTCACAACTGCGACGGTTATTTTTACTCTCTCAACTTTATACTAACAGCAGGCACACTCAAAAATTACACACCGAGATTTAATTTGAAAAATATGTTTTGATAACCTTGGAAAATCCTGATATATTGTACTCATGTGACATTCTCTACTCCTGTATTCTCCGTTATTCTTCTATTTATGTAATTCATCGAACTGCATAACATTCTAAAGGCTAGACATGAATAGTTGACCTTGGCTAGCCTCTCTAATTTGTCGGTCCAACCTGCCGTTCTCTACTCTTGTACAAACTATTCTTACAAACACTTATTCCTCTATCCATGTAATTAATCGAACTGAATAACTTCCTAAAGGCTAGACATGAATAGTTGAACTTGGCTAGCCTCTCTAAGTTGTCGGTCCAACCTGCCGTTCTCTACTCTTGTACAAACTATTCTTACAAACACTTATTCCTCTATCTATGTAATTAATCGAACTGAATAACTTGCTAAAGGCTAGACGTGAATATTTGACGTTGGCTAGCCTCTAATTTTTCGGTCCAGCCTGCCGGTTTCTACTCTTGTACAAACTAATCTTACAAATGCTAATTTCTCTACTGTACATTAGTCATGATAAACATATTATTGCTAATTTTCTTGTAGTTACAAGGGAATTTGGGAATATAGGAGCCTTTAAGAGATAGCCAAATGTAACAACTGATAGGCAAATTTTTTAAAGTGCAGGTATCACTTTGAAATTCCGTTCTCTTTGCTTAGCTATATGTTACCCAAACCTGAGTAACTACTCTTATTTGAGAGAAGTACAGATATTGGAAAAATTAGCCAGTTTGCAACGAACATATAAGAAAAAACACACTTAGCATAAATTGTGCATCTTAACGAGCTTTATATTTTGAGCAGTAATATATTTTATCCCTGTTAAGAGAATTATTGAGAATTAAGCGTGCATTTGAGAATATTCTTAAATTTTCAAGATATTATTTCCTTATTAGTATAATTTAAGCATATGATATTCTAGTTAAAATCTTTCAGTCGTTCTGGAGAAAATCAATTTTTTAAAGTAATTTACCGTGTAAAGAGTAGTCCAGAGCCGTGGCATATTGAGTTCCCTGTCACTGAATGTACCCTATGGGACCGGTGCCCAGTCTTTGTTGAGAGGAAATTGAGGAGCTACGCTAGGTAGCGAACCCTGGTCTGGAAAGCCAACATTCCGCCTGGGGGTGCATAATGCCACCACATCACCTCCCTGTATCAGTTGAATGACCACCCACCTTTGCCTTGCGTATGTTGGGCGCCTGCAAAGTGAGATTGGTTGTGGACAACACGGTGCTGGGGTGGGTTTTCTCCGAGATTGCCGGTCTCTCCTGCCATCTCATTCCACCGGTGCTTCGTCGTCATTTCATGTATCAGCATTGTCACCACCTGCGGTGCCCCTTGTAGTAAAAGCACACGGTAAACGTTACACTTTTCGTTTTCATACCGTCTAATTTTTGACCCCTATAGGTGAACATATAGGGTTGATTCCCTCCTGGATATTACCTTAGATCCAGAGATCCTCTGATCCTCACAAGATCTGACGTAATTTTTGTCCGAATAAATTACTACAGGTTAAGCAAGCACGATAAGTATATGAATTCTGATCCTAAAAACACCTTCACGTACCAGTTGCCCCGTTGAATTTCACAAGCGAACCAGGATTAAAGGTGAAATGAAATGTAGGGACCAGAAACTTAGGAGATATACGAGGACTGTTCAATAGAGAATGATAATTTTACGGCCATAATTTTTCGCACCTAAATTCAATCTTATTATATTCTGTTAGCTTAATGTGAAAAAAAAAACACGAGTAGTTTCACTGTTGGTATTCCTGGTTCCCGCCTGTGAGAACCAGGCAAGTTCAGATATGATCAGTATCTCCTGCCTCTGCAATGGAGGTAACACGCGAGGAACAATATGTGGCTTTGAAATTCTGCTTTCGTCTCAACGAATCTTCAGTTGAGGCCTATACAATGTTACAGGAGGCCTATGGAGAATCTGTTATTCCCTATAGAACAGGACGAAGGTGGTTTAAAATGTTTAAGGAGGGGAGACAATCGATTTCAAAGGAAGGTGGACCCGGTGCTGCATTTGCTGCTCTTACGGAAGAAAACATCAACACTGCTGCTGCCATTGTGAGAGAGGATCGACGAATTACCTTAAGATCACTTTCTGAAATACTGAACATTTCATTGGGTGCCACCCACACGTTGGTGACAGAAACATTACAAGTGAGACGTGTTTGTACGCGATGGGTTCCAAGGCTTTTGATTCCCCAACTAAAGGACATTCGCATGCAGGTCTGCATGCAGTTAAAGTTGGGGTTAGAGGAAGATAAGGAGTTTCTTTCAAACGTAATCACTGCTGATGAAACTTGGCTACATATTTTGATCCTGAGAGCAAACAGTAAAGCTCAGTGTAGAAATCTCCTTCATCACCAAGCCCCCAAAAAGGCAAAAGTGATTGTTTCTGCTGGGAAAGTTATGATCATCGTATTCGTCATATTCATGGAATGGTTTATTAGCATGTTGTACCTGCACACACATTAGTAACTGGAAAGTACTACAGGAATATCCTGAAAATATTACAAGTGTATATCAGGCGCAAAAGACCACATTTCCGTGAATTAGGCTGGATGCTGCGATAATGCGCGGCCGCATATGGCCAATGTTGTTGCAGAGTATCTTGCAAAATCAACGTGAAGTGCATCCTTCACCCTCCGTATAGTCCAGATCTAGCCCCATGTGACTTTTTTCTATTCCATAACTTTAAGAAATGCCTTCGTGGAAGACATTATCCATCATGGGAAGCAGTGATGAAGGCTGCGGAGGCAATTTTGAAGGATCTCTCAAAAATGGTTTCCAGCATATCTTTGAAGACTGGCAGAAACGCTGGGACAAGTGCAATACATTCATTGGAGACTATTTGAGAAGGATTATCAAAATTATGAGGGTGAGTAAAGGTATATTCTCAAAAAAAATTTTGATCATTCTTTATTGAACAGCCCTCACAATTGTACTTAGCCTAAGGACTAAGGGATATGCAGAAAAAGCACATGGGCCATGAAGATCGACCCTCTAAGTGTCGTTACCCTTTTAAGCCAGCGCACTCTGTTTTCTTTATGAGGAGGTTCATATCGTTTATAAGATTTTTAATTCGTAAATTAAATACACATAAGCAATAATGCACTTGAAACATAAGAACTCTGCATTGTGTTGTTTCTTCCGTGTCAACTTGAATACCTTTCCCTTACGCAGGTTTTAATACAGCGTGCGCGCAGATTTAATTCCATGTCTCGAGGGCAGCTTTTGTATGCGTTCAAGTATTTTATGTGTTTCATTTTCTTCGCTACACTACTCTTGCAATATTTTCTCTCTATATATACAGACCCTCTCCTCTCCTTGGCTTAATGAGCTTCTCTTTGTTCGCATCTGGCCTCGCGGTCAACAACAGAACGCGTCTTCTGATGACGTCACGACTCTCTAATCACAAAACCAACACATATTCACCGTTTTCTTCACTTTTTCCCCCCTCTTGCTCTAAACGAAAGAGCAGGAAAGGCGTGCCGATACGGTCCTGCGCATTTTCGTTTCCATCTTCTTGCCTCCTTCCTGCTCGTCTTTTGTTTAGGTTGCGAAAGCCCTAAAGGGTAGCATTCGACCCTATATCTGCAGTGCAGACTCTTCCGCAACACACTATCAATAGTTTCCAAATGTAGTTTAAGGGAGAATTAAACTGCTGAGCTGCCAATTTTAAATCTATTAAATTTATTTCTGATTATCTCAGAAACGTGTGTAGATTTGTTCCTTGTCAATTCACTTATCTTTATTAAATAAGGATGTCTGCTAAATATATCATTCTTTTAATTGTTTTCAATTAAAATTCAAATAGCAGTTATTATTAAAACGTATACAAACACGTTAATAATGAAAGTAAATCCAGAATTGTAGTTCATACTACGAGGATGGGTCAAAAAGTTATGCCTCGTATTTTTTTCTCCCTTAATTTCCGAGAAAATTGAATCCAATTTACATAGCTTGACGATTAATTTGTCACTATTCAATATCACCTCCGTCCTTTTTCACAGTTTTTGTCCACCCTTTAACTAGGGCTTGTATTCCAGTGTCGTAAAACACACCGTCTTGCTTCCTAAGCCATTGACGCACGGACGTTTTCACAGCCTCCTCATCTTCAAAATGAATCCCACGATGAGCTTCCTTTAGTGGCCCGAACTGATGGAAGTCTGATGGTGCTAGGTCAGGGCAGTATAGCGGGTGAGGTAAGACTTGCCATCCCAATTTCTCAATTTATGAAGTGGTGTAACGTCTGGTGCGTGGTCTTTCATTGTCATGTAAAAGAAGAACATCCGCCATAGTTTTGTTGGGCGAACTCGGCGAAGACGTGCTTCCAGCTTCTTGAGTGTTCTGACGTATTGGCAGAATTTATTGTGCATCCTGCTCCAAAAAATCAATCATAAGCATACCCTGCAAAACACTGCATCCAAAACACTGTCGCCATAACTTTCCCTGCCGACCGCTGAGTTTTGAATTGTTTTTTTCTTTGGTGACGTTGTGTGACGCCATTCCATTGACTGCCTCTTTGATTCAGGTTCAGAAAAATGAACCACGTTTCGTCTCCAGTAACAATTTTTTCCAGAAACTCCTTTCCATCCAAATTGAAGCGCTGCAAGTGTTCGGAGCCTATTGTTTTCCTTGTTTCTTTGTTTTGGGCAGTTAACATTCTTGGCACCCACCCAACGTGAACAAACTTTTGAGTAAACCAGTTGTTGAATAATCGTCATCACACTGCCTTTACTGAGGGAGGTAATGCAACACAATTCACCTGTTGTTACCCGGCGATCACCACGAATGATGTCATCGACTCGCTGAATGCTGCATGGTGTCACTGCAGTCACCGGCCTGCCGCTTCGCTTTTCATCTGCCAATGGTGTTTGCCCTTCAACTTTGTTACAGGCGACGAACCCATCGTCTAACAGTGCTGACATCCACCGTTGCATCACCATACACATGTTTTAGCCTTTCGTGAATGGGAATGGGCGTTTTACTTTCCGCAGTCAAAAATTCAATCACATAATGCTGTCTAATACAAATGCCAATGTCAGCTATTTTGCTAGTGGATGCAGTGTTGCCATCTGTTGAC